>CADEBD010000226.1:12293258-12910286 GCA_902825455.1 Arctia plantaginis | reverse complement strand
TAAAAACACTGAATCCCAGCTGTTTTTTAAACGTTACGTACATAAGGTTCCTAGAAATTCTACCAGATTTTATAGCCTCCGTTCTGCTCTTAAGGGTCGTAGCGTGTTGTTAAACTGCCTGTGACCATCCTCAAAAACTTAATAATCAAAATTAAATGCAAATATTATATTTGAAATTCGAATGCTATTTCCAGGTTGCGGTTTCATCAAAAAAAGCCAAACATGTTTCTTTTCTTATCTACAATTAATGTAACGTAGGCTAACTTATTTTCGTATGCATTTTCTCCAAGGCATTTTCTCGTCCTTAGGGCACTGCAGAGCTAAAACATGGTAAATGCAGAGAAATTTAAAATGTAATTTTATGAAAAACCTAATATATTTAGAATATCATTTACCCAGAGTACTTATACGATAATTACTAAATCATTATTACTGATCTGCTAAAAAAATCTAGACAGTTAATGTTAATTAAAAAAGTAATCTGGATTGTATTCAGCCTTTTTTGTTATAACCGTAATACACCGAATATTGTGTGCGGCGGATATTAAAATTTCAGATAATTATTGGCACAGCTGGCTTTAATCATTACCGAGGCCGATAAATTCCTGATTTTTCCATAATAGTGGTAATATGGCGAAAATTATTAAATTAACTTTTATTATTAACAGCTGTTTCAGTTTTTCTTTTTTGTTTTAAATCTTACTGTTTCAGGCTCATGGCTATGTGGTAGCCCAGTGGGTTAGTACATTCCAAAGTTAAGCGATCATAGCCAGGTCAGTCTATGGATGGGTCATCACATCACATAAACAGCCTTTAACAGTCCACTGCTGGACATAAGCCTCTCCTTAGAAAGGAGGTTTTGGCCTACTATACCACGCTGGCAAGACGGGTTGGTATAGGGTTTGCGTCAAGTTTTCCTTCTCTCTGCAGTGTTGTGCTGCGTATTTTTCTCCCTTAGTCGGCTCTTACGACAACCACGGGATGAATAGAGGTGGTGACACTCTGTATTCTTAATCCGTCACCACACGGATCATGGATGAATGGGTGACCATACTTAACACATTGAGACTCCTTCGTACTTCGGAGAGCACGTTAAGCTGTTGGAGTCCTAAAAAGTCCTATAGTCCGTCCTTGGGTTGTGGAGGTCTGATGGTAGCCGCTCCTTGTAAAATATGTAACTTCAGCGGTGTCATAGTAGACTGAAATACGACCCTGATCTAGTTTGATAAAAATAATCAGAGGAAGAAGTTATTAATTTGATATTTGTCGTAGGTTGCATTTGATGGTAAAGAATTATCTTTTTTAAATTATTATGAAACCAGTCAGGAGTCCACAAGCAATTTAGACGATAAAAGACCAACCGAGTACATGTTCTTGGATTTATGAACCCCTTATCCTCTGAACAGGACTGTTTTTTTTTCTCTGAATTTAACAGGACTAAATTTTTTTTTAGTGATTTTAAGTTTAGTTTAGAGAGTTTTCAAACATCAGAATTGGTACCATTATCTTACATATTTTGACCTATTCTTGAACAACGTTACAACATAATTACATTGAAACTTATTAAATTAAATGCAAAGTAATAATTGAATAAAAAAATTCACCCTTCAAAGTTAAACAACTGTTCGCAATATCTATGAAAATCCCCATAATATTAAATTCAAGTTTCCAACTTTTAAAACTAAACAAGTAAAGTATGATAATGAGAAACAGTTTGCGACACTCGAGACGCGCTAACCGAGTAAAGCAAAACTCATAAATATGTATTCGAGACAACACTTGCATGTCAAATTGCACGGAACAGTTTACAGGGAGAACTAAAATTTTGGGTTTAAACTTTGGTTTTTGGACTATACCTTACAGGGAATAAAAAATATGAATCTAAAAGAACTGTATACCAAGATCTTTTTATGTTTAAATATCAGCAGAGAACTGAATACATGTTCTGTACTTTTGGCTTTCCAAAACAATCTTGAAAAACTATCAGGATAACTTGACACAAAACCTATATCCATTCGACTGGACATCGTGTTATAAAGCCAAAACCTTCTTTTAAAGACTATTAAAGGCCTTTGATGTGATATGATGAAATTACCAAACTATCATAAAATTGAAAACAAAAGTTATCCAACTATTCGTGTTGTAACTTTATCATTTTAATGTTTTTATTGCGGTATATAATATATAATATAAAACTACTTTTTAAGGAGAGGTCTATATTCAGCAGTGGACTATTGAAGGCTGTTGATGTAATTTGATGTGATTGTTCTTATACCTTTAAATAAACATTAAACACACATCATTTGACAATAGCTAGCTACGTCACACCATTTTATTTCACAAAGTTATGATACTCGTACATTACTTGCGTCAATCGTTTTAACGTTTAAAAAAAGATACTAATTTGACTTGACAGTCATATACCCTATTACAAGATTACACCCATTTTATTTGCAAAAGATTAAAAACAGACTCGTTCTGCTTTTCTAATACTGACGTTTACGAATTCATAACCATTTAACTGTACATAAATATTTCATTCTTATCTCGAGGTACACGCACGATAAAAAACCATTAGAACCGCAGATTAAAATCTTCTTTCACTAAGAACCAACATTGTTTTGGCGTTATCAAAAAAACATGGCACCGATAGAGTGGAGTGACCATGAATTGTGGATACAAAGAGATTTGCCGGGAGCTATTTACGCCATTACTTCGATAGCGGGGAGTACCCTCATACATTTTGCAATGCCGACGTAGATGGTAGCCAGGCTTCTTGGTTTTGTAGATATAGTTTAGGAAACATTTTTCCTCTTTTATATGGCACCGTATGTACAAATGAATTAAGATTTATGTTTATTTAATTTAACTGCCTTGGTGGCCCAGTAGTAGCGTATGCGTTGAGGTCTCGGTCTCGGGTTCGATGTCCGGGTCGGACCGAATCCTTGTATGATCTGGAAATATTTGTTTGGGTTTGGGTGTTTTCTATGTGAAATATGTAGGTATTTACAATTATATAAGTATTCTAACAGTCAATCTAACTTTCATAGTACAAATTCTGCTTAGTTTGTAACTAGATGGCGTTGTGTGTCAGATGTCCAAAATATTATTATTAATATAAAAAAAATTGGGCTTCTTTTTTTCAAAGATTTTTGTTAAGGTCGATCTGGTACAATGACTTCATTAAATGCTACTATTTGTTTAAGGATTTATGGATTTCTATAATCTGAGAAAAAGAAAACTCAATTTGACCTAACAACTCGATTTTTCCATGGTATAGGGGAAAGAAACAGACGGGTTACTTGCAACTCAAGAGTAACAAGTGCATTACCGCCCCTTGACCTTACCCCGTCTTTGGGGGTTGGGCTGCGGCAATCTCAGGCACTCCGTAAAAAGGAAAGAAAGAAATGCTTTACACCAGATTTCTGTGAGGCCCTGAATGCCAATTATTATTCTCGTAATAAAAGTTCGGTCTCAATTCAGTCCCGATCAACTTTCAATCTCGCAGCTGTCATAGAAGGTATTTTCCTAGTAAAATATTACTGAGACCAGCAGATTACCGATTCTATTTCCAGTTATAATAGGATATAATCACATAATAGTAAAACGTTAGATGCTTAATACTTTAGTACGTAAATACCTTTTATGACAAAGTTGATCGGAACTGAATTGAGACAGAACTTTTATTACGAGAATTGGCTTTCTGGTATCATTCTGGTTGAACCGGCCTCCGGCTCTCCCACTATAGAAAAGACTACTCTACTAAGGTATCAGTTCATTTTGGAAAAGGGTTCCCAATCTATTTAGGGCTAGAGACCCCTAAATAGATTGGGAATCCCCTGTTTATTTTTTAAGTATGATTAATTTAAAATTTAAAAATAATAACGTATCAAAATATATATATCAACGGAGTGTTAACTTTTGTCATAAAAAAAATCAGTTATGAATAAGATAGCATTTTATTTTTCGTTACCTACTTTGAATGATGAAAAATAATGTAAGAATTGTGCAAAATGTATTGTGGATAATTTAGATTAATCGATCTAAACTATTATGACCGAAACTGTAACTTAAAATAATACATACCTAGATTTAAACATATCAATATGATCAATATTTTTGAAACTTCTAATAATGTTTTCGCAATGATTTCATTAACACTGAGGATTAGTTATGTTATACTCTTATAACACCACGTCTTATAGAATATATCGGTTTCACACGAATTAACATCGCTTCCATCATAAAAGCAGTCAGCTTAATTCAGGTGAAATATTAAAACAATGCCATATAAAATTAATGGGTTAAACGCAATTCGTCACACTGTCTTCTTTTGTCAAATTTGGTCCCGTTCTTTCCATTCAAATTATATTTAAAATCAATTTTACTTTAAACATTAAATATTATTACTTATGAGATAAATTCTATCAAATTTTCAGCTTCAAAACTTTCACTATTTCAATTTAATATTATGTCAGTCACAAATTCTCAAATTCTGTATTAATTTAAAGCAAATATAGAATTATTTAGTAGTAAATTCATTAGAAGAATACTCAAGCTTCAGGTTGAAGTGACACGTTAGAACAAGGCTACTGTAAAGGCATTTAATATTTTGTATATAAGCTTAAATGGCTTTTGTGCTCAAAGCTTGTCGTACATAACGTTATCTTGAACTTTATATAAGTCATTTATCAAGAAGAAGTAAAATAATAATATTTTACTAGTATAAAAGACATGGTTTTGTTTCACCAAGTGTTTTTGTCCGGCAAATGTAAAAAATCTAAATACATAGTGCATCTATATAATGATAATAATAATTGATGTGAAATATAAACCCATAGACAAAATCACAAAATTATAACATTACAAAATCGCAAAATTACAGAATTACAAAATAACATTTACAAATTAACTCTAAGTACAATAAAATCTGTCATTTATCATTAAGTATCACACAATATGCTGTATAAATGTACATACCGTCTCTTGGGATATTCGCCTATATTTCCCAAATGCTGACTAGACGGGTTGGTATGGGGTTTGTGTCAAGTTTTTCTTCTCTTTAAAGAGCTGTTGTCCTGCGTAGTTTAATCCCTTAGTCGGCTCTTACGACACCCACGAGATAAATAGGGGTGGTGACACTCCGTGTTGTTATTTCATCACATTCTCATCATCATCATCGTCTTATTTCAATGACAGCAGAAAGAGTAATGGTAAAAAAGGGATATTACGTATACTTATGGATTGGAGATAACAACTCGAAACGTTTTACTGTCTGATGACAGAAAGAAAGAGACCTCTTTTAAGGACCTCTTTCAAAATTTTTTTTAAATACTGCGCTCCTATTGGTTTTTACATGCTGTTATGTAGCCTTTATCCTTACTCGATAAAAAGGCTATATAACACTAAAAGATTTTTTTCAGTTCAAAACAGTAGTTTTTGAGATTACCCCGAACATACAAAGTCACTAAGGGGAATGCCGATATTAGGCCCAGAACGCCCAAAAATTGTATTTTGCTGAAATAACATAAATTAAGTTTTCCTAATTTTCCTTGCTTTTCAAGTCAGGATAAAAGTCAAAATCATTTTCGACAAAGTAAAACAATTTTATCTTTATACACTTTTTTTTTTCCGTGCGGAAATCAACCGGAACCAACTAAAACCGCACGCCGTCTCGGGTACTAATAGCCGGGGAACCAGGTATACCCTAGAAAGGAAGTCCCTGGTGCCCCGACATACCTCGGGTCATCTACAGACGAGTAGACTACCCCCTCCCCGTTTATCTTTATACACTGACATTTGCATTTGCTGGGTTGCCACCATTTCGTAAAAAAAATCAACTAGTATTTTGACAAAATATTAACATTGAGCTTTTTTACTTACTTGTACTTTATTTATACACAGATTAGAGAATTTTCAAATTCTATTGTAGTATAATTATAAATTATATATTGACAATGAGCATATAGAATACCGATCTACTTGTAGCGTCGATCGATAATACGATATTTTGTTTATTTAATGGCAACTTTACTATTATTATTTTAAAATCCTAATCAAACTGGCAGCTGCCCAGTTGTTAATTTATCATTACTTTATTTGCCTTTGCATCATCGTGATTTGTGCGTGTTTCTCGATATTAATTAATATTAAATCGCTGACATGGATGGATGGATTATAAATACAATATTAACTAGATATATGTATACAGGAAGGGTTTCCAAGAACTTTATTACACTTGTGTAAGGGCACATTTAAAAAAAAATAAAAACATTGACATTTATGAAACTCCAAGTTTTGTGTTAACTTTTCTTTTGTGAATAAATTTTTTATCTGTCAAAGAAATATTTGCATCCATTTTCACATATGGGCCTTAACCACTATGGTGGCCTGGCATCCCCCTTTTACCTGTTTATAATATAAGATTTTGCCAAAGCGCCTTTGTGCCATCGACTTGAATGGATTATGTAGTATTTTTACAGCACGTTCAAATATGAATTAGCTGAAGTATTACTCCTGTATTCAAAGGTTATATAACTAGGTGTATATAAGGTGTATACCTACATTCAACTTGCGTTTCGTTGAATATGAAAACTACAAGAAGTATTTTAACTCAACTAGTGCCCAGGCAACTGAATAGTGTCAAAGTAGGTATGAGTTTTCCTCCTCAGCTGTATAGAAATACAGCGTAGTTTACTGTGCATTAAGGTTTCATAATTACTATAAAATCTCTTTATTTCAATTCAAATGTGAATTTGGTTTTGAGTTTCCATTTTACTTGTATTCAATGGCTTGAAGTTATTACTGAAATGGACTTTAGATTTAATTAAATATGCATGCACGCATTCTGCAACCTATATGCTAAATTTATCAGAATCAATGTGAAAATTATCTTATTTAAAAAGAGATTTGATTAGATTAGAGAGAGACAATAATTAAGAAATTTGAAGATATTTTTTTATTTAATTATTGTAGATAATCCTTATATTACAAATCTTTACTAACAAGCTCTGACTCTGAACGTTTTAGAAACTCGTGAGAACTTCGTGTCCAGATTTTGTTTTGTTTGACTCTTAAAATTTCTTTTTTTTATCTTCGTTATTAGTCTGATGGGTAATTCGTTATTTAATTTTTTATTTGAAGACCAACAGCTGTAACAGTATTAGATATATGACATCAAGATGCAAAACATATAGCCTATTACAGGTCCTCACTATTAACAATAAGAACAGCAAGTCTATGAAAACATTTTAAATTCTTAATCAATGAAATCAAAATAAAAACCAAAATTAAATTAAATGTATAATCAAAGTGAAAATTAATTTATGGAAAATGGTTATACAATATATACGAAGATTAGACGACCGGACGACGGTTTGTGTAACGTATTGCTATTCCAAAGGTCGTGGGTTCGATTCCCGCTCAAGTCAAACATTTGTATGCATGAATATTTAATGTTTGATTTGGTCTGAGTGTTTCTATGTATAATATGTATGAATTTACAAAAACAGATGTATATGTGTTGTCTAGTATCCCTAGTACAAGCTCTGCTCAGTTTGGGACTAGATGGCGCTGTGTGAATGTGGTACAATATTATATTATTATACGTCTTTCGTAATTAGGTGAGAACTCTTTATTGCACACTTTGGATAGGATACAGTTACGGTAAGATACGTTAAAAATAGTAGTAGAATATATACCCTTATCGCAGTCATGTAAGAACATCTGAGATACGAGTAGTCTTTTCTATAGTGGGAGATCCATGCTATCGATCCATGCTATTCTATAACACAAATAGGCCGGTTCAACCAGAATGATACCAGAAAGCCAATTCTCGTAATAAAAGTTCGGTCTCAATTCAGTTCCGATCAACTTTTACATAGAAGTATTTTCGTAGTAAAATAGTAAAGTATTACTAAGACCAGCAGATTACCGATACTATTTCCAGTTATAATAGGATATAATCATATAGCAGTAAAACGTTAGATGCTTAATACTTTACAAAATACTTATAAATTTAAAATCTTTGCCTTTGGTTAAGTTAGTAAACTTAATTTGAAATTATTTTCTTATCAAAATTTAACAAAATAAAAAGACAAATTGTTCAGTCTTATAACAAGTTGATACACGTAACACAATTTATACAGTATGTTGAAAGTTTCAAATAAGAACTTGTGTTAATTAATAGAGGTCGATTTTTAGACCTCATCGACTCCCAATATCAGTTTTCGTTCATGCCACCCGTAGGATACTGATTTCGACCCCAAGGGGTCATTATCGACCACTTTGGAAATCCCTGATATAAATGAACTACACATTGCAAATATCAATGTACTACATTTAAACTAGGTCAAGCTTACTTAATATATCTATATGTACAGTAAATTGGATATTATATTTTATAGTTTTGTACACTAACTTTTAAATTGTTGCGTTCGATGTTGAAATATTTAACATACAAGTGGAAATTACACGACCACGTAGTTAATAGGTATTACATAAGTTTGAAGTGCACCGTTCCGAACATGTTGCGAGTTCACAAACTAACTCTCAACTGGCCTCACAATATAGCTCAACATTCTAGGGTATTTGACTAACATGGGAGAGTCATACTTTGGCACTTACGGGCTTGACCGATGTGATACCACGGCCTCACAGAAAACAGGTGATTAACAATTTTTTCTTTGTTTTTCAATGAGTGAGTACGCTAAAAGCAAGGTCAATGCCCTTTCTTCGTCTTAATAAGGGGGGGGGGGGGGGAAAGGATCGGAACGCACTTCTGTATTTTCAGTTGCAGTTGTCCATGAGTGTCGGTGGTAACTTTCTATCTGAAGGCCAATTTTTGTAACAAAAGTTCGGGCATAATTCAGTTCAAATCAACTTTCGAACTCTCAACTGTCATAAAAGGTATGTTTGTAGTAAAATAGTGAAGTATTACTACGACTAACAAATTACCGATTCAATTTTCGGTCACAATACGAGTACGATATAATCACAACATGTTGGATGTTTAATACTTTAGATAGTACTAGCTCTACTTCATTGTGAAAGTAAGGCCGGTAGGAGTGATATTTTATAACTGTTATTTTAAATGTTTTCTGCAAAAATAAAATTTACTAAAATCACTTTTCTTAATTCAAAACATCATAAAATATCTCTTTCTCATTGCTGTTTATTCCTATGTTAACGTTCACAAATTACGAAATAACGATTAAAAAAAAAATGTATTAAAATGATTTGTAAATATGTACTAAATTCTTTTTTTTTGTCCGTTTCCTCAAAATCACGTGCATTCCAAAGTGCTCATTGTGTGTCACTCACCGTTATCAGACGAGACTCGAGAATCGAACACTTAGCCTTTGTTCCGGCACCAGCTTCAGAGAATTCCCAAACAGCGTTTTACGTTACGCCAAAGTTTTCAGTTTCCGTTTTCGGTAAATATTTTGTACTGCTGTTAATGTTTTAAAAGAACGTTTATAAAATATTTCGAATTCTATGGAAATGCGAAATTATCTTGGTATATTACGTTATTGATTTCTAGTAACACCAGCAATGCATTGTACAATTATTATTTTAAAAATAAACAAAGTTGGAATCTTTTATTAAATTAACAAAACAGCTGTTCTCTGCCACGCTGCGCCGTGGCACATTAAGCCTGCATTGATGAGATATGAAGAACATAACTGATGCAAAAAAAAAAAAAAAAAATTGAGCGGTTGTATAACGTGTCTAAATTTAATCTCAATCGATGCAGAAATTTTTGAGCTTTTGAAACGTACAACGCAGGCTGGGTGCGTGTATAAATCCGATCAGTTGTACCGGTAATTACCCCGAACATACAAAATCACAAAATTTACCTCTTCATAAAATTAGTATAGACAACACACGCCTGCAGCATCTTTTAAACACAGCATAATATTAGTATAGGGACACCTGCAGCATCTGCGCTAATTGCTTTTAAATGGTATAAAAAGATTTTTTTAATCAATTTAAGACCGTAAGACAGCCATGCTTCGACACATTACACACAATAATCCACAGCCTCGTTGAACTTTCATTGCATTTCACCGAGTGAGTGAGGCTACCGAAGACTCAAAATCCCCCCTCCTATTTCTGCCGGGCCATGCATGGGAATGCCGGCAATGCACTTGTGACTGTGTAGTTGTACGTGTACATAGGCGGAGGTGATCATTTTCATAATTTTCATTTCCAAGGTAACCATTATGCTAATTTTCTCACATTCCATTAAACATTATTTTGTATTTCGTCAAATATTTTTGACTAAACACTTCACCTCAACGAAAACATATTTACAAAACATCACACAAAGATCTACTATTCCAAGAAAAATATAAGTTGCGTCTGTTTGTATGTAAATCAGATATTATATTATGTGAAGACATATTCGTCATGATTGCAAAACGTAAAAAATATTATTTTTGTCAAGATACATTACGTCTAAAATACAAGAATGTAAGACATAAATTTGAAGTGAATTCTTCTTGACTATTTTAACATAGAGATTGCAAAGCATCCTAACTGAAATAGGTCAAATATTAAAACTTTTTCATTAGTAAATTAATATACGGCTGACGGGCCTGTTGGCCTAGTGGCCTGAATGCTAAGCTGGAGGTCGTTGGTTCGATTTTCACCCAGGACAAATATTGTGTGATGAGCACGGTCATTTGTTCTGTGTCTTGGTGCAATTTATCTATAATATGTATGTATTTAAAAATAGATATTTATCAGCAGTCTGGTTACCATAATACAGGCTTTGCCTGGTTTGGTCAGAAGGCCGTGTGTGAGATCTGTGCGTTATTATTATTATAACTATTGTGTAACAAAAAAGACTTCAAACTGAATTTAGTTTGAAGCATATTTCCCTTATAACTAAAACGTTGTATTACCTCAAAGACAAATCTTCAAACCATTAAAGATTCTTTTGATAAACCGAAGGTCGGCCTAGTATGCTGATTCTGTAGGAAAACCAATACCGAAAGAGAAAAATGCACTCATATCGACTTCTAAAAAATGCAGAAGCAATAAGCGAGGTATCCAATATGAATGGTGTCGTAACTTGCTCGAGCATTCCCTGCAGTTTTTTCCATCAATATTTCATGTATTCTCAACAAGTGATCCAGGTATTAATCTGGAAATATAAATGGCTTTTGTGGAAATGTTATTGAATGAATTCAAAAATTGTAGTAGTTTAGTGTTATATAAAAGTACTATCTTTAGCCAGTGGCTTCCCACTCGGTAATGGTGGTAATTCTGATGTATGAAAACTCTCTAAACTGAACTAAAAATCACTAAAAAGTAAGTTGTCCTGTCAAATATTACGTTTTCAGAATAGGAAGCGTTGTTTGACAGGACTAAACAAATTTTTAGTGATTTTTTAGTTTAGTTTACAGAGTTTTATAACAAAAGAAATACCATCATTGTCGATTTTATCAAATAAATGCTTTGGGGTAAATAGTAGCCTTTGTTTTATTCTGGTCTATAACTTATATCTGGGATCGAATGTCATTCTGACGTAACTAAGTGACAAAAATTCATCCATCCAAACTTTCGCGTTATAATTTTAGTGTAGATATAAAAATATTTTCACATATCTCACACATGGTCATCTGATGCCAAACTAGGCAGAGCCTATACTATGGTTATAAGACTGCTGATAAACATACTTATATATTTCTAAATATAAACATATTATAGATAAACTAGACCCAGAATCAGAACAAGTGATCGTGCTCATTACACAATTATTTACTCTGGGTGGGAATCGAACGCACGACCTCTGGCGTAGCAGTCAGGGTCGCTAACCACTAGACAAACAGGCCAGTGTGCCGCTCTCATTCAAGGTCGAATGTACCTGACGTTAATTTGTTAAACAAATACCATGCAACAATTATATATAGGTTTAGAAATGTTTAGGAGTGAACTAAGTTTAAGGAAGGTCACACTTGTAATGAGCGTGTTCATCTTTGTCTTCATCATCACTTTTCACCTAGTGAGTTCGAAGAAAAACAAAACTACCGTGTGGTGACGGATTAAGAATACAGAGTATCACCACCCCTATTCATCCCGTGGGTGTCGCAAGATCTGACTAAGGGAGTAATCTACGCAGGACAACAGCACTTCAAAGAGAAGGAAAACTTGAAACAAACCATATACCAACCCGTCTTGTCAGCGTTTTAAAGTTGGCCAATACCTCCTTTCTAAGGAGAGGCCTATGTCCAGCAGTGGACTAGTAAAGACTGTTGATAAGTTCGAAGAGAAAACTCTATTCTGTCATGTCATTCAATAAAAAAAATCGTAAGTAGATATTTTCTCATATTAATACGCGATGTTTATTTTAACAGATGTTATTCATCATATTTTATTGTACATTGTGTTTTTTACGCTGAACATTCAGTAATATCTTCTAATTAATTCTAAGATAAAACGTGATGAATATCGAAACAAAATATATTAGCAAAGATTTACAGCCTAGAGTGGTGCAGAAAGGTGGTATAGCCAGCACCATAAATCTACAGTTATTATATTATATTTGAGTAATATCATCGATTCCCGTTACCAATCATTATCTTAAATGATATAAAGATTAGATAGTGTTTTGTGTTTTTTAAATAAATAATAAACAATGACAATACATGCACTTATATGTATTGTTATTTTCTTGCGAAAAGAATGTGTTGGCTTATTTATTAACATTCAAATTCAAATTTTCTTTATTTCATAAAATTTATAAAATTGTTTGAAATCTTCTTTTATGTAGACTCTAAAGTCGTAGATCAACACATACAATAGCAACAATTTCTGTTTTGTCAAATAGTTAGCAAAAAAAAAAAACCTATACAAAATCTATGATATGCCTGTGCCGATCCACAACTACCCGTTTCCAAGGGGTTGAGCCTTATGACAAGAAAGGGCAAACAAACTCATGGACACTCTTTTGCAATTTACAGAATATACCACAACATTAGTCTGATGTGTGCCTGTATGTCCTATATTAAGGTCTAAGAGGTAAAAATACTAGGAATATGAGTAAAAAACTTTCGAAAAATCGACAGACATTCGAGATAAATTTAACAGGCTATTATTAAGGTTGGGCACGCCGTAATCGCAGCGGTAATACCCGTTATGGACCCGTTAGAACTCTCCCGGTGCGCAAGACTCAGGCGCCGGAAGTCACAGAACGACCTCCGTCCTTCATAAGCGCAGGCCTCGGGGTGGTAGGTGAGGCCACCTGTCACCCTAGCAGAAGCAGGTTGGAGGGATGCACTGAGGACATAGGGGTTTGCACACAAGAGGGATATTACACGCCACGGGTTATTTACACGCCTTAGATGGCCCGAGGCACGTCGGGGTATCAGGGTTTTCCTTCCTAGGGTACACCTGGTTGCCGTGACGGCGTGCGGTTTTTGGTCGGTTCGAGTCCGACATAACCACGGGTGGGTGGTATCCGAGGGGGAAAAAAAGGCTATTATATGTAGGTAAACGAATTATTTCTCGTATGCTTACTTTATATTTTGTTTAAATATTATGAAAACTTATAAGCTTTTAATTTTATACGTATTGTATTTTTAGTGTATGGGAAACAAGCCAAATTGTAATGAAATTCGTCGTACCAACGTATGAAGGTTTGGCACCGAATAAGTAATTAGAATTTAGTATCTTTATTATTATAGCATTTTCATATTATATTTTTAACGGGAAAAATCCCTTCCACTTGACAAGAACAGCAGTAGACCACGGATACACTGAGTAATTACTCTCAGGCAGTCTCAGGAAAAGTTAAACTGTCTTAGAACCTACAACGAAATTAATCAGAATTAAATTGAAGGAGTTGGGAAAATTAGAAGGAACCTATATTATGGATGAAGATGTGCATAAATGCTGTTAATAAGAGTTCTATCAAAATATAATGAAATTCACACTAAAAATACAAGTTATCGATGATATTACTCACACTAAATTGAATGCTTCCGAAGTTTTTCATGTATATTCAGTTATTCATGCTGCGTTAATACTTTTAATCGTCGAAAAAGCCAGGAGGTTCTCATAGCGTCGGAGTCTTTTACTTTTCATGTGTCTGTTTAACTGATTACTCGAAAACAGCTGGGATGATTTAAGAATTACTTTTTTGTTTTGAAGGGTATACTTTCACGTAGTTTCATAATCAGGTCAGGATCCTGAGGAATTTATAGTACATGTATTTCTATTACAAAGTTATAGAACTTTTTTAGAGATTACCTTGCCCTTTTTTAATTTATTTTAGTACGATTGTTAACAGAGGCATAATAGCCGAAATTAATGAAAGCAAAGCAGATTGCATGGTGGTTCAAACCTAGAAAATCCTGGAATAAATGCTCTAAGTTTTCTATACAGATGTCATAATGTTATGTGATTTTAATTAAAGCGCTATCCAGTGATTGCATCATCCTGAAAAATATGTATTTTTCAAAAGATAACAATAATTGATAAGCCAAGTCGGGATTTATTTTTACAATATTTTTAAATGTGACACACCGTGTGAAAGAAATATCTCATCAACTATTCTCATAGCATATTCATTTTAAATCTCAGAATCAATGAATATAAATGTATGTATTATGCAAAAACACATCATTTATAATATTTCAGCTCGATTCTCATGACTCCGATTATAAGAGTAATACAATGATTTACAAGCACGTACGAAATATGTTGGTTTTAAGCCACGAGTAAAATCCTCTGAATCAGTAATACTGGGAATACATAGTAATAGCTTATACTCAGTTCAAAGAAATAGCTGAACGACGTACCTATATCTATAGTAGTTAGACTCCTGCAAGGGCAAATCTTTTGCACTTCCAAGACCAGAAGACTTTTACCAGTAGTTTTTATTTTAAGATATTTAAAAAAAATAAGCTTACAGACGCTTACAACACAGGAGTCATAAGTGTATTGCCGGTTTTAAGGTTTATTTTAATTAATAATAAAATTTTGAAGGTGTATCGATCCGGAAACGTCGCGGGCGATAATTTGTTCCACAGATTGTTTGCGCGATGACTCCTGTACTAACTCTCCTAGGATCTCTTCTCAGTTATTGTTTACTAATTAGCAGGCGCGGTCGCAGTCTGAAATTTTGCAGAAGGACACTAAAAAATATATGTTGAGTAAATTAGAGTTTATTGCACAATACACAATTTTGTTTCACACATTATTAAACAAATGGAAGTCTTCTATTTGTAAGGTGATAATATTTGAGACTATGGCTATCTCGGGATGAATATTTAGAAGATCTAAAACGTAAAATATTAGGTATATTTTACCAAAACAGGATACAGTGCAAAAATAAAACCACGTTCTGAAACCACGGAATTAGAGTAGGTAAAGGAAGATAATACTGCTCAACTGATGAATGATGATGATTGCCATTTATTTTGCTAATGATAATTGTTGCTACTTTAGGCAAAAAATATGTCAAAAATATAAAATATAAGCAAGGTAGGTAAATCTCTACCAAACATTAAAGCCCTTTTCTAGTGCACCAGGTTTTTTTACCCTACCTTTCACCTTAAGTTAGGGTAGGTAGGAGCATGAGGAGTACCGACAGGCGCCGAAAACTCTGAAGCTGGTCTTTAGCCGCGCCAAAGAAAAAAAGAGAGAGGAGATGCTGGAGGGTCTTAATCGTGACCCCTGGGGTCGCCCTTACCGCGCGGCGCGACAAAAGCTCCGCGCGTCAGCTTCCTGCGAGAAGTGGTTGAGGGCCTTTTCCCGCCCGCAACGAGCGGAACACACTCCCCCGGCGATGGCCTCCTTGGCCGGAGACGACGGGGAGCACGAGGAGGATGATGTTCCGCCCGTCCGGGACTCGGAGATAGGGGCGGCTGTTCTACGGCTCCGTTCCAAGAACACCGCCCCTGGGCCAGACGGGGTACCAGCCCGAGTGCTGGCCATAGCCCTCAACCACATGGCAGACCGCCTCGGGGAGGTGTTCGACGCTAGCTTGGCGTCGGGACGTTTCCCTGAGTGCTGGAAGAGCGGGAAGCTGGTCCTATTAAGGAAGCCGGGACGGCCTGCCGATTCGGTCGCGGCCTACAGGCCCATCGTGCTGCTGGACCAGGCGGGTAAATTGTTTGAGAGGATTCTCTCTGCCCGCATCGTCCGGCACCTCTACGAGGTGGGCCCCGATCTGTCGGACGCCCAATTTGGTTTTCGAGCGGGGCGTTCAACAGTCGACGCTGTTTTGCGCCTGAGGGCCGTGACCGAAGAGGCCGTGAGCTGTGGCGGCGTGCTGTTGGCGGTGTCATTGGACATCGCCAACGCATTCAATAGTCTTCCATCGTGGACCCAGCGTCGCGACAAGACGGCTGTACACGGGGGTTGTCCGGTCAATGGCACTATACGGTGCACCGGTGTGGGCGGCTTCTCTGACCGCCCAGAATAGGGCACGCCTCTGGCGCCCTCAGAGGGTAATGGCGGTCAGAGCCATACGCGGTTACCGCACCGTTTCGACGCGTGCGACCGTGCGCGTTGGCCGGAACTCCCCCGTGGGATTTGGAGGCGGAAGTGCTCGCCGAAGTTTATCGGCGAGTGGCTGACTCTCGGGCGGAGAGCGGATTTCGCCCTCCGCCCGAAGACGTGCGCGAGTGGCGCGAAGCCGCTCGCCGAGCCACGATGGCTCGTTGGTCGTTCCGGCTGGAGACTCCACGCGCTGGCTTCGCCGCCGTAGAGGCTTTCCAGCCGGTCATCGCCGAGTGGGCAGGGCGGCAGCACGGGACCCTTACCTTCCGGCTGGCGCAGGTGCTTTCCGGGCACGGTTGCTTCGGAAAGTACCTGCACTCGGTCGCTAGGAGGGAACTGAGTCCCGCCTGCCACCACTGCGACTGCAGTGAGGACTCGGCCCAGCACACGCTGGCGGTCTGCCCCGCATGGGCGACGCAGCGCCGGGCACTCACTGCAGTCATCGGAGTGGATCTCTTGCTACCGGCCATAGTACGCTCCATGGCCGGTAGCGAAAGTTGCTTTACCGCGGTCGAAACCTTCTGCGAGGAAATAATCTCGCAGAAAGAGGGGGCGGAGAAGGCCCGGGAGGACGACCTCCACTCGGACCCGATCCGAGGCGCGCTTATCACCGCCTCATGCCGCCCTGAGTGTGGCCGCGGGTGGACAGGGTGGGTTTCCCCTCCACCCGCATTAGTTTGGCCAGCCGCGAGAGGGCGGCGTCCGCGTGTGCCGGACGTCGCCTAAAGAGAGGAAAATTTTGAGACGGAGCCCGTAAAAGGAGCGGGCCGGCGCTAGGAGGGGTCCGGATGTCTCAATAACAGCTGTTCCCGGATCCCTCCTATTACAGGCGCAGAGTGGCACACCGTGTGGTTTTAGTCGGTCCGAGTCCGACACACCACCCCGCCGCAAACCCCGGTGGGGTGACGGTCCGAGGGGATTTCCACACGTTAAAAAAAAAAAAAAGGGTAGGTAGGAGTTATCCTTTGGAATACCAATATAAGTATGAGAACTATTTAGTGGTATGAAGAATTACTATGACATTTATAAATGAAAGTAAAAAAATAATAATTTTATGTAAATATTTTAAATTTTCAATTAATCTAGCGCAGGTCGCTTTTAGCCCTAGCATTTTTTGATCTTTTCATAGAATAAAATTCGCCAAAAGCTAAGTAATTTCATGTCAAATAAGTAACCAAACTATCAGTTATCACTACTCCCCTACAACTAAAAAACACTAAAACAGTTTTTATGTTTTTTTTTAAAGTATACGAAACGTTACGCAGTTATGGTTTCAGTTAGGATTTATGTTTTATACTAAAATAAATGAACTTGAATTCCATGATCAAGTGGGAAATGGGCGATATGCGTTACGTAATCTTAATCGTATCAACCTTTCATTCAAGCTTCATCCAATTTATAAAAAGCGCAGTACCTAACTCACAAACTCATCTACACAACAAAAAAGTCATATAAAAATAAGAACTTACCCTAGATTGGCCTAGATATTAAAAGTACTTACCATTATTATCAAATTATCATTAATCAACGCTCTGATCATCAAATTATACACACACACATATACAATATAATTATACACCAATATTTTATTTTCTTTCTCAGTCACGACTTCTGTCACAACCAAGGAAAAGTATGAAAATTCTTTTTTTTTTTATTTTGTAATTTTTTTAGAAAAAAATTCAATTTTACGTGTAAGATTTTGGGGGCTCATGTCCCTTGTGACCCCCCCCCCCCCCCTTTGGATTGCGCCTGCTGGTTATAGCGTTGTGAATAGTGAGAAGTATTTCCAGCTCACATGCAATGTCAATCATTTGAATGCACCGATATGGCGTAGTGGTTTAAGCTGTCACCTTGCCGTTTAATACTGCGCTGAGTATTATGGGTTCCATGGGTAAACTCTTTGTGTGATCCACGAATTGCTGTTCTGAGTCTGGGTGTTATTTGTATTCGTTTCATGAAGGAATGTAAAGTCACAGAATCAGAGTTACACAAAGCACAGAATATCTTCGTGGTGCGGGACTTGACTTTTTGTAAAATTCATCATGTCAGTTCTGCTTAGAGACCAGCTTATGTGTAGAAGTAACTGAACTATTGAAAAAAATATATGGCAGTCAATAAACCATAGAGTAAATATCACTTTGGATATTGTAGAGAGTATATGTTTAACTACGTCATAGCGTAAAAAGAGAAGAGAGAGAGAGAGAGAGAAGTAAAAAAGATAGTAAAAACTGAAGTAATACTATAGCATAGTAGTGCAGCAATCTTAAAAAAAAGGAATTCAAGAGGACTTTAAAAAAAATAAGCAAAAAGTAATTCTTAAATATTCAGAGCATGTTTAGTATTGTCTGGGGTAGCATTAAGTTGCAATTTTAAACACACTTACGTTTACGATTTTGTTCTGGGAACTTAGATAATTTGTGTTCTCCAGGGAAGTATTCTGGCACCACTGACTTGCGAGTTTAAATTTTAATTCTCATAGTGATGTAAAAGTTTGAGTAGGATCTTGAATGTGGAAGTAGTTTCATGTAGTTCAAGTGCTTTACGTAACATTAATTATGCACTTGAGTATGTACAAGAACTGTATTTATTTCATAACTTTGTGTAGGATAGTAAGTAGCTACTTACTGGAAATACCAAATCATAGAAGAATTTGCTTGGGCTCATTCTAATCGCCTTCAAACCACTACAGTATAATGTATGTGTAAAATAAATTAATATATTATTTTCATTTAAGTATTACCGCTACTGCCAATTCATTCTCTAACCGAGATACATTAATTTAATTATATTTATTAACATTTATCTTTTACGATGTCTAAAAGGTTTGTACGCCTTGGTAACTGATATTTGAACAATTCACTGCCGAACCCACTTACTTTTCTACATAGATCTTTTCAACGTTGTTCATAAATCAACACAACACGCTTGATAAGATCCTGCAGTTTGACGGCCTTGAAAAATATATATTCACGCACTTTTAAATGATTGGAGTTATAAAGCGAAAGAAAAACGTGTATAGACAAAGTATTCCAGACTACTTTTATTGCCGAAAGAGTTCTTCAACGTGAAAATAGATAATTTATTAGTATGTTCTATTATTTTAGTCTTTGAGCTTCTGCGGTTAATCAACGCTACGCTTCCACAGTTTCGTGGATTAGTGTTGCTGGTGTGTCACAGCTCACGATTTACGGTTGTATCGTTCCGATTGCACTAGCCTCCACTGAGTGCACTACCGATATATGCACTTGGTTTATACATTGTTACTGTAGTTTATTGCTATACGACTTCACTGTAACATATTTCATAGTTTACGGTGCTTACGAATATTTGAATAGTTTCTTTTTTTTTTCACATTTCAAGCGTAAAAGTAGTTAGCTGTCAATTTCGCCAACCGGTAGACTAACTAATGTTAGTTAACTTTTTTTTAAAGACAATTCCAACACTAGGAATATATTCTCTGTTGCGGGGGACTTTACAAAACATACACGAAACGAACACAAAGAACATCTAGACTCAAAACAACAATTTGTGGATCACAAAAGTGTTGTCCTATGTCAGAATCGAACCCGCCACCGTGACAGCTTAAACCACTAATAATGATTACATACTTTTACTAATTGCATGATATCTGAAATAGCTCAATGGAGCCGGCAGAATATACTGATTTAGTCACGACATACGAGGTAATCGTGAACGACGTGTAGAAATTGTTTGAGGGGTCCTCTCTGACCGCGTCATACCCTACTTATGGGAGGTCTGTCTCAATGCCCATGTGGTTGTCTTGATTTAGTAGTAGGTAGTAAGCTGCTGCGGCGTGCTCATGCTGATTGCGCCACTGTATTCAGGGAGCGCCTAACTACCAAGGGTGTGACAGTATCATGAACAATGACAGACGCTAGCTTACCATAATAATATATTAAGACCACACTGAATAAACAATTACAGTTATTTTAGTTTTACTTTATATTACTTAAACATTTTTAAATTATACTAACAAAACACAACAAGGTCGAATTTCTGATGGTATGATAAAAAAAGAATTACAATATTCTACTAACATAAACTAAGAGCTTTTTTACATAAACAGAACAAAAATTTATAATTTAGCCAGTTTTAGGACGTTATTCGCCGTACGCTAAGTATTTAGTTGGTTAAGATTTTTATTTCTTATATTGATAAATGTTCTTTTAACTTAGTTTTCTTCCAAATTTCTGTTGTTTTTCTAAGGTGATACTACAATTAATATGTTCAGAATGTATGTAAATATGTATGACAAGTATAAAATATCCGTGTCCATGTGTATAAAATATCCTATGGATGTCTAAGGGAACAAACTACGCAGAACAACAGCATTGCAAAGGGAAGGAAAACTTGAAACAAACCACTTGCCGATTCCATACCCGGTTTTCTTTGGGTTCCCAAATTACTTGTATAAAAGTGGATCGCTTTCTGAATGTATCCAAAGACTGTAATCAACAATAAATCAAAATATTAATCAACCCATCACAAGTACCACTATTTTTAGCCACCCAACAATAGCACATTGTCACAGCCTCATAAATTAAAACTACCGATATTATGCAATATAATAGCAATCCACGAAAAACAATTGCCAACGGGCGTCGCATTGTTGAATAATTAACGCTTGGTTCCTGCGGAGAGCTGGAGTAATTAAAATTTTGGAAACTGCCTGCCTCCATAATGCATAATTGAGTTCAGTTGCTATGTGAATATTATGATCACCGATGTGAGCAAAATTGATAAGTGAGCTTTTGACATCAGTGGTCGGTTACACTTTAAATTTAATGTGCGCAGACTTTATATTATATAAAAATACTAATGTAATATTTTGAGATCCGAATCCAACCGGACTTGCCTAAAATAACATACACCAAAAATATGTTTTTACAAGTAATTGTGTTTCAGAGATTTTTCTCGTTTTATGAAAATGAAACTTCTGGTGATATTTGTAAAATGACTAATGAAACCAGCCACTAGTAAACATGAAAATTAAAATGAAATAAAATTCAATCAATACTCCATAAAAATTAGTACCAAGACTCTCAACGTTCCCAGCATAAACACGTAATATCTTGTTGATAATGACGCCGACTCGCCAAAATTTGAAAATATTTTATTCGCATTCATCTTTTTTTTTTCATCCCCACAGAGTATCATTACGCTATCTGTTAACGGAAACGGGTACACGCTTCCCGTCATTAGAACATACCGTTTGTCGCAACCCTTCCCGGAGGCCTTAAGAGAGGGTGCACACTAGATTTAGCACGGTATTGTACTTAACTGGAGACATAGAAAACCCCCGTTTTAATAAAAGTTTTTTACGGTATAAGGTATAACGTACAATAAATAAAAGGTTTTTCGTTGTACCTTCCTTTCATACAGACGCGGCAATCGCTCATTCTAATTGAAAAATACCTTTTTCGGTCAATTTATAAACCCCTATTTAAGCCCATGCAAAGCATAGATTCTTGAACAGGGATATAGTTCTAATTCTAAAACTTTTCTTGGATTTTTTGGACTTGAACCGACTTAAATCACACGATGAACTGTTACAGGGTCTTATTTGTGGGGATTCAAGTTCTAGCCAGGCAGCTGCTGGCTGGGATCTTCTGACACCCACGTTAGATTTTTGTTAATTATGATGAAAGCCACATCCCCTTTATTGTTTTCTAGGTACCTCTAAGGAATTGTTGCAAATTTAAAATACACAAAAATCTCACATCAATATTTATAAACTAGATGTAGTTTTATATGTTTTTACATGAAACATCTAATACATCGGATCCAATGTATTTAAAACGTGAAATACGATGTGGTGGTTGAATATTATTATTATTGATTTTTTTTTGTAATAAAATTTATTTAAATATTTATGTTATGCATGTTTAAATAAACAATTATCGTTTGAGGTTAAACATCTAATGCGGATGGCTGTAATGTGGGTGTAGCGATGCGTCGCCTCACTATGTAACAGGATATGTAATATGTAAAGCGGTGCAAAAAAATTGAGTTTTTATTTTTCTTCTATTGTAATCTCTTCCTAACACAACAAAATACAGGTTCGCCTGTCTTTAACACGCGGTATAAACGCACATTATTTCGTTTTAGGGTGTTTTAGGCTTGTAGTCATTTAAAGGGACCGCTGCTATTATAATGTTAGGAATAATTACGTTGGTTTAATGAGAACGGTTTGAATAAAATATTCGTACCTTTGTTCTGTTATGACACCGGACTATTATGGACTAATAGCGTATGTTATTAATAATGTATGTAATGTTAAATCACACTGTTTTTTTAAATGTAGGTTTATATAGTTGATTATTAGTCTAGCGGTGACTTTAATTACTAGTCCACCGCTGGACATAGGCCTCTACTTGGACTGGCTTGACAAAATAACACGGCCTTACTGAAAATTGATTTTCATTGAATGAGCGAGGTTACGAGTCGTACTTGTGACTTGTGAGTCGCAAGTGTCTATGGGCGTCGGCAGTGACTTACCATCAGGTGACATGTCTGCTTGTTTGCCCTATACCATAAACTTAAAAAAATATATATTCATTTATTCAAGATTGTGTACAACAGTTTGAGAACTAATCTCTCGAACTAGGTAAAACACCTGTATCTAGAGAGAGTCCTCTCTTAAGCATTGCATTTGAGAATCTACTGCTTTAGAATTTAATGCACTGCTGGACATAGGCCTCTCCTTAGAAAGGAGGTTTTGGCCTACTATACCACGCTGGCCAGACGTGTTGGTATATTGTTTATTTCAAGTTTTCCTTTTCTTTGCAGTGCTGTTGTCCTACGTAGTTTGCTCCTCAGTCGGCTCTTACGACACTCTTCTTCGGCTCTTCGGCTCTTACAAACCCACTCAAAATTTGATTAACAGCTGGATTACGTTTTGACTAACATTGGGCACGGCATCAAAATAATGTGATTAGTATATAAAGATGAAATTATGTAACTATTGTAACATATATATTTTATGTGAGAGAGCTTTATATAACGGCCGGCTCGACAGGGTGCAGATTTTTTATGGGGAAATCCCCTCGGGCCGTCACCCACGTTACGTTACGTGTCGGAATCGAACCAAACCCAACCACACGGTATGCCATTCTGTGCCTTAAATAGGAGAGATCCGAGCACTGCTGTAACTATCAGGACCCCGACTTGGTGTAGATACCACAGCATCATAGAAAATCGGTGTTACCAATTTTTTCGATGATTTTTACTCAGTGAGTAAGTGCCAGAGTCTTAATTAAAGAGCGATAACGCAATTGTGACTCCTGAGTTGCAAGCGTTCATTGGCAGCGGTAGTCACTTACCATCAGGTGAACTTTTTCTTTGCCCTCCTGAACTATAATAATAGTATGTAACATGTACACACGTATGTATGTACGTCCTAATTTTTCTGGTTTCTTCAAAAGTCTGGTTACTTCTTCTCTTCTGGCTCAGCCTAATTTGGGTTCAGACAGCCGTCTATGAGATGTGTGAAGTTAATATTTAATAGTATGTTCAATATAATAGGCCTTTTGTACGAGTTCTTAAATTGTTATTAAAATCGTGTTCATTTGCCATTTAGCTCTGTGAAACTAAAATTCTTTTATATCTTTCAAACCGTAGCGTAGGTAAATAAATCCTCATTATACAGACTTTAGAAAGAAACTCTTGTCGCTAGACTTTTAGTGGAATATATATATTCAACAAACAAAAACGAATCAAAAACGACTTCAGCAAAAGCAGTAATGATGGCCCGTGATTTCGGTAGTATCTCTTGACAGACTCACTTACACTACCTTATTTTTACCTTCATAAAGTTTATAATTGAACGGCTTTGCTTGTGCCATATTTTTGCGTTTAAATAACAAGGCAAACGAAATTCAACTTTAAAGTCTTAAAAATATAGCGTAAAGTTGGTTACAGCGTGGTAGTTGATGGGGTAACTGGAGCCATATTTTGAAGGATAACAAAATGATGGCAACATTAACGAAGGACGTTTATTATAGTACACATTTCGGGGAAAAAGAGCTTGTTAACTTCCCACTATTATGGTAAATAGTGTTGTCAAGTGCAGATACAGAGTTTTCGGGGTACTTGTGCACGATGTTATCTATTTTATGTTTTTGTCGACAATAAGCATGAAATAAAATCATATTTATTTCCTTTTATGGGAAAAAGAAGTAGACCTGATGGTAAATAATTATTATTATTATTTCTAAGGAGAGACCTGTGTCCAGCAGTGGACTTATAAAGGCTGTTGGTGATGATGATGATGGCAAATGACACATGGAGCTCATGGACATCTACAACTAAAGAGACACACAAACCCACATAGAGATACCGGTTTCCTGAAAGACCGTGGATCTCTCTGACCCGTCCTTTATTGTATGTGGTAAAAAAAGAAGACTCAAATGATATTGCATTAATTAGATGAAACTTAACTCTCTATGAGTAATTTCAAGGACATTTGAATGAACTTTTAGAAATATCAGCCAGATTGTTTTTCTTTGCCTTAATTCAAGATTATTTCTTTGTTATAAAATGACTCCGTTCAACTTAAAATACAAGTAGTTACTATTTTTTTGTGTTAAGTTTTCCTTCTCTTAGCTATGCTATAGTCAAGCGTAGTTTTTCTCCCTTAGTCGGCGCTTACGACACCCATGGAATGAAAAGGATCATAAGCAGAGATCAGATAGAATAGGATCATAAAATAACTATAACTAAAAGATATTCAACTTTCATTCACTACATAACAGAATAAACAATGTCCTTATTCATTTGTCACAGATGTCAAACACATAAGCCTACTATAATTGGATCACGTAATTTGGAGATATAACAAGACTACATAATATATCAGTGGTCAGAGGGATTTCAAGATTGATCGATGGAGTTAAGCTCTTAGGTTTAATTTTATAGATGGGTAATCTTTTTAGTATTAACTAGGTATAGTATTAGTAAATTTAAACATTTGGTATACATCCGTATTTTCGTACAAACGACAGTTGCATAATTTTATTAAGGTACGCTGTAATATTATTTTATTCTGAAAAAAGATAACTCCCGCCTTAAAAATATATCCTGTGTCGCGGGGGACTTTACAAACATACCTAAAACACACAAATAACACCCAGACTCAGAACAACAATTTTTGGATCACACAAAGTGTCATCCCATGTGGGGATCGAAACCATAACACTCAGCTTAGTAGTAAGTGGTGACCCCATAAACTCGGGCTCGACTTTGTACATGAAATTTTCTTGTCACTTATGTAATATTAATGTGAACAATAAATTATAAATGACACTAAAATGAAATGATACTGAATCATATAATGATTAGTTTCATGTCTAGCTTAAAACTTGTTATTTTTTTCGATATTCGTAGCAATGAACCCAAAAAAGGAAACCTCATTTTTACAATAATAACTTCCTGTGATTTTAATCATATGAGAACATGAAATATGAAATCCCTTTGGCAAATTCCTCTTTTTTAATTAAGCAAGTTTATGTGGTTTAAATCATATGAAAGTAAATGTTCAACGACACTCCAAGTAAAATTAAGATTTGATTTATTTTTTTGACTTCCTGAAGTTTCGAGAAGAATAGATTACTTTTTAAGATATTCCTTTTGAGTTCTCAAATTAATTTATAATTTAACTTACGTCAATTGGTACTAAACCAGAGATCTCATGGTAGTCAAAATTAGAATTATTTTTGTATATTTTTCACCTATTTACTTTTAGTGGAACTGTCATTGTTAGGAATTCTGTACCACGATAGGTCAATGTATACGTTTTATTAATCTGACTATACAATCAAGCCGGTTACCTGATAGTAAGTACTCATTACCTTAATAGTCACCTGAAACTATAGAGTTACAAGTTCATTACTAGTCTTTGAGGCAGCAAGAGGTGGCAAGTGACAGTACGATTTTTTTCTTAAATAGCGCCAGCAAAATTTGTACGAACTATAAAATTATTATTTAGCTTACAAAAAATAATTCTGTGTATGTTGATGATACAATAGGTAGATTATTGATGCGATCTTTCCCGTAAACCCTTAAGAAAGACTTTGTTGTTTGAAGAATAGGTAATCTTGAGATGCACTTAGATGCATCTTCCATCTTGGACGTCTCTCGATTACATTGTATGTTTGTGTTGTATTATATAACGAACGTTTGTAGGAGTTATTTGTTTGTAGGAGGGTTCACGAAGAGGGTTCTCCTTTCTAATGAGAGGCCTATGTCCAGCAGTGGACTATTATAGGCTGTTGATGATACAGGAAGCCTTTATATCTAAATTAACAAAGGGTTTTCACTAATGTTTTTGATTCTGACCGCCTGCTTAGAGTCAACTCTCCTTAAGTATGTAATTGTAAAACAGAATAAAGGAAGAAGGTTAATTTGGGTGAGAAATATAGATAGTAGACAGTGAGTCTACGACGGGTCTGAGACTTTTTGTGTCAGACCCAAAATAAGTCTGCAGACTGCAGTAGTTTACAGATGTGGGATTGGATTTATAAGGGGAAGGGACCAACAAACAGGACAATATTAGTTATTATACTTCTACACCTCCTCGTCCTCCTACTTGTACTTCTAAATTAATGCAGTACGAATATTCGCCATTTGAATGAATATCACCGCGAAACTTCTTCTTCTTCAGCCTTTAGTCACCTATTGTAGGTCTACACCCATAATAGGTGAATAGTCTTTTTTTAATGATTCCCTTTACGAATTTCCACCTCTTTTTTACACTCTTAAGTGATGATTGCGGCGATAAAAACTATTTAAAAGGCATGCCTTTTTAAAATTTCTTAAACTTTCCTACTATGAAATAAGTAGCACTATCGTACAATTATTCAAAATAATATGTTATGTATTACAGGTTGTAACATTTGAGTCTTGCGATAAGAATACTACTATTAACAATAATAGTACAGAAATGTTTATTGCTAAGTGCCTGTTAGCAAGGTGCGGTACTTGTTTCGCTACACTTGAATTAGAAATTGAATTTTTAAAGGCTCACTAACGACATCTACAGGAAACGAGTTCTTGAATGTTATTATGAGATTGGACAAAAACACTATGTATAATAAAACCGCTATTAGTTTTATTATATTTTAGTGAAAAAGTAATTCAACTGATTTCAATTTCATGCAAATATATACGACTGCACTACGGTTTAGTGGTTTAAGCGGTCACCTCGCTGCTTCCTCCTGCGCTGAGTGTTGTGGGGTTTGATCCCCACATTGGACAACACTTTGTGTGATCTTCAAATTTTTGTTCTCAGTCTGGGTGTTTATTAATTGTATGTAAATTATAAATAAATATGTAATTTGAATGATAATGTAAATTTCTGTGTCTTGAAACTGATCTAATGCTGAAGGCAAGATATGGTTAGAAAAATTATTTTGTGGCTACCAAAATTTGGTTTCTTTAATGAGCCCATCAGATTAACATGCATATATAACGACAGTCTGGTGATCGATGATAGAACTCTTTTCTCCTTTCATTTTTGAAGATTACTCCTTAAGAATCGATTTTCATATAAGACGTGAAAGAGGTGTGAAAAAAATATGAAGAGTAAAATTTAGTGATCGAATGACCTCTTTACGTTTTTTGTGAACAACCTACCGTGCGCACCTTTCATACTTGAGTGCAGCCGAATCGTTGATAAGGAGTAAACTCCAGTAAAGCGCCGGAGCTGACACACACTCTTTTTTTTTTGTTAAAACCAACTGTATCTGGTATTTAATATTCCTAAGTGTATAAGTTGTTGTTGGTGTTCCATACAAAAACGATTTTGCAAACTTTACATACTAAACATTTGCAGCTTCCAACAGGAAAACAGATGAACACTATAACTGAGATGTTAAAAATATTTTCTTCGCAATTTCCTGTTCTATCCGATAGTCAGTATTCAGTGATCATAGCCCAGCTCATAAATAATAGGTAACTTTAGAGTCTGCTACCTTCCAGCACTTACGGTGGAACGTTCCCCATTACCGGGACACGTCGGTCTGATCTTGCGATTTAGTGAGCACACGTACTGTGGTAAACCTTAACTGCAATTACACCGAGGTATAATATTATAGTTGTCTTATTTGCAACCTGAATAGTGGTTTTTGCATATGAATATTTACACTGTATTGTAGTTGTTTTTATAATAGCCTTTTTGCGTTAGTTCTTTAACTGGCTTTTTGGTCTAGTGGTTACTGATCCTGAATGCTATTAGTACGTATGAGCTATTAATTTAAAAACATTTATTTTATACTTACCGCTTGTACGGGATGTATTTGAAGATCCATCAAAAGAACTAGAGTTTTACAGATGTAAGAGTAATTTTTTATTTTTATTTTGTTACAATTACAGTTTTTGTCTCTTTGGTTTCTAATTTCATTTACCGTTATTATAATTGCACGGTTTTTTCAATGATTAGTACATTGTTAAAACATTATAAGCTTTTTAGTTGCGAAAACATGTTAATGATGCGTAGTGTTAACATAATAATATGTTGTATCTCTTGTTTTATACACTGTATGTTTACCAAATAAAGTAAAATAAAATAGCACAGGTTCTGCCTAGTTTGAGATCAGATAGCCGTGTGTGAGATGTGTGATTAGATTATCATTATTGTAATTATTATTATCTAAATATTGTACGTTTTTTTTAATACATGACTGTGTAATACACATCCAACGACAATAGCTCCCAGCAATACTCCATGTGCACTCAAAATGAACAGAAATTTAAATTTAATACATTTATAATATTTCCCTTTTCTGCACAGATCTTTGTTAATTTTACTCTGTACGATTGCCCAGCAGTAATTAAATTTCCATTAGATTTCTCGTAATTACACCCCGAAGCCTGTTTGTATGGTTAACTCATATCTGTTTCATTACACTAATGTAACATAATAATATGAAAGTTATGTATTTGTGGGTAAGTACAAAGCTTGGATGGATTACTTTAGATATTAGTAATTATTTGAAGTGAAATAATCTTGATAGTATTATTCGTTGCACGGTTCATTGTTCGACGAACATAATGGTTTAGAAATATGAAAAGATTATTTTCTGACTTTCGAAATAAAAGTAAGTTTATATTGTATACAAATACTAGTCTATGTCCTTCGTGAAGATTATAACTATCTCCATACCAAATCTTATTTAAATCGGTTAAGCGCTTATTGCTTCCCTATACAAATTTCTGTCCCCCTTTTCACTCCCTTAAAAGGTGATTTCTGGGATAAAAACTTTCTATCTACTTTCCCGGGACTCAAACGATCTCTAAACCAAATTTCATCTAAATCGGTTCAGCGGTTTAAACGTGAAAAGGTAACAGACGCAAAAAAAAGGAAAGACACGTGATAGCATAGAAGAGACGAAGATTACAGAAAACACTTTATGCTTGTAATCTATCTCACTCTCTCGAAAGCTACTGTCGCTTTTTCGTTTCATTGAATTTTCAAATTTTGAAAGAATTTTTACTTCAAATATGTTTTTAGAGAACAAAAAACACTATTACTCGAGCAGAGCCGCAGGTTAATACTAATACCAAATATGTTTCACCGAACGTACATATTTGTACCGTATTTATGAAGCTAATTACACTGAAACTCCAACATTAATTTACCTGGGTAAATAAAATAAATACACTTATATGTATAGTTCAATTTGCGTAAAATTCCACATGTTAAGGACGTTTAATATTCCTCGTCTTCTTTCAATTTATCTGATTTATTGACATACGTAATTCAAACATAATTAATAGAAGTACTTAGTCAAATATTCTCTCTATATGTCTCTAAGCGATCGCATCAAGTATGGTGTGACCCAGCACAGAACCAAGGTCTTCAACCGACATAGTCTACCGGATTAGAAAGCTAAAGAGGCAGTGGGCTGCCCATATCACTGGTGAACTGGCAACCATTAGGGTATCCCTTGTCGTGGGTAGCGAGTCCTTGAGTGGAGACCGCGTATAGACAAACGTAGTAGTAGGCGTCCTACACTCGTGATTTCTTAGTTATAGCTGTCACATGTAGTAGAATAAACTTTATCGTACACGAGTTTAGTACATCATATTTTAAATAAAATGAAATATTTTATTCTGCAAATAGGTTTTGGTTCAAGAATTTTGCAACCTTTTTTTGAGCAGATAAGTTCGGCCTTTCCTAACTAGACTGACCCTGAGAAGAAAGTTAATTCATATATATTTTACTCACAATTACTATGATTGAGTGAATAATTTTTATCAATAAATATAATTAAAGAAAACATTGTAACAAACAACAAATTATCAAATTAATCACATCCAATTTTTTAATGTCCGTGTGGTGACGGATTAAGAATACAGAATGTCACCACCCCTATTCATCCCGTGGGTGTCGTAAGAGCCGACTAAGAGAAAAAAACTACGCAGAACAACAGCAGAAAGAGAGCAGAGAGCAGAGAGAAGGAAAACTTGACACAAACCCTATACCAACCCGTCTGGCCAGCGTGGTATAGTAGGCCAAAACCTCCTTTCCAAGGAGAGGCTTCTGTCCAGCAGTGGACTGTTAAAGGCTGTTGATGATGATGATGATGAATTTTTTAATTCATGTATAAAAAAATCTAATTTACGATTATTACAATATGCCAGCCCAAACTACGAGATCCACGAAGATACGTAAAAACAAAACATAATGTTTAAAACAACCGGGCGCCTTCCTAAGTACACCGGATTCCTCTGTAAAGTGGTTTCAGCAATAAAACGGTACCATTATGCTATTCCTATCTGAGATGGTAGCATTTAGTAGCGCCATTTCGTTAATGTTCTTTAGTTGTAATGTTCGTGTATATATATACAATTTACTGCCTACTTAATTGTAATATTTTACTTTTTAGTTTTATTATTTACTTAACAGCAATATACATATGTAGCAATTCTTTTATTACTTACCCAATTAAATATTATTACTTTATTATGAGAATACTATTTGTGAGATAGAGTAGATCGGAACGAATTTTTATACCGAGAATCGACCCTCAGAAGTTAATTAAGAAAAACATAAGGAAATTAGAAAGTCAAACCGAGTCTTAATAATATTTACTGAAGATATAAAAGGAATAGTAGTTTTATTTGAGTTTATTTAGGTACAAATTTGTGTACCGTGTGCCAACCATTCCGCATCTCGAATTAAATGAACACGTAAAAGTAGGAAACTGTCTAATATCCTATATATTATGTCTCAGTCTAATAAACAGTATATTAGCGCTGCGAATACAGTGACAAGACAAATATTATGTCACACATTTTGCCCTAAATAAAAAATAATGAAGAAGTACTCCTGTGTATTGTCCCACAATTACAAAGATCTTTTTCTCATCACATCACATCACATCACATCAACAGCCTTTAATAGTCCACTGCTGGACATAGGTCTCTCCTTAGAAAGAAGGTTTGTGCCTACTATACCACGCTGGCCAGACGGGTTGGTATAGGGTTTATGTCAAGTTTTACTTCTTTTTGCAGTGCTGGTGTCCTGCGTTGTTTTGTGCCCTTAGTCGGCTCTTACGACACCCACGAGATGAATTGGAAAATGAATGAAAATTGAAAAGCCTTGTGGTAGACAAAAAAAAAGAAAACACCTGAACAAATTTACGTTACCTGTAATATTATTAACGGTATAGCCTCCTATACAAACAACTAGACGGGTCACTTTATCTTAAGTGACTGCTGTCGCCCATGGACGAGGTCTATGAGTGACAAAATTACGTTGCCGCTCTCTGAAGTCCATTTTGGGTATAGGGGAGTGCAAGACATTTCTTATTTCTGGTGCAACTCCAAGCCAGCTCATGTGTGCCAAAACACGGCCCACCCTTATTTTGCCTATAGATATTTACAGTCACGTAGACTCTTCGATTTGTTATTTAAACTTAAATAGTGCTGACATTTCCTAAGACACTTGACAAATAAAAATATATCGAATCAAGATCAAGAATCTAAGTCTACAAAAGTTCTAACTCAGTAAGTGCTATGTTAACGTTATGGGTGGTCTTTATATAAAATATACATTTCAGTTTTGACTTCATTTTGTTGATCTGGACTTAATTCATGAACCTGCTTTGCTTGCTCGATTAGTTTATTCGCTAATGATGTGAAAATAATAATATTAGTAACTACTAAGTGTTACCAAATTGACTGTAACAACTTTAGAAAATGAGTTTGCATTTTCCTCACTACCCATTAACGATCTCAGTGTTCCATTCTCTAACAACCGAAGTTAGACCATACATTACTGTAACTCGTTTCTGCCACAATGGTATCTACTGTCTCGTTTTGCCCCGCTTCCTGACCAACGTCCCTTTGTCAAACATATAATTTTGTGCCTCCAGTTTTGTGTAATTTATTGACTAACTCTAAAACAGGGATGACGTGTGCGTCTATTATGCTTAGTTTGAGAATTATTTAATTACATTTGAAAGTGAACAAGGCAATCTGAAAACCGCTCAAATGAAGTTTATTTTGTTGTAGTTTATGTATTGTTAGAACTATTTGTTTTTTTGATTAACACGCCAATTACCATTAACTGGCGTGTTATCTATAAAAACAAATAGTTATAAATTTCCATAATCGATTTGACGTATTACTGGGTTTAGATATTTTGAATAATTGTCTAATTGATTCAAAACCACCACCACCACCAACAGCCTATAACAGTCCACTGCTGGACATAAGCCTCTCCTTAGAAAGGAGGTTTTGGCCTACTATACCACGCTGGCCAAACGGGTTGGTATAGGGTAGGTTTCAAGTTTTCCTTCTCTTAGCAGTACTGTCGTCCTGCGTAGTTTGCTCCATCAGTCGGCTCTTACGACACCCACCGGATGAATAGGGGAGGTGACATTCAGTATTCTTAAACCGTAAGTATAAAATAAGCATTTAACTAGTTTGAAAAAACAATAAAATAATAACCGTGACCCAAACCATATTTCAAATTAAACCTGAAGCAAATGAATGCCGTAGTATTCCCCCTAACAAACACTTAGTGGGTGCTACTGTAAACACAGAAATCACATGTACAAATATCAAAACTAAGAACAAATATATGTATAGGTCAAATAAATATTTGTCCAGAAAGAAAAGCGTAGTGTAATAATATTATTCTGTCTCAGAAAACATTTATGTTAGCGGCTCGAGGACAGTACTCGAGTACTTAACAACTTTCAGGTGATAAAATAAGAACGGTGTTGAATCTTGCTGTTATAACAAATGTGAAACTTACTAACCTCTTTTCGAAACTAGGTTTTTCTAAATTACCTAAAGAATCTACTGAAATACAATGTTTTCCACAAAATAATAAGTACGTACCAAATTACAATTCATTCAAAACTTGCAGCTTACCCTCAATACTTAAATACAGTTAATAAAATCCGATGCCGGAATTAAAATTGCATCGAACAATAGTATTGAGACAAACAAGTAAATTCTGCTTACACTAATCCATCACATATCCCAACCCAATATCTCAAAAACCGAGTTACAAATGGAAGAATCCGATACCTAAGAATCCTTTGTAGGATCCGGCGGAAACTCAAGACGTTACCGACGCAAATGGGAACACTTTAAGATCCGAGATAAGGGATAGTGGACTTGGCGGATGTAGATGTAATTGTATGTTCGTGAAATGTGTTGGAAACTAGTTCTTTTCCTGCGATTTTGTCTTTCAATAATTGAAAATTTAACACAGCACCATCTGTTTAACAAAAGTATAAAATAGAAATAGCAGCATTCCGCAAAACTAAATATATCCATAGATTTTCCTAAAACTTGAGCAAAATATATCGTACTTATGTGCGCAATTTTCAGTCCACGGTGGCTGTGTTTTTAGGGATGAAAGTTGTCCTTACACCTTTTCTGTACTTCTGACAATGTGTTTTCTAATTTTCATGTTGATCGGTTAAGTGCATAGGCGTTACGCATAAGCAGACTCATTTTCACATCTGTATTTAAAAGAGAAATTAAAAAAATATTTGGTGTTGGTCGCCAACTTTATCAAACTGATTTCGTTAATTTTTAATAAATTATAATAATAAGAAGAAAGCACTTACGTAATTTACGTAAGGTACGTATTGTGAGTAAGTTTTATGTCTGCAGTCCTGACCATCGGTATTTTGGTCGCTGTACCCGATATCGATGGGACACTTTATTTTTTTAAATATTTGCAATTGTTTGCAATTTATATTTAATGAAATAAAGAGAATAAATAATATTAATATATCGGATATCTGACACACAACGCCATCTAGTTTCAAACTAAACTTGTACTATGAAAGCTAGATTGACTGACAGAATACTTAAATACTTTTTTAACCCAACACCTCAACACAGCAGTCGCATAAGTTACCACTGCATCACCAAGATAGTTATTGATGAGGTGTTTGACGATGAAGCACTTGAAAACTAATTTTTATTATTCTCAAGTTCTACTCAAAGACTCAAGACTTCCTCGTGTATATTTCTTGCTTCAGTACATCTCCGGTTCTAATTGAGGGATGCGTTCTATTTGGTCTAAGAGCACTCACTGGAATGAACTTTTTCATTTTGTTCACTTAAATTGGTTGAGCATCAAGGAAGCTAGGTATGAACTTCGTACTTAATGTTACGAAGCAATACGGGTACTCTTCGTTTGTTTTTATGGTTTAAGATTTGCGTATCAATATTCAACTTAATTCGTTTACATTTAAAGTTGTTTTTATCTATACTAATATTATCAAGTGGTAAAATTTGTTTTATGTATCGAGTAATCTTTGAAGCTACTGGAACTGATTCTGGAAATTCTTTCCCTAATATGCATTATGCATTAGTGCTGTAAGGCTATATATTATATTCATATTTTTAGTTTTTTAAAGTTATACATCTTTTAGGGTTACTCGTCTGTTGTATTAATTAATCTTAGAAAAAAGTTTTATTAAACAAAGTAAACAAACACAAATACTTACTTAGGATATTGTTATCGTGATGAGGGTAGAACACGGAACGGTAATAAGTATTCTGCAACGGTAAGGTTAGAAAATACGGATTTAGGTGAAGCGTTTGTAGATCCAGCTGTAATTATTCTTAATGCTTCTAAATAAAGACGGTACGAAAGAACAAAAAAGTAATGCCATCTAGCGGTCATTTAATCTAGTTAACGTACGATATTTACTCTATCGTGAATGGCTGGACAAATGCCAATTAAAAGACTAATCGCGAACGACTATTTTCCACCATCGTTTTCCCTAAAGTGAATTTAGTGACACCGGTCCTCCGGTTGCGCCGACTCGCGGCGACATTCGACTACGAAAAAAAGTGCAGCGTGCAGGGCCTCTAATTTGCTATTTTATGTTGACGCCAATATTGAATAGCAGTGGCTCATCAGTGGTGATATCAAAAAGATTGCCATATTTCTTTCCTTATAATTTGAAAATATATTACGTTTTTTTTTGGAAATAATTTATTTATTTTTCCCAATATGGCAATCTTTTTGATATCAATATTTATGAGCCACTGCCATTCCTTTGCCACTGTAAGGACACTGAGTTAGTGTAGACTATTGATACTTACACCGATGCCAATGGCCACTCGATGGCATCTCAATAGCGTGTCAGTGGTATGACAGTGGCTTGGCGTGAACATAAAATAGCAGAATTGAGGCCCAGGTTACTTGAACGACTCCTTGCGACTGATCGATGAAATTCATAATTAAGTTCCCTATTTGGCGTTAGCACTAAACATACTTATGTATTGTTATGTTTTGGTTTAAAAAGAGTACTTAGAGCGGAAATGAATATAGTATCAGAACTTATATTGTTGGAAAATTCTGTTTGTTTTGTCGGGTCACCAATAAGATGAGAAGGAGAAAATTTACTGACAGTTACGAACTGCATCCATTATTGTAATTAAATAGATAACAAAAAAGTTGCGCTATGAAGTCGCCATCCACCTCCTGCGACTGGTCGCTTCAAGTCGCTCGAATACTGATCATCGGTAGCGGGCACGATGCACTAAGCCGATCAGTACTACACGTCCTATCAAGTCGCCGTGAGGCGGCGCGACTAAAGTCACGCGATATCGCTCGCACGAGCCCTAAGCTAATCATTATAGATTTTATTCATTTTTGTCAGAAGGTTCGTTCATTGTTCATTGTTCGTTTGCAACATCAGTGAATTTTCAATCTTCAGAGATTTCTCTAATGATATTAAATGTACGGATATTGACAACTAATGATTGAATTCGACGTGGTATCACAGATATAACTGAGAAGCTAGAAAGGAAAGAAACATGTCCTCTTAAGAATTAATCCTGGTTGTGAACAGGGTCATCTCAGATTATGATTTGGTTACTAAAAAGTTACATGACTAGTGTTATAGTTGAGAGCTAAACCCGTGTTTTCATTGTTTGAAAATGATTCTAGTGGTGTTCCGCGTAGTACTCAGCGGATAGAAAAATGTGCATAACTCGTTCTATCCTGTAGACATGTTCTTTATAAAACACCAAAACATGCTATATTGTACCTTATGTTTATCTTCTTACCTCGTTCATTAGTTCTCTAAACAGAGCATTACAAACAACAACAGAGCACGTCTGCTTAGACATTCAGTTCGTTAATTTACATATCTACGTCACATCATAGTGGCATAATATATTCCAAACTACAATTCACTTGGGGTTCTATGGCGGCTTCTGAGCTCGTGTCTCTAAACTCTTAGTAGAGAGAGGATAACTGCATTGTTTTATAATGTACAGTTAATGAATATGGCTGTACAAAGAAATCAAGTAAAATTTTAGAATTATTTGTTTTGAAACAGCTTTCTGAACTGTATAGTTATATTAGAATTTTTTTCGATAGGATTTTATTCTTATTTTAAAACGTGGACATGATCAAGAAATACATTGCCATCTGCTATTTTATGCTGTCATGGTTGTTGTGAACGTTTTGTAAACGTTTTCAACAGAGATGAGTTTCTAAGAGAGAAGCTGAGCTGAGAATATGAGTAAATCTTAAATAAATTCGTCAAGACATTAATAAACTATGAACAAAACTGTAATGGTTCTTTGCTAGTTGTATATAAACACAATACCAGCTATTTCTTCTTTCTAATTATAAAATGTCGTACGGATGTTCTTCCGTTTTCATTTAACAGCTCATTCCTTATTTTTTAGGGGTGAAATTCTCAAATATCCTTTCTTAGTGGACGCTTACAACACAAAAGCATCAGTTTCATCCTTATTACCTGGATAGTTGGCGCTCCACTACTGTGCGCTTTTCGAGACAATTTTTGCCCCGCACGACCAATCTGTGGAACGGGTTATCATCTGCGGTATTTCCGGACCGATACGACCTTCAAGAAAAGAGTGTACTCCTTCCTAAAAAGCTGGCAACGCGTTTGTGACTCCTGAGTTGCAGTAGTTCATGGGCGGCGATGGTCACTTTCCATCAGGTGACCCGTCTGCACGTACCCCTCTAACATAAAAAAAAAAACAAGTTTGTAGCCCCAGCGGTTTAGGCACTGCGTTTATGAATCAATGATGGGCAAGTAATTTTGTATGCAGTGTATGTGTAAATAAATATAACAGAATCAACAGTAAATTGTTAAATGTACCTGTATTTAGATTTGCATACACATTTATCTCGGACACATATTGACACAACCCAATTTTGTTGACATTGCTAACAGTGGCATATATTGGAATTGAAATTTGTATTTAGATAGATTTTAATAAAATTACTATCTTTAATGACGAAAATACTTGACTATTGTTTGAGCTTGTTTAATAAAAATTATAAAGCTACGTACGTGTACGTGTACGTGTACGGTTTTAAGCATAGAGTTAAAAGGTATGTTTACGTAAAGAAAGTACGTAACTTTTGAATTGCATTATGTTTCGACTATGTTGCACTGGTCGTGGTCTCAGTAAGAGTGCGGCTAAATTTAATTTTTACATGTAATATCTTTTACGTGGTCGCATTAATTCTAGTAGTCATAGATAACTAGCTTTAACCTGTGACTCCGCGTGCTTGTGTGTACGATATCGCGGTGAAAAGTGGCCTATGTCCGTTCTTCCTTTTCAAAGTATGTCTATGCTAAAATTCATTAAAATTGGTTCAACGGTTTCGCCGGGAAAGCGTAACAGACAGCATTATATATTATTGAGTTTCAAAGTTAGTAAAGTTGTAATTTATTTATTTTCTATCTGTATTATTAAATAAATAAATAAATCTGTAACTAAATAAAAATAAATAAATATATACCTACTTGTCTATTTTAGAACCACACATAATAGGTAACAAATACAAGAAATGGGGTCAAGTAAATAAGTATAGTTAAGAAAAATCCCTTTTTTTTAAAGTAAAAACATAAGTAGATAAATAAACTTATTTTTTCAAAAACACAGTAATAGGTACTAAAGCTTAGACACATTTTTTTCTTCAACTAAATATTATTAAGCTGAAGATTTTAATCGGTTGAATACGCTAATCTCAAAAACTACTAGTTCGTATAGATTTTTTCTTATAGCCCATCTATGGGGGAAGGCTATATAACACCACGTAACGACCAATAGGAGCTCAGCATCAAAGAAAATGTTGCAAAAACGGAGCAAATTTAATCCTTTTGAGAGTCAGCGTAGTCAAAGATAAAATATTTTACTCTTGTATGTATTTCTGTGATACCTGACTAGTATCCGACTTGACCTGACGGAGGACCTTTATCGGGAAACAAAACGTCCTGCCACGATGGTATCACCACAACTACCACTCACGAAATCTTTTATTCTAATAATCCATTTCAAAAGGGATCTCAAAGATTCACATAATAAATCCTTTGTCATACATAATTCAAATTAAATTATATTCTTTGAGATAACATATAATTTATGACCTTCTTAAGAAAACTTTATTTAGTAGCCAACTTCAGTTGTCTAGAGAATGGCCGTAAATTTTAATTAAAAGTTTAATATTTCATTTTAACTAGCATTACTCTGCGATTTTATTTTTACTGTTAATTAAATAGTTTGCGATTTGGTTTCACTTTTCTAAAGATGTTTTGAGTTTATCGTTTCATTTTTCGAATAAAAACGGTTTTAAATCCTTTTTTATAGGCTCTGAAGGTTTTAAATTAGTTTTATAAAAACCTTTTTTTATCGAATAACCCTGCAAATGTCTGAGAAGTAAATTCGATTTCAATTTTAATGCTTGTTACCTCAGAACTCTATCTTTTACAAACCGTTTTGGCAAATTCTTTAGTTTATTTGAAAGGGTATACCTTTTTAATTAAAATTTGAGGAAAAGAAATCCACCCCTAAGTGTGGAAAATGAAGAATACAGTTTAATATCCATACTTCCATACGTATGGAAGTATGGATAATACTAAGGCCTGGGGGTGACAGGTGAGGCCATCTGTCACCTTAGCAGAAGCAGGCCAGGGTGGCGGCGAGCGCGTTGCGAAGCGCGCTCGCTTCCAGGGAGCACAGGGAACATGGGGTTCCCACACAGGGGGGGGGGGGGGTCGTCTACTCGTCTGTAGATGACCCGAGGTATGTCGGGGCACCACGCACTTCCTTTCTAGGGTATACCTGGTTCCCCGGCTATTGGTACCCGTGACGGCGTGCGGTTTTAGTCGGTTCGAGGCCAAACTAATGCGGGTGGAGGGGAAACCCACCCCGTCCACCCGCGGCCACACTCAGGGCGGCATGAGGCGGTGATAGGCGCGCCTCCGCAGCCCGGTTCGCCGGATCCGAGTGGAGGTCGTCCTCCCGGGCCTTCTCCGCCGCCTCCTTCTGCGAGATTACTTCCTCGCAGAAGGTTGCGACCGCGGTAAAACAACTGTCGCTACCGGCCATGGAGCGTACTACGGCCGGTAGCGAGAGATCCACTCCGATGACTGCAGTGCCCGGCGCTGCGTCGCCCATGCGGGGCAGACCGCTAGCGTGTGCTGGGCCGAGTCCTCACTGCAGTCGCAGTGGTGGCAGGTGGGACTCAGTTCCCTCCTAGCGACCGAGTGCAGGTACTTTCCGAAGCAACCGTGCCCGGAAAGCACCTGCGTCAGCCGGAAGGAAAGGGTCCCGTGCTGCCGCCCTGCCCACTCGGCGATGACCGGCTGGAGAGCCTCGACGGCGGCGAAGCCAGCGCGTGGAGTCTCCAGCCGGAACGACCAACGAGCCATCGTGGCTCGGCGAGCGGCTTCGCGCCACTCGCGCACATCCTCGGGCGGAGGGCGAAATCCGCTCTCCGCCCGGGAGTCAGCCACTCGTCGATAAACTTCGGCGAGCACTTCCGCCTCCAAATCCCACGGGGGAGTTCCGGCCAACGCGCATGCCACCTCCGTCGAAACGGTGCGGTAACCGCGTATGGCTCTGACCGCCATTACCCTCTGAGGGCGCCAGAGGCGTGCCCTATTCTGGGTGGTCAGAGCCGCCGCCCACACCGGTGCACCGTACAGTGCTATTGACCGGACAACCCCCGTGTACAGCCGTCTTGTCGCGACGCTGGGTCCACCCAAATTGGGCAAAAGTCACCCTAGGGCAGACGCAGCGCCGACCAGCTTTGGAGCAAGCTGTCGGAAGTGCTCGTCGAAGAGCCACCTCCCGTCGAGGATCAGGCCCAGATATTTCATCTGGGCCCGAACCGGTACGAGGACCGAGTTGACCACGATTGACGCGCCAGGGGGTGGACCACGACGGGGCCCATGAAATAACAGGGCCTCTGTCTTATCTAGGGCCACCCGTAAGCCCAGCGCCTCAATGCGCCCGACCACCAGGGAGACTCCCCTTGTGGCCAGGCGCGCCGCCTCATGGAATTTGAAACTACCCTACCAACCCGTCTGGCCAGCGTGGTATAGTAAGCCAAAACGTCCATTTAAAGGAGAGGCATATGTCCAGCAGTGGACTGTTAAGGGCTGTTGATGATGGTGGATGATGATGAGTTTGTTTGTTTGTTACCCTATCACGCCTTAACCATTAAACCGATTCTAAGTTTAATTCTTATTTCACAAATTGGAAAGCTACACTATCAGCGAGTAACATAGGCTACTTTTTACCGCGATAACCGACATACACGCGGGCGGAGCGGCGGGCAAAAGCTAGCAATTCATGATGTGTCAGTATCATTGAAGTAAGGTTTCTTTTTAAAGTAAATAAAAAATTCTCAAGTTGTAATTATGGAAGTAGGGTTTGATTATGTAAAATCCAATTATATAAAACCATACTTATATTTAGACTGGACGAGTGGCGTAGTGGTATAAGCGGTTGCCACGCCGCTCACTACTACGCTGACTGTTGTGGGTCCGATCACGGGACGACACTTAGTGATCCACAAATTGTTGTTGTGAGTCTGGATGTTCTTGGTGTCTGTTTCATGTATGTTTGTAAAATCCCCCACAAAACAGGATATATTGCTAATGCGGGAGATGTCTTTTAAAAAAAAAAAAAGTGTGGTAGGGTAGGGTTCGTTTCCCAGTCAACCCATTTAGTTATGAACACAAATATTTTTCTATACGAAAATGTTTATGTATTAAAAATATACAAGCATGTTTATTATTTTAGTCAGGGAGTAAAAAAAAAAGGCCTGGAAGAGATCGCAGACTGCGATAAGGCCGCCCATCGTATTATTATTTATAATCATTTATTTCTGTTTTATTTTGTTTGTATATATCATCGTATGTATTCTAATTATGGTGTGCAATAATAAGCACCTTTCTATCTATAAAATATACGTGAGGTACCTACACGTGAAAATGTATTTTCGCTTTATAATAATAATAACTTCACATATATCACACACTGCCGTCTCATTCCAAACTAGGCAAAGCCTGTACCACGGTAACCAGACCGCTGATAAACATACTTATAAATTTATAAAGCCTTGTATTCAATTCAACTTCAAATTATTTATTTTGCAGAAAATACTGTTACAATGGTGTTAGAAAATTACATGATTCAAGTGCTTCTACCGTTAGGTATGCAAAATTATACAGTGTAGTGTAGTATTCAGTTTCCTTTACATTGTGAGTCTTATGTTCTCTCGTCAACGAATAAATTGTTTTTCTTTCCTTCTTTACTTTACCAGGACACAACAAACTTTCATTTTACTACCATACATCGTTTCGATTGGATTTAATATTAAAATGATATCGAGGCCAATAGATAACTCTTGTTATTATAATGTTTTTTGTTTGTTATTTATTAAACATCTGTAATACATATATTTTTCATACACTTAAAGTCTGCCAAACTGTAAAAACAATTTGTCGGCAGAAGTTCTCGTTAAAGTATACATAATATATAAATGTAGGTTGATTCAAATTTTGTTAATATTTCAAATTATTGTGTCAAGTACACTACACGCAAAAAAAAAGAAATGCGGGTGTTAGCTATTAGTTAAGGACATAACAAGAAGTAATGTTTGTTGAGTTTATGTTTAAATTTAAATTTTAAATCTACTTGTTTTACTAAATCTGAAGGCAATTCATTGAGTAAAAACAGTAGGTACATGGCACTGAGGCCTGTCTGAGGTCACTTCTTATTGTAGTAAAGCGCTAACATAACTAATACTCCTATCATAGTATATTCAAAACCGGGGCATCTATCCGTCTGAGGCAACTATCCGGCTTTTACCCTACCATATAACTTCTTGTCCGTTTACCGAAGTAGTTCGCGATCTTCGGAACGACAAGTTTCCTCTTTTTGGCTAGACGGGTTGGGTAAATAATAATATGTTCATGTTGTATTTTGTGCTCTTGGTTGTTATATTGTGTAACTAAAATGTTTAACTTGAGTTTAAGGTGGACCGGCAGTAACCTACAAATTTTAAATAATTTACAGTAAAAGTTTTTTACGCCTTGTTATGTTTTTCTATCAAGAAGTTGTTTTAGCAACCTTATCTGCAAATTGTATATTCTATTCAAATGTGTAGGAAATGTAAGTCCATGTGCACCCAAACCGTACTCGATGCTTGCGTCAGCCAAGGCATAATAAAACGTATATATTAATTTTCTACTGATAAAATATTGTAAGTTTTTAATTTACCTAAGATGGAATAACGATGGAGTTTATTACAAATGTTGCTTCCGTGTGGGTCTCATCTTAAAGTATCATCCACCCTAGGTATTTATAGGAGGTGACTGGCTCCAAAGTTAAGGTGTTCGCAGTCATGTTGATAACTGCCCGCTTCGGTAGTGTACAGGTAACGTATGCGACTGCTGTGCTGAAGTCTCGGGTTCGATCCGCGTCGGAGCAAATGTTTGAATGATCTGCAAATATTAAATGAAATCTGCAAATGTTATATGTATTTACAAAAAAATAGTATTCTAACAGTCAATCTAGCTTTCATAGTACAAGCTCGGCTTGGTCTGGCGTTCTGTTTCAGAAGTCCGAAAAGAATACTCTTAAAATCTGTGATGTTATTTAAAAAAAAAGTTTTATCCTTTCATCATACTTCAATACTTTGCCAACCACTGTTCTCTTATGGCTATGAATAGTTTGTAAGTATTTTAAGACATAAAAATCTCATAAAAACATAATAAAGTACACTCGTCAACATGATCCATTGATCTTGTTCACGGGTATACTTTGATCTTGTTTTTATTTTTTAACTTTATAGAGCTTAGTAGAGTGTCCTTTATGATTCAATATATAAGTAAAATATGTATAAAACTCTAAACTTTTAACTAAGACAACGTGACTCTCTAAGTAGCAGATCGGCAAATGAATGAATCTGTGGTTCCTCAGAAACGTTTAATTTAAAAAAAAACACTGTAAAAATCAGACAGCCTCATAGTAGCAAAAGAAATGACTAAAAGGGAGGAGAATCCACTAACTGACGATTTAGAAGACTTGGCACGTTTATTCCTTTTTTTTTCATAAAATATGTAATATTATTTTACGTTCATAGTATCATACGTTTATGGCTGGAGAATATTGTATCTTCTTCGAATATGTTCTTAAAATCGTAGCTTGGACTCGCTGAGTTTTTGGACTAATGGACAGTCACTGATTACCTGTAACTTCTGATAGCGGTGGTATCCATACAATATAAAACTTTTTTAATCAAAGTTTACTCTTTAATACGAATCTTCAAAATATATTACTAGTATGCAATTTCAAGAAAAAATCTTTTTTAACACAATGATATATTTTTTATATTTTCCTATAAAAGTTAAATGCTATTTTAGAGCCATCTAAAACGATAGGAGTCATGGAATTTTTTATCAAAACATGTTCGGGGCCTGTGAACAGCCTATTATCGTAGGTGCTATTACGTAGTCGCTGTCTCAAGTTCCTTTTCATAAGCCGTGATGAAAGGGCCAGAGCTCCCAAAAAAACACATTCTTCTGACTTTATGATTTTATTATACGATCCTAAATTCCTAATATTCTTGTTGATACAAAAATTAAATTAGATGAAAGTCCATTGAATCCTCTATCTACCATTTTGTGAACGAGGAAAAGCTTACGCGTCGAGGGATCTGGAAAATTCTGAACATCGGTTTTAATTAACAGTTATTTTACTATTTTAGAGAAGGTCAAACGGGATAAGAACTTTAAGAGAAAAAAATTGTAAAATAAGCAAAATAGTATAGTTACATTTGTATATAATTTTTTTATAAAAAAAAAGAAAGAAAGAAAATACGTTTATTAGCTACAAGACCATAAAAACAAAAATAGTGATAAAATATGAAAGAGAGAAAAAAAACACTTCGCCAAACAAAAGAATAAAACAAACAATTATGAAAGAATAAAATTATCAATTGTGTGACTAAAAGGCCACAGCTCAGCCTTTACTATGACCCGTAGAAGTGAACACAGCGCTGATTTTCAGCTGAAGCCCATACATAACAGACGTGCATACATTACTAGTATATTAGTAATTGATAGATATTAGAACAAAAAAGATATACAGATTAAATAAAAATTAAGGGAGATAACGAGGTCTAATTTAGTATTACAAAGTGCTGGATTTTTAAACGGTTAAAAACAACGTCTTTACTTTTTGATTTAAAAGTAAAACTACTAACAAGGCGGAAGTGGCGGCGAATTGGATTAGAAAGACATAATACACCTACTTCCTGCACCTATTTTCTGTTTCTCTGCATCTCCCAAAGGTTGACTGGTAGAGAATGTCTTGGGCATTAAGTCCGCCAATGTACCAAAAGCGCATGATGTATAAATAAATAAATACAAACTAGTTAAGACTGTAAAAGAAGAAGTTTGATTCAATTCAAAATTCGTTATATTTTTTTAAATCATGCCAAAATGCCCGAACCACAACTGTCTGTCTGTAGAACAGTTTTTTTATGGCATAGATAGGCAAACAAGCAGACGGGTTACCTGATGGTAAGTAAATACCCCCGTAAATACCCATCACATCACATCAACAGCCTTTAATAGTCCACTGCTGGACATAGGCCTCTCCTTAGAAAGGAGGTACCCATGATCACCTTTAATTCAGTAGTCACAAGTGTTTGGGCTGTGAGGTCCAAGTGCGAGCTTATTTCACACCTACTCTGTTTTCACGGTGACCGCGTTCGGCGCAGTGATTGGTCCGCACTGAAATCTCCACCAATCGCAGCGCCGAACGCGCTCGCTGTCGAGAGCGAGTTGATGTGAAATAAACTTGCACTAAGCCCTCCGGTGACTTCACTCACTCTTTGAAAAGCAACAAAATGATTGTTCGTGAAGCCGTGGTATCACTGCGGTCGAGCCTGGCCCGTATGGCAATTTTATATAATTAAATGATAATGATTAATAGGTTTCTTTTTCGCTTTTAGACACCATTATTCTTAATCTTGATTTTTTCATCACGTTCATTAAATTATCTTAAAATAAATATACAGGTAAGCGTTAATAACATGACTTTAAAAATGTTATTATGCCAAAAAAATGGAATATTTGAATAGAAATGAAATTTCGTCGCCCAAGACTAAGAGAGGTCGAGATAATTGAAATGTAAGGAAACAACTAACGCGGGGTACGAGTCACACACACACCGGAATACTCAGGATGTGGCATTGATTTATGTTCTGAAAGTATACTCCAGAATAGATTTTATAATTATGAGTGTAGTGTAGAACAAAACAAAAGAGAAAATAGTAAAATAAATACTCGAGTTATCTCACACACCGTCATATTCCAAATTAGGTAGAGCCTTTATATGGGACTAATCCCACCCACACGCCTCCCACTGTAACTCCTGTACACCAGGATCCACAGCAGTGACCCACGAACACACCGAGTTATGACACTCGGGAAGTCCCAGGAAGAAATTAAATTGTCTTGGAACCCGCAACGAAATTAATCAGAAGAAAATTGGAGGAGTTGGAAATACAGTAAATCCACGAATCCACAAATATTACGGGCCCTACGTGAGCTATGTTTGATTTCTATAATATGTATGGCAGAATCGCCTAAACGCACGGAAATTCACCCTAGTTGACACAAGATCCCCATAGTATACCGCCCCAGATGTCACCTGCAAGCTATTCAGCATTATATTACGTTCATTATACCAAAGACTACATTCCCAGAGGATATGATGAGCAGACTGTCCATAGTGAGAGTTAGGTGTTGAGCATTGACACAATGGAGACTCGACTAATTTAAATGAATACAGCTTGCTCTTAAAGTTACCATGACCCGTAAGAAATTGAGCGACATAGTGATCCACCTCAAGCCATATCCTCGACAACCGTTCGCGAACAGATGGAAAGAATTGGTAAAGATGGCGCCCCTTGGATGATTAGGTAGAGCCTGTGTTATACGAATCAGACTGCTAATAGACATACGTAAATATAGGTCAATTATACCCACATACAGAACAAATGATCGTCCTCATCACCCAATTATTTGTCCTGGGTGGGAATCGAACCCAAAACTTCTGGGTTAGCAGTCAGAATTGCTAACCACTGGGCTAATAGGCCAGTCAACAATTGATTTTCTCACTGCAGCATAGGTACTTGAAAGAAGCATTTTCTACTACCGAGATTTTATGAGTTAGTTTAATCACGAAAGAGAGGTTAAAAGGTAATTTAAGTAAGTAAGTATGGTGACGGATTATAAATACAGAGTGTACACCACCCCTTTTTTTCCGTGCGGTACTCCCCTGGGATAACACCCCCCAGTGGGTGATTATGTTGGACTCGAACCGACCAAAAACCGCACGCCGTCTCCAGGTACCAGTAGTCGAGGAACGAGGTGTACCCTAGAAAGGAAAGCCCTGGTACCCCGACCACGAGTCATCGGGTCCCCTCATGTTAGGTAGCAGCCGCGCCAATGCACGCGCTGCCTTAACCAACTTGGGGACCAGACCTCGGAAATGATGTCTCAAGTCCCATCGGCCATCAAGTACGCGCCCCAGATACTCATCGAGGGCTGGATGCCGATGCGAGTGCCTCCTATTATGAGGCTGAATCTCTCAGGGGGGCCATCCGAGGCCCATGAAGGAACAAGGCCTCGGATTTGTACAGAGCCACCTCAAGACCCAGCCTCCGGATCCGTTCCACGAATTGATCAACTCTTGCGGTGGCCCTCAGGGTTGCCTTATGGTGCGTCTTGCCGCGCGCCGTCACGAGCCAGCGCACCACCCAGTCGTAGCCGATGTTCCACTAGAGTGGCTGACACCGACCCCTGCGGAACACCGCACGACATTTCACGTCTACCGAGACCGGTATTACTTGGGTAAGCGATGGCTCTCTCCGACAAATATGCCCCGATTATGCGTCGGAGGTAGAGAGGCGCTTCGTGATACACAAGGGCCTCCCTGATGCAACTCCAGGGCACAGTGTTGAACGCGTTGGCAATGTCCAAGGACCCCGCCAACATCACTTCGCCCCGGGAAACCGCTTCCCCCACCAGAGCCCTCACGCCCATGATCGCATCCACGGTGGACCACCCCTGATGGAAACCGTACTGGTTGGCCGGCAGATCCAGCCCCACTATGACGAGATGCTTGACGAGGCGCCATGCAATCACCTTTGTAGAGTGTCACCACTCCTATTCATCCCGTGGGTGTCATAATGCCGACTAAGGTAGCAAACTACGCGGGACAACAGCACTAATCTAATCTGTGTAATCCTAAAAATTTTTGTTCTGAGTCTGGGTGTTCTTTATGTCCGTTAAAAGTATGTTTATAAAGTCCCCCCCGAGACACAGGATATACATATTCCTACTGCGGGAGTTTTCTTTTTGAAAAAAAAAAAACCAATAAAGTTACTAAATACATACAAGATTTAATACACCGACTTCAACATAGATCATGTTGAATTTTAGTAAACTGTGTTAAGCCCTCCCTAATTAAAAAATACATTTTCAAAGTCGCTTTATACCTGATTAAAAAAAAACAACAAAATTGAAAAATTCTGTGGTTTTTGAAGTCGGTTTAAAAAACAGAAATACGTCATTATGATGACTGTTATTTTTACAGCATTTATTTCTTATAAAAGGATTGCTGTTGATTTATACAACGTGGGAAATAACTAATTTAAATTATAATCATAGTTATTGTAATTGATTGAATATCGGACGGACGGACAAAATCTTCGGTGTAAGCTAATTAATGAAACTTGGTATTTAATAACAAGCCACTAATTCAATAATATGTTTAGTTAATTACAAATCTAGCGACTAAATACAATATGAACAAATGCCTACTAACTAAGAAAAAGTAACCGTTTCTCTTTTAATTAAAGCTTATTGAGCAGTTTATTTTCTCTCCTTTGAAAGACTACCGCATCCTTCCTTTCAAACAGCCCAACAGAGGCTCAGATTGCGGCCAAATCCTGGCCGGTAATATTGCTCACAATCTTGTTTCATCCGCCTAATTCCGTTTAATACCGTTTCACTGGTAGCTCATAATTACAACGAAGTAAGCTCCGGTATGTCAGTCCCGTTTGTGCCCAAAATCCTTTTCTTAATTTGATTTGAGTGATAGAGGATGTGTTTAAAAGTTATAGTTTAAATTGTGTGTTGTAATAAAAAATATCAGTTCAAAATAATACATGCTATTCTAATTATATCTAATCAGGTGTTAAAGGAAAATTAAGTCAAATATAGTTCTGACGTCAGTCAGTAACAATGTTTTAATTTACTTTATGTATGATACATTATGTTTTGACAGGATTGGTGTGATGTCTGTTAATGTAAAGTTATAGTGGATGACTGATATAATAATTATTTTATTTCGTTAGTATGACTAGTTGAGATAATTTTATGTTCTTCAATTAATTTTATTATTATGATTTCCTATATTGTTATTCTATAGAGAGAGCAGACATATAAGTGATTCGGTAAAGCTGACGGAAGTAGAATACGAAGTATCATCCGGTGGATAAGAGCCGAGCGAATTCCGCAGAACGACAGAACTGCAAAGAGAAGGAAAACTTGACACAAACACCAACCCGTCTGACCAGCGTAGTATAGTAGGCCAAAACCTCCTTTTTAAAGAGAGGCCTATGTCCAGCAGTGGACTGTTGAAGGCTATTGATGATGATAAATAAAGGACCAATTTTATGTTACATTAACTTTACTTAAATGGAGTTAAAATATAATAATATATTATTATTAATAACTCGACACATTCCACTCAGCCGGCTAATCCAAAACTAAGCTGACCATGTACTATGGTAACTAAAATAATAAATATACTTATATAATTTTAATATATAAACATTTTCGTATAGAAAAAGATTTGAGCTCATAACTAAATGGGTTGATTGGGAAACCAAACCTACCCTACACTTCTTTTTTTCTTAAACACAACTCCCGCAGTAGGAATATATCCTGTGTCGCGGGGGACTTCACAAACATACATGAAACGGGCACAAAGAACACCCAGACTCAGAACAACAATTTGTGGATCACTAAGTGTCATCCTATGTGGGGATCGGACCCACAACACTCAGCGTAGTAGTGAGCGGCGTGGTGACCGCCTGAACCACTACGCCATCCGTGCAGTCAACATACAGTACACTATCAGAACAGTCAAAAACAATAATGAATAATGAACATGTATCGCATAGCATTATTGCTGTAAGAATAAACAATTTCGGAATAAAAACAATATCTTCAAGTTTATACAGAACATTATAATGACGTAGTAGGTATATTATTAGAGACTAATAACACTATAGGGATAGGGTTGTTGCGAGTCTTGAGTTGCTGGCCCATGGGCGGTGGTAGTCACTTACCTTCAAGTGAACCATCTCCGCGGTTGCCACAATTTAACATAGAAAGAGAAGTGAGCGTCATGTAGTACCTTTAAGTAACACCTTGTATATAGAAAGGCTATCAGAGCGACCTTAGTAATGACTAAGGCGGTGAGGATACCTATACCGTATGAGGGCCTGACCTAATAAGTTTTCAAACCAAAAATCTTAGTTTTTTTGAAAGAATTTCAAAAAAGTTCAGGTAAAATTCGTTTACGAATAAAATATAGATGTTCTCTGTATTATTTATTACTAGCTGACCCGCGCAACTTCGTCTGCGTCTCTCAATAGTAATAAATTTTCTCCGTTTTTGAAACATTCTTCATTGGAGCTCCGCTCCTATTGATCTTAGCGTGATGATATATAGCCTATAGCCTTCCTCAATAAATGGGCTATCTAACACTGAAAGAATTTTTCAAATCGGACCAGTAGTTCCTGAGATTAGCGCGTTCAAACAAACAAACAAACAAACAAACAAACAAACTCTTCAGCTTTATAATATTAGTATAGATTTACGAGTATTATAGTTTACTAGCTGACCCGGCAAACGTTGTATTGCAAAACAAAAAAAAAAAAAGGGGTGGGTCACCCTTACCATTTAGGGGTATGAAAAATAGATGTTGGCCGATTCTCAGACCTACACGATGTGCACACAAAATTTCATGAGAATCGGTCAAGCCGTTTCGGAGGAGTACGGGAACGAACATTGTGACACGAGAATTTTATATATAAGATTACACCCATACGTCACCCGACCAGCACCATCACGACTCGGTATCCATCCACTCGTTTTCGACGGGTGGTCCATGTGGTCATCGTCCGCGAGGCGCTCCAGAGTTGATCTAAAGATCTTTTCCCATAGTACTCCACACTTTTCCATAGTACATAGATTTTCATATCTTTTTATTAAATTGCTTGTACGCTTGTACTGGTCCGTGTGGTGACGAATTAAGAATACAGAGTGTCACCACCCCTATTCATCCCGTGGGTGTCGTAAGAGCCGCCTAAGGAAAAAAACTACGCAGAACAACAACACTGCAGAGAGAAGGAAAACTTGACACAAACCCTATACCAACCCGTCTGGCCAGCGTGATAGTAGGCCAAAACCTCCTTTCTAAGGAGAGGCTCATGTCCAGCAGTGGACTATTAAAGGCTGTTGATGATGATGATGATTGTACTCAAGATTAGTGGCATTTCAATTTGTAAAAATTATCAACATATTTTACCAAGAGTGTAAAATTAAGGGACAGAAGAGGTTATAACTATTTATCATGCTCGGTTCTAACAATCAGTGATACATTTTTAAAAAGGTAGCAACTAAGCTACAATGTACCTGAACAGTGCTTGGTACTTTAAGGATTATGTGATGAGTCATTGGCACTAACTTTTTAATACCATTTTTTTATAATTATATGACATCATGCGCTGACAAGTTTAATAAAAATTTGTTAGTATAAACATTAATGTTATAAAATAGTTTAGTTTTACTTACTATTTGATATACTTGTGCAAATTTTAAGTTGGTTTGATTCGATTAAATCGATTAAATATTTTTTAACACATCAACTCTTAATGAAATTAAGAGCGCCAATGTCTAATGGGGTGCCAACAATAGTACAGCTTACCCTACTTTTGTTCTTTACTCGAGGAACTGTTTAAATGCGAAAGTAGGAAAATCTTAAACTCTGTTTTCCGTACTTCGTTACTTCCACTGTTGGATCACTTAAGAGTTCAAAAACTCACAAAAAAATCCTGTTGCCATAATTTAATTGCGTATTTTTAATAAAAGATCTCTGGGCGGTTGGCACAGGAAATTAATTTATATTCTTTTAATAATCAAATCTCAAGTTTCATTCACTTTGCTTATTGTTTGTTTCGCTGTTACAAGTTTTACAACGTTTTATAAAGTTAATACTATTGCAAAATTGTAATACCATTAATTTACACTTGAAATTTAAATACTATTTATATTATATTGATGAAGCCCTCCTGTAATATAATAATATAACTATTAATGTAGTAGAAACTGCGGTAGAACCTTTATAATAGGTTTATCTGTAGTTTGACTACCGAGTTTGTGCTATGGGCGTGGTATATATTGCTAATTTTATGTGCTTGCGATCATAGATATGATTCGTGTTGGAAATTTATAGTACATGAAAGAATCTCAAAAGAGCTTGATAGATAACAACAGCCTAGATAATTGTTGAGTGGGACCAGTATGTGGCTAGCGCATTAAATATTTCACGTATCAGTTTTGTACTATTTCTAATACTTTGCATGTTTAAAAAATGATTTATATTTATCGATTACCTGTTAACACTCTGGTTCACAAAAAATCTATCTGTGTCTGACCAGAATTCTTATTTTGTCCGCACTAGAGTTGAGTACGCTGTTCACAGAGTTATTTATAAATTTTGCATAAACAAAATAATAGAATTGGAGGCAGGAAACTGCTTGGAATCCGTATTGACCTTGGCTGCCAATTGATCATCACTCATCATCTCGAACCTGCTTCTACAAGAATAATGGGCATCCCCATCCTAGAAGTATATTCTAAGCTAGGGCTTTGGGAAGTCAAACATCATTCTGCAATTGATGCTTCTGAGAGACGTGAAATATGAAACCTTTCCTAAATACGTCAATATCCGTCTTCATATTTGTCTTTGTATTTACTTTAGTACAAAACTAAATGTAAACATACCCATAATATCAAATAAATATAATTCTGACTAGAATATCGTAAACGTCACCTGAATATTTCGGAATAATATCGAATACCGATATTGTGCTGTCAATTCAAATGTATACTGAAATGTGGGTTAAAACACGAAAACTCTCACTTTTAAACTTGGTCGAGTAATATTGAGAGTGGATTGTAATATGACAGGGGATATGCGGTGAGATCGGTTTACGTTTTCGTATTTTACTCGTAACTGTCATATCGTCATATGATTTGTATGAAATTTAAACATTTTTGTAATGTGTGGTGCCGGATTAAGAGTACGGAGTGTCACCAACCCTATTCATCCCGTGGATGTCGTAAGAGCCGACTAAGGCAGCAAAGACTATGCAGGAATGTCAACGGAAGGTTAAGGTAAGGAGTGGCCTATGGGCAGCAGTGGACTATTAACGGCTGTTGATGTGTGTGATGATTTGTTATTCATATATTGCATACTATTTATTGATTTAATGTGACTGTACATAATTACGAATTTTGTTTGTTACTTACTTTTTTATCGAAATCAACTGTTGTTTTGCTATATAAATATTTTATGACTCTCTTACATATTTTTTCACATAAACTACCTATGAATGCATCTACTTACAGTTGATGTGTCTATACAAATGTCTGCGAATATGTAGAATATTTCTGAAACTCAAAACTAGAAACATAGCTATTACTATTAATGTAAATATAATTTTGAAGAAGTAAATATTGGCTAGTAACTTGTAGTTCGGCGTTTGCCTATACATGTGTAGATGGTATAGGCTGTAATCTCAGATGCAAATTAATGTCAAATATTTACTGGTATAAAGTAAATATACAATCGTAACCACGAGCCAAGTGAAGGCTCCTGGGGATGTGTAGTTATAACGTTCCATACACTCAGGATAGTCTAAACATTGTTAGATTTAAAAGTAATCTATAATATGAATATGATATCACTAATATTTCTCTAAAATAAAAAAGAACTAACATTTTCATATATTAAATACTAGCTGATTCACGCAGCTTCGTGTGCGTCTCTCGAAAGGAATAAAATGACACAGTTTTTGCAACATTTTTTATTGATGCTCGACTCCTACTACTAGCAGCGTGTTGTGATATAGCATAGAGCCCTCCTCGATGCGTGGGCTAGTCAACACTAGAGAATTTATTTCGAATTGAACCAGTACTTCCTGAGATTAGCGGGTTTAACCAAACAAAGAAACAAACGTTTCAGCTTTATAATATTAGAATAGATTTAATTTCTGTTTTTTTTTATGTTAGAGGGGGCAGACGAGCAGACGGGTCACCTGATGGAAAGTGACTATCGCCGCCCATGAACGTCTGTAACTCAGGAGTCACAAACGCGTTGCCGGCTTTTAGGAAGGAGTACGCTGTTTTTGTACAAAACAATTTAGTATTTTTTTTTATTGGGTAATGTAATAGGCGTGTGTTTACCAACTAACTTGTGAGAAAATGAGGTTGTAGAAAAGGATGGTAGAAGCTTATCAAAAAGAAGCCTATACACTCTACACTTTAAAGTTTAAGGTAATTAAAAGCAAATCATCAACAGCCTTAATAATCAAAAGCAAAAATTTTATTGCGTACTTTGGCGATTCGAACCAAAAAGGAAATATCCTATTGATTTGTGCTTTTCGGTGTTTTATCAAAAAGGACAGAAACTCTGTCTGCATCTATTAATCTGATGAAGGAAAAGTGAGGGTTCGAGTAGATCCAAAAGACCCTTCGCACACAAAAGGACTAATCGTACATATTTGTTTGCGTATACATTAGTAGATGTATTAATGTTTATCTGTTGTCTAGAACAAAGTTCAAGCTATATTAAATTAGAGTCTGAATAATGGTCTGTGACGTAACACAATGTCACTTTTTTTTATGCAGCAGACGGGTCACCTGATGGTAAGCAACTATTTCCGCCCATGGACAACTGCAACTCAAAAGTTACAAGTGCGTTGCTGCCCTTGGAGTCCCTCCCGCACGAGTCAGCAGGAGGGACTCCAGGGACTCGCATTAACTAGTGTTAATTATGTTAATTATTAGTTAGTGTGATACAATATTATTGTATAAATTGAAATATGTTACATTGCTCTTAGATAGATGTCGCTGTGCCGTTTGGCTAAATCGCGCTATGGTTTCGTTACCGCAATCAATATAAATTGATTTGATTTCTTTGTATTGAACGAACATCCTTTTACCTATTGTGTACAGTGTTACCTAGTGATTAATAAAACTAGTTGTAAAGAGTCAGTGGTTTTAATTAAGGCTCCTGGGGATCCATTTGTACATTATTTTGATGTTCCATTTATGAATTTTGGTATGGTTTGATAGAATTAACGTTCTATATATTTCCTTTTTAATTTTTAATGTATTCAAATCGATTTGTTCTTTAAAACCGAATTGTGATGAAATTTTCTATGACTTGCCTTGAGGATAAAACCGAAACAGAGTCACATTTATAGCTTGTTTTTAATCTCAGAGACTAAATTGACACATGAAAATGTCAAATTTAGAAATAATTACAACAGTGATTTACCTACATAACGGTTTTTTTTTTCTTTATGAGACGATTAACTTCAACAAATGTTAAAAAGTATCATTTTATTTTTTTCATTCACATTATCACATCAACAGCCATTAATAGTCCTCTGCTGGATATAGGCCTCTCCTTAGAAAGGAGGTTTTGGTCTACTATACCACGCTGACCAGACGGGTTGGTATAGATTTTGTGTCAAGTTTTCCTTCTCTTTGCAGTGCTGTCGTCCTGCGAAGTTTGTTCCCTTAGTCGGATTTACGACACCCAGGGTATGAATAGGGGTGGTAACACTCCTTATTCTTAATCCGTCATGTTTTTTAAATATAGAGAAGAAAGAAATCAATATCATCATATCATCAATAATAAATAATCGTACAAGAATAAACAAGTAATTTTAAGCGCGTGTTTTATTGCTATGGCCTCCGAAAGTGGTAGGTCTAATACAGATTAGCGCCGACATATACGATGAGTTGCAGAATGGTGAACCTTTACATGTTATGTAATAAATAACCTGTAATTATAATAATATAATATACCTCACAAATCCCACACACGGAAGTCTGATCCCAAACTAGACAGAGCCTGTGTTATGGTGACCAAACTGCTGATAAACATACTTTTATATTTTTAAATACATACATATTATGGATAAAGTATACCCAGACACAAAATAAATGATCATGCTCATCACACAATATTTGTCCTGGGTGGGAATCGAACTCACGACCTCCGGCTTAGCAGTCAGGGGCACCACTAGACCAACAGGCCCGTCAGATTAATTTCCCGTCAAATTAATTAGGTAATTAAAAATATTTGTTTCATATTATATATAAATATCTATACCTTATTAATGTTGTATAATTACGTTTTAAATAAGTACCTTCATCTTTTTCAAGATAATTTAATATAGAAAACGATAGCTTAATTTTATTAACGTCAATTAACGATAGTGGGACATCACTATTTTAAAATGTCAAAAAAAGTAGCAATCCACGTAATGTCAGTTTTGTGTCTAGAATAAAAAAACAGACTATACATAAGATAAACCATACCTACTATAACTACATAATCTATCTTATGTTAAGTAGCCACTACTAACTTCTTGCGAGAAAACTGCTTCTTACTTTTAGTTTAATCATGATATACCATATTTTATAGTTCCCTACTTAGCCAGTCAGCAGCAAAACTTCAGTTTCCCCACAAAGTACCACACAATTTCACTCAAACTTGCATAACACAACCTCAACGGACAACTAACATATACATACCGTAAACAAGATACATATACATAGGTAATTAAGTATATAAAACAAGGGTATAATAACAATGTACTGCAGTAGGCAATAATATTACTAATGTAAGGAACATCGTTAGTACCAAATGTTGTTTGAGCCGCAACGTATACTGGGATGAAATTTAAATATAAATTATGTTTAAGTACAGATTGAATTGAGTAGATTGAAGTGTTGATTTTGTTTTATAAAAGATTTGTTCTTGGTTGGGCGGGTAAGAATATTTTGTTATCTTGTTCTTGTTCTGCACCTGTGTGTAATAATCTTTTTTTTTTAAAAGACAGCTACCGCATTAGGAATATATTTTTTTTCGCAAGGGACTTTTCAATCATGCATGAAACGGAAACAAAGAACACCCAGACTCAGAACAACAATTTGTGGATCACACAAAGTGTCGTCCTATGTGGGGTTTGAACCCAAAACACTCGGCTTAGTAGGAAGCGGCGGTGTCTAAATCTCCTTATAAACTGGACTGATTTTGACGTTTCCTTTTTGGTTGTGTTGCATTGAAAATTCCCGCCCAGATTTAATTATAAACTATCAAACCGTAGTCATCCAGTTGTTATCTTTTGATGTTTCCTTCAAGAAAATCATTTACCTAAAATTGTGATTTAAATACTGTAGCTTGATATTTTTATAAACGCTATTAGTTTTCATTTAATATTTCTCTTCAGACAAATGCAAGCAGAAAACGGTCTTGACTATTGGAAGTAAAGTACAAAAAGGGTCTTGAATTCATTTAACGATTAGCGTTTTAATTTAATTTGTAAACACAAACACTTTAAGTAGCTGTAATTGAAAACGTGTCGTGACTATTTATTGTCTGATTTTACTTTCCTATGCCTTAAATAGTGCACTGTTAAGTTAAATAATTGAATTTTAGTTAAAGGAATTACCATACTCCCACTGAGTCTAAAATCAAAATACATAATAGCTGTGCATTACGAGGAATTTTAACCAGTTAAATAATAACATAATAAAATCTCTGTTATTATTTTGTTAGTTATTTTGTCCTTTTCGCTGTCAGTGTAATAACTGGACAGCTCACTGTCTGTGAAAATCACTAGGTCACACAATCGCTGCGCAAATTGGAATTTCGCTGAGCTCGGTTAGCTTATTTTTGGTCTCATGCAGCTATACATTTCATGGGTGACGTAATAACCGACTAAGGTAGCAAACTACGCAGGATAATGGCACTGTAAAAAGAAGGTTTTTTTTTACGTATAGAAACCCCCTTGGGCGTCACCCCACTTGGTTTTACGGTCGGGTGGTGTGTTTATATCAACCCGTCTGGCCAGCATGATATAATAGGCCAAAACCTCCTTTCTAAGGAAAGGCCTATGTCCAGCAGTGGACTAGTAAAGGCTGTTGAGGATGTCCATTATGTTATTATACTATTTAAAATGTGGGTGGAAACATCATCTGTATGAGCACAAATTAAATGTTTTTGTTTCTTTCTTTCCTTATTTTGAACTCTCCCTGTTACTGGAGGATAAAGATCCTATGGCATTTTTAATCGCTATAATATTTGACTTCCGAACATATATGATTACGAGACCGAACTCAACTCATCACTTTTCATATATGAAATAACTTTTATTACAAGTATTAATCTAACTTAGAAAAGTTATCATGAATACTTAATGAAAAAGGGAAAGCAACATATTAGAAAAAAACTTTAAAAATATAACTTTGCTCTACCCCGCTGTGATCGATTCCTGGTAAAAAATTGCTGCTGGCTAACACAGAAATGATGTTTCATTTCAAACCCGTTTCCTTTTAATATATAAACAGTGCTCACAGGTCAAGTATTGCTGCTCTGACAATAGAAGCGAGTATCTTTATTGAAAACTACTCGACTCTGTAACGCTTCACTGATTTAACAATTTGTTTCGATAGTAACTCAAATGAAAGACGTAGTTTCAAAATTTTTTATAGTAATATCAGAAACGGTATAAAATATTTTAGTTTTTTATCGTTCTTTGTACCGTGTGGTGACGGATTAAGAATACAGAGTGTCACCACCCCTATTCGTACCGTGGGTGTCGTAAGAGGCGACTACGCACGACAACAGCACTGCCGAGAGAAGGTAAATTTGAAACAAACCCTATACCAACCCGTCCATCCGTCCTGGCCAGTGTGGTATAGAAGGCCAAAACCTCCTTTCAAAGGAGAGGCCTATGTCCAGCAGTGGACTAGTAAAGGCTGTTGATGATGATGATGATCGTTCTTTAAAGGCTATTTCTTTGGTGTGCCAGCAAGACTCGTATGTATATTTTCCGTGTATCGTAATAAACCTTATGTTTAACAAACTTTCGTGTTTAATATAAAACTTACACGGGAAAAAGTATTTGATACTTCGCAACGTAATTACTTTTCATAAATTGTTTTTTTTTAATATACAAACGAGAAAAGTGATTAAGTCACTTCATTATTTATCATCACTTATTTGTATATATAATTATACGGGCTTATTATATACATAATTCATTAATTTAAAAAGCTTACATAAAATAGTGATAGATTTTATACACCCAAATATTAATAAGACAGGAGTCTTCTTTGTAGTATTAAGAGAAAATTGTGCCTACAGAAGAATGTGACAAAATAGCAGAAAGCTAAAATTTTACACCAATAAGTGTTTTAAATTTACTAATACAGCAGTTCAGTTCAGATCAAATATAAAAGTTAAAATGAAACTGCGTAGAACGAAGTGATATAAACATGTGTGCGTTGGACGGTGCTGCCATCAAAATTTATTTTATTGAAAGTATTGGTTTCTACGCTTAATCATGTGTGAAATGCGTTTACGTCCTACTATCTTTCTCTGGTAGTTTAATTTTTAAACTCTTTTATAACACAATTCAAAATTTTTACTTTTAAATATTCTTGACATTTTTGATGACGTTTTGACTGACAAGACGTAGCATCAATGTACGTGTGTGCGTATAATTATGTATGTGTTTTTACAAAGTACCGTATTAACATTTTATTTGATCTGAGCAGTTCAGTTTAAATTTGTTGACTGGTCCGAATAGTCTGTACAATGATAGTTAAAATTTCGTCCTTATATACTAACTTTTAGGATATCGCGTTCCATAACATATAGTTATAGTTATTAAGTATATACCTTTAAATTGCCTGACGTTTCGACAATGCTGCACTGGTCGCGGTTACAAGCGGACTAACAAAAAGAACCTTATTAAAAAGACATAAAATTTAAAATGTTGTAATATATAATATATGTAGTACGTGATTGCGTACGTAATATGAGTAAATAAGTTCATATACTGTAACTACACAATGGTTACTTTAAAATAGGAACTATCTCTGTATCTACAATACAAACTGTTCATTGTACGACGCCCCTATCTTCGAAACGTTGTTGCGAGTAAATGGCCGTTTCTAGTCCATTAGCCTTATGGCCCCCGTATCTTACCCGTAACTTGTACATGGACCACTAATTGTAGTGTGTACGGTAAGAAAACACTATGTATTGTGATTTCTTATTCATTTTTATGAATGTATATGTGGCTTATAGTATCCAGTTGTGCATCAAATTATTAGTTGTATATCTGCAGGTACATTATACCTGGCGGAGTGTAGCTGTAGGCAATTTCTACTACCTCCGAGTCTTTTTCCCCAAGCTAGGTTGGGGGCGGCTTTAAGTCTTCTAGGATACTTCGATTTTTACACGGAGCGATTGACATGAGACCTCCGCAACCCAAGTACTAGACGATTTCTAAGTTTTGTTGAAGGACTGTTGTTGAACTTTTTTTAGGGCTTTTACTATCCAAACGTTTTCATTTTAATAAAAAAGTTCTCAATTGATGTTATTACTATTGAGTAATATATTTTTTAGGATACAGTAGTTTAAACCAACTTCTATAACAAGCTGAATTAATAACTGTTTCACAATAAACTTTATAATAAAAAAGAAAAACCCATTAAAGAGAAAATTAGAGAAATAAATTTCTGGATAATTTTGATGAGGTGCTAAAATACAAACAAGCATTTATTTCGTGAAACAAAGTTATAACAGCGCATATGAAAAAGTTATTCAGAAAAAAACTACCCCAATACTAATGTTGTTGAACTTTTTTTAGGGCTTTTACTATCCAAACTTTTTCATTTTAATAAAAAAGTTCTCAATTGATGTTATTACTATTGAGTAATATATTTTTTAGGATACAGTAGTTTAAACCAACTTCTATAACAAGCTGAATTAATAACTGTTTCACAATAAACTTTATAATAAAAAAGAAAAACCCATTAAAGAGAAAATTAGAGAAATAAATTTCTGGATAATTTTGATGAGGTGCTAAAATACAAACAAGCATTTATTTCTTGAAACGAAGTTATAACAGCGCATATGAAAAAGTTATTCAGAAAAAACTACCCCAATACTTAATTTATATCTCCCCCATTGTCCAAGCAATTACACAATTAACAAAAGAAGAAAAAGCATGATGGAGACGGATGAGTAACAATACGAGAACGTACTATGCTCACATAATTACAGCTTTCACGTAGTCAAAAGCAAAAAGGTTTCATCTCACTAACTGGCTGATAAACAAAAAGTTATGAAGAATGTTGTGAGGATAGGATAGTGCTCTGTCGTTGCTAGTGGGGTTCCGTATGTACTGCAGCACTTGTCAGTGCGTTTATACTGTTTTTTTTTAGGAAAGTTTTAAGTTCTCAGGAGATTACAAATCAAACTATACTCTAATGGCTGGAAATAAATATTATATTGGGTCAAACACTTCTTCATAGAATAATTCAATACTTTTTACTCGTATCTTCATCATCGTATCAGAGATAATGATAAGTAATATGTTCATTGTCGTCAAAATTATGTTACTGTTTATTAGCTATGTAACAAGAAAATTGTAAAAGAATTATGTTGAAAAATATGTTCTTGATTTTTATTTACAAATCTTCTCAGAACATACAAGCAGTTTTCTAGACTCTTTATGCTGTTGATTCAAACCTATTTATTTCTTTAAAAAATTAACGTATTTGAAATCGTCTCTTGTGTAGACTCTAAAGTCATAGATCAACACACACAATAGCAACAATCTCTGTTTTGTCAAGTATTTAGCAAACTAAATATGTATCGAAAATATTTTATATGCCTGTGCCGATCTATAACCGCCCATTTCCAAGAGGTTGAGCATCAGAAGAAGAAAGGGCAAACAAACTCACGGCCACTCTTTTCAATCAACAGATAACAATGGCATCATTAAATATAGACAACATTGCTTTGATGTTTTAAGGACTAAAATTATTTTCAAATGTTTTCATTTAAATCAAGAATTTGTTGGTTGTGACAAATGAACAAGGGACTCACGACATATAAACCGTTACTTTATCTCAAAGAGTTATAAATTAAAATAATCTAAGCAAAATGACAAAAACATATCATAGTTTAAATAAAACACAAACACCCTTTGTGGACCATCGAGGGTAACGGTATCTCGTTGCTTCTTCCGTCAAGTAACTTTGTAGAAGTCACACGACTTCCTTTGAGTAAGAGTGTGGAGTAGAGTACAGTAGACATAATCTATCATATTCCTCTCTTGCCCTCTTCTCTAACTGACAACTGTGATTCAAGTTAGAAAATCAATAATTAACGAGAACTGTTTATCATCTGGCTTAACTTCGGTGTTACTAGAAATTAAATAGAAATATTCTTCCAAAGTTTGATGAGATTGATCGGTTCTAACGAGTTCTGTTCATGATTCAAAGGGTTTAGTATGAGTTTATTTCATATCTACTCGATCGTAAACGCCGAACGCGCTCGCTGTCTAGAGCGATTTTATGTGAAAATATCTTTAAAGATAAACCGACCACAAACGCTGCAGTTCTTAATACCTGAACCGTCTACTATGGTCTCATCAAAAATTTGGGTGTTATTTTCGTATGGAGGGTAAATAGGTAATTATTTTATCTCTGCATCATTGAAAGATGACTGCTTCTATATTAGGTTTAAATAAAAAAAAAACAGTTTAATTTTTAATTCTGTACGGGACCCTAAAAGACTCGCAACTACCTACAAAAAGGAACACGAACAAGTCTAGATGGTAGCTACATCGAGTGTGGTAATAACCACGCATCATTAGCTTAATGGCGAAGATATGCCCAGTTTGAAGCTTTTGCCATTCATTTTGCACTCTCGTTCCTCTGAACGTAATTGTATACGTACATGTATAAATAGTTCTATGAAAACAGTATATAGGTACTATCGAATAAATTAATTTTGTAGTTATGTTTAAAACATATCGACGGGTCAAAGGCTATTTGTTTTATTAATTTTACGTATAAACAAGTATCATCACATCACATCAACAGCCTTAAGTAGTCCACGGTTGAATATAGGTCTCTTCTTAGAAAGGCCTCCGTATACCACGCTAGCCAGACGCGTTGGTATAGGATACGTGTCAAGTTTTCTTTTTCTTTACAGTACTGTTGTCATGCGTAGATTCCTCCTCTTACGACACCGGCGGGATGAACAGGGGTGGTGATACTCCGTATTATTAATCCGTCACCACACAGATAAAGTATTTTAGAAATCATATTGCATTGTATCGTGTAAATATAAAAGGCTGAGCGTTCCAAGAGGCCGGAGATATTGTCAATTCACTTATAATATGTATTTATATTAAGTATTATGTATTTCATTATAAGTGGAATGTAAGTACTTATAAGAATAAATTCTTTATACAATTTGAAATTCTAAATTGGAATTTTTGTCAGTTTGGAATGTTTCTGTCGTAATTCATTTCAAATGAAATAAAGCATTTAAAAATTTAAGAAGGTATGAACAAGGGATATTTGATATATTGAAATTGGCCATAGATACAGGTTCCTTATAAATGATTATGTAACAGAACACAAATTAATAACTTCGCCGATGGGCATACATTACTGCGATTGTTAAATTGAGTTACTTTTTAGGAGAGAAAATAAACTTTTTTACTTGTAATTTACAAATTATAAATAGTTCTCAACTGGTAACCTATTAAACACTGAATTTTTTTTTTTAAGTTTATTATGTGCTAATAATTAACTTTAAAAAAATGGTCAGTGTTTAATGTGCTTCATAAGAAGGTTCAAAGTCACCCAAAAAGCAATGGAGAGAGCAATGCTCGGAGTTTTTGTGCGTGATCGCATCACGAATGAGGAGATCCGTAGACGAACCAATCAAATGAGGTGATCCGACGACCTGGTGAAAGTCACGGGAAGCCGTTGTATGCGCACAGTGCAGGGCGGGTCGTTGTGGCAAAACTTGGGGGAGGCCTATGTCCAGCAGTGGACGTCTTTCCGCTGACAAGAAGAAGAAGTTTAATCACGAAGTATTTTAATAAACTGTATTCTTTATTCCTTAAGTTTGCACCTTTAGACTAGTTATTTTTTTCGATTTTTAATGGGACCAAGCGGGAAGTAATGATAAAAGTCCCAAACAAAAAATAATTTTCCAAGTCGGTTCGAAATGATGAAGTTCTGACTGTTACGATCTGACAGTCTCTAAATTGAACATTTCGTTATGACAGAACATATTATAAGTAGAACATATTTGTATTCGTGATTTAGGGTATTATTAAAAATTTCGATTCATACGAATAAGATGAGTAATCATTACATTTTAAATAATTGTTGAAAATAATAAATTTCAAATTTCACGGTAATGAATATCGACCGACTACAAATTTTCAAAAGTCAAATTTCTTTTAGCTTTTTTTAACAATAAATAAATGTTTGATTTAATCGTGTTGAAAGGATGAGCGAAGAATGAATGACTAAAAGATTTTATATGACCCCCGTGAGTAAGCAAGCCGGTGCGAGTAGGTCCCGGAAGAATACAGATTGCCAGAGTACTGAAGAAGGGCATTATTAAAAGTGTTTGAAAGACCTGATAAATGTGGAAGCTGTATATCAGGATCGTGGCTAATAGCTATTTATTATCTCTGTCTACCCCGGACAAGAATGAAGCGTGAGTATTTTCTATAATATTTTAAGAAAAATAATACCTAAGGCTATAATTTGCACTAAACACGTCCTATTAGTTTTACTATATAACGAAGCTGCAACTTATTTAAAAAATTCCAGCAGAAGGCTTCTCTTGGTGCGTTGAAATAGGGAGTAGATGGCTTTTGTTCTTATTTTACGAATATGCAACACTCGTATAATAGTTAAAAAAAATATTGAAAGATATTAAATATAATATATGCTACAGCTGAGTTATTTAAAGGCCTGCCAGCCTAGTTTGGACAGCTAACTTTATGAAAAATATTTCTTTTATAATAAAAATTTCAAAATTCTGTTCGCGGCGTACAAAACTTTTTTATTATTTATAAAAGTTTCTAAAATTTACAAGCCTGGAATAACAGTCTCTTAAATTAAATACTTTTTGAATGCTTAATTTTGGAATGTTTAAATATATCTTACAATACGTAGTGTGTGTCGTAATAGCCGACCAAGGCGAGCAAACTACGCAAGACAATAGCACTGCAAAGAGAAGGATAACTGGAAACAAACCCTTTTTTTTTTTTTTTAACGTGTGGAAATCCCCTCGGACCGTCACCCCTCCGGGGTTTGCGGCGGGGTGGTGTGTCGGACTCGGACCGACTAAAACCACACGGTGTGCCACTCTGCGCCTGTAACAGGAGGGATCCGGGAACAGCTGTTGTTAAGACATCCGGACCCCTCCTAGCGCCAGCCCGCTCCTGGTGCGGGCTCCGTCTCAATGTAGATGTTCCTCTCTTTAGGCGACGTCCGGCACACGCGGACGCCGCCCCCTCGCGGCTGGCCAAACTAATGCGGGTGGAGGGGAAACCCACCCCGTCCACCCGCGGCCACACTCAGGGCGGCATGAGGCTGTGATAGGCGGGCCTCCGCCGCCCGGTTCGCCGGCGGCGGATCGGGTCCGAGTGGAGGTCGTCCTCCCGGGCCCTCTCCGCCGCCTCCTTCCGCGAGATTACTACCTCGCAGAAGGTTGCGACCGCGGTAAAACAACTGTCGCTACCGGCCATGGAGCGTACTACGGCCGGTAGCGAGAGATCCACTCCGATGACTGCAGTGAGGGCCCGGCGCTGCGCCGCCCATGCGGGGCAGACCGCCAGCGTGTGCTGGGCCGAGTCCTCACTGCAGTCGCAGTGGTGGCAGGCGGGACTCAGTTCCCTCCTAGCGACCGTGTGCAGGTACTTTCCGAAGCAACCGTGCCCGGAAAGCACCTGCGTCAGTCGGAAGGAAAGGGTCCCGTGCTGCCGCCCTGCCCACTCGGCGATGACCGGCTGGAGAGCCTCCACGGCGGCGAAGCCAGCGCGTGGAGTCTCCAGCCGGAACGACCAACGAGCCATCGTGGCTCGGCGAGCGGCTTCGCGCCACTCGCGCACATCCTCGGGCGGAGGGCGAAATCCGCTCTCCGCCCGGTAGTCAGCCACTCGCCGATAAACTTCGGCGAGCACTTCCGCCTCCAAATCCCACGGGGGAGTTCCGGCCAACGCGCACGCCACCTCCGTCGAAACGGTGCGGTAACCGCGTATGGCTCTGACCGCCATTACCCTCTGAGGGCGCCAGAGGCGTACCCTATTCTGGGCGGTCAGAGCCGCCGCCCACACCGGTGCACCGTACAGTGCCATTGACCGGACAACCCCCGTGTACAGCCGTCTTGTCGCGACGCTGGGTCCACCCATATTGGGCAAAAGTCGCCCTAGGGCAGACGCAGCGCCGACCAGCTTTGGAGCAAGCTGTCGGAAGTGCTCGTCGAAGAGCCACCTCCCGTCGAGGATCAGGCCCAGATATTTCATCTGGGCCCGAACCGGTACGAGGACCGAGTTGACCACTATTGAGGCGCCAGGGGGTGGGCCACGACGGGGCCCATGAAATAACAGGGCCTCCGTCTTATCTAGGGCCACCCGTAAGCCCAGCGCCTCAATGCGCCCGACCACCAGGGAGACTCCCCCTGTGGCCAGGCGCGCCGCCTCTTGGAAGTTTGCCCCCCGGGCTGTCACGAGGGTATCGTCTGCGTAACAGATTACACCCAGCCCGGGGGGGAAATCGGCGCGAAGGGCCCAGTCGTACCCTATGTTCCACAAGAGGGGTCCAAGAACAGACCCCTGTGGAACACCGCACGACATGGGCCGACACCTCAGATTACCTTCTCGGTCCTCGTACACGACGGTACGCTCCTCTAAATAGTCTGCCACCAGCCGCCTCAGGTACTTTGGCACCCCATGATAGTGGAGTGCTTCCCTGATGCAGCTGAATGGCAGACTATTGAATGCGTTGGCGATGTCCAATGACACCGCCAACAGCACGCCGCCACAGCTCACGGCCTCTTCGGTCACGGCCCTCAGGCGCAACACGGCGTCAACCGTCGAACGCCCCGCCCGAAAACCAAATTGGGCGTCCGACAGATCGGGGCCCACCTCGCAAAGGTGCCGGACGATGCGGGCAGAAAGAACCCTCTCAAACAATTTGCCCGCCTCGTCCAGCAGCACGATGGGCCTATAGGCCGCGACCGAATCGGCAGGCCGTCCCGGCTTCCGCAATAGGACCAGCTTCCCGCTCAACTGGAAACAAACCCTACACCAACCCGTCTGGCCATCGTGGCATAGTGGGCCATTGATTACTATTAAAGTATTCCAGTTTAGGATCTTATGATAATATATGTTTTGACGAGTATATATCAGACTGTAGAGACCTATTTCTAGGAACGGAGAACGGTCCTCTGACATAGTTTACGTTTTATGGTGGATTTAAATTTGTTTATACTAAAATCTTGTATACTATTTGGGATTTTATTATAGAATCGGACATATTGACCTCGAAACGACTTGTTTATCTTTTGGAGCCTAAAGGCAGGTGCAACAAGTTTGCACCAGGGACTTCCTTTCTAGGGTATACCTGGTTCCCCGGCTATTAGTACCCGGCGACGGCGTGCGGTTTTAGTCGGTTCGAGTCTGACATGCCACCTGAAAAAAAAAAAAAAAAAAAATGTGCAACAACTTTATTTCTATTTCTGGCATGTAGATGCATGTAGTAGCAGACAAACTCAATAGCATTTGCTAGGTTTTATCCTCATTTCTTCCATCTAGGTACAGAAGTCATCCACCTTACGCAGTAGTTCTTAGCACTGCTCGGGTTATGATCGCAAGGTCGTCTGCGAATGCTAAGATGAATTCCGTATATTTTCAATTGACCTTAAACCGGTAGACCCAGGTAATATCTATTAATATATTTATAACAGTATTAAACACTACTGGTGATAAGCCGCAACCTTGGAACAACCCTACTCTGTATTCGAGGGGTTTTGTATGTCCCTCTTTTGCTGTGTGTGTGTGCTGTAACAGTCAGTCTCTTCTTCTTTTTTACTCGGTTCTTTATTTAACCTTTTTTGTCTCTGTATAGAGTAAAAGATAATAAATGTAAATGTAAATTATAAATAACAGTTCCAAGTTATATAATATATTGTACATTATATGATATTCCTTAACTTATACACATATCCGTAATACTTTTACCATTAGGTGGGTGGCTTTGTTTTAGTATCTAACGAGTGTTTCATACCTCAAACATATTTTACTCTAACTTGCTTTTAATTTCCTATACTTGGACGTGGTTTGTGGAAAACCCGGACTGTTATTATTAATGTTTGAAAATATAGTTTAAGCTTTAAAAATACTACATGTTATGTACTTGAATACCTGCAAAGTGAAAGAAGGACCTCAGTATTTATTTTTAGAAATAATCCATACTTGTTATGGTGAAAAGTGAGTTTGTTTATTATGCTTTTACACCTAAACCACTAGACCGATTTTCAGCAATTTATCAGCGAGTAACAGAGGCTACTTTTTACCACGATAACCGACATAGACGCGGGCAGTGCTGCGTGCAAAAGCTATTTATAAAATAAAATATTTACAACTGTTTGTGGCAAATAAATTTAAAGCAAGTTTTTATTTCACATTTTATGTGCATTAATTATATTTATAAAATGGTTCAGAGCCGCAAAAACGTTTATGGTACACCTTTTTAATAGAGACTGGTATTTTGACAGATTTCAGGATCACGGACCACTGGACCTACAGATCCGTTACTGAGTTCTAACACCCTTCACCGCATTTATAAATTATCCAACGTAAACACAGTTTTAAATATAAAAGCTTTACATTACAAATTTATATCGTTTCTAGGACAATAAATTGCAATTTGTGGGCACACCGTCGTTTAATGAGACCTCATTCCCGTTTCGAATGAATTTTCGCACTGAGAATTTTCAATTTTCGTCACCGAGTTAACTAGTTGTATTCAACCTACTAAAACTGTGACTGTGCATATTTTGCTTTTAATACAGATATTATAAATTAGAACGTTTATATTTTAATATTAACAAAGATTTATTTTGCTCAGAATATTATGTTAAAAATTAATACTGGTGGTTTTGAATTTAAATTTCACTTTTCCTTATTAAGTACATTTTTTCAGTGTATTTTATTTGTTTTTAATACAAATAAGTTTTTAAATAAGCATACGACTCTTCAATGCTTTGTGTGTGTCTATAGACACTAACACTACCTGTTTCCACTGGTGATAGCAAGCGTTCCCAAGGAGTTCTGATCGTGGAAGAGCTACGCTTCGGCAGACATGCACCGTCTCGACGTTGATGATGCCACATCAACAGCCTTAAACAGTCCACTCCTTGACATAATCCACTCTTTAGTAAGGAGGTTTACGCCTACTATAGCAGTTTTGGTCAGGCGGGTTGGTATAGGGTTTGTTTCAAGCTTTCATTCTCCTTGTTTGCTCCCTTAGTTGGCTCTTACGTCACCCATGGGATGAATAGGGATGGTAACACTCCGTATTAATCCCGTGGCCTACAAAAATCTTTATTAAAATAGCAATTTTGTTGGTTCAAAGGGCGCATGTGCATTTGTAACTCTTGAATTGCATATGTCCATAAGCAGCTGAAGTCACATCAGGTGACCCGCCATTTTGTTAATTCTCTTATAGCATAAAATATCGCACTATATTATTAAGAAGAGACGAGTAGAAGAAAAGTTTTTGTTCCAATGAAAGCTTAGATAATCTGAGAACTTAGGGAATCGTCCAGAAAATCGATCAAGAGGTCGTGGGTTTGAATTTTGACCAGTACACTACCGACGTGAACCCATTCGTAACACAAGCAATTTAGTTTAGCGGGAGAGTTTAACGGGAATACTAATAATGTCGGTTACTAGTAAACCTTTAAGAAAAAGAAAACAAGAAACAAACATTAAACAGTAATCATCAAAATGTTTTTAAGCATCTTATAATATTTCATTTTAACCAATTATCTAAAATCAGAAATATAAATAGTAATTATATTGTCGATAATAAATGCGATTATCAATCGTGATTACTTATGGTAACACAAACAGCTCGTTTGATTCAAATTAAGTTAGATTACAACAGATTTCAGTTCGATTAAGCCAGCATTAAGTTGGATTACGCTTAAATTATTCTGTCAAAAGGGTATTACGGTTATTCCATGTGTAGAGAAATGATCCGAATTCTCAAATATCGAATATTATTGAGACGACTCACTAAATATTTTTGGTATCTTAATAATGTTATTTTTTATTTAGGGATCATTAACTGTGGTGTTTTTTTTTGTATACGAATATTTTGAAGAGTGAAAGTTTGTGAGTTTGTATGTTCGGGGTAATCTCCGGTTCTGTGCGGAAATCCCCTCGGATGTCACCCATCGGTGGGGTGATTATGTCGGGCTCGAACCGACTAAAAACCGCACGCCGCCTCGGGTACCAGTTGCCGGGGAACCAGGTGTACCCTAGAAAGGAAAATCCTGGTACCACGACGTACCTCGGGCCATCTACAGCGTGTAGATGACCCCCTCCTGTGTGTAAAAACCCATGTTCCCTTTGCGCTTCCGAAAGAGTGTCGACTTCCACATAACAAAACAAAATAAAACATTTATTTTTGTACGGTGAAACAAAGAATCATACTACAGCGCCATCTAACGAATATACACCCAACTACGGAGTAACTGCTAATCCTGTATCGCGATATGAACAATTCTCTTGCCACTTTGATCCTCCACTTGTGTTGGAGAGACATGACACCTGTTCCTCCACAACCAACACCGCCCATGAACACCCGCAAGATAGGCTCCGACCGCGTGTGTGTTGGTTATCGTGGTTGAAAGAATTTTTTAAATCGATCTAGTGTTTTAGGCGTGAAAGCGTAACAAACAAACAAACTCACTTTCACATTTAAAAGATAAGTACGGATGTATTCATTCTGAATTCATTTCTACACAATAGATTTTACTTTAGCTCAGCAAGTAACGATCAAAGATGGTTTCAATTTCAAATTTTATTCGGAATGGAGAGCTTTGAAGCACTATGCGCGCATACTTTTAAGTGGTAGATTGCTGTTACCGAGAACTTCTTTAGCTTTGATGAATTTTCTAACCGTATTCACCGCAGTTGATAATAGTTTGAGGGAATAAATTCACGTAGTATTTCTATTAGATTCTTAGACAGGTAATCCATACCTATATTATAAATGGGAAACTGAGTTCGTTTGTTTGTTTTTTTGTTATGCTTTCACGCCTAAACCACTAAACCGATTTAAAAAATTCTTTCACCAATGGAAGACTACATTATTAGTGAGTAACATAGGATACTTTTTACCGCGATAACAGACATACACGCGGGAGGAGAAGCGGGTTTTTGGAATCAAGTATAACCACAATCTTCGGAACCTTTTCCCAAACTTAATTTGGTGACAGCGCATGGTGTGAAATCGTAAAAGTTATTGGCTGTGTGATGCCAACCCTCCATGGGTGCGGTTTTCAGTAGATTCAAGTCCAATGTAACCATCCCGCCAACTGTCCAGGGGGGAGGGGATCTGAGGGCATTTTCACACGAAAACTAGGATAGTTAAAACTACCACCCTTTAATTACGGACCCCGAGACCCCGACGGGCCTGTTGGTCTAGTGGTTAGTGACCGTGACTGCTATGCCGGAGGTCGTTAGCGATTTCCACCCAGGAGAAATAATTGTGTGATTTGTAGGGTCAGGGCCTCAATTCTGCTATTAGGCCAAGTCAGTGTCATACCACTGACACGCTATTGAGATGCCATCGAGTAGCCATTGGCATCGGTATAAATATCGGTAGTTGAAAATAACTTGTTAAAAAAAGAAAATAAAAAAAATAAAAAATAAATTAAAATAAATTATTAAAGAATAAAATATAAAAATTATAAAAAAAGAACTAAATAAATTATTAAAATAAATAAATAAATTATTAAAATAAATTAAATAAATTATTAAAAAAATAAAAGTATAAAAAAAGATAAATAATTTATTAAAAAAATAAAAGTATAAAAAAAGATAAATAATTTATTAAAATAAAAAATAAAATAAATATTAAAATAAATAAGTCATTTCCTTATAATTTGAAAATATATTACGGTTTTTGAGGAAATGATTTTTCATTTATTTTATTTTTTTTAATAATTTATGTAGTTCTTTTTTTATAATTTTTATATTTTATTCTTCAATAATTTATTTTAATGTATTTATTTCTTTTTTTCATAAATTATTTTAATTTATTTCTTTCTTTTAATAATTTATTATAATAAAAACAAATAAATCATTTCCTCAAAAAACGTAATATATTTTCAACTACCGATATTTATACCGATGCCAATGGCTACTCGATGGCATCTCAATAGCGTGTCAGTGGTATGACACTGGCTTGGCGTAAACATAAAATAGCAAAATTGAGGCCCTGGTAACTTCACTCATTTTCAGAGAACTTATTCTTAAAGCTGGTTAATGGTAATGTTGGTTCTAGCTTTTTGTTATAATACTTTACAAAGATACATGAAACGGACACAAAGTACACCCAGACTCAGAACAACAATTTGTGGATCACACAAAGTGTCGTCCCGTGTGGGGATCGAACCCACAACACTCAGCGTAGTATGAAGCTTAGTAGCAACCGTTTCAACCACTACGCCATCCGTGCAGTCTATCTAGTTTTATCAGAACCAATTATAAAGTCTGCAAAACATCTATTTACAAAACAATTTAATTTTGTTATTAATCTTCTAGCCGTTACTTCTATTGCGCAGAAGATATGATATTATTTAAATATTTACAAAAGGCCAACTTATACTACAATAGGCGTTGAAGACCTGAGCCTTGAAAATTTTGGAGAAATATAGAACGCCTCTAATTGGCTTAAACAGTCTTCCTAGACAAGGGTCTTGTATATTTTCCTTCCACCTAAAGGTACGTTTGTCTTAATAACAATTGTATTTCTTTGTTACCTACTTTTAAACAAGTTATATAATCTTGCCAAGAATAATAATAATATTCTTCGAACATCGGACACACAACGCTATCATCATAGTTTTAAAATAAGCAGAGCTTGTACTGTGACAGTTAGATTGACTGATAGAATACTTACAAACTTTCTTTGTAAATATATACATATTATAAATAGAAAACGCCCAAACTCCGAAACAAATATTTACAGATCGAACAAACATTTGATCCGACCCGGGAGTTGAACCCGAGACCTCAGCAAAATAGTCTCATAGGCTACATTTTATGAGAATAAGCTGTTATGAATAGAAAAGGATGTTAAGCCTACGTCATGGAAAACTTCTTTAAAAAAAATGTACGAGGCAGAGCAAAAAAAAAGAAAAAAAATACCAGCCATCATCACATCAACAGCCTTTAATAGTCCAGTGCTGGACATAGGCCTCTCCTTAGAAAGGAGGTTTTGGCCTACTATACCACGCTAGTTAGATGGGTTGGTTCAGGGTTTGTTTCAAGTTTTCATTCTCTTTGCATTGCTGTTGTCCCGTGTAGTTTGCTCCCTTAGTCGGTTCTTACGGCATCCATGCATCTTCACGGCTTCACAGAAAATCAGTGTTAAACATCACCGCGTCAGTGAGGTTACCCGAGCCGGGACACGTCCTCCATACGATTCTAGGAGAGCGCTCAAAAAGTTGCAACCCACTTATGACTGTTGAGGTGCAAGAACCCACATGCGTCGGTAGTTCCTTGCCATCAGGTGACCTTCCTACGTATACCTTCCTACGTCATTTACAAAGTTTTTATCAATACTTATCCTGGTAATAAGAATGAGAAGGAGGTCTTAAGTGTCTTTAATACAGCGAAAACATCTCCGCACTAAGTTCTGTGAATAACATAACCATGTCTGATAGACTGTGGCGTATGGTTGAAAATTTGGATTCGTGGCTTTTCTTCGCTGCATCGTGCTGTAATATTTTTTTGATATCATTTGATGTTTCCATCAAAGTAAATTACTTATACCTCAGTCTTTAGTTTAGTATGATATGCACCATTAAGGTGTTAATAACTGATATTAAAATCGCTTATAAATTGTCAAACTGCTGGGTGTAGGACAAGTAAATATCCTTTACTTGTCATTAAAGGTATTATTTTTAAATCTTAATATAAGTTGCTTACGTTTTAAGATTTGTTATACAAGTTTGGCATAATAACTGTTAAAATATCTCAGCAATTCATAATTCCCAGTGCCGTAAATGCTCGTAAATGTTATAATAATATAATCTCTTGTATAACGTAATGAAAGTTTATAACGCGTAAAACAAATTAAACCTTTACGACTCGCTGTAAAACAAATTACGCTCTTATATTCAAATTGTTTTGAATTCCAATTTCAAATCGTTAATTGCGACGTATAAAATCTCGAGTCTTTTGTTTGACTTGCTGTGTTTGTCTTCGTGACGTTTTGTTTACGTTAAGAAACTGTGTTCTTCGTATCTTGAAATATGAGACATTGGCATACGACATGCTTACAAAAAGATGTCAGCCAATCATGTGTCAATGAAAGCTAATAATAATGTTACGGCACAAAATGTTCTCTGCAACAAATAAATTAAATTTTACATTTTCATTTTATATTGTTAGGAAATTATTCATTTTTAAAGTCTCCTCTAGAATAAATTGCATTTATAAATTTATTTAAAAAAAAATATTAATGATATTAAAAAGGTATAAAACCGCGTTTGCCTTCAGCGTTTTATAACAATTCGTTTCCATACCTGACCCTTGTAAGAAGATATCGTGTATTCAAAGTAATGGACACTATTTTAAATCACCAGCTAGTAACAGAATAATTATTAAATTGTGTTACAGATCTATTATCATAAAAGTAAAAAAAGGGCAACTAAAAAATTAAGAAAAGAATTTATTAAAAAATGAACATAAATGAAACCATGCAGGGGCACCTCAGTACCAGCTTCTCCCACTGAACCGCATCCAACGAAAAGCGACTCGAACCGTTGATAGCCCAAAGATCTCCGATCAACTCGATCCCTTGGCATTACGTAGAGATGTAGCTTCACTCTGCATTCTCTATCGCATATATCATGAAGAGTGCTCCAAGGAATTGTTTGGACTAATACCAGCCGCATCGTTCCACACGGCAATATTTTCATCAACCTTCAGTTGGATAATTGGCGCTACACAACTGGGCGCTTTTCGAGATATTTTTTGCCTTGCACAACCAATCTGTCTAGAACTTTATTGTCTGCGGTATTTCCGGACCGATACGACCTTCAAATCTTCAATAATAAAAAAAGAGGACCCCTTTCTAAAGGCCAAATCTACAAATCCAAAGATCCACAAATTGTTCTTCTGAGTCTAGGTATTCTATTCTTAAAAAAAACAACTCGCACACTAAGAATGGATCCTGTATCACGGGTACTTCACAAAAATACATCGAACGGGCACAAAGAACGCCCAAACTGGCGAGGTGTCCGCTTAAACCACTGCGACATCCGTGCAGACAATCAAAATTATGTCATAGTATATGTCTATTGTAAATGTCTCTTTTGTCTTGTTCCAGGTACTGCGATTACAATTCATGTATGCAAGAAGGACGAAGATCACACTCATATTTTAAGACAATATAAGGGGTAAGGATTTACTTCATAAATTAATCCTAAACTAGTCGTGTTTCGGTGTTTTAACGGGTACTTGAACCACGACTTCACTTTCATGAGTTTCGTTATTATTTTTTAAAGACAACTGCCGCATTAGTAACATATCGTGTATCGCGGGGGACTTTACAAACATACATGAAACGGACACAAAGAACACCCAGACTCAAACAATTTGTGGATCACACAAAGTGTCGTCCCATGTAGGGTTTGAATCCACAACACTCGGCGTCTACACTAAACTACTACGCCATCCGTGCAGTCAAAAAGTTTTAACGACATATTAACATGCAATACTTTTTTTTCTAATCCAAATATATTTTTAAACCTAGTCATTGTATTCACATATCCTTTAAAAATAAAGTTCTCTTAGAAAAAAGAACAATATTTATTCCTTACAGCTTGATATATTAAAAGCTAAGCTAAAAAGATAAGAATTCAAACAAACAATGCCTGTGCTTAAAAATAAAAAATAAAATGGTTTACTCTATTTTCAACTCACTAAGCGTTATTGCAAATGATCGGCCAAGATTGCACCAAGATCCAATTTCATAGTTAGTTCATAACTAGACAGGAACTTGGATCAAAGTTTGTCAGGTTGATTTAAAATGCTCTTTCTATAGAATTAATATCCGTGGTCTTAAGTTTTTAGCTTTAAAATATTCGTATAATTAGTTTTAAGGAGAGACATCTGATATTACAGATAAATTATACCCAGAGATAGAACAAATGATCGTAATCAACTTTGTCATCATCATGCTCAACAACCTTTAATATTGTTGGACATAGGCCTCTCCATAGAAAGGAGGGTTTGGCCTACTATACCACGCTGGCCAGGCGGTTGTTGTGTCTAGCTTTCCTACTCTTCGCAGTGATGTTGCCGTGGTAATTTGTTCCCTTAGGCTCATACGACATCCATAGAAGTGATACTGTGTCTTCTTAATCTGTCACCACACAGACAGCAGATCATCATCATCAACAGCCTTTAACAGTACACTGCTGGATGTAGGTCTCTGTCTCGCTTCTGCTTGCCTATGTATTCCTGCGTGTCGAGAATTTATATGACATTTAAAAAAAAAACATTTTTTATAATGAGTACAAAATATACAGAAACTCCAAATGTATTATCATCAGTCCAATTTTCAAATTTTCCTAATGGATGAAAACACTCATGGTTGACTAAAATTCACAAAAGAAACGGTTTTCTAAAAATATTTCAAACATTCCCTTTACAATTTATCGGTTGAGTACAGTTAAATAAAAAAGTGCTTATCAGCTATGTTGAGATGGAACGTTTTATTGGCTTTAAAGTTTTATGTTCTCGACTGTACAGTTAATGTTGAGGATGCAATGGGTGCTTATCGCGATTTACACGAATTATAATGTGACATAAAATTTGTAAGGAAGCGATAACGGTAGCATTAAAGTGGTCTTCTTGTAATAATTTGAATTTTATGATTACATAAGATTGAATTGCGATATCATATTTTAATAAAATACACTTTACTTAGAAAACCTAGCTTTTTTGTTCTCATTGTCACATAGTACGCATGTATTGTTCGTATATTTATGTACTCATATGTGTTCTTTGTTACATTTTTAAATGTAATTATTATCAGACGAAATTGTGAACAATTTTGGCAATAAAGTTTATCATTATATTATTATTAGTATGTGTGATGCGTGTAATGTTCTTTAAACGATGTGTTTTCTTACTTCTAAATACGGGCTGTTTACTGGTGTTCCTTGATACCTGGATACAAACATAGGACACACATGATGTAGGTTTTCAAATAGCACAGGTATGAAGATTGTTGGTTTATTAGATGTTATTATTTTATTAGTAACTGTAATAATTTTTTGTAAACAATAACAAAAAGGAAAAATAAAAGTGACCATGTCCTACAGTAAGCCACTTCATTACTGGCATAAAAAGACAACTTTCGCAGTAGAAATAAATCCTGTATCGCGGTTGACTGTACAAACATACACTAAACGGACACAAAGAAAACTCAGACTTAGAACAACAATTTGTGGATCACACAAAGTGTAGTCCCATGTGGGGATCGCATCCATAACACTCAGCGTAGCAGTAAGCGGCGTGGCGACCGCTTAAACCACTAAGCCAAGGTATTTTTTTTTATGTAGGTACTTAAATTATCACTGTAGACTACCTCTTCGTATAGTTTAATATGTATTTATCTACGTATACCTATTACTGAATAATTATATTTCTACCATAAATTTGTATAACAATCACTTACAGTGATTATAGTGAGCTAGTGAAAGACTCGTTGAATAGGCCGTTAAGGGACTTTAAATAAAAATGGACTGTATTAAATATTATATTTGTATATTGGTAAAACGATATAAAGAAATGCCCGTAGCGGAACGCGTCTAAGGGCCGAGTAGTGAGAGGACCGCGGCGTACGAGGCGGCGAGCTACGATCCCCGCTCCCCGCGCCGGCCGGCCTTGGATGGTTCGCAACCGAGATCGGCTACATGTTTTGGTGCGCCGACATATTCCCCGGGTTGAAGAGATGTCTTCAAGGGTTGACTGGAAGAGGGCAGATGCAGTTGAAGGCACGACGAATGATGCCTCTCTTCGTCTTGAGTTCTGCTACTCTCGTGACTCCGTCTACGCCAGGATAGGTCTTCGTGACCCGACCCAGGGACCAGAGCAAGGGTGGCGTTGTTTTGTCCTTGATCAGTACCAAGGACCCTGGATTGACTTCACCTCTGGAATGAAACCACTTTGATTTGGCCTGCAGCAGAGAAGTGTACTCATTGTGAAATCTGCGCCAGAAATGCTGCCGGATGAACTGGATTCTTCGCCATCGATCTAGTCGCGTGATGTTCGCGTCAGTCACCTGTGGGTGCGGTACAGCTAAAAGTGGTCGTCCAATTAGGAAGTGAGATGGAGTGAGCGCCGAAAAATCATTAGGGTCTGATGAAAGTGAAGTGAGAGGACGCGAATTCAAAACCGCCTCTATATGAGTGAGACAGGTAGTCATCTCCTCAAATGTGAAGTGGGTAAGATGCAGTAATCTTTTTAGATGGTGTTTGCAGGATTTAACTGCAGCTTCAGCCAGTGAATTAAAATGCGGGCTGTATGCGGGCGTAAAATTAAATTCGATTCCCTCCTGAGCCATTTCAGATGCAACACTTGATGATTTCAAGAACTTATACAGGTCGTTTGATGCACCTACAAAGTTTGTTCCATTATCGGACGTGATGCTTCGAGGCTTGCCTCGACGCGCCACGAAACGATTTAGAGCAGCCATGTAAGCCTCAGTGGTGAGATCTGAGACGAGCTCCAAATGTACGGCTTTGACTGCCGCGCAAACAAAGATGCACAGGTATGATTTTGTGACTTTGCAACCGCGACCTTTGCGATCGGCTACCAATACTGGGCCCGCGTAGTCAACATAACAATTTAAAAATGGATATTCAAGGTTTGTTCTCGAATTAGGTAATTGACCCATTATCGGTTGAACGTTTTCAGCCTTGTGTCTGAAACATTTAAGACACTTATTCACGACAAACCTAGACAAGTTTCGACCACCTAGAGGCCAATACGTTTGTCGAATATGTGACAAAAGCAACTGAGGACCGCAGTGTAAGAACTTTATATGTTGCAAGTGAAATAAATGTTTTGTGAAACTATGTTTACTACACAAAACAATAGGGTGTTTGGTATTAAAATCGTAGGGGGAGTTATCGAGCCTCCCGCCCACGCGAATGAGGTCATCCGCGTCTAGAAAAGGAGTTAAAGGAAGCAATCTACTCTTGCGTGGCAATTTTTCACCAGACTTTAAGCAATGATACTCTTCAGGAAACATTTCGAGCTGTGAATGGTGAATAATGAAATTTAATGAACTTTGTAATTCAGACGTTGAAAGATTGCTACGCGTTTTATTTTTACTTTTTAAGTTATGGATAAATCTTTTTACATATGCAAATATGTTTTGTATTTTTGTTAAGCTAGAATAGTTTTCTAATAAATTATGTATGATTGATGAAGGAATGATTGTATTTGATTGATGAAAATTATGAGAATGAATGCTATTACTACTAATGAAATGAGTCACTACTTCCGGTAAATCATGTTTCTCTGTGTTTGGCATTTTGGGCCACTCATTTTCATCACGTGATAGAAAAGAGGGTCCAGACCACCACAGCGGTGTGTCTTTAATAAGGTCGGCCCTAAGACCACGGGAAACAAGATCCGCCGGGTTGTCCTTCGACGGTACGTAGCTCCAGGTATGACTGCATGTACTCTCCTGAATCTCGTTTACTCTATTTCTGACGAAAGGTTTTAAGTGATTAGGAGAAGTAGAGAGCCAACCTAGGACTATTGTAGAGTCACACCAAAGTCTACATCTAAAAATGGGTATGGTAAGCGATTGTTGAACCTTAGTACACAGCCTTGCACCTAGCAAAGCTCCACAAAGCTCAAGCCTTGGTATTGTCGTTGGTTTGATGGGCGCTACACGATTTCTAGAGACTAGAAGTTGTACCGCTGTGAACCCTATGCTATTACGTGACCGAATGTAGACACACGCACCATAAGCCCTTTCGGACGCATCGGTAAAGACGTGTAGTTCATTCGTTATAGAGTCTTCATGCAAAACCCAACGAGGTATTTTTAAGTAATTTAGTGATGTTATTGTTTTTTCAAATATAGACCAAAGCGTTTTAATCTCGAGTGACACATCACTATCCCAGTCATATTTTCCAAGCCAAAGAAGTTTTAAAATAAATTTTGCTTCGACAACGCACGGACCCACGAGGCCCAGAGGGTCAAAGATTTGACTAATGACAGAGAGGACATGACGTTTTGTGACTTTAGACGAAGGGACAATATTAATACTGTAAGTAAGTAAATCAGAGTCACAAACCCAGTTAAGACCCAGAGTTTTATACTGTGAACAATTTAGATTATGCTCAGGTAATTCTAACGTATTGTTAGTCTCGTAGTTACTTGTAATGTGCTTTAGAATATCTGAATTATTCGATCGCCATTTCCGTAAATTGAATTTAGCAGATGATAGAACCGAATGTACTCTTTTTGAAATTTCAATAGTTTCAGAGATTGTAGAACTTCCGCTCAAATAATCATCGACGTAGAAGTCACGTCGAATAGCGGACTTGACACGACTGTCCTCTGTGTCATCAGCCAGACTTACTAGACACTTTGTTGCTAGATAGGGAGCAGATGCAGTGCCATAGGTGACAGTGTTCAATGTGTACGTTCTAAGAGGTTCTGAGGGATCAAATCGAAAAATTATTTTCTGTAAGTTTCGTTGAATTGGACTAAGCTCTATGGCCCTGTACATTTTTTCTACGTCACCCGTGACCACGTACCTATGTTGACGAAAACGTATTAAAATGTTAAATAGATCGTCTTGTACTACGGGACCGACCATCTGAATGTCGTTAAGAGACATCCCCGAACTGGTAGAGGCTGATGCGTCGAATACTACGCGTAGTTTGGTAGTGGTGCTAGAATTACGAATAACTCCATGATGTGGTATATAATATTTGACCACGGAGTTTTCAGGTGAGGAAGCTGAGTCATAAGTGTCCAACGTCATGTGACCCAGACGTTCGTACTCTCGCATGAAATCCAAATATTTATCTTTAAATGAATGATCGCGATTAAAACGTCTTTCTAAGGACAAAAAACGTTTTTTAGCAGTTTCATATGAGTTACCTAAAGTACTGGGATCCGATTTTAAAGGCATTGTGACAACAAATCTGCCGTCCTTATTGCGGACAGTAGTTTGAGCGAAATGTTGTTCACACATTTTTTCTTCGAGAGAATGAAAATGTTTTGATGAGACATTGTCAAGTTCCCAAAATTGTGTAAGATCGGGATTGACATTGGAATGATGGCAAAAGTGTGAAGAATTAATATTTGGTTGTCCTGAAAGACTGCCTGAGACCAACCAACCAAATTTAGTTTCACACAGTTTTGGTAGATTTTTTCCTAAAGCTATTGTATTACTGCCTAAGACATTCCAGAACACTTCAGCCCCTACCAGGATATCTACGACCGACGGAATGTTAAAATTCGGGTCTGCAAGTTTAAGACCTGGTGGAATAGTGACGTGATTGACGTGTATAAACGACGCTGGTAGAACCTTTGTAATTTCGGGCAAAATATGACACTCGATATCAACAGTGTATGCACAGCATAAAGACTCTATGGCGAGGTGACAAAACTGTGTACTTGTGGTTATCTTATTATTAATACCCGTTACCTTAGTGCTCGTACCGCGTTGTGACAAACCTAGCTTCTCCGCTAAATTCCGCGTGATAAAATTCGCTGTACTACCGTTGTCCAGCAGTAGTCTCGCAGTGTACTTTTTACCCGTCGCGCTGGTCACGTTCACCACCGCTGTGGACAGTAAAATATGTGCAGAAGTAGCAAGCTGCAAGCAATTGGCTGATAGTGCAACATTAGACGTAGTAAGCGAAGCGGAAGGCAAAGAATTAAAGTCTGCTTTAGTTTCATGATTTTCTAAATGTAAAAGCGTGTTGTGCTTTATTTTGCAATACTTGCAGTGAGACAGTTTGCATTGTTTTGCAGTATGTCCAAAGCGTAAGCAATTACGACAAACATTGTAATCGTTTGCCTTTTGAATGCGATTTTCTATCGATAAACCTCTAAAAGATTGACATTTAAAAAGGTTATGTGGTTGGGAGCAAAGTGGACATTTAAGTACTTTATTACTATAACTAAACTTTTTATTGCTTTTAGTTGAAGACTGATTTGTAGTAGATAAAGTATTATTTTGATGAGGAGGTGAATTATGTATGCTGAGTGAGTGGTCATTGTTTAAGGCGACAAGAGTTTCTGTTTGAAGGGAATTAAGATTCGACTCATGGGATTCTAACCAGTCTGCCCGCCTGTTTAAGAACGAACAAAAATCAATTAGAGTAGGGTCATCTGTTAACTTTGTGTTGCTATACTCCTCCCAGTCACGACCAGTTGTGATGTCTAATTTTTTGGTCATGACATATACAATTAAATCGTCCCAGTGTTGAGTTGGTCTTTTTAATATTGTGAGTGCTCTAATATTTTTATTAATTGCGTCTACGAGATTTCTAATTGAGACACTTGACTCCCTCTGTAATGACTCAATGTCAAACAGTGCTTGTATGTGGTGTTTAATTAATTTGCGATTGTTATCGAATCGCTCACACAACATGCCCCATGCTACCTGGTACTGGTCGTCTTTAAAAGTAATATTTTTAATTGCTGAGGCAGCTTGTCCTTGTAATGAAAGTCGCAGGTAGTGGAATTTGTCAATATCATTAATACTAGGATTGTCGTGGATCAATGACGTAAATGTGTCTCGAAATTCGAACCAGCATTGGAAGTCGCCATCAAAACGAGGCAAATCTATTCTAGGCAAACGAACAAAACTACTCCTGTTGGAATTATGTGCACCTGAGTTAGCATCCCTGAAGCCCGCCTCAGAGTCCGCATCGCTGGCCGAGGTACCGAGTAAGTGGCGAGTGACCGCCACCAGATTAAAGTATTGGCGGTCGAATTCCTCACGCTCGGTGAACGCAGCACCCTCATCCTCGATAATCACTTCAATTTGTGTCTGCAAGTTATCAAATTCGTCATGTAAGGAATCGAATTTTTTAAAACGCTCCGCTAAGTCCGAGCGCTGCAAAGTGGATATATCGGCACTACTTTTAATTAAATTTAAATAATTAGAATAAATGGTCATTTTTGATTTTGTTGAACTACGTTTTTTCAACAATGTTTTAATATCTGCCATTTTAAAACAAAGAAAACAATAAATACTTCTCAACAAATAAAGGATTGTTTTAATACAATAGAACAGGTGTGCGCAAACAAAAGGGACAGATGCGGGCAGGTAATAAAATTTCGTGTCAAGGTCACCATGTACTTAACACATGATATAGGAATCTTATGCGCGTGCCGTTATATCTGCTACAAAAAGAAACGATTCGCAAGCGGTATGAATGCACTGTAAAAGCTACAAGATGATATATATATATAGTGGCAGAAGAAAAAATAGATTAAGATCGAGAACGATTTTTACGGCATTAAATGAAGCAGGAATATAGCTAATTGGAACGAACTCACTCAAATACTGTACTTATACTCCCAAAGAATGACTTCGGCTTCTTCATAGACGTTGTAGGCTGCTACGAGTACGACTTCTTTCTTCAATCCGCGCGGCCGGGGCAAAGTTCACAATACTACGACGACGGATTCGATTATCTTGCGTCGGCGAAATATAGGTGCTGGCTTGCGGTTAAAAGGCTACGAAGGACCACTGAATAGGCCGTTAAGGGACTTTAAATAAAAATGGACTGTATTAAATATTATATTTGTATATTGGTAAAACGATATAAAGAAATGCCCGTAGCGGAACGCGTCTAAGGGCCGAGTAGTGAGAGGACCGCGGCGTACGAGGCGGCGAGCTACGATCCCCGCTCCCCGCGCCGGCCGGCCTTGGATGGTTCGCAACCGAGATCGGCTACATGTTTTGGTGCGCCGACACTCGTCATAACCCACCCAGTCCTATTTAAGTTAACCGGAAGAACACATTAAGATACAAAGACTTTTGTATATTTTGTAAAAGTTTGTATTATATTGAAATTACAAACGAATTTATATATTTTTACAGATAAATGAAATAAAAAATAAAAATGTTTGATTAATTTAAGTAAGATCCGGAAAAGCTCTCAGTGTGTTCTCAACTTATTTATTTAACGCCACTGACAAAGTAACAACACAGACGCGTCGAAATGTTAAATTGGTAGAGCGGTATTAAATGGCAGTAAATTTCGACCCACTGCTTGTGGACGATAGACAGGGAATAATAATTACTATATGTATTCTATGTTAGAAGAATAAAATATGTACAGTCGGCTACAAAAAGACAAGTTCGAGTGAAAATTGTCAATGATATAGTTTCGTTTTGTCCAAGTTTTGTAATCACAATTTATGTCAGTTTTATGCAGAGATCAAAATCTGTAGATACTATACTTAAGTGTAATAATATTACCATTAGTATTTTTTTATAAATTGTAATATAGGAGAAGATGAATAAAATGAATAAGGAAAAATGGGGAAAATTAGTTAATCAAACATGTTTCTAACCACGGTTTCGTAGCGCAAAAAAAGAAACATAACTGAACCCTCATAGAATTACTTATTAATTAAAAGACGATGTTCACACACACAAAGGCAGTGTGTAGTGTTTGTCAACATCGTCTTTTTAGGGTTCCGTTACCTGAAAAGGCAAAAATCGGCACACTTTGTTGTCCGTCTGTCTGTCTCTCAAGACCCTTTAGGTAGAGGTATCGGTTTTAAATTAAAACCATATACTTAGGTCTATGGTTCCTTGAAAATGTAAAATAATCAAACTTCTAAGTAAACGTAAAAAAGATACGACCGTTTAAGCCGCAAAAACGTATATTTCGACACTCTCAAGTGAATTAAAATTCATAAGGTACTTCCCGTCCTTGATAGAATACTAATAATAATAGTGTTAAGTTCCGTTTAGGTTCTGTCTACGGGTGACCCTAATATATATATCAGAGATTCCCAAACTATTTTGGGCAAGAGACCCCTTTTCTAAAATTACCTGATACCTCAGACCCCATAGCCAAATAACTGCACGCTTATATATATTGTTAATTTTTTTTTAAATAATACTTCCTACTAAATTATTAGTCAGTCCTATAACAAGTTTGTACACGTAAAACAACTAATACAGTATCTTGAAGTCTATTCTATACATACAATTAAATAAAATTGGAGTGTCTGTTTGTAATATTATCGGTTATAACAACAAACGGGTAACACTATATTTAGTGATCAAAAATCATGATGAGTTCAGAATATTGTTATTTAGTTCGATCCTTCGTTAATAAAAAAGAAAATTTAATCGGCAAAGTTGTAAAACAAACAATTACTTTATAATAATGCATTAATATTATTTCTAATTACAGTCATTGTTTCAGTGTTGCGCTGGCGCCCCGGGCTCCCGGGATTAGCGGCGACATTCCGGACTACCCCGGGAATTACGGTGAGTAATGGACGAGGTTATTAATGCACCTCTAGGGATCTCGCTGTGCCGATTAGTTAGGTGTTGTTAATTTGATATTCATATTTCACGAAGCATTCGAAATTTGAGGGTAAAATAATGTTGAAAAAGGCAGTGCTTTGCTTTGAAATCAAATAGGCGAGAAACATTCCATATTTTTAGGTTACTTTTGTTATTACTAAGCAAATAACAAAAATGCGTTGTGAATGTTGAAAAAAAAAACGATTCGATTTCTTTACAAACTTTCGTATTCATTAAAATAATTAAGGCTTAAAAGCGTTACAGAGACAATAAAATTTATGTAATGGGGTTATATGTATATACATTAAATAATTATTTAGTAAGAATAACTTCATAATAATGGAACATAAACATTTTTACCAGATATACAACGCGCTTGAAGATCTGGGTTTTTTGTTGAAAATTTATCTTGTAAAGTTGTCTTTTAAATACTCGTCGTTACAGTCCGCCCCAGGCATGATTCCTATATTACAGAGGACTTTCCAAACTTCAAAAAACGAACTCAAATAACACTCAGACTCGGGATAACTCTTTTTGGTCTACACAAAGTGTCCCCTGTGAGAAATCTCCTAACACTGAGCGCTGTTTATTAATGAGGAAACCTTTTTAACACGCTTTTATAAACTTGGTTGAATTAAATTGAAACATCGAACACTTATCAAGGACCGATGACAATACAATAATTTGATAAATTTGTCCGATTATCCTGATTAAGATCTTCAGAATTAACGGCTTTTTTACACCCAAAAATACGGTACTCTTTTCAAGATATTTTATAATATAGTAACTTTACTTTTACCAATATTGAGAGCTAACAACCCAGGCATTTTTACGATAAAATAAAATTAATATTTTCTACTTTTTAGATCAGCTAGTTACTAGTTAGCGCGTTTTTTTTTTTTTATTTATACTATTATTTACTGTCTTTACGCTACTCATTATATTTAACTTAAAATAACAGTCTCAAATGTATTTTGCCATCTAAATCGTCAAAGATCATGTCCTTTATTCACATTATAAATCATGATCGTTTTTAACGTAAGAAAGCCATGCTTCATCACATATAGGCTGAATCGACCGAAGTCCAGCAGTGCTATTCTCTAAGGAAACAGCCTTGCGTATAGCGCTGCTACCGAGTCGCATTTCAAACTAAGTTCATTTGAAATTCGACGTTACAGCGCTGTCACAGCGTTAAATTTCAAATTAAGTCACTTTAAATGTGGGATCGCTACTGCTATTTTCTTAGAGCATAACACTGCATGGCTTCATAACAAATAATTCTTAGCTAGCTGTTTTGTTGCTTTTTACTGCTTGAGTCAGATTACCGTAGCCATAAAACCTCTTATTTCTGGAGGTGAAATAAACTCAAAAGGCACCACTTGCGTACTTTCGCCTCTTGAGTTGTAGGCGTTCATGGGTATTCATATACCATCTTACCGTTTCCTCTTTTGCTCCCAATACCATAAAAAAACAAACTGAGATCTCAGTGGGCATCCTCTCGCCTTCATTATAAGAGTTAATACTTATATATTGGAAAGTTACAGCACGTAACATAGTACAACAGTTTTTACATCCGTCCATCACAACTTCCATTACAGATTGTACTTGGAGTAAACATATGCGAGTCTAACACATGAGTTCTTACTCACATGGGAACAAGTTGAACAGTAAGGTAAAGTTTGATCCAGTTCTCTGTAGTACAAGTTTCATAGAGTGAGCATTTACACCCGCACACAGAATCATTTCAAGACAACGAAAGTATTCACACGAATTCAAATAGCTTAGTATAGATAATTTAATTTTTGGACTTTGTACGGTAATGAAATTTAGTAAAAAAAAAAACAATATTAAAAAAGCAAGTTGGCTTTAGTTCATCTAGCTAAGATAGACTGAACTAGATACTAATTAGCAGAAACTGATCCTGCATTTCGTCATAAAAGCTATCAGAACATTTAAATTACACAGGGTCTTATTTATTTGTTTTTTTTTAGGTTATTAATGTAGGTAATTTAATATTCCAGAATCTGAAAATATTAATAAAATTGACAGCTGAGAGCTAATCTCCATAGTATTCTTCATTCTTTATTGTTGTAATAAGCCCATGAATGAAATAAATATATTTTTTAGACTGGTGATAGCGTTTGGAATTACAAGATCCGGCCTTTTTGAGATACCTTTTTTGCAGTCTACGACTGCACGGATGGCGTAGTGGTTTAAGCGGTTGCCATGCCGCTCACTACTACGCTGAGTGTTGTGGGTCCGATCCTCACATGGGACGACACTTTGTGTGACAACAAATTGTTGTTCTGAGTCTGGTTGTTCTCTGTATACGTTTCATATATGTTAGTAAAGTGTCCCGCGACACAGGGTATATTCCTAATGCGGGAGTTGTCTTTTTTAAAATAAGAATAAGAAGTCTGCTTCCCCAACTCAGAATTGACGTATGAGTACTTCTTTACCCGAACTCGTTATTAGCTGGAGTTTAGCACTTTAGCGCTTTTATTAAGCTTTTTCCGTTATCCTATCTGAAAACCATTACCTGCTTTTCTGCTGATCCCAAATAAAAAGAACAGTAAAATAATGAATGATGATGATCAATATATATATACTTACAATTTTTGTAGTAATTTTATTCTATTACTGAAAAAAAAAAACATTTAATTTCTTAGGCTAACGTTGAACTTCTCCAAGCCAAAAAACATTATCCTTATATAGAGTGGAGACTAAAATTCGTCCAATAAGTACAATCAACTAAAACTTTGCCAGACCACGCACTATGGCTATTAAAATAAAATGAGATTCATCCGTTTTGTTTAATCCCTACAATAAATTCACGAGTACAGAAACTTGAACAATAGAAGTAAATCATCTCTAAATGGTTACTTGGAGACAATAAATAACATAATAATATACATTATCACGCGTAAATTAAAGTACTTGGTTTGAAATTTTGAATCGTTCGTTGGTTAATGGCGCATGAGTTAGAAAGCAATGTGTGAAATTAATACCAAGATGTTGAATAAATTGTTATTGTGTTTGTATACAGATATTATAAGGAATATTCATTGTTTACAATAATAATTAAGATAATCGTAGAAGAGCCATATTTCAGTGTATATTGGCCGGCTCGGCTAGAATATCAGGGGGTCAGTTGATGGTCTATAAAGTGCTACTATCCCTTTAGTAGCAAGTGTTATAGAGCAGTAGTATTCTCTTACCATCGCACTCTTACGGAAATAAAATGTGTTTTACGATGATTTGCTTTTGAATAATTACGAAAGATTTACTTTATTTACGAAATAATTACTTGTCATGCATAATTAATTCACTGAAATTTACATTTTACACACACAATGCTTGTTTAAATTAAAATCACCACAACCTATTAGTTTATGTTTAAAGTATATTATTATTCTAGTAATATAAATTTTAGAAATACAAAAATAAAGGCATTGTTTGACAATTCACCATGGCAAATATTCATAAATAACTTGAACGTTCCGTTATAACTAATAACTAGTCAATTTTTTATTATTATTTATTATATTTAATTGACGTACAACAAGTTTGCTATTATGTTTCCATTAGTACACTAGCAAATAGGATACCATATACAAATTCAGCGAAATTATGTTTGTAAAGGATTTTTTTAAATAATTAGCTATGTAATACGGAATAATAATGGAATGGAAACGTAATTGAGAACAGACTGTAAGTTCAAATCAATACTTGAAAGTAGTATTAACGGAGTAAAACTTAAAACGCGTTCTATAATAATAAAGATACTGAACGTATACGATACTTAAAACCGCACTTAAAAAAAATTTTAGGCAATCGGAGTTCAGACGATACTTAAGACGTCTTTTAAAATACGGGTCATATACATCGACACAAAAAAACCCAAAATAAAATATAAATCGATACAAAAATCAGCCGTCCTGCTCACAAAATCGCAAGCGGGTGGTCTTGGGTGGAATATTATATTAGGCCATCCATCCGCAAACAAATCACAGTCCAAATTGGCATGCAGGAGAGCGTTGAGTGCAGACATACTACGACGTACAACTCCGTACCATCATGTGGCTTGTTTGTCGGGTGTTAAAATACATATTTTATATACTTTGAATTTATTTTAATGGACAACTCCCGCATTAGGAATATATCCTGTGTCGCAGGGGACTTTACAAACATACATAAACCGGACACAAAGAAGACCCAGACTCAGAACAACAATTTGTGGATCACACAAATTTATCTAGTCTAGTCGTAGTCGTAAGCGGCGAGGCGACCGCTCAAACCAATACTCCATCCTTGCAGTCAAAATTGAATAATAAAAGCTTATTATGAAACGACATTCTAAGATAATACAATTCTACTTTACAAAACATTATCAAATCATATAATAAAGAAAAATAAGCATTCTAAAATCTGTGGCGATCTGTTCTGCGGGGCCCCCAGTGTATGAAACTTTTTGCGTGCTCAGCTCAACTCGTGAATTTTAGAGCAAATTGTTTTGAATCATTTTGCTCTATAATTAAATAGCATTTTACCATTTCCATATATGTGCAGTGGACTATTAAAGGCTGTTGACGTGTGTTGTAATAAATATTTTATGACGAAGTATGCAAGCTTTGTTCTAAATAAAATAATAACATGTTACCTAAAATCATCTCTACATCCTCAGAGGTTTATACGAAAGTAGACAAAAATATTTTTAGTTTAAAAAATCTACAGATAAATTTACTAAAACTATTAACTTGGTGTATTATTTATACAAAAAAAAATAATCTTACATGTGTGTATGTTTCACAGACGTCAGTGTATATAAATCAACATTAATTAACGAATAATAATTTATTCGATACAAAGAAATAAAAACGAATCCATATTATTTGTCCTGTAGTGTATCTCAGAATTTCGCTCAGTTGAATTTCAGAGCAGACGGTCCAGGAACATCGTCCGAAGCGAGCAAACTCGGCCACGGTTTCCTTCACTTTTCGTTTTTTCATTCAATTAAAAGATCCAACCTGGTATTGTCTGCTTAATTGGTGCACTGCATTTCTGCAATTCCGCTAAAGGAAATTGCAGAAAGATTAAAAGTGAAACTCAATTGCGCATACTCTTGTGGCGTATGATTGGACATTGGAACAATTTGGAATAGGAGGTAATACAAATCTATAAACAGATCCCAAAAAAAAAAAACTCATATCGTTTACTTGCATAGAATCGCAATAATGTTTTGAAAACTAAACACATCAACAGCTTTTAACAGTCCACTGCTGGACATAGGCCTCTCCTTAGGAAGGAAGTTTTGGCCTACTATACCACGCTGGCCAGACGGGTTGGTATAGGGATTGCGCAAGTTTCCTCCGTGCGGCCTGTACACGTGCCCGGAGGTCATACACGCGCTGTCGGCGGCGTCACCGTGGAGACGGTGAGGAGGACCGGCTTCATGAGGAGTACCGACAGGCGCGGAAAACTCTAAAGCTGGCCATTAGCCGCGCCAAAGAAGAAAAGAGAGAGGAGATGCTGGAGGGTCTTAATCGTGACCCCTGGGGTCGCCCTTACGGAGACTCTCCAGCCCAGCTTCCTGCGAGAAGTGGTTGAGGGCCTTTTCCCGCAACGAGCGGAACACACTCCCCCTGTTGAGAAACACAATAACTAATCTGTGGTAGATTACTCTGTAGTTCTAATATTGTATACTCTATGTTCACTTCCTTCTTGTCTATGTGTCACGAAAATGGTACCATGTAAGTCTTTGCCATGTATTATTTCCTTTTTTATAATAAACAAGTCGCAATCGATACTGAGTTTACTATCTTAACATGGTAGCAGAGCGTGGTTGCCCCAGTATTGATCGCGAAAGAACGAAGTGAGAAAGAATTATAATAAGCGGGTTGCGATCCATATCGGCACATTAACAAAGAAAAGAATGTATCAACATGCAATGGCGTCAGCAGGGACTGCGGTCTCATTATTACTGTGCTTGTCCGAAAAATCAAATTTTAGCACATGGAAGTTTCGGTTAAAATTGCTATTGGAAGAAAAACAAGTAGCCCACGTGCTTCAGTACGATGGAAAAGAGCAAACATCTCAATTCAAAATGGACGACTCGAAAGCTAAATCAATTATCGCTCAAACCGTCTCCGACCGGTATATTGATATTATTAAAAATGGCACAACGGCACAAAATATGTTAAAATTACTTGAAGATACCTTTGAAAGAAAAAGTGTATTTAATCGACTTCATCTGAAACGGAAGTTAATAACCTTAAAATGTAATGAGCCTTTAGAGACGTACCTCATAAAATTCTGCGCTATAATAAATGACCTGAATGCTATAGAAGTCCAGGTAGAGGAAGAGGACAAGATCTGTTATCTTCTATCATCATTACCTAAAGAATATGACCCCGTCGTCACCTCTATAGAGACAATGGCAACAGAGAAAAAGTTAAGTTTTGATTTTGTGAAGTCAAGATTACTGGATGCTGAAACAAAAATAAATATAGAGAGTGGAAGCAGTGAAAGAGAAAATGCTTTCATTACATGCTATAGTTGTGGTATGAACGGGCACAAGAGTTATGAGTGCAAAAACTCCAAGAATAAAAGGAGCACTCGAGGTCAGCAGAATAGAAGAAACCAAGGGAGAGTATTCGGTCGTGGTCACGGGTCTGGAAGAAAATTTCACAGACAAGGACATCATGGTCGAGGCATGCAAGGTGAAGAATCATCGCTTGTCGGTAAGAGTGATCTGAGTTTCATTGCCAGTGAAAATATGCTTAGTGCAATGGACAATGATTCGGATATTATATTTGTAATAGATTCAGGTTGTACCCAACATATAATTAGTGAAATGTATGAGAAACATCTAACAGATGTAAAAATATTACAAGACAGTATAAAGATATATGTTGCCAATGGTCAATATATTTTAAGTAATAAAAAAGGTAAACTAAAATTTATGTATAAAAATGTAAGAATAAATATTGAAGTATTAATTGTTAAAAATCTAACCTATAATTTGTTATCAGTAAAAAGAATAACTGAAGCAGGATTTACCGTACAATTTTATGATTCTAAAGTTATAATAAGAGGTAAAAATAATAATATTGTTTGTTTTTGTGAAAATAGGTTATATAAATTACAAGCAAAATTGTATTATGAAAATTGCTATACAAGTAATACAAATGATTCTAATAATGTTCCTTCCAACATTTGGCATAGACGGTTGGGGCATTTAAATAGAAAAGGGTTAGGTATTATGCATTTACCAGTGTCTAATAAAATTTGCAGCGCCTGTAGAGAAGGGAAAGCTACCAGAGGGCCTTTTAAATCAATACCGTGGCCGAGATCTAAGGGAGTAGCAGAGTTGTTACATACCGACATCGCAGGTCCAGTGAAGAACTGTGGATTAAATGGAGAAAGATACTTTATGACTATAATTGATGATTATTCTCATTTCTGCGTAGTATATACTTTAATAAATAAATCTGAAGCAACCGAGAAACTCATCAACTACATTTTAAAATTAGAAAATGAAACGGGAAATAAAGTAAAAAGAATAAGATGTGATAATGGTGCAGAATACACAGCTAATCAACTCAAATTTTTTTGTCGAAATAAAGGAATAAATTTGGAATATACTTTACCTTATACACCGCAGCAAAATGGAGTAGCCGAGCGCTCAAATAGAACGTTGTATGATAAAACTAGAACTTTGTTTGCAGAGACAAACTTGCCAAAGCATTTATGGTGTGAAGCAATTCAGTGTGCTGCCTATCAATTGAATAGGTCACCTTCAGCAGCTATCAAATTTAAAACACCATGTTTCATGAAAAAAGGACAAAATGATACGTCACGACTAAGAGTTTTTGGATCAAAGGCATGGGCCACTATTACACCAAAACAGGACAAATTGAGCAAGAGAGCAACACCAACAAGAATGGTTGGCTACAATACAGTGGGTTATAGATTATGGAATCCCGAAGACAATACAATAATTGTATCTAGAGATGTGACATTTGACGAAACTGATTTTGAATACAAAGAAAAGGAAGAGAATGCAGAAGGAAAACATTTCCTAGAAAAGGAAGAAGAAGATTTCTATATACAAAGAGATAAAGATACTGAGAATACAGAAAAAGAATACATTAAAGAAAGTGAAGAAAAGGATGAAAGTACAGACAAAGACACTAACAATGGGAAGATAGAAGTTGAAAAGAAGTCTAAATTTGGAAGAATAATAAAACAACCAACCCGTTTTAAAGAATATGAGTCTAACATGGTTATATGCTTGAGTGCCGAGACACCAAACACATTTGAAGAAGCAATGAATGACTGTGAGTGGAAAGATGCTATCGAAAAAGAACTACAAGCTCTTGTAAAGTTAGAAACCTGGGAAGAAACAAAACTGCCTAAAGAAAAGAAGGCTATAGATACAAAATGGACTTTTAAAGTAAAAGAAGACGGTACCAAGAAGGCAAGACTAGTAGTGAGAGGTTTCCAACAGAAAGATATTTTTGACAACAACTATGCACCTGTTGCAAGATATTCTACAGTGAGAATGTTTTTATCTAAAGCAATACAAGAAGATTTAAAATTAACACAGCTTGATATACCCACAGCTTTTTTGAATGGAAAACTAAAGTCTGAGGTGTACATTAAACCACCCCAAGGAGTAAAACAAAGAGATTCTAATACAGTATTAAAATTAAAGAGAGCACTATATGGGTTGACTGAATCCCCAAAGTGCTGGAATGAAACTATAAATAAATTTGTAAAAGAAAATGGATTTCAACGTTCAGAATATGATTACTGTATGTATTACAAAATTGATTGCTGGATATTAATATATGTCGACGACATATTAATTATGGGAAATGGAAAAGATATAATAACAGCTTTAAAAAACAAGTTTAATGCAAAGAACCTGGGAGAAATAAAAGGTTTTTTAGGAATGGAAATAGAAAGAAATGAAGATAATGTTATTATAAAACAAAGCAACATGATAGAAAAGATATTGAATAGATATAATATGGCTGAGTGTAAAGGAACGAAAACACCAATGGAAATAAATTATAATATACAAATTAATGAAAATGAAGAAATACTTAATGTGCCTTACCGTGAACTGATTGGAAGTTTACTTCACTTAACTATGACATCAAGACCAGATTTGACTTTTGCTGTATCTTACCTTAGTAGATTCCTGGATAAACCAAATGAACAACTGTGGAAAGCAAGTAAGAGAGTGATTCGATACCTAAAGGAAACAAAAGACAAAGGGCTTATATTTAAAAGGACTATTGATCAAACTTTGTATGGATATTCTGATGCGGATTGGGCAGGTGACAGAAATGATAGAAAAAGTGTAAGTGGTGGCATAATTTTGCATGGAACAAATCCCATAGCATGGTTCTCAAAGAAGCAATCCTGCATTGCATTGTCAACCGCTGAATCAGAGTACGTTGCAGCCGCAACTACAGCTCAAGAACTAATAAATCTGAAGGGACTTAGCGAACATTTAAATTATAAGATAGACGCTGTGTTATTTGTAGATAATATGGGAGCCATATCAATGTCGAAAAGTTACGAGAATTCAAAGAGGACTAAACATATAGACATTAGAACACATTTTCTTAAAGATATTGTTGAAAGGAACGTTATAAGAATTGAATATATAAATTCAAATGAGAATATTTCTGATATAATGACTAAGAGTTTATGTAAGGAAAAGTTTGTGAAATTTAGAGACAAATTCATGTGTTAGATAAAGGAGATATTTTGTTTAAGTTACTAATGTGTTTGATGCAAATTATTCTTTTTGTAAAATGTTTAATTTGAGGAGGCGTGTTGAGAAACACAATAACTAATCTGTGGTAGATTACTCTGTAGTTCTAATATTGTATACTCTATGTTCACTTCCTTCTTGTCTATGTGTCACAAAAATGGTACCATGTAAGTCTTTGCCATGTATTATTTCCTTTTTTATAATAAACAAGTCGCAATCGATACTGAGTTTACTATCTTAACACCCCCGGCGATGGCCTCCTTGGCCGGAGACGACGGGGAGCACGAGGAGGATGATGTTCCACCCGTCCGGGATTCGGAGGTAGGGGCGGCTGTTCTACGGATCCGTTCCAAGAACACCGCCCCTGGGCCAGACGGGGTACCGGCCCGAGTGCTGGCCCTAGCCCTCAACCACATGGCAGACCGCCTCGGGGAGGTGTTCGACGCTAGCTTGGCGTCGGGACGTTTCCCTGAGTGCTGGAAGAGCGGGAAGCTGGACGGAAGCCGGGACGGCCTGCCGAATCGGTCGCGGCCTACAGGCCCATCGTGCTGCTGGACGAGGCGGGTAAATTGTTTGAGAGGGTTCTCTCTGCCCGCATCGTCCGGCACCTCTACGAGGTGGGCCCCGATCTGTCGGACGCCCAATTTGGTTTTCGGGCGGGGCGTTCGACAGTCGACGCTGTTTTGCGCCTGAGGGCCGTGAACGAAGAGGCCGTGAGCTGTGGCGGCGTGCTGTTGGCGGTGTCATTGGACATCGCCAACGCATTCAATAGTCTGCCATTCAGCTGCATCAGGGAAGCACTCCACTATTATGGGGTGCCAAAGTACCTGAGGCGGCTAGTGGCAGACTATTTAGAGGAGCGTACCGTCGTGTACGAGGACCGAGATGGTAATTTGAGGTGTCGGCCCATGTCGTGCGGTGTTCCACAGGGGTCTGTTCTTGGACCCCTCTTGTGGAACATAGGGTACGACTGGGCCCTTCGAGCCGACTTCCCCCCCGGGCTGGGTGCAATTTGTTACGCAGACGATACTCTGGTTACAGCCCGGGGGGTGAACTTCCAAGAGGCGGCGCGCCTGGCCACAAGGGGAGTCTCCCTGGTGGTCGGGCGCATTGAGGCCGCTCGCTTCGCCGCCGTGGAGGCTCTCCATTACATTACGTTAAAAACGAAAATACGAACATTAATAAAAAAAAAAAAAAAGGGATTGTGTCAAGTTTTCCTTCTCTCTGCAGTGCTGTTGTTCTGCGTGACAACTAAAAAAAACTGCTAATTACTACTTAATATGAACTGTCATCACAAATCGTATTTTTTCAATAAATTAAAAAAACTTTATTTATTTATTTATTTGATTCTTTTACAATAGTTACTGACTCTTTTGACAATTTTATAGGTATGCACATTTACGTTCCAAAACATGTTCGGCTGGCACTTAAAATAGGTAATACTTGAGCTATAAGTACCAGCAACTTAATCAATATTAAGTAAATTATATTAAAACAATGTTTTGTAATGAACTGTTTTGTATTTAGAATATAAGTGAATACCTACACGAAAATAAGGCTGTTAAAACTATTAGAAACTGAAAAACAAGAAAATATAATTTAAAAAGGAAAGTAAAATTATAAAAGGCAAAAATACGTAGTACCTCAACCTTGAAAATAAGCAAAATAAAATTGTAGGAAAGAATAGTCCAAAAGTAATTTAACAATACTTAAGTTCAACTTTTAAGAACTTAAACAATCTGGAACTTTCACGAAACTCTGCTGCCAAACAGTTTTATTTTTTATTTTTGGGTATATTGCACCAATGTGCCTTATTTCTGTAAATATAAAGTCGTATTTGGTGCAGATATTATGAAAGTTTAGTATGGATTAGCGGTCTGGAAACGGGAAACTTTATCAAGAGGAAGTAGTGATGGGTATCATATGAGAAAATGAGGTAATATATTTAATTTGAAAACCTGTATTTTTATGAACCGCATTAGCAATATTGATTTGATTGTTTACAAAGAATATTCCTTTATAGTGAGAATTTTTCATCCACAAATTTTTGTTCTGACTCTGGGTGTTACTTGTGTCCAAAGACACAGAATATATTCCTACTGTGGGAGTTGTCTTTTGAAACGCTTTTTATTAGATTCACTTGTATGTTTGTATGTTTGTTTGTAACCGACTCCTTTGGGCGTGATTTTGACTGACTTTAAACGGTCAGAATTCGTTTAAACTTTGTAGACATATCGAGGACCGATGACAATACACTAATTAAAAAAAAGCGTGTGGTGCTTTTTACTATAGACAACAGGCACCCCACGCTTTTTTTCAAATATATTAAAATTTATTTTCTATTTTTTAGTTTGGTTTTCTATAAAAAGCGTGTCTTTAATTTAATATTTTTTAGGATAAAAAGAATAGTAAAATTTTGAATGAAAGTTATTTTAAACGCTGTGGAAATATATTCAGAAATTTTTAATTCATATAAATACATACATACCTACACCCATACTGATATTCCAGAAGAAGTAGGCATTTACGTTATACATTCAACGCCCACATTTCGCCAACAATGATTTAACACCATCACAACATCATCATCATTGTCAACAGCCTTTACCAGTCCACTGCTGGACATAGACCTCTCCTTAGAAAGTAGGTTTTGGCCAACTATACCAATTTGGCCAAACGGGTTGGTATTGGGTTTATTTCTAGTTTTCCTTTTCTTTGCGATGCTGTTGTTCTGCGTAGTTTGCTCCCTTAGTCGGCTCTACGACACCCACGGAATGAATAGGGGTGATGATACTCCGTTTTCTAATTAAGTCACCACAGGGACACGGTTTATTACAATAAATAAATAAATTTCAATAAATCCAAAGTCACTACCATCCTATGACAAAACTAGTTTAGACTTTAGTTTCATTAGAATGAAATATACACGTATTTAATGCCAATTTGTAACCTTAGCAATTTGGAACAGTATTTCCATGGTTTAAGTATCTTAATACATTTGTTTTGGGTTGTTAACAGCCAAATAACGGAAATTTTGTTTGTTTATGTTTCCTGAGACATAAAAGTAGGCTTCACTGGTGAAGATTATATTATTCTTGACAAGATGTAGCGGGAAATTCCGCCAGATATCCTTATGGTTTTTTCTCATTCATATTTGGAACATGTAAGGTATCAAAAAAATATAAGTAACTAGCTGTTCACTATCATGTTTTGTTAGGCACATCGTGGTTGAATTCACGAGAAATAAACAAACAAACATCTTCAAAGCGGGTTGTATATCGTCTGAAAATTTAAGCTGTCGAATGTCGAAAGCTGTGCAGTGGATGCAGAACTTTTTGAGTTTTTAAAGCGTACACTTACCAACTTTTGACATACCTATATATATATATATATATATATATATATATATATATATATATTATATAGTTAATATACACATACATAAAAAAATGGTTTTGGTGGCTTTTGTTAATTAAGTATTAATTAATTAGTAACTCTACTTGTCTAACCATATTTGGTTATATTTCAGTTTTCGAGGAAACAACAACATGGTTAATGCTCGCTTCATGTTTGACGTTAATCTTGTATGAAGTTTTAGATAATAATTTATTCTCTAATAAAATCATTATACAGAGCTTTCCTCGCAAACGGGCGTTGTCTTTTTAATTAAAAAAAACGCAGAGATTACAGGCTCAACGCTAAATTAGGCAGCACGCCCGATATTCGGCAGATGTTGCCAATTCGGTCTTAACAAAAGAAAAAAATTAAAAGTATGTTCAGTTTTTGTACATCTAATTATTAAATAAACTCTGTGGTTAACTACTGTTGAATGCTTCAAAAGATTTGTTGAAACCAGATTTAATTTAGTAGAAATCCGACAGCACAATTAAAACGAAAAAATAAATTCGATTGTTACGATATTTTATCCTCATCACTAGTTAGTTCAGAACGCAAAGTTTGTAGTGCATCAGGAGTTAGTTCACTGGTCGGTACTTTTAAACTAAACCGTTTGGAAATTGGATCCCTATTTTTTACTATGTATTTTCATTTTACGCTAAAGGCGGTTACAGCTGCAGTTTTATGAGTGTGCAAAGTGCCGAACTGTTGGTAGTTTGATAAAAATATCACATTTTTTAATTATTTTTCGCCTTTATTTTAAAATAGATTGGTTAAGTTTTTTACCTTAAATTCAGTTTTATTTTAGGCAAAAAAGTTTATGGTTTTATATGAGCTGCGCTGCGCTTTTCTTTATTATATTCATTTCGTATGCTTTCTACATATTTCTAAAACATGAATCTCATTTAGGGCGCCAAGCTATTCACAAAATAAAAAGCTAATTATTATCGAATGCTCTCGAATGAATTTATATAGTCATTCAATCGCTGTCAAATCTCTTTGATATTATTGATACTGTACAATTCTATTTGAAGTAATTTTCCCCGAGAAATACGTTACGATATATCATTTTTTTAATTCCCTCGATATCTGGCAAAAGATAAAGTTCTTCTAAAAATGATACTAGTTCCTGTAGTCATGATAACAGACGTTATTAAAATCGGTAGTGTCATAGTCAGTATTGGTAGCGTAGAGTGATTAAAAAAAACTTTCTCAAGACAGCAAAAAATTATAGAAAGTGACAGCACTTTTAGACTGCATCGAACAATTGCTAGATATGAAAATATAAAAGAGATGGATCGTGAAAGACATCAACGCCAGTGTGAAGGTACGAGGTGTTAAATCCCTCCGACATAAAGGGGGGGTTTTCTAACCACGTGAGATGACTATGACCCTGACGATGCCTGGTAGACTGCAAACAATAGCTTCAAAGACGCGATGCAGGATTATAAGTTACTACAGAGTCCAGTTTTTTGTTAAATGACATTGAAGTATATTCTTTGCTGTATTTTGCTAGACTAAATTTTATTTCTTTTATTCCAGGTACTCTGAAACTGAGTCGATCACTGGCAAATCACAAAGGACACACTAAGTAAGTGTTGTTTTATCATTCCGAATTAATACACTATTTAGAAATGAGATATAGTAAAAGGAAAATACCTTTTACACTTTGTCACTTATGTTAGGCTCCGATTATCTGAAGAGTCGTAGCTAACTCGTATGTAGATATACATATAAATGTCTAGTGTATGTATGTGTATTTATATATATGTATATGTATGCGCATATATGTGTATATGTATGAGTATATATATGTGTATAGTGTGTATTTGTTTCTATATAAAATTACGTGTTTTGTGTTGTGTAGTGTATATTTTAGTGATTAGGGTTGTAACCTATGTGCGCCTACCACTCACGATTTCTACACTACCTAAAGGTTGGCATTAAGTCCGCTGATGTACAAAAGTGCATAAAGTTTGAAATAAACTCTATGGCCAAAGTCTTCATTTGTTCAATGTATAATGTGCACACTTCTAAAACCTAGAGAAAATTAAAAGTTAAATTATTTTGAGTGAAACGGGTAAGGCGCAGGAGCGATCTAGCTACGGAAAAAGTAAGTTTTAGATAGGGAAACAGGACCATATGAATTGGACCCTACATTTGTAAGTCTACATTAGTAATCTAGATTGGTCCCTCGAGCCCGTCGTTGCTCCGATATATGCTACGTCATAAAATCTAGTTATGCCTGCACTTGTAAAAGAGATTATTGATTTACTTCTGTTACTTAAGAACTGTAAAACACAGAGTCAATATGTGCGTCAAAACCAAATCCAAGATAATTAATTAATTTAATTTTTAAATGGTTGTAACTATTTATATTTTAGTACGGAAGAAAAATTCTTTTGTATGTATATTAAACGCATTTGCATGCAAATTGCAGAATGTGTACACAGAAAAGTGTAGAATTCTAAAATATTTAAACATTAATGACTTTATAAAGCTATAGAGGCCTATAATTTGACCAGTTATGGTCATACAAAAGTCTATGCAATGTCAGCAAATTAAAAAAAAACCTTAATTAAGTTTCTTAAGCTCATAATTATGCTTCTAGTCTTGACTGACCTGTTGGTCTAGTGGTTAGTGACCCGACTGCTACTCCAGGGGTCGTGTGTTCGATTCCCACCCAGGACAAATAATTGTGTGATAAGCACGGTAATTTGTTCTGTGTCTGATACATTACAACCCAAGAAATATATAAGTATGTTTATCAGCAGTTCATATATAAGTATGATTACCAAAGCACAGGCTCTGTCTAGTTTGGGATCAGGCGGCCGTGTGTGAGATGTGTGAAAATATTATTATTATTATTATCTACAGTTAATAATAAAAATGAAACCATTTTTGTTCCACGAAATCATATCTAAAATATGTAAAATAAAACGCTTTACTTTATTCAGAAATAGAAAAAAAGCAACCGTTAGACACACACACGTTGAATGAAATAATATTAATATATATCAGCGGTTCGACCTTCTCTTGGTTACTGGAATAAGAACTATCTAATGATGTAAAGTTTTTTTTCTTTTAAACTTCAGATGTACACGAAATCCGCTTAAAGCTGTAAGCTTAAAAATGGAGAAAGCTTACGAGTCCTTGAAAACACGTAAAAGAAAACGCAAAATAATCTTTGAAGTCTGTATGTGATACTGAAGATAACAAAATAAGCATTGAAATGAAGGCCTAATAAATATCATACTATCTGTGGTTATATTTCCACCAATTCACTCCATTATTTGCCATTATTATCGGTAAAATGACTCATTACCATTAAAAAATAAAACGTTATCAAATCAAATTAATTTTGTGTAACGGATACATTTTACTGTACGAGTATCCCTATTGCCCCTATTTCAGCCAGTATGTAACCAAGGAGAGACAACAAATAACCATTGATTTATAATACGTATATATCCTGGCTCTAAATATATGAAGCCAAGCACACCACAGTACTATATCATCACTATTGATACTCCGGTTCGTGCCAATGCATAGTAATGTCAGCTCGAAGTAAAAGCAAATGGAACGGAAACTTGGGTGATGTGTTTAAGTTTTTAATGTTTGTTGAATCTAAATGCTGATGAGTTTGTCTCAAGTTAAAGGGAGTTTTAGAGAAGTGCCGGTGCAGTAATATAGTGAGCGGGCAAATATTTTGCTCTGAAGTTTGAAACGTTGGGCATTAAACATTAACACTTTGTTGGATGTTGGCTAAACTAATTTAGTTTAGAATTTTGAGTGATTTGTGAACTGCTGTAAATATTTTATTGTATTTTTTAGTATTTAATAAAGCTGCTTATAAGAATATCTGTAAAATTGATGTTATATATCGTTTTGCGTTCCCGTCGGTAAAATAGGCGTCTATTTTCGTCTATTTTTCCAGATAATGGAGTGAACAACTTTTACTGTATTGTGTATTATTTTCATTATTATTTTCCAGTAGGTAAAATGAAAGAATAATATTTAAAAACGTTTAATATTTTTTTTTCTAATTAGAAAACAAAACCGTCGCCAAAATACACCCAGGAACTAAAACCAGAAAACAATTGGTACCCAAACCTATAAATCAAAATATTATAAGTCCAGTACAAAAATCAACTAAACTAAACTAAACACTCAATTATCTATAAACAGTGATCTTAATTACTATCATCATCCCATCATCACATCAACAGCCTTTAATAGTCCACTGCTGGACATAGGCCTCTCCTTAGAAAGGAGGACACAATTATTGTCTAATTCGTTTTCTATTAATTTAAATAAAATATTGTATGTACTAGACACCTACTGATGTGTTTGAAGTCGGTGCCAAGTCCAAAATGTTTGTTTTGTGTTTTTAATTATCATTAAGTCCGATGTTGGTTCTTGAATCTGTTGAATACAGCATTGTGAGCAGCATGCATTTTGAGCATAGTGATTATAAACGTTATTAAAAATTGAAATTGTTGTTGAATTTACTACCGAACAGAATCCTAATTTTAGCAATTTATCAGAGATATTTGAAATCGGATTGTCGTTTTTCGGACCGGGAACCCATCGAGCATTTGATTCTTCGAACTTTTAAAAATCGACAAACAAATAAATCGCATTTACGACTTTCAGTAAATTAAATTTTGTTAATTTTATAACAGATATTTTAATTCTTAGCTATTATGCAATTCGGACTTCTGAAAATCGACAGATCGAATTTTGGAATAAAATATTTCGGAGTATTTGGGTATTCCCGATGGAAAGTATGCTACATTCTAAGCAACTAGACAACTAGAGGATATAGTGACGTTGAGCGTCTTGTGTTACCTCTATTTTATACTGGACTATAACTGTGCATAAACTACAGAGTACTCGTGATAGAGCTGTCATAGACTTACAAAAAAAAACTTTGCGAAGGGACAAGTAGTAGACAAGCGTAGTACTCTCAGCAGAGTCAAAACTTTAGAAGGAATAGCTCTATCAGATTTAGAACCCTCTAACTATATATCTAACTATTCAGTAAACCGAACGATGAACGAGCATTATCAGAAATGCACCAATTGATAAATCTCATTTCTGACCAAAGGTAGAGAGAGTACCTTCTACTTTTTTTTTGGAGTCGGTTAAAATTAATTTTATTTTTATATTTTTAGTGGCAAGTAGTTTTTTTTTTATATATGTATAATGTGGATTGACCAACCAAACGCACTGCTCCAATGATAGAGAAAGGTTTCTTAAGTAACATCGATGTACAATTTTTAGATTTTTCAAAAACCGCTCAATCGATTTCAATTCAATTTAAATGGGACCTGTTTCGAAAGAACACCCTTTAATTCATTATCCAATACTCCAAAGTATTCATCAAATTGTTAATATGCACGCATGGCTACTTTTTACTGTGTCAACAACAGTAACCTCTAATAAAATACATTGAAACAGTAAAAAAACTGAAATAGCACATTTTAACTATTTAACAATTTTGCAGCAGATAAATTGTCGGACACAAACATTCACATACTGCTTGCTTCAGTTACAATAGAAAAAATGAAATCAGACATGAGTTTATCCGGAAACATAACCTCACGTACATGTCATATTCGACCTGTCGGCTATATGTAGCAGAAAATTTGTCGGACAATATCACCGCTGTATTTTATAAGGAAATTATTTAGGATTAGGAAATTATTGTGCAAAAATAAACTATGTATTTATCGCAAAACAAAACATCGTGCAAAACATGTTTGCGTTGGTAGACAAGCTATTTGCGGCAGAATTTTTGTTGGACACAAATGTTTTCGATTTTGTTAGTAAATTATGCGTCTAATTTGTTAAAATGGAAATCGTATTTGTTAAAAAAGAAGTAATCACAAATTCGACACACTTTACGCGTGCTACCGCCAAACAGCAGCACTTTCGACAATTGTCGTAATAAGAAAGTTTTAAAATGAAGGCACTGACAAACCTCAAATATGTATTAATCTATTATTAAATTACGTCATCGAGAGTGAAAACAAACTTGTGTCTGAAATTGAAACTTCCTTAGCGGAGGTTTCAGATTGGGGCCGACTAAATCTAGTCCAGTTTAACCCAAAAAAGACACAGGTATGTGCGTTCACGGCAAAAAAGATACCATTTGTCGTATCACCTCAGTTTGAGAGCACCTCCCTAACTGCCTTAGCCAGCATTGGAATCCTAGGCATCGACATATCGAGCGAAGTCCAGTTTCAGGGTCACTTAGAGGGTAAGGTCAAATTGGCCTCGAAGAAGCTCGGTGTACTGAACAGAGCGAGGCAGTATTTCACTCCGGCCTTCAGCTCTATAAGGCGCAAGTCCGGCCTCATATGGAATACTGTTCTCATCTCTATGCAGGGGCACCTCAGTACCAGCTTCTCCCTCTGGACCGCATCCAACGAAGAGCGACTCGAATCGTCGATAGCCCAAACATCTCCGATCGGCTCGATCCCTTGGCGTTACGTAGAGATGTGGCTTCACTCTGCATTCTCTATCGCATATATCATGGAGAGTACTCCTAGGAATTGTTCGGACTAATACCAGCCGCAAATTTCCGCCATCGTTCCACACGGCAAAATTTTCATCCTCATTACGTTCATCCTCATTTCACCATCATTCGAGACACTTTTTGCCCCTCACAACAAATCTGTGGAACGGGTTATCGTCTGCGGTATTTCCGGACCGATACGACCTTCAAATATTCAAGAAAAGAGCGTACTCCTTCCTAAAAGGCCGGCAACGCGTTTATGACTCCTGAGTTGGAGACGTCCATGGGCGGCGATAGTCGCTTTCCATCAGGTGACCCGTCTGCTCGTCTGCCCCTTCTAACATAAAAAAAAAAAAAAAAATTTCACTGGCGATTATTGGATCTTCTTTAAAAACTAAGAAAAAGCGTGTATTTTAAAATTGCCATATTATTTTATTCATTCACGAAAATCGGTTATTATTTTGTTACAATATTGAATGATTGCATACCGAGATGAGTTCGTCAAATTCAATAACAATATCCTAATTTGATGCGTTGCAGGACTTGTGTATTATTTTTACGTGTGGATACCCCCACAGGCCGTCACCCTACCGGGGTTTGCGGCGGGGTGAAGTGACGGAATCGGACCGACCGAAACCGCACGGTATACTATTCTGCGCCAGAAATGGGAGGGTTCCAGGAACTGCTTTTATTAAGGTCAGACGTTTGGACCCCTCCTAGCGTCTGCCCTCGAAGCGCGGGTACTACCTTCGGGTTAATTCTCTATTTAGGCAACGTATGGCACACGCGGACGTTGCCGTCTCGAGGCTGGCCACCGCCTGCAGCCACACTCAGGGCGGCATGAGGTGTCTAGCACAACCGCATGAATCAAAATGTTGGTTTTAAATACTCAGAATTTTTTTGTGATAAAATTACTGTAAAGATTACTACTTTTTAGATGCACACTATAGATTTCTCTTCCGTCGGAAGTTAGTAGATAAGATAACCGAATCAAATAAGTAGGCTTCTTTATTCACACTTTCATTATAATAAAAGTATTTGTAAAAAAATATTATTTTATTTAGCCTAAGCTTGTCTTAATTCTCCACTCTTTAATAAAATAACACAACGTTCAATAAAAACTTAAGTTATGTGCTAAAAAGCTTGATTACACTTTGCCTTTACATCTTTGAGCAAAATACTTTTATAAAGAAAATGTCTATCTTTATATTAATTAAGCTCATCTCTTCTCTTCTTAACGAAAATGCTTCTCTCATTTCTTGGTGAACTAACAAAATAAAGTCCAACAAAGTATAATTACTACCAGGCGCAGCTTAACAGCAGTTAACTTAACTATGCATAAATTAAACTAAGATTAATGAAATTACAGTACATGGTTGGGCCATGCCGCCGCATAATGGTCTCAATTTGAATTTATGGTTGCGCTCATAACATATTGTTTCCGTTGTCATTTTATGGCCACATTGTTAAACAATGTGTGATCCTTCAGTGTTATATAAATGTATAACTATGTTCAATGGGAAGAGCATTGTATTCCGTCAGTTGGAGCTAACTTTTGTAATAATCTTTTTTATTCAAAGATATTTTCATGGTATTTACAGAAGGTAAAATGTCCGGTCTACGTTAGACAATGCTGCTAATTCTGTTCGAAAACTCTCTAAGCTAAACTAAAAATCACAAAAAAAAAAATTCATGTCAAATATTAAGTTTTCAGAATAGGAAACGTTGTTTGACAGAACTAAACAAATGTTGAGTGATTTTTAGTTTAGTTTAGAGAGTTTCCGAACAGCAGAATTAGCACCATTGTATCTATTAAATAATAATAATAATAATATTGTACCACATTCACACAACGCCATCTAGTCCCAAACTAAGCAGAGCTTGTACTATGGGTACTAGATAACTGATATAAATACATATATACTTTTTTTTTGTAAGTACATACTTATTATACATAGAAACACCTTGACCAAATCAAACATTAAATGTTCATGCACACAAATGTTTGACTTGAGCGGGAATCGAACCCGCGACCTTTGGAATAGCAGTCCGTTACACAAACCACTACGCCATTCGGACGTCTGAATTTCTCTGAATCGGAATCTGAAATTTTGCTTTTATAACACTGGTAAGGACTTTTTTATCCGTTTGAAAGCTTACAGATGTTGTGGAATTCTAACTAACTAAAATCTTGGTTGTAATCCGAAAGGGATGAATTATTGTAGAAAGTATCGCCGATACGACGTGTGACTTGTTCTGTGCTCCCTTTCTGTAAAAGGCGCGCACAGAACAAGTTGTATCATGTGAACGTTAAACTACAATACAAAATATATGTTCATCTGTTTTGGCCTAGCATATCTTTTAATAAATCTGGAACGTACGCATACCTTTTTAATTGTTGGATCTATACCTACTATTTATTTTATTAAATACTAGATTTTTTTATCAACTAATACAGATAACCTCCAATTTCCTAAAATAAATAGGAGTTAATATTAAACGTTTTTTTACAGATCAACTACCCACAACACTAAAAGCCAGAAACCAGGCCACTTACGTTATGAAACCAAGGGTATGTATTTATGGCATTACCTTCTTGTTTTAAGGTATTTTTTAGAATCTAATTAATGGTATAGTTATATAATTTAAATGATTTTTAACAATAATTTTACATTCTGTATCTTCCAACTTAAAACTTTAACTTTTAACATTTTCTTGAATTAATCTCATTAATATTTGAATAACACTGTTTTTTATTATTATTCATTTCGTTGATTATTCAATTTTTGAATAATATAATAATTATATTATTTATATTTCTCAGTTCAAAATACACAGTTTAGTTAGTTTTAATAAATAAACAATATATAAGCACTTAGAAATGTGAAATTCTGAATACTTAAAATAAAAGCAGAAGTGCTGAAATATATATTTTTAAATTAAATGCTAGAACGAATCTACAGGCATACAGTATATATTATTGACCTATTATATTGGGTCAAATCAATACTAGTTAATGACGTAAAACAAAACAGTACTTAATACATTTTTTAAATAAAAATCGGTCATTATTTAATAATCTGTAGTATGTATTACATTCCAAAACCTTCGCGAGTTTTAAGCCAATATCATTGATAGATCAGTGATAATGTTATTACGAACTCTATGCAGCAAATGCAGCAGATCTTGGGTGGCATTATCCAAGCTCTTACTGCAATCAATTTAATCAGGAACTATTACTCCAACTCTGAACACGTATCTACATCTATTATAGTACTTATACGCTCGCGCTATACCACGATGGATGTAATTTGATTCTTTTGAATGCTGCAGTGGAGGAGGGTGGAACATAATTCGCTTTGTTTTAATTATGGATTTTAAAGTTGCTAGTAGTAAGTTACTAGCATTACAGCAGTTCATTTTTGTTCGTTCAAAATATACTCGTATTTCAACAATAGAAAATAACACGAAAAGGTTTCGTTATTGAGAGTATTGAGATAATATTCAAAAATATTCCTACTAATATGAAAATAACAAAATAAATCTGAAAAGATTTTTAAACTATGTATAGCTATTGAACCATTGAAACAATCATTGAAAGTACTAGTCCGATTTGAATTATAATGATTTATGTTGCCACAGTCACATATAAATCAAAACACTATCATCAAAACGTCTAATAGATAGAAAGTGATATACTATCAAATATATTAGTGCAATATTTATCTTTCTAAGGAGAGGCTTATGTCCAGCAGTGGACTATTAAAGGCTGTTGATGAATATTTATCTGTAAAAAATGATAATTTAGTAAAACTAAAACAAAAATAAGCTTTAATAACAAACTAAAATAAACAGTAAAAAAGGTTCCACTGTAAAAAAGGAACCACGGATATAGTCAGTATTCGGTTACTTCACTGACTCGGAAAAAGCGCATAAAAAACTATTTATATATTGCTAAGAAACGGTTTTTCGGCCCACTTGTGCCAAAGCATGATCCTTCCCCTGAAGGGGTTCCCATAGTTCACCGTCTGGATTAATCATCAGTTCAATTTATAGCATTATCATCCAAGTAAGGGAACCAGGAAACAAACTAGGCAGGTATCCAGGGAGCAAACGACGCAGGACAGCACCACATTGCAATGAAAAGTAAACCTTGACACAAATCCTATACCTACCCGTCTGGCCAGCGTCTTGTATTAGACCAAAACTTCCTTTCTAAGGAGAGTCCTATGTGCAGCAGTTGTCTACTAAAGACTGATGATGATGATAATAATTGTTTGCTTAAATATTTAGTTACAAATGAAGCGAAAAAAGGCGTGTTCAAAAATCAAAACAAACGCATATTCTTTTATTACAGAGGTGCAGTTCGTCAGACATAAAAGGGACTTAGCATCAGGGAATATAATTATAACACAGCATTTCAGTGAAAAAGTTGTCACTCCTGGAGAAGAGGTACGTCTCCAATTTTTTTCAGAATTCCGTGTAACTTCATTTTGATTAAGTGCTCGGATCAGCTGAATCGACGCTAAGGTTTTTGCTGCCCGATTGTCAAAACTTGCACGTCTGAATATCTTTAATGACTTGGCGTAGATATTTCTGGCTTTATTATGTATGTATTCACAAAAATTGCATTTAAGTATCTTTATCTGTGTTTCAATATCCATAGTGCAAACTGTGGTTAGAAATGTGTAATGCTTTCAGATTTACGCTGTATTGAGAAAAAACATGTTTTTGAGAACTGATGAAATTTGCTAAATATAGATCTCCATATTACTGACAAGTTGACTTAACACAAATGATGATTTATTATATATATACCTCATAGCAATTATGTACTAAATAAAACACAACAAAAGAAATTGCCACCGTCGCAAGTTTTAATCACAGAAATAGCAATATGTATCATATTCCAGCTACAAATACTTTTATCACTGCCAGTACCGACGCTAGGAAGTCGCTAAATTTTTAGTTTGTCATGTAAAAAGGTTATTTTTGTGTACATTCATGTACAGTTCATTAAGTCTTTTAATAGGTGTCTTTTCATTTTTTTCTGTAAACAATCTTTTTAACCAGATTTACTCCGTTTCTCAATTACGTCATTGCCGAACTCTTTTATTTTATCCTCAACAGCCCTTGTTGAAATTGATTCTTGTTTTTATTACAGGTTAGTCTTCAATGTACGGCAACAGCAGATAGGCCTCCAAGATTCATTTGGGAAAGAGATGGAGTAGTTATATCATCCAATACAGATCAAAGGTAAATATTTCTCATAGAGTTTTCATGTGTGTATTAGTTAATATATTTAAATCTACAACAAAAAAAAGGTTAATTTATAGACTTGCATTAAAAATCTTTTTTAATTATTTAGTCAGCTTTATGGAGTGACACTATGTGAAAATATACAGGGAGGAACTTCTAATGAAGATTCACCGAACTACGGAGTAACTGCTAATCCTGTATCGCGATATGAATAAATATCTCGCAACTTACCATATATACAACTTACCGATATCAACCGTTGGACCGTGGCCCGCTAGGCATGATCACCTGGATGGAAGGAAGGAAGATGACATACGTTCCTCCACAATGGGCCACGGCCCAACAGTTGTATGTGGAAGTCGCCACAATTGCTCGAAACTTTTAAAATATAATATTCCTAATACTTACAGCGAAAACTTTAATAGTGAGATGCAGAACTAGTATTACCTTATAACTCTGAAGATCTTCGGTAGATGCTACTGAAATGAGTCGCTATAGTTTTAATACTCTCTCTTCACATTTTTTTAAATTTGCAAATGTTGTGTCTAACTCCGTTTTCACATACATTGATTATGGGCATCGTTCTTCAATTTTCCCAGATATACCCTAGGCCAAATGATGTCATCAACAGGTGCAGGAGTAGTATCACAACTAAATATATCACGATCTAGAGTAGAAGATGGAGGGCTGTATTCATGTTTGGCTTTTGAAGGAGAAACTAATACTGGACATGCATCCAGAATTGAAGTATATGGTAAGTAAAGGATTTTATTTTAACTAAAATTTACGGGTTACTAAAGGTTTCTAACATCTTTATTACTTTTACAACTTATTCGCCTTATCACCAGAGTTTGTGTGATATGCAAAGATTTAGCATTAAGTGTAAGGCGTAAGTGTTGTCTAAGGTGTTCATGATAGTTGAAATAATAGTTTCAAATTAAAACCTATTTTTGAATCGGAATAAATAATAATAATAACCTTACACATTTGAAACATGGCAGTCTGATCCGAAACTTTACAGGGCCTCTGATAACCAGACATCTGATATACATACTTACATATTTCTAAATACTTTCATATTATAGAAAAATTACAAAAAGACAAAGAATAAATAATCATCACACAAATATTTGTCCTGGGTTTGAATCGTACCGAAGCCAAAGTTCGTGGCCAGTCAGCGTCCCTAACCACTAGGCTAAATCGGGTTGTCTGTCTGTCAATCTGTGATATAATTTTGATAATTCCTTTCAGGGCCACCTTATATTAGAACTTTGCCGCCAATAAAAGTACAGAGCGGAGAGCCCTTAAAGCTAAGATGCCCGTATTATGGATATCCAATAAGGTATTTATTCCTTTTTATACACTTTGCATTTCTGAAGTCTATTTTAAGTGTCTAGAATTGGCCTACCGTTTTTACCTGACTAAGCAAGAAAAAAGATTAATATGATAGTAAAAATCTTTAATTCAGGCAATTTATAAATTTTGTTCCTATTGTCTAGTTAAAATACATTAAAGAATGGCTTTATATGGGACAAAGGTCGGGTTGCTTCTGACTCTTAAAACTAGGTGTGAACCTATGTTTTAAGTTGTAAGTAGTTTCTCGCTCTGGCCACTTTATAGTACAAATTCTCAATACTAAATAACAAAGGGAGCATGCAGCGTATATGTATCGGGTATTGTATTTATTTCGTACATCCGTGTGAACGAATGTACACATATACACTTAAAAAATTGTGTCATCTTATTCTCTCGCCGACTTAATTCTATATACATTTATATATTTGTTTCTTTATCGAATCGTTTCGTTTCATCGAATTTCAAATTACAAAGATTCTAAAGAAGTTTCACTTCAACGCTTGGTTTTTTCACTACATTTAAAACTGTGTACGCTTCCATATAGTCTTAGATTCATTTATAATAGAGACCAATTTTCTTCTACATCTGACATTATTTATAAAAATCTCTTTTTACAATGTCTAGTATGTTCTCTATATTTTAAGTTCAATTTAGGGGCTTTCACATTCAGCTGCAGTGCTTAACCGCCCATCATTACCTCCCACCATACTATGTGCACAATATATAAATAGATCAGCAAATGTATCAGGCAATTTGCTTATTTACAGTAAATTAGAATGGGAACACAAAGGCAAGAAAATTAGTAGCTCAACACTTTCCCAACATACTCGATACAAACGAACATACTTTACTACTTCAAACAACAGTAAGAACACGAGAAGAAAACGCAAGAAAAGACAACTATTTGAATCAGGAGAAGACGGGGTTCTAAACATAGCTAGAGTTGTAAAAGAAGAGAATGGAGATACATATACTTGCATTGTATATAGTCCATCGGGTGAAATGGCTAGAAGGTAAGAATTTTTGACTTATCTCTGAAAATTGTTAAGTCACATCGAAACTAATTTTAACTTTACCTTTTTATCAATCTTGTACCTGAACATTGAATAAATGGTACAATTCTGACTCAGCGTTTTTTTAATATGGGCCTTCTAACCGATCATTAAATAAAAAATGTCATTCATCCTGGTATGCAATTAGAATTTCTGATTGTCCATACTTTTTTTTAGAAGTTCAACAATCCAGCTGTATTAGTCGATCCTGATTATTTATAAATTATTTGATTAATTTTATTACGTGTGTAGGTAGTAAGTATGAATACGGCTAAAGCCCTCAGCGTTGTACTATAAAAACTTTTATGTTTAACTGCTGGATACATTTGCAGATCTTTTGAAATTCAAGTTGTAGAAGCTCCAGAATTAGACGAACTTCGTATGGGCAGTGGACTAAAGGAAGGACAAATAGTGCAGATTACTTGCAACATTATCAGTGGGGACCCACCTATTTATTTCTCTTGGTTGAAAGATGGAAAAAAACTGCCGGCAACTTTGAAGGTACTGTTGTAATATTGCCATCACATCAACAGCCTTTAATAGTCAACTGCTGGACATAGACCTCTCCTTAGAAAGGAGGTTTTGGCCTACTATACCACGCTGACCAGACGGCTTCGTATAGGGTTTGTGTCAAGTTTTCCTTCTTTTTTCAGTGCTGGTGTACTGCGTTGTTTTGCGCCCTTAGTCGGCTCTTACGATACCTACGGGATGAATTGGGGTAGTTCCGTATTCCTAATCCGTCACCACACGGACAATTTCCATTTAATGAATAAATACTGCTACTGATATTTTAAAGCATATTAAATCATAATTACCATGTCCAAGTCATGAGCCTTATACCATATTCCTTTTCAGATTACTGAGAGAAGCTCAGAGCTATTTAGTGTGTTGATCATCAAACGCGTGTCATTAGAGCACTGTGGAAAATATACGTGTATAGCAACCAATCATGTTGGTAAAGTGAACCAGAGTGCTGATCTTTACATTAATGGTAAGAATTCAAAAGCTTTGTTTAAATCTACATTGTAATCACAACTTGTAGTCCTAGGCTTGAGTGTAATGATTGATAACTAAATCTGCTTACAGTTGCCCCAAAATGGATAGAAGAGCCTACAAATACTTCATTGTTATTGGGACAGCGAGGTATAGTGTATTGTAATGCTAATGGATATCCCACACCTCAAATACATTGGATGAAGCGTGACGGTAAGTTTTAAAGACGATAAATAACGAGGGTCTCACTTCACTGGTATTCTCGTAAATCTAACAACCCCACGTTGATAATATGGAGGTAGAGTTTGGTTTATTACGTTCTTCATTATATAATCATCTCCTGTGTAATATAGAAATGATTTTATTAGTGTCTTCATTAAAAAATGACATGTTATTATTGTGTCCCATTTTGACTGTTTTTTTATGAGAAACTTATTGCAAATTCACAATGACTTGATACATCTGACTCATAGTCGTCTGATCATAATATGACAGGCAAAGCCCGTACTTTAGTAACTAGAATGCTGATAAATATATGTACGTGAAATTTCTATGTATTTGCACTGGTTGTTCTCATATAATTACTTTTCTGGGTCATACACGGCCTTCTTGCGCTACAGTTAGGATCAGTTAGGTTAGTGACCAATCCCCTGAAAATCAAATTTTATTTTTATTACTGAAATATAATATCTTACATACCAATGTTTTATAAAATAAAAAAATGCACAAGAGCAGAAGCTATCAACAAAGGCAAATGGTCAAGTGATCTCACAGGAAAGTCGGTCTAACTTTTTCAAATAATTTAGTTTTTTTTAAATTTACTATTTTAGGGCTTTTAGTGTTCAAATTAAAAAGTCTCATTGTAAGACAATATATGTTACTAGTGATACAATTTATTTTATGTTAAATGTTTCTTACACTATTTGAATTTAACTCACTTAATTAAAAAAACATTTAATTAAAATATCTTTTTCATCGTTTTCTTCTTATTCCAGCAACACTAGGAATCTGGAGACCAGTCTTAGATTTAGCTGGTGGAGGAGTCATGAGCTACCCCAATGGTACCCTGATTATTGAAGTAGTTTCACTTGCTGATGAAGGCATGTACGCTTGTAACGTAGAAAATGGAGTGGGCGATGCATTGAATAAAAATTTATGGATTAGCGTCAATAGTAAGTTTTATTGATGGTTTTGTGTGAGAAATGTTTATCATTTTTATTTATAAAATGCTTTTACAGTTAGTTTGTAAAAAAAAGTATATTTAGTAAGTACTGCAGGAGTTTTAAACAGTATGTAATTCAGATCATGTATGTGTATGTTTCAACTATAATATTACTTCTAGAGCCAGTGCACTTCGAGTCCGTGGGTGCTAATTTGACCACTAAGATGGGCCTTCCAGTGACAATATCATGTCGACCACTAGGAGATAATCCTATTAGAGTCAAGTGGTCACTGGATATGAAGCCCATTGATTTTACTTCTTCAAGGTAAGATGCTATATTTAATAACGCTTTAAGATATTCTTAGTCTGATTAGTTCAATTTATTGAAATATCCATTTACAAATATATTAAATTTTTGATTTAAAGTTTACTTACTTTAAAAAACAGACAATTATCATAATGTTAATCCTAGTGACATCTAGTGGGTATCAAACAAAGCAACTATAACACGACTACAATAAAAAGTACCCGAAATTGCCACGAAGTAAATGTACCCATGCATCGCAATAACTTCTACTTTGTCTTTCAATGTAATAGGTGATACCTAGGCATGCCAGCAGATGGCGTTAAATCCGTGTATTCCAATTTTTGTATGCAGGCTTACAATAACAGAAACCACGACGCACAGCGGTTTAAACAGCATTATAAATATTAATTACGTGGAAAGCCGAGATGGTGGTACTTATGAATGCAGAGCTAGCAACCCATACGGTGTAGCAGCATACAATGTACATTTGGATATACTAGGTAAGAATTTATTCTTAAGTTAACAGTACTTACTGTACTTCTAGTTGGTATGAAGTTTTTGTACTTTAGGTATTGGATGTCATGACTTTTTATTGTACAAATTACTGCTAATTTGCTTTGGATTCGGGATATATAGATTCTCTTGATATTTAAGCAGGTCTTATTAATATACTGTTAATCAAATACTCGGGGGCAACACTGTGGGTTTCACTATAGAGGACAAGGCAAATTATGAGGACAGTTAAAGTTCAAAATTTGGTAAAAAAAAAATAGTTTATGCATAGGTATGTATGTCTAAGTTTATTAAGTACTTACTCGGTATCTGATTAAACCTACGTTAACAAGACCTGCTTAAAAATATTTATTTATTTGGCTATTTCTTAGTGTTCCATGGATTTACGGTGCGGGTGACGGGTCCATCACGTAATAGATGGGGGCAACACATGCGACTTTGGAATCAATTTTGAACTTTAATTGTGTGTAACAATAATATTTATTAGCGAAATAATTTGCCTTATACTATATAGCGATACTCACATTATACTAATAACAGAATTCATAAATAAAGTATTGTACAAATAATTACAGAGCCTCCAACCCCACCCCTGGATCTTCAAGTTGACTCAGTGACCAGTAACTCAGCTAAGTTATCCTGGCGAGACACCATCAGCACCCACGTTCAGTACTATACGATGCAGTACACTACTAATGATTTTATGATGTGGGATAGTGCTAAAAGTATTAACATAACTAGGTAAGCAATCCAAGAAAAATATGAACTGGACGGCATTAGGGTCAACTAATTAAATATTAGAATGTTAAAGCAATAAAGCTCAAAATTATATGTAGGGAGTACAATCTATACCCGCTAAATCTGAGTTGCTTTTTGTGCACTATTACGTGTAATTTAGCTAGATATTACACATCTCCCAACATGCGCCAAACCAAAACTTTGTTCATCGTAGTCACATCATCAACATCAACAGCCTTTAGTAGTCCACTGCTGGACATAAGCCTTTCAAAGAAGGTTTTGGCCTACTATACCACGCTGGCCAAACGGGTTGGTATAGGGTTTGTTTCAAGTTTTCCGTTTCTTTGCAGCGCTCATGTCCTGCGTAGTTTGCTCCCTTAGTCGGCTCTAACGACACGCACTCGATGACTAGAGGTAGTGACACTCCGTATTCTTAATCTGTCACCACACGGACATTATCGCTACAATCAGATTTAAATAGGCGTTAGTGAAAAGTAAGTCAAAAGCAAAAAAGTTGTAAATAAGTATGTTTGCAGAAGTTGTGATTTCTTTGAGATTGCACAAGTAGTCTACAGATGAGCATAATGATAATACTAGGTAATCATAAATCTGTGCAAGGCCCATAAAAACGATTGATGATTTTAAACCTTATTTATAACACTACTCGACAAGAATTGAAGACAAAGAAGAATTGAATTATTTCTGTTAGTTAATGATATATTTATTCGCGGTCACAACTAAAAGTGCATAAACAAAATGTTTTTTGAGACCAGCACTTTATTTAATTCATTTCAGACAAGATAACGATCTACGGCAGAGCATAGAGTTGCGTGATCTTCAACCGGCTATGGACTACCGAGTTAGAGTGTCTTCGGGAAATCAAGTGGATCTGAGTCCTTATACACAGCCTGTTCACTTTACTACTCAACAAGAAGGTATGACACTTTTACATAACTGGAAAACACGCAGCTCATTGGTAGCAATAAGAGTTGCCATAGGGCTTTATACACAGTTTGAGTAAATTATCGTTGAATTCGCGTCGTTCGTTTGCATCCTGCAGTTTTTACTTCATAAGTGTAACATCTAGATCTTCTGGCAATGAATTTTATATTATGTCCTTAAGCAGAAGTAAAAGTAGTCGTGTTGCTTAGAAATAAATCAAGCAATGTACAATACATTGCTTGATTTATTTCGAAAAACACAAGCATATTCTCCAAGCTGTTCCAATAATTTTTATTTCTAAGCTAGCTCTGCCCTGCCACGTTTCGCTGTGACACGCTGTGTTTGCATTGATGAGAAATGAGGAACAAAATTGGAGCAAAAAGTAGATAAAAAAAACCATTAAAGGATTTGCAACAGTAAATTGTGTCAAAATTTAAGCTCAATCTCGGTGTAGAACATCTGTGTAGAACATCAACATGTGGATTTATATATATATATATATATATATTTATGCGTTTATATATATTATTATTATTATTATTATTAAGCCTTTATTGCCAACATAGTTATTAAATAGTTACACGTATTCATTATTAAATAGTTCATTATTAAATAATTATTAAATAGTTCAGTGTTAACATGCAATTAAATTAATTAACATTATAATTATATCAATACAATATTATTATTGTTATTATTATGCCGCAGTTATTGGGCGTCGGCGTGTCCTTGTGACACAAAGGCCTCCTCCAGCTCTTTCCATTCTGCTCTTGTTTGAGTTATTCTGGGCCACAGTGGACCCGCGTTCTTTTTTATCTCATCAGACCAACGTTTTCTTTGTCTTCCTCTTTTCCTTTTTGTTTGGAATCTAGGGGTCCATTCTGTTATATCTTTCGTCCATTTATTCCTATTCTCTCTCATCATGTGGCCTACCCATCTCCACTTAAGTGTTTTGGTTTTGACTACGACATCTTCGATTTTCGTAATTTGCCTTAAATCTACAGCTCTCTTTCTGTCTCTTTTTGTGTACCCCAGCATACTCCTCTCCATGGCTCTTTGACATGTGGTCAGTTTTTGGTTTTGTTTCTGTGTGTTAGCCCAGGTCTGGCATCCATAGGTGAGAATTGGTAATATGCATGTGTTGTACACTCTCCTTTTCATAGCAATAGTATATTGTTTACCCTTTAGCACTTCTTTGAGAGACCAAAACCTCTTCCATGCATTGGCTACCCTCCTTTCTATTTCTGAATCCATATGATTGTTGAAGGCAATAAGTTGGCCTAGATATATGTAGGAATTTACATATTCTATTTCTTCCTGATCTACTGAGATGCTTATTTGGGATCTATTTGTTAAAATTTTAGTCTTTGATTTGTTTATTGTTAGGCCCACCTTTCTGCTCTCACTTGACAAATCTTGGAGCATGTTTTTAAGGCTTTCCGGGTTATCTGTTATAAGTATAATGTCATCCGCAAATCTTAAATGATTCAAACGTGTTCCATTTATGTTAATCCCTATGCTGTCCCATTTCATCTTCTTCATGACTTCCTCTAGCACGGATGAAAAAAGTTTTGGCGAGAGTGGGTCTCCCTGCCTCACTCCCCTGTGTATTGGGAAAGTTTCCCCCGCTGTTTCCAATTTTATTCGTGCTTTGCTGTTGGAATATACATTTTTTATTACCCTTATATATTTATTTTCTATTCCTTGATTTTTCAGGGCTTCCCAAATGTACTGATGTTCCAGGCAATCGAAAGCTTTCTTAAAGTCCACAAATGCCATGTACAGTGGACAATCATATTCCTGACATTTTTCAACAAGCTGATTTATCACATGTATATGGTCTATTGTTGCGAATCCCGATCGAAATCCAGCTTGTTCTCTTGGCTGTTGTTCGTCAAGTTTTTTGGTGATGCGTTTTAGTATTATTTTAGAGAATACCTTGTATATGTTCGACATGAGACTTATTGGGCGGTAATTGCCTATTTCTGATCTATCTCCTTTCTTAAAGATGAGTATTATAGAGCTTATTGCCCATTGTGAAGGTATAGACTCCGTATTTAGGATAAGATTGAACAAGTTGGTTAGTCTTGATGTTGTCTCTGGCAATGTTGCTTTCATCATCTCGTTAGTTATATAATCAGGTCCGGGGGCTTTAAAATTTTTCTGGGTTTCAATCGCATGCTGGACTTCCCTTTCAAGAATCGGAGCGACATCTTCCGTTTCATCTTCAAGGTTTATGTTGCGATTTAAGGTGTTTCCGGTAGAGTAGAGCTTCCGGTAATAGTCTGTTGCTATCTTTAAAATTGGCTGTCTCCTTGTTTCTTCCTTGTTGTTTTTGCTTTTTATTTTCGGGATCCATAACGTCGCTTCTGTTAATTCTTTCAGTGCTTTATTAACACCACCAGTTTTAGTTATGTGCTTTTGGATACATTTGATTCTTTTATTTGACTTGTCTTGTTTTAAATTGCGACTTATTTCCTTACTTAGTTCAGTAATTTCCTTTAATGTTGTTTTAGTTCTCCTATTTTTAAGTAGTTCTTTCCTTTCTTGAATGAGATCTATTGTTTTTGAGCTTAGTGTATCTTCATTTATTTTTGTCTTGATTACTTTTCTGTACATATTGTTTGTAACTATGTCATAAATTTCTTGTGTTTTATCTTTTTCATTGGATGTCGTAATGTTCTGAGACGTTATATCGGCTGTCAAAACATTTTTCCCATGATAGAAGTGTTTCCGTTGTTTCTTTTGTTGTTTGTGAGCTAATGTTGCTCTAACCATGCGATGGTTACTATTAAAGTTGAAGTTATTTATTACGCTAACATCTTGAAAATAATTGGGTCGATTACTCGTTATGAAGTCTATTTCATTACGGTAGGTCCCATCGGGCGATATCCAGGTCCACTTCTTGGCATGCCTTTTCTTGAAAACTCCATTTAATATGGTTAAATTATTCTCCAGGGCCATATTTACAAGTCTTTTCCCGTTCTTGCTTCTTTTTCCTATGCCATATTTTCCTACTAGTGACTCTTCACCATGCTGCTGTTTACCTATTTTGCCATTGAAGTCTCCCATGACAATAATGTTCTTATGGGCAGTCTCTAGTGTAGTTGAAAGTTGGTAGTAGAAATCGTCTTTTATTGATTCGTCCGCTGCTTCTGTTGGCGCATATATTTGTACTATAGTCCACTTGTTTTTGTAGCCATGAAGCTGTATATTCAATAAGGCTATTCTTTCAGATATGCCCCTAAACTCCAAGATTTGTTTCTTTAAATGTTTCTTCACCATAAATCCAACCCCATACTGACCCCTTGTTTCACCTATATAGTACAGAATATAGTCGTCATGTTCTTCAATGTGGTTTCCTATTCGTCTTACTTCGCTAATACCGAGAATATCCCATTTGATTTTACTCAAAGCTATTTCTAGCTCGAGGAGTTTTTCTGTTGTCCTTAATGAAAGTGTATTTAGGGTGGCTATGTAAAAATTATTTAGTTTTTCTTTTGGTTTTTCATTTGCTTTTTCATTTGCTGAAGGGTAGCGGTCTTCTTTCCCCACGGTGACCAACCGGCTTGGGGTGCATTTTTTAGTTGGTGTATATGTAGTTTTGGTATTTGTTATTCTGGCTTGGTTCCGGGTGCCGGTGGTCCTTATAGGTTTTTTGGATCCTCTGACAGTGAGGCAGATCTGCTTCGTTCCATGTAGGTAAGTAAGTTGGGTTTAAGGATTTCTTTTCCCTTAGAGGATGTAGTAGCTGGGTTGCCTCTTAAGTCTATTTTCTTCTGAGATGATGAATTGGGTGAGTCATGACCTTCTCTTTTCCTTTTGTCTCTGTTTACTCCCGTTGGTCTCTTTATTATTATTTTGTCATGTTTTAAAAAGGCTATATTTCCTTTCTTTCTTTCTTCTTCCACTTGTGCTTGTAGTTGCTTCCGCTTTTCTAACATTTCTTTGGAGTAATCTTCTTTTACATATATACCTGGTGGCAGCTTTGACTTGTTTTTCAAAATCAAGTGTTTTTTCCATAGAGATGTGAGGGAGACTACGACAGGGCGGTTTTTAACGTTTTTATCCTTGCCAATTCTATATATGTTGCTAATTTCCGGGCTGTTTAGATGGGTGCCTGACTCTAAAATTGTGTCCTTGACGTGGTCTGCAAGTTCCGCTTCTGATTTTTCAACATCCTCAATGCCAAAAAAGACCAGGTTGTATTTTCTTTTTTCTCTTTCCATCGCCTTAAGTTTCTGCTCCAATGTAGAAATTTTTTCTTTGAGCATAGTGTTTTCCTCTGTTATTATTTTTAATCTCTCATCTAATGCTTCCATAACATTCTGCGTCACCGACACTGTTATGAGTTTGGTTTGCTGGTTTAACTTCTCATCCAGTTTTAACAATAATAATTCCATACTTTTGTTCATTTTTGGTTTATTTACTGACAACACTGGTAGAATAGTAGTTTAGATTATTGTGACTTGCAGCACTCACTATATACTTCAGTGTCAAAATGACGTTGCTTTCTTCAAACTGATTTGTTGGTTATGTTGGTGGCACTGTTATGACTTTCACTTTTAAGTTATATTGTTGGATTTTCTATTGCACTTTTTACTTCAAGAATATTGTTCCACGCTTTGTTCACTTGCTTATTTCGTTTTCTGTTGTCTATTTTGGTAGATTTTGTATTGTGGCACTATTATTTCACATTTATTACACTAGTATTAGTTAATATTTGCGGAGGACTTTGACGTACGTGTTTATGCTACGAACACCGGAACCGGAAAAACCGTTTATATATATACATACATTTTAAACTTTGACGCGTTCTCCTGTAAAATTGCTGAATTGCAGATCCTACTTTCTTAATAGGGGTGGGCGACATATAAAATAAAGATTATAGTATAATGACATTTAAAGTAAATCATAATACATAACAAATTTACAATCACATTCCACAAAATTAAAGCAACCAAACATATTACTATAGACATGATCGATGTTTAGCTTTATCAATGACCGAGTTGCATGTTGTAGAATTTTAGAACCAAACATAAATTAATAACTCTGTAAACATAAGTCATTATTTTGATTATAAATCTTGCAACATAAGCTAATATTAATATAATACACCTATTATTATTAAGAAAAAAAAAAAAATATGACTTCGTGTACAAATATATACATCGGCGGACTTAATGCCTAAGGCATTCTCTGCCAGTCGACCGAATCACTGCACTAGACATTGAAGATTTTTACAGTTTTGCTAATAACAGTGTCAACCGAAAATGACACTTTCTAAGCTGTATCTGCTTCGAACCGGAAAGATCATCACCACAGCATCTAGAATCGATTTCTAACGAGTAAGCAGACATGTGAGCCGCACAATCGATGTTGGATTGCATCTAAAATTGTATTTAGTCCTTATTGGGGAGAAAATTACTGCAAAAAAATGTGATTTTATAAGAAACATTATTATACGTCGGTTCTTCTCATGCTTACACGGTTATTTGCACGATACCTATGCCTAAAAAGTTTTTCTCAGTTTTTTTTGTCTGTCTATCTGTCTGGTTATTTTGGGTAATCTTCTAAACGGTTGGATAGATTTTGATACTATTTAACTATCAGGAAACTGTCAACATAAGCAGTACTTATACGGTAAGGCATTCAATAACCTCAATAAAACCTAAATATGAGACTCCAAGCCTAGGCATGAATGATGAAGGTTAATGCCCTCGTCGGACCCTCGGAATACGCACGCTCGCTTCTTTACTGCTGTGAGCCTTTACTTTATAATTTGCTGTGATGCCCGCTGGTGTTCTAACTGTGCGAGGTCGGCCGCTTTTACTATCTTCGAAGCTTGAATCTTCAGTGTGTCATTTGATAGTGCGAAAAACAAATCATAGTGTTTATGACAAGTTTTGTAGAATATTGAAAATCTCTGTTGCCGCGTAATCACAGCGGTGCAACGCGATAACCACGAAACTATTAGCCTTCTTCGACCACTATTTGAAAATATTTTTTTTTTTTGGCAAACGCGAACGTTCAGAAAAGACAAGGCAAAATTTACACAAACCCTACAGGAACCCGTCTAGCCTGCGTGGCATTATAGGCCTCTCTTTAAAAAGGAGGTTTTGGATAGTATTTCCAGCAGTGGACTTTTAAAGGCTGTTTATGATGATGATTTATTGTTATTTTATCTGTTTGCCATCCAAAAAACGAACTAACAAAGTAAATTAGACTTTTCATTTCCCATAAAGCATGCCCCTGTAATTAGATAGTAATATAATGGATAAAACATCCATTTTGAAGACACAATAGCTTATAGACTTCATTTAATTCTTTATCGATCTTCGATTGTTGTTTAAGCAGAAGTTAAGGAATAACAGATTTTATATACAACTGCATACATAAATATGTAAAATTGAAGTTTTTACAAAGTGTAAACAAATTTAAATTTTATGTTTGTATTATTAGAATTGTTTTAACAGTCAGTCGTATTTGAAAAACGACATATTATTAAACAGTTACAAACCGGTGTTGTGACCGGTCAACAAATAACTTCTCATGGGTTATTCCCACCTGTATTAAAATAGAATTTTAAATACTTTTCCTTGTTGAAAACATAATTTGTTGGCAGTATCCTTAATGTGCATAAGTAGTTTTTTTCTAAAAGATTGAAGATTGCGGTGATAATTAATGAATACATTACCTGTTAGGTATTAACGTATGCAACGTATTTCGTACTCCTCTCTAATTTAGAGGAGGCAGAACTCTCCAAACATCTTGGTGTGATTAACTTGCGCAACAGAGACAGATTTTTCTTATGTCTACTTTAGTCATTTTTTTTAAAGCGTAGGAAAGGGGGACAAACGAGCGTCTGCTTACCTGATAGTAAGTGGCTATCACCGCCCATGGACACCTGCAACTTAAGAGTCACAAATGCGTTGCCGCCCTTTGAGTCTCATCCCCACTCCAGGGGAATGAGGGCTTGGGTAACTTTATTCACTCGTAAAAAGCAGCAAAAGAATTGGTTACGGATTTTGGTAATGCCTGTAGTATTACTCCGGTCAGCTAGCCCATATATACTGAAACATGGCTCTTTGACGATAGTCAGGAGTAAGGGTCCATCTTAGTAAGGTCTCTACCTGAGTCCCAGGGCATAAAATTCGTTGACACGAAACGTAAGATTTTAGGCATTTCGACCGCCTTGCCGCTTTGTCTCGGTGAGGTAACGACATGTGTGGTTATCACATTCATGCCTCGATTAAAAAGCCTGTTTACGTATGCAGATTCTCGATAAGGCAATATATACATAGGCATCGGTATGGGCATAAGGCATTACACGAGGCAAGGCAATACCTATCTGTCTTATTTGATGTCGATAAATAGATATCGAACTAATTATCCAGTCACGTCGAGATGCTCAAACAGTCTAGATTCTAGATCTTTTTAGAACCTCCATGTCTAATACTAAAGTCATCGTGGTCCTACAAACGGGACATCGTGTTGATATATTCTATTAGCGATAGCAACAGGGTAATAATAGATGGGTCTACTGTCTATCGGTCGGTCTACTACTTTTGGTTTCTTTTTGTATGTTTTCATCATTGTTATTTAACTTTTTGTGTGCTGTGCTTTGTGAAATAAATAATATTCTCTTCTATTCCATTTCATTTCATTCCATTCTATTCTATTGTACTGTTTAATAAAAATACAAGAAGAGAAATAGTTCCTTAATTGACAGTTGAGTAGTAGAAAACTTACCGCTCGAGAGATGTATTCGTATGGTCGTGAATAAGTAAAACATCGTTAAAATATTTTATATATTTACTTTTTTCTTCAAAACATATCTCCGCACATACAGTCGCAAACAAAATTTCATTTCTTACAAAAAGTTATACTCGTAACCTTTTACATAAAATTTAAAGAATATATATTATTATGTCTGTTCTGCTGCTGATGCACTGCTCATAATCCAATATTTATATTCATACACATTAGTAAATACAGAAGGTATATTTTCTGTGCCACAAGGTGTAGAACCAAAACTGACAAGTCCAACTACTTCATATCTTCCGCCATTATCATTCATGAGTGGCAATCCACCGTCACCTTTGCACGAATCCTTGTCTTTCTCGCCTCCAGCACACAGCTGGCCCTTCCATAAAGTAATGTCTCGGCCATTAGATGAGTAAGCTAGTTGACATTTCTGTGGATGGATGAAAGATAAATATTTAAAAACCTATGGTTGGCGGAATGTAGGTGTTTAAAGGTCATCAACTCGGTGGTCCATCGGTGGTCCAGAAAGCAGTACAATAGACATAGACACGTTCGGAGAGGGGGGGGGGGGGTCTGGTTAATGTAGTCAGCGTTTACTCATAGTACTTCAGACAAAGAATACTAACCACTTGAGGCGAGGCGATGCTGGTCGGGTACCGGATGGCTCTAATGAGCTATGACCTTAATACGTTGCTATCTTTAGGTATGTGGACATGAGTATTTATGTCCATTCCTATATCATTATAAATTTGAAAGTGAGTTTGTTTGTTTGTTACGGCTTCACACCTAAACCACTAAACCGATTTTAAAAATTCTTTCACCAATGGTAAGCTACATTATTAGCAATTAACATAGGCTACTTTTTTCGCTATAACTGACATACACGAGGAGCCGCGGGCAAAAGATAAATAATGTAGTATCAACTATACTACGCATAAAAGTACTTTTCAGCTATGGTCACTTACCGTCAGCTGACCTATCTGCAAACTACTTTCCAAAGTATATGCAACCTTACCTCTTGAGGTACGAAAGGCAGACCCACGTGCAACTTAACAGGGCTTGGTCCCGATGCTGTCCCCCAAGCAGCAAATTTGAGCCATTTAATCGGGTCCTTTGTCAGAGTTATATCCGAAGTTGGCAGACAAATGGGTCGAATGAAATCTAAAAGAATGTAAAAATTCAATAAGACAGATCCCACGAAACGGATTAAAATGAATTATATTATTCACCAGGTAAATTCGTTCTTGGTGATACGAGTTTATTATGATTATACATATTTAAAAACCAGACCTATATTTCACTATAAAGTTTACCCAATGTATAAAACTTCATTAAAACAAATAGTGATTTCACGACCTCATAGAACACCAGTGCTTTTTGCTGAGTGAGAGGTTACCGGAGGCCTAACAGCCCCTCTCCCACCCCGCCACTCCTACCTGCAAAGGGTGGCAACTTACTTGTCTTATCAGCTGTTCATGGGCGGCGGTAGTGATATACCATCATATGATCTGCTTGCTCATTCAAATAATCTCTCGTCTGACGAAGTTTGACACCTTAGCTATTACGTTATCTATATCCATACTTATATTACTAATGTGAAAGTAACTTATAATATATAATATAATATAATATATTTTATTACATTCACACAACGCCATCTAGTCCCAAACTAAGCAGAGCTTGTAGTATGGGTACTAGGCAACTGATATAAATACATGTATCCTTTTTTTTTGTAAATACATACATATTATACATAGGAACAGCCAGACCAAATCAAACATTAAATGTTCATGCACACAAATGTTTGACTTGAGCGAGAATCGAACCCGCGACCTTTGGAATAGCAGTCCGTTACACAAACCAATACGCCATCCGGTCGTCAGTTGGTTTGTTCGTTTCTCTTTCACCAAAGGAAAGCTCCCTAATCAGCGAGTAACATACTATATTTTTTACCGCGATAACCAACAAGTACGCGGGCGTACTAGTAAATAAATAATTATTAAAATGATTTACGTATACCTAAATCTTAAAGCAGAAACAAATTAAGCTTCTTGATCAAACCTGTAAATGGTGCCAATTCTGTCATTTTAATAAGAGCTATGTCGTTTCTTCTTAACTTGCTATTATCTTCGTATTGTGGGTGTATTATTATTTTCTCAATTGGTATTCTTATTGCACCATCTGTACAGTCCTCACCACCACCTAGTGCTGGCACACAGTCAGGGCCTTCGTGGCTCGTGTCATATTCACCGAGGATAATATTTTTTCTGTAAATATAAATACAGTTGATACAGTTGCCGTGAGTGGGCTTTGCTTCAATACGGCTTCACCGGAAACCAGTGTTTAATAAATCTTTTCGTTTCTTTTATCCGAGTGAGTGAGGTTACCGAAGATAAACCCCTCCCCCTTTTTTTAAAATGGGACTAATCCCACCCACACGCCCACCACTGTAACTCCTGTACACCAGGATCCACAGCAGTGACCCACGAACACACCGAGTTATGACACTCGGGAAGTCCCAGGAAGAAATTAAACTGTCTTGGAACCCGCAACGAAATTAATCAGAAGAAAATTGGAGGAGTTGGAAATACAGTAAATCCACTTCCCTCCTTAGCAAAGCGGCAGACAAAATGAAGTAAAATGGGCATACACCCTTTTAAACAGGGAAGCACCACGGCCACAAAATATTACGGGTGCTACGTCGTCCTCCTCCCCCTCCCCCTTCTCGTACCTTTCACATCGTCCTGGTTTGGTAGTTTGTTACAGGCTGATATATATATTCCAGACTTTTTTTTTTGGTTTGTGTTGTCCCACTGCAAGGCAAGGCAACTCTTTCACATTTTTCTATCATATGCTAGTTCAAATCAGTCTTTTCGGAAAGCGTCTAGATAGTCCACTAGATAGTCTCCACCAACATCGTGCGTGGCCTACCACGTCCTTGGGTCCGCAAGATGCTAAACGGCACGTTTAGCATCTTGCGGACCCAAAACTTAATTATAAACATTAATTTATTAAGTTCAAAATAATGTATTAATAAACATGGTGAGAAGTTAAACTTACGGAATAAAAGTTTTAATGATTGGTCCTGAAACGCAGTGAGCTGCAGTTAGAAGAAATTTGCCGCCGATAAGGGTTGCACCACAGATTACCTTTAACTTGTCTTCTTTTAAATATTCAATTTGAGCCAACCAAGGGAACTGGTCTATTTCTGTTCGATTTCCTCCTAAAACTATATAATGACATTGTATATAATAATAAAATAGCTTTCCTTATTAAACAAAAAATAAATTAAAATTAATTATAATAGGGTTGCCAATGATTAGTTGGTAAAATTGAATTACTTTATAATAAGAAAATTGAAATAATCATGCACGTTTAATTTGAGGACCCCTCAGGGTGAAAGCCTCCTCCAAAGAATTCCACTTTTTTTCTGTTTTTGGCGGTGGTCATCCATCACATTGTACATATACATACTATAATATCCCCTGTTCTATTTTCAAGATACATCATTATATATTTTCATTTTTTTTAAATTCTAATCTTAATAGTGTATACACCAGAAAGTGTGTTGATATCACTAAACTACGCTACTAGCTATTAAACAAAATGAAAAAAAAAAAATTCTTTTAGGTATTAAAAAACAAATACGTCAATTTTCATTAAAAGATTGGCTTTAGAAATTCTCAGTACTATAACAAGCCCATACTATGAAAGAACACCTAAGTTTTATGCATATTATAGATAAAAATGGGTCGACACTAGGATTTATAATTGTCAGTTATACAATCGTACGTACTTTTCGTCTCAGCCGATTCAACGCCACAGCATCCTGTTTCAGGGCCAGGTGGATAGGCAGATATAGCAGCAGCACACTTAGAATTGGCCGTGGCATCTGAAAATGAAAGATAATCTTTCTAAACTGAAAAAAGTTGAATAAAAGAGTCCTTGAATTTTCTTGTCTGTTCTTCCCCATATGATCTGCGTATTAGAGCAGGCATTTACTTTCATGCTGAACCTACTCTGACTTACATTTTACAATTTAAAATTTCGGCCTGTTAGTCTAGTGATAAGCCACCCTGACTGCTAAAAGGTCGTGGGTTCTATTCACACAATGATTTCTTCTGTGTCTGGGTATAATTTATCTATGATATGTATGTAGGTATTTAGAAATATTTAAGCGTGTTTATCAGCAATCTGATTACCGTAGCACAGGCTCTGCTAGTTGGAAAGCAGACGGCCGTCTGTGTGATGTACGAGTATTAAGTGATTATTATTACTTATAATAAGTTGGTAAATGATTTTGATCTCATAAATCGTGGGTGAGTTTTGATCACATAACTTACCCACGATGAATTATCTAATTCACCGTGGGTGAGTTATGCTTCAGTACAAACGGGCCAGCTCAAATGGTGTGATACAGAGCACTGGCGTTTGGCATTTCTTTTTTATTTTTCACCAAGTGAGTGAGGTTACTAAAGCCTAAACATCTTTCTCTGATTTTGGAGCAGGGATGCGACTCAAAGAGCGGCACCTTACTTCTGACTCTTGAGAGCCCCGAGTACTGTTATTCACAGGCGACGGTATACACTTACCATCAGGTGACCCGTCTGATCGTTTGCCCCCTACACCATTAAAAATGAAAAACATTTTATTAAATTGGACTTAGATGTAACTGAATATGCATATGCAATAATTAAATTTAATTTGTATAGCTTTGTATATTCTTCGCTTGTCAACCTGCTCAATCGATACAAAATCTTTATTATTTATCTCATCATCGTCATCAACATCAATAGCCTTTAGAAGTCCACTGCTGGACCTCAGTCTCAGAAAGGAGGTTTTGGCCTACTATACCATGGATGCCAGACGGCTTGGTATAGGGCTTGTTTCAAGTTTTCCTTCTCTTTGTAGTGCTGTTGTTCTGCATAGTCTGCTCCCTTACTCAACTCTTACGACACCCACGGAATGAATAGGGGTGGTGACACTCCGTATTCTCAATCCGTCACCACACGGACAATCACGGACAAACAACGTTGTTTATTTGAATGCGCTAAATGTAAATTTAAAAAGTTTGTTTATTATGTTTAACTCTAAACTTAATATTTTATTTACGAATGAACATTAGCGAAAACCAGATATCTTGTCAAGGTAAACAGTAGGATAAATAATGTGATGTCAAAACAGGAAAATAAACTTGTTTGAACAGGTTCTAGGCAAGCAAAGTTAGAAAAAAAGCCATTACCCGGCGACTTCCACTTTGGGTTATAATGACCCAAACATTTTTTAATGACAGGTACCTTCAAAATAAGTTACGAAAACATATTGATTTTGGTTATAGCTGGAGATAAGACTTCGTGTTATTAGATTTGCCTAGTTTCGCCGTCGTGTTATTAGAGTACCTAAGTCATTGTGCGCTAATAATGTGATCTAGACTTCTGCGAAGAAAAAAAAGGTAAATTTGACCCAATGTGGCATTAAATGTAACAAGTTTGTGCCATTGTAGTGGGACTTATACTTTTACTCAAAGAGTGTAAATTGATAACTGTAGAGATTGTACGTATCACAAAGGTCAGACGCCAGAATGTGATAAACTGTGTTCGACATTTGATGCTATCAACTCAAAGAAATGGTTTTGTTTATATTTTATGCTTTGCTGAACATAGACGGCATAAACAGCATTATACACAGAGAATCAAGATAAATGCGAGCCTCGTGGAATCGAATCTCATAAGCGAACATTCGTTTTTCCAACCTTTTTAAAAATTACCACGTAACATGCTCAAGAGGATTAGGGAATTCAGAGATGAAACTCCTGATGAACCACCAAGCAAGATTCTGGTGTTCCCAGGGGGTGCCAAAAGTGTAAATTGAAAAAGGGCAGAAAAACTACTCATACCTGCCATGAATGACAGAAGTTTATATTATGTCCTGAACACATAATTTCCTTCTGCGTAATTTGATTAGTGAAGATGACAATTGTTAGGTTCATGCTGACGTCATAATTTTAATTTTTATGATTATTTATTCAAGATCTTAGTCTAATTTATGTTCCTGAACCATATTATAAGCAAAATGTTTTATATTTTAAAGCTAAAGGGTTAAAGAAGATTATAGCACTATTATTTTTGTTATATTTTTATAATATCTATAAAATACAAGCAATAAATGTTTTTATTTCAAATTTTTTGTTATTTTTTTTTTACACAAATGTATAAAACAATACTATTCTATTTCATAAAACTCCGGTATGTATTAAGATTTTGAGTTAGTTAGTTTCTTTCTTTGTTTAGTAGGAAATAAACTATTTTCTAAACACGGGTAATTTTGACCCAACGTGAATGTTAGTGTAACAATTTTACACCTGGATGGCACCTCTTTTTTTTTAACTGTGGAAACCCCCTCAGGCCGTCACCCCACCGGCGGCGAGGTGGTGTGTCGGAATCGGACCGACTAAAACCACACGGTGTGCCACTCTGCGCCTGTAAAAGGAGGGATCTGGGAACTGCTGTTATAAAGACATCCGGACCCCTCCTAGCGCCTGCCCGCAATTGTGCGGGCACCACCTTCGGGTACATTATCTATTTAGGTCCTCACTGCAATCGCACAGGTGACAGGCGGGACTGAATTCCCTCCTAGCGACCGAGTGCAGGTACTTCCCAAACATCCGTGCCCGGAAAGGAACTGCGTCAATTGGAAGGAAATGTCTCGTGCTGCCGGCCTGTCCATTCGACGATGACCGGCTGGAGCACCTCCACGGTGGCAAAACTGTCAACCGCCCGGTACTCGGTCCTCAGTCAAATCCCACGGGGGAGTTCCAGCTATCGCGCACATCGATAACCGCGTATGGTTCTAACCGCCAATACCCTCTGAGGACGCTATTATGGGCGGTCAGAACCACTGCCCACAACGGTGCGCCGTACAGTGCCATTGACCGGACAATAAATACATGTTAAATTATGCATATTATGTTCGGTTACTACAATCACATTTCTGTATATAATTTCAAATATGAGAAACCTATTCAAATATAAAACTTAATGACTTTATATTCGTACGAGTATATAAGATGTCAATTCTGTCATTACATAGGTAATTATTAGTAAACACATAATTTTATTATGTGTTTTATTATATCTATATAATTGAAAGACCTCGAGACGAGAATTTTAATTATGCAATAAAATTACGTTTACTGCAAGAGAGGAAAAATTAAGACAAGAAGATTGTTTATTAATGGAATTTTTCGAAATGTGCCTGATACATTTGGACAAATGTATAGTTTCAGTCATTTATTGTATGTATTGAATCAAAATATTAATAAGTCACTTACAATCATTTAGTGCAGAAAGAGATCCGAAGAACACTAAAAATATCGTAATACTATTCATTTTGAAGTTTTAAAAATAGCACCGTAAGATATTGAACTGTGTGTTGTGTACGTCTTCCTCCGACAAGGTCGGAAAGCCGTTTAAATCAAATTCACAACAACAAGCACATTTATACCTTTTTTTCCTCTTGTCTCTCTGATGCAGCTATGGTTGTTTAAATAAAACCTGTAATTCAAGTTACTTCGTAGATTTACTCGTAGTTATGCAAAGGTGAGTGAAATACTCCTCTTCTATCGTTCACATTTCTAAACGAATTACTTGAATTTCTTTTTAAGAAATTGTTAAGCTTTTCAATTTTAATGTAATACAACCGATTTTTGTCGTTTACGAACCCTGGGCCCTGAGCATGACATTGTTAACTGCTTTAGAGCAACATGATTCGGGATCAAGCCGCTCTAATCCAGACAAGCCACGACTAATCTTTTGAGGAAAATTCCTTACAGGGATGGAAATGTCGGCTCCATTATCACATTCATCAACAGCCTGTAATAGTCCACTGCTGGACATAGGCCTCTCCTTAGAAAGGAGGTTTTGGCCTGCTATACCACGCTGGCCAGACGGTTTGGTATAGGGTTTGTGTCAAGTTTTCCTTCTTTTTGCAGTGCTGGTGTTCTGCGTTGTTTTGCGCCCTTAGTCGGCTCTTACGACACCCACGGGATGAATTGGGGTAGTTCCGTATTCTTAATCTGTCACCACACGGACTCATTTAGTAACGGCTCCATTATAGTTGGTTTAAATTAACATCCAAGTGCACAAAATTTTGACTCTTGACTGAATTCTAAAGACTTATCTTTAAAAAGTTAGAAACCGAAGACCACTATTTAGACCGTAACAAACTATATTTGACACTTCTTAAATTTTAATTGAAATCGAGTAAATTGAAGTTCCTATTATACTACAGAATATATTATAAAATTTATTTTAGCCTTTAATGTTATAATGACCGGTACTTTATTCTGTTGCCACATTATGTACAAAATAGTCAACTCAATACTAAATAAGAATTTGTAAGAGTGTATCTATAATTTACTCTCACAAAATATGTCCCTACATTAAATAAAATGTCTAATCAAATATTTTTTACCTTTTCAGCTCCATCGTCGACACCTCTTGGAGTACAAGTGCAACAAACTGACAATCCAGGAGAGCTGATAGTATCATGGCTGCCACCTCCAAGAGAAAGCCACAATGGTTTGCTGCAGGGTTACCATGTGAAAGCTGTTCCAAAAATAAGTGGAGAGCCAGGTTATTGTTAAAGTGTTATTGATTTCTTTCATTTTACCGTGTTGGTAAACAGGCTTGTCCGATGGCAAGCAGGTACTGGTAAGTATTAGCAATAGTTATGAACATCTGCCTTGACAACATTCTTTACCTAAAATTATAGCCAAAATGGTTTCTAGGAAAATGTCGTCATTTCTAAAACTAGATGACAAAGTATCCAGACAATTTTACGAGAATCTTCAAACTCAAGATTTATTCGTAAATTTAAATGCATATTCTGGTTGATGAGATGGTTGAACCGTTTAGAGGATAAAACTAACTCAGCGATCCACTGTACCGACTGCGTTAAGATTGAGTTCAAGAAAATAGACAGAAAAGGTGATTTTTATACTTACGTAATTTTCTGTGGTTGATTATTTTCAGTTCCAAGCGAATCCCAAACTAAAACAATGAAAGTAATGGCAAGAAAAGGCAAACAAGAAGTAACACTCAGTGGATTGTTGAAGAACATGAGGTAATATTAATTAATATAAACCTATCGTTCCTATTAGGACCATTTAAATATTTACCTTATTTATATATTTACCTTAATATATACTGAAATTATAATTTAAAACTTAGTTTAGTAGTGCATCTTGTAACAATCTCGACACGTTAAGAGGAATGAGCTTTCTAATAAAGGATGTTGGTATAGATATTCCATAAAGCTATGCTGTTGTTTCTACTTCTTGTTCAAAACTTTTAGGGCTCAAAGTAATTTTTCAAAGAAATCGTCACATTATCCAATGTTTTGGTGAAATATTGCAGGTATGCGGTTTCAGTCAGCGCTTTCAACACTGCGGGTAATGGTCCCTTTTCATTGCAAGTTTATCAAACTACGAGGGAAGGAGGTAATATTTTTAAATTTATATCGAATGAGAATTGATTATGAACTGTTTGGATTGTTATTGACTTTTTGATGTTGTCCATGTTTTTAAATATTTGTCAGAGGTCAAACGAGATTGGAAATCCCTAACCTGTGTCATATTTTTCTTCTTCTTGATTTACTAACTTAACTATCACAACGCTAAATAATCGTACGCGTGTTTATAAGTTTCAATATAAATAAATAAAATAATTGGTTCAAGTTCTAACTGTTGTTAAAGTTCAAACTTCATCGTCGATAACCTACTATTTACATTAGATACATTTAGTTTATGACTAATTTACACATGTCAACCATTAGCAGAGTTTTTTATTTATTTCAGCCCCTGAACAACCGCCATCTGGAGTAGAATGTCGAGGAGTATCGTCATCATCACTAAGGGTTGCATGGCAGCCCATCACTTCTCAAGGCGCTTCATTATTGGGCTACTCAGTTTATTATAGTACCGAAGGTTGGTTACAATTTTTTTTGTGCTGCTAAAATAAAATCACTTTAAATTTAGATTGTTGATCTATGAAGTATTGTAATTAATCAGGTATTTATCCAACGACAGACTTTTTTGCACAGATAATGTCGATTGAATAACATATGTTTGTTACTTTTTTTTAAATGACTTTTAAAGAACAATACAATACCACGGAAACCAAAATTTTTCACTTCCTTTTTGTATCTTTAGTAGGTCCCGCAGCCCCTGGGTTTCGTTATAGATATATTTGTGTTTTCGGGGCACTGCAGTTAAAAGAGTTTTAAATATCCTCTTCAATAGAACACTTACTTTATCGGTAAAAAACTCCTAAGCAAAAATTAGGAGTAAATAATATTTACGTGAAAAATTTATATTTTTTTTTGTGATTTGCAGACGAACCCTGGCAAAATATAAGTTCCCCACACACCGAGCTCTATCTACAAACACTATTAAAGTATACTAACTACACCGTGAAGGTTGCAGGATTCTCGAGCTATGGGCCAGGACCTTTTTCCTTTCCTATTGTTTGTACTACCTTGCAAGACGGTAAGTATTTTTTGTTAGTTTTGTGACTTCTATAATGCAAATACAATTTTATTACTACATTGTATTCAATAATGTGTCCGATATCCTTCTATACATTTCACAAAAAAATACTTTATGTATTTTATTATAAGGTTAAAATTCAGCTGGTTAACCAATAGTACCGGAAAATGTACCAAAACAATTAAAGTTGGTTTGTTACATTTTAATATTATCTTACAAACCTTAGACTTACTACTATATATTATATATTTATTGATTTTAATAACACCTAGAAGGAAAATTCAAAAGCTTGCAACTGTATAGCTAGAATCTGAAGAAAATACTACATTAAAAAATGTTTTCAGTCCCTGGTCCACCAGCAGCCATCAAGGTGTTAGTGTCTTCGGCCACTTCCCTACTCGTCAGTTGGAAGAGACCAGAACAGCCGAACGGAGACATCACACATTACACTGTTTACGTAAAACCTATGTCGAGGTAAATTATAGTAGATTTTGCATAACTGCAAATGGATCTAAGATTAACTAATTTGTAAAAGCAAGACATTTTCTATCTAGATATTTTCATCATCATCATCAACAGCCTTTACCAGTCCACTGCTGGACATAGGCCTCTCCTTAGAATGGAGGTTTTTGTCTACTATACCACGCTGGCCAGACGTGTTGGTATAGGGTTTGTGTCAAGTTTTCCTTCTCTCTGCAGTGCTTTTGTCCTGCGTAGTTTTGCACCCTTAGTCGCCTCTTACGATACCCACACTCAACCCACCCACTAGATATTTTACTGAATGCTAATTTTAGTAGGTACCTAAGAAAATATTTACACAATTATTAGCACAACCAAAAATATGAATGTAATTTAGTAGATACTCCCACACCAAGCTTCACTCTGGTCGAATCTGTCTGGTCGTTGGTAAATTCAACAACTGTCTAGTTTTGTCCCACTTCAGAAAGGACTCAAGGTCAAGATTCTTGCGGTAAACTGGGCTTCGGGTCAACTTTGGGAATCAAAGATTTTAATACCGGGAGTGTATTTAAAGAGAAAAATAGGTAAGAAGAAAATGTAATAGAACTTTAAGAGCTAGATAAAGTTTGGGTCGCATACTTCTAACTTAAATGGGCCTTTGCCAGGCAATCCGAGCCATTTAACATTCACCTATTTTCAATTTCGAATTTCAGCACAACATCTCCTCAGAGTTACCGTGTGGAACCAACACAGGAAACATCACACCACCATGTTACATTTCCTATATTAGGGTTATCAACCGGCAGGCAGTATGAAGTGTTTGTCAGAGCTCACACAGCGGTTGGTGAAGGAACGCCGAGTAACAGAGTGCATATAGATTTGAGTTCAAAAGGTTCGTGGATTTTAGATTAAATTTATATTTTTGGCTCTGCTTAAATATAAAATAATGAGCATGACTTATATGTACAAATACAACTACTAAAATATCCATATTTTTTTAAAAATTTTAGCTTTCTTCGTGTCTATTTACGACATTATTTTTAATATACTTACAGTACCGGTGACTTAACTACGTTTAGTAGTTTTTGATCTATGGCTCACTAACATAGAACATATATATATGTTCTGACCTCCAATTAGTTAAAAGTATACCAAAAAGTAAATTAATACCGATACGACCTTAAACCTTCAAGAAAACGATACGACCTTAAACCTGCCTCGTTGCATGCCTTCATGGGCAGCGGTAGTCACTTTCCACCAGGTGACCCGTCTGCTCGTTTCGGCCCCCTTTTGATAAAATAATAATAATATTAATGATTAATATTCAAAATGGATGACACCCATTTATCTGTATATCGTCATGATTATTGCAAAATCAATGAATATTTTGTCAAATTATCTTTTTTTTTTATTTCCAGTGGTAGCTGGCGTAGCATCCTTAGGTGGTCCAATGTCAGTAGGAGTAGGCAGTTCCCTACTCCTAGTATGTCAATGTGTGGGAGTACCGCCACCCCGCACCGTTTGGTACCATAAGCATAACATCATAACGCATCATCCAAGATTTACGAGAAACCACGACGATAGCTTGTTGATAAATAGTAAGTTTATGACATATAATAGTAAGTTACATATTTTAAATCATAGGTGGCAGATTAACTGCTGCGGTGGGCGATAGGATGGCGGCCTGGTCGGCCTGCGATCGGGCCGCAACATATTATAAAGATTGGCCAATAGGCGGGGGAAGCCTTCTTTCTCCGGGATAGGGCCTGGCTAGGCTCGGCGTCGATCTTGGCAGGGCGCCTGAGACCGGCTGACGGGGTGATTTTTAGTGAAGAGGTATTGGTAGAAAATGTTGATAAAATTTAGGAGTTCGTAGTCTGTAGAAAACTCTGAATAGTTGACTTTTGCACAGTTTGTAAGTTATTAGAAGGAAAGGTAAACATTGCCTATCTAGTAGTCATAGTCTATCTAGTAAGTGTTAGGAGGGACACTCGGGTGCTGCAGAGAAAATAGTTCCACTTGGCCATTTATTGAGAGCACATTGTATGGCACACCGTAAAGTTTTAGTTCATTTGACTGTAGCGTAGATTAAATTCGATTTTGGTCCGAGTCAGTTTAAAAAAATCAAGCACAGCAAATAGATATTACCAATTAAACTCCTGTCAGTTTGATTATGCAACAATATCCTTGCATAAATACGAATAATATTAAAAAGATAGGTACTTTTAAATATTGGTGGGCTTTTAAGTATTTTTAATATTGGTTTGCCTAAGTTAATGTTATTTTCTTGTAAAAACAAATGAAAGAAAACGTAGCTAATTCAAAGATTTTTATTTTCAGATATAGACCAATCTCTAAGTGGCAACTATACCTGTTTGGCTAAGAATTTGTACGGGTCTGACTCAGTTTCGTACTCTGTGTCAGTTCTACCCACACCAGAGCCGCCAAGCTTGCGAGTGACGTCACACAAGAATGCCATACACTTGCAGTGGGATTTACCTACGAAACTTGGTGGGAAGGTGCAGAAAATCAGTAAGTTTTTTTTTGCAATTGGATGGATTTGGAGTCAAGTGATTTCGGCTTCGGGTACTACTTACTGCACGATTGTTACATGTGAACAAATTTCTAACATTTAGCTGAAGGGGCTAGCAATAATATTAATACTTTCTACTTCCTTCTTTTTCGAATGCCTTTCCGAATAACGAAGGTTAGCAGTCAGTTCTGGATACATCTTTTTGATCTTTGCAACGCTAAAAAAAGATCGGCAGCGCTTGCGAGTCCCACTTATTCCCGTATGCTGCGTAGCTAGAACTTTTTTCTTCAGTCAACAACTCTTCTTCTAGCAACTATTCCCATCACAATGAGCAGTAAAAATTCATAGTTTTTATACCTAAGCACGTGTCCGAGGTTTACAACTATTTCTATTTTGGGTTCTATATTATTTGTGTTTGTTAAATAGTGGTGTAAAATGATCAGATTTCTAACTGAGTTCTCACCGAAAAAATGTATTTTAGGTTATAATCTGACTTGGAAAGAAACAAATGGTAGCTGGCAAGATGCTTGGTCTAGTCGCACGTCTCTGCAGGGCGTTCAAGAATATACTCTTCAAGGACTTAAATGTGGTACTAAGTATTCCATACGGATGACTGCGGCGAATAGTGTGGGTGCTTCACAGCCTACTTATATTGATGCCACTACTTTAGGTGGAGGTGAGTGAGGAATGGAAAATGTTAACCTATAATAGTGTAATTCATTGCATTGCTCGGTTTCACCAGAAAATTTAGATGTAGTTTGTTTTATTAAAATATAATATTTGGCCATTTATTTAATTATAAACGCATTTCATCTCCATAATTTTATTGCATTCTACTGTTGTAGACAATTTCAATTCACAATAAAGGTAATATCAAACATAAGCTATATTTCACTTATATCGATCGGCGCCTATTAATATTTACAATTCCGTGGTATTTTTTGGAAAATTCTTTAATTCACAGACGGTCTCACTACAAAACATTGATAGGATCAGAATATCTGCAAGTGCAGTTTTATTATTTGATATAATTCGTCACTTTTGAACCTTTGGAGCCTGTACTTTCTGTTTGATTACTCATTTCAGCAAGTTACTTAGTATATGATTAAAATTAACATAATTTTTATTTACATCGCAGTTCCTATATCACCAACAACTACTGAATGGTTTTGGAGTAATGCCACACATATCTACATACAGTTAAGCGGCTGGGATGACAATGGCTGTGAAATCACAAGGTTTGACGTCGATTTCAAAGAGTACGGCAGTAAAGTATGGAAAAAGGCTGATAATAGATTGGTAAGAATTTAAACTTAGAGTATAACAATCTTTAAAGCATAGAAGCCTAAAAATTAGAAACTGAATCGTTAGATAATATTGCCAGTTCCAAATAATAATTACATTTTTCTTAGGAAACTAGGTCATTTACTAGAAATAATCACAGTTCGTAGTCTTTTATTAGCAGGTGTTGATTATGTTACGTTTGCCGATTCAGTTTAAGTCAATTTGTCGTGGTTTTCTTTTCAAAAATTTAAATTAGCATTTAGACGTACGAAATCAGTTTGCTATATTCTGTTGCAGCCAATTATGGATCAAACCTGGAGCCATTACATTTCACCCTCAATTCTGAACCAACCGAATTCATTTGTGCTAGCTGAGCTAGCACCAGCACAGTGGTATCAAATTCGAATAACTGCTGAAAACGCTGCAGGAATATCTACATCATTGTATAACTATGCAACTACTACTGCACAAGGAGGTATGTCCATTATGTAGATACACAAAATCAATACAGTTGTAATAAAACCGTAGGAAATAAAACATTCATAAAAAAACCAACGACCAAATCAAGAGTTACCAAAAGTTAGTAAAGTCTAGCATGACGTCTACTTGTTTTGGAATCGTTTACGTTCAGTAGAAGTACAAATTGAAAATTTCATATTTCTGATATCAGGTTTTATTTAGGCAGGGAGGTGCAGATTCCATACGGTAGGCAGTGTAGCATAGATCATTTAATTCCTGATGGTAGATAGATTTATAATATTTCCCCCCGAACATACAACAATAACTTGATCATCTAATTTAGAAAATAATCTTCTTAACAGCCTACTATGGGTACTTGTCATTAATCGCTAGAGATCGTGTTATTTTACTGCATTCTTTATTGCAGAAGCCATTGGACCGCCGTCGGAATACTTTGACTTGAATATGTTAGTGATCATCTGTAGTTCAATTTTATTGATGATCTGTTCTCTGGCCTGTGTTTATATCTTGGTCAAGCGGCATAAGTAAGTACTTAGTCCAAAAAATAATTATGTTATTTTGCTTTTTATTTCCCCATCAACTTAAAAGTAGTTTTATATTTTCATAAGATAAAACCATTATCGTTTTAATGTTAGCAATTTAGATTTTTTACATAGTTTGAAGTTTAGTTTGTCTTATTCATCATTATTTAACAATGTTTTATGGTCAATAAAATGTATTATCTTCTTCCAGTATTGTTTATCATTTGTTATTTCACTACTTACTTCCTTTCTAAACTAGATCTCCGATCTCCTGATGCAGCTAATCCACCTTTTCTATCGTTATTGGCGCTACTTCTTCTCTTTCTCTGAAGCATTTTTTCTTAATTTTGTCCATCCTAGTCCATCCTAGTAATTAATCGAGATCGCAGAATTTTACAAAAAGTGTATTCTAAAAACGATCAACTTTACACTGACAAAAGGAATTTGTGTTAATGCGTTATTTGCGATGATGGCTGTTCATTTTTTTCTGCAAACTAGATTTTTTATGTTTTGAATGTAACTCAATGTATTCTTTAATTTCAGTCAGCAACATCTTACAGAATATAGAAATTCTTTAACAGCAGAATGTAAGTCGGAACGAAGTAACGTTACGATTAATACACCTCAAAGTGTACCTCCTGATAATATGAATAACAGAGTATACAGTACTCCTGTACATCTTACAGCTGATAATAAACATGGTGAGTTTCCTTTAATTAACAGTAATGACAATTGTACCTAACTACAACAAGAGTATTCAAGATGGCACCTGCCATTGAGTTTGCCGATTGGTATTTTTAATATGGTGTAGGTCGTGTTAATAATTATTGTTTACTATAAAACTGATGACTAGTGGATGGATAACGCCGCCTGTGCATATCTGTAACTCATGATTCCCAAGTGTGTAGTCTCTTTGAATCCTCACTCTAGAATCACCGGCGGTTTGAGCCCCAGTAACCTCGCTCACTCTGTTCAAAGCAACGTATAAATAGCCTAAACAGGTTTTCTGAGAGGCAGTGGTATCTCACCTTGTTACCTAGCTTGCATGAAACAATAACATATCTAAATGTGCGACTGTAATATTGGCTCCTATATATCTCGTATGAAAGTTCAAGTTTCTTAATGAAACATGGGCAATAATAAACGTCATCTGAAAATTTAAGGCAGTCATTCGTTTGCCCCAGAAGCTATACGTTTGGGGCTTGCGTAACCAGTTGCTATAAAATGCTATTGACTTTCAGAATTGTACGAGATAAGTCCATACGCCCAGTTTGCGATAGGTTTTCGCACATTTGGCCATGTAGACAATCAGGAGGTACCTAGCAGGGTACATCTACCGGGTAATAGCAAATCTAGATATGACAGTGGTAAGTGGTAACAATTATTGTGTTTTAATATTAATATGTTGATTGACTGACCATTGATAACTTTGAGATACAAATTTAGGATTAATAATACTATACAGGCGAAGAATTAACTAATACAAGATAGACAGGGTTATTAGAGCTTCTGCCACACAAGGGTCTAGTTATTACTACTTAAGAAAAAGTGAAAGTACTTAAGAAAAAATATTTTGCCAGCCCTAGTCCACAGGCCCCGCTATATCTTCTAAAACTTGATCCTTTTACATAAACTGGCAACTGCTGCAGTAGATTTTCATCTGATTGTTCCGATATTATACAATTAATTTCAAACATTTACAGTACTTGGCATGGTTTAATGAAGATACTGTTTTACAGAAACAAGCTTCCAAATAAGATCGGAGTCTGAAGAAAGTGACTGCGTGTCTCGAACTACAACATTAAAAAGTGTACCAAGAAGTAAGTCACAGGCTTTTTGCTAGCTGGACATAGTTTTTGAGAGCTAAGACCTTATTTAAGATATTTTTGCCTTGTTCTAAGATGTAAGTCTGGTTCAGTTTTAAATGTAGTTGTCATTTTCGCGATTTCATATAATTTATATCGTTGCATTATCACTATATTGGAACAACAAAAACACCAGTAATTAAAAAAACAAGATGGCTGGCAGGAGCTGGCTGCGAGAAGCCCAAAATCGATCTAAGTGGCGTGCAATTATAGAGCAGCAGTGGACTGCGATAGGCTGATCATGATGATGATGAAAAAAAAACGAAAAAAATGTGTATACAAAAATACAAGTTCATTGTCAATATGAATATAAAAAATAATATTTATTAAAAACGTTTTTATTTCAGAGGCCTGCAGAGTACCCCACCACAGGTAGCCAAGACGTTGCCCAATCTAATAGTTAACAATTTGGAATGGTTGTGTTCATAATTATCATCTTAATAAATACTTTACAATACAAGTTTATATAATATGTATTAGTTTTTGTAACTATGACCTAAAATAAAACTAGTCATTTTCATAGTTTTCAATTATTTTGACTGAGAAAATGTTTGATCTCAATAATATTCGATTATTTTACAATAGTACTAAGAAAATGTTTTTTTTTAATGTTACGAATGTGTTTAAAATGTAATTTAGAATAAGTTTTTATGACATATGCGTTTAGATAAATTATCATAGTAAAAATGTATAAATTAGTAAAAAGATTTTTATATAGTTTACTGAATGTTATTTAAATATTTTAAACAAAAAATAGCAGTTGATGCTTCATTTTCTAATAAAACAAAAATAAAAATGTAAATATTCTTGCATTAATACTATACGTAATTCTTAAAAATTCAAATAATCAACAAATTTTGTTTAGATTGGAATGTTTTTACATTTTGTTATGTATTCGTAATTAACATATTTTTAAGTTTAACTAACATAAGTAGGGAATCTAAAACTTTTTTCAGTTTTAAATTTTTCAGACACTTCTAAGCCATTTATTAAAGAAGTTGCTAGGACTGCTTAACTTTTCCGCAAGGTCACATACACTTCTGTGCACAATTTAAATTCTATAAATATTTGTACACAATCAAGTACAAACTACTTCTTTATAACACCACAACTAAGTGTTTAATCCATTAATAGCCTTCTGTTTTAATATTCAGCCATGTATCTTGACTGTCATTTTTGTGTCATGTGGCAACTCCATCGGACGTCACCTCATCAGAGCAAAAGGTGATATGGTACCTATGTTAGGATCAAACCGACTAAAACCACAAGGTGTTGTCACAAGAGAATCTATTGCACTAACAAGGAAGCTGGACTTAAATCTTTCCATCAGCAAGCGATCACACGTGAGGTATCATATATGATGTATTTTAAACATATCAATATTTAAAATATCAGATAAATAGTTTGACATAATTTATTACTTAAAAAAACCATAAATAATTTGTCAATTAATTAAGAGACGTATTTCCGCTAGATTTATTTAGTACTAGCTGACCCGCGCAACTTCGTCTGCGTCTCTCAATAGTAATAAATTTTCTCCGTTTTTGAAACATTCTTCATTGGTGCTCCGCTCCTATTGGTCTTAGCGTGATGATATATAGCCTATAGCCTTCCTCGATAAATGGGCTATCTAACACTGAAAGAATTTTTCAAATCGGATAAGTAGTTCCTGAGATTAGCGCGTTCAAACAAACAAACAAACAAACAAACAAACTTTTTAGCTTTATAATATTAGTATAGATTAAACGAGCATCCAACAATTTGTGGCAACAGAAAAACTTATTATGATTTGGTAGGAAACTGTCAATATGTAATTATTTTGAAAATGTATGTCTGAAATTGATGAAACGAGAATAGTGGTAGAAAAATATTGAAACTTAATTATCTTCAAAAAGACTGATTGTTTAACATTTATTTTGTAACGTGTAAATCCTCGATTTACTATAGAAATTAAATTTCAAAAATATTAAATGTTAGTAACTATACCAAATTTCTTTTATTTTCACATCCCTCTTAGAATTTTTATACTATTAAAAATATTCGATAACTGTAAACAAATAATGTATACTTTGTTTACGCTTATTACATGCTTTGTTTACTTGTAATATTAACTTGATTACAAAGATCAGATAGATCATAGAGTATCATCATCATCATCATCAACAGCCTGGAATAATCCACTGCTGGATAACGGCCTCTCCTTAGAAAGGAGGTTAGGCCTACTATACCACGCTGGCCAGACGGGTTGGAATAGGGTTTGTGTCAAGTTTTCCTTCTCTTTGCCGCTTTTGTCCTGCGTAGTTTGTCCTGTTAGTCGGCTTTTACGACACCCAGGGGATGAATAGGGGTGGTGACACTCCATATTCTTAATCCGTCACCACACGGACTGTAGAGTATCACTTTCGGGAAAATTACATGAAGTATCATAGAACAACTTTACTATCTCATTAAATTTTTGTTTACAATGGGAACTATACAAACTTTTGATTTATAAATCACCAGATAGTAAATGTAGTTGCCAGTATCGGTTTTTCGAACGAAATACCAAAAATACTTATTTCATTTAGGGGACTTAAAATGACATGATTATAAACCGAGATCATACCTGCGTATAGACATACAGCAGGCTTAGAGCAGCATGATAAGATAGATTATAAATATCTGGTTAACCTATAACCAGGTATTTACTACCTACTTTCTACTACTTACTAGTTATAGAGTTAACTTGACCAGGCTAAGAAAGTAACGGTTATGCATAGAATGTTACATAGATTACACCTTTCGTTTTATTCATATTTTTTTTTTTTTTTTAATTTTTTTTAAATTAATATTAATCGATTACCATGCATTTCTAAAGTTAATACTAACCATTTTTAAGAGAAATGAAAAGAAAGAGGAATAATCATTTCATGGTAAAAATTGTGGGTGTTGTAAAAATATTTTACTGACGGATATTGGTAAAAGTATGGTTATTAATTTATAAAATACCTTGAAAACTACCACGCACTTTTTTACGATAAAATGATTTTTCTTTTTCAACATATAGATAATTATTTCCTACTTTTTAGTTTGTCTAGCTACAAAAGCGTGTTTCATTAGTTTTTTAAAGCTATAATTTATTTTTACAATTTTTGTCTTTAATGATGATTATTATCTTATTGAGACTAAACATTTAATTATATATTATAAAAGAATGGAAAGCACCTGATGGAAAGCGACTACCGCCGCCCATGAACGCCTACAACTTAAGAGTCATAAGCGTATTGCCAGCCTCTGAGGAAGGAGTACGCTCTTTTCTTGAAGGTTTGAAGTCTGTACCTTTTTCAAATTGAAAATTGTTGCCGTTTAAGTAAATGAAATCAAAATATATACTTCGAGTTTTTTTAAATATTATTTGCTATTTTGCGTTAAGGTTTACTTATGTTTACTTTATTAATTTTTGTTATTGCCGCTAGATAGCGCAATGGTAAAAGATGTAGGTTGTAGATCTTTTTAAGATATACAATTCCATAGTACGTTATGTTGAAGTGTTGAACTATCTCGTAAGGTAAAGCCAGCGTCTGCAATGTTAAATTCTGAGGTATCCTCTACTATAATATGCATCAAAATCCGTTGCGTAGTTCGAAAGATCTAAGCGTCAGCAAGCGTAGTCAAGAACGGGAAGCGACTTAATTTTTTATTTTTTATTTATTTATAACTTTTTGCTCAAGTACATGCATCGGCGGACTTAATGCCTAAGGCATTCTCTGCTAGTCGACCGATTGGGCGGTGCTGAGAAAGAATGAGGTAGGTGCATTTATGGTAGGGTAATAAACGATAGAGGTTTTGTTAAATACCAACTATCTTGGAATTTGGTGTATACGTCGTAATACCACACACATTTTATACTATGTAAAGATTTTGTTGTCAACCTGATCAAATATTTTTTACATACACTACACATTTACGGTTTCAGGTATAAATATTACTCCAACCTTAGTCCTAATTAAAAGGAAAATTGGAAATGCTTTCCAAAAATTCTGAAAAGTTCCATGAGCAATTTAAAAACTTGGAGGATTTCTCTATGAAGCGAAAACTATCTCAAACAATGAATCGAAATTCGAGGATATCGTCTTTTTCTTGGATTATTTTTTTATTTTACTCCTATCGAATTCAGTTTTAGTAGTATTAGTACTCGTATAATCGATGTTTTATTAAGTTATTGTAAATGTTCATTATAGCTCGAATATTAACAAATATTGGATGTCCAAATACAAAAGATTAAATTCATTTTATTAAGAAGTTGGAGGTAGCCAAAAATAATAATAAATATATTATAAATGTGAAAGTGAGTTTTTAGGGTTCCGTACCTCAAAAGGTAAAAAAGGAACCCTTATAAGATCACATTCTTGTCCGTCTTTTCGTCTATCCTTCTGTCCGTGTGTCACCATCGATTTTCTCAGGAACGGGTAGACCTAGCAAGTTGAAATTTATACCAGATACTGAGGTCTATGGTCCCTATTAGGTGTATAAAAATCAAGGTCCTGAGTCAACACGATGCATTTCGATTTTCGCGAAAACTTGTAAGTACCAAAATTTACCGTAATTTTTATCTTTTTTTTTTGTTGGTTACGCTTTCACTCCTAAACCACTAAACCTATTTTAAAAATTCTTTCACCTATGGAAAACTATATTATCAGAGAGTAACATAGGCTACTTTTTACCGCGATAATCGCCACACACGCGGGCGAAGCCGTGGCGCAAAAACTAGTTAATAATAAAAGTAACTCTCAAACGAACCTAATATCTGCTTCTTAACAAGCATTTATAATTGTTCGATGTATTCAGAAAATTGATTAAAAAAAATTGATTCTTGGATTTAGTTTTAAGAATTCACTAACTGAAAACTTAACTTATTTTACATTGTTATGGAAAATTATGAAACTAGTTTTATTTTCTTGCTTTAGAGTAAATTCTGCATCCAAATATTCTGATATTAAATCTCAGCTACGTCAAAGTTTAAAAATTTGAGCAAACTTTATAAATCAGTTATAACCTTTAGAAAGAGTTGATTTAAAAAATAAAAGAAACTAATCCATTACAACGCAAATTTTCATAATAGCTACTCTTAAATTTCCTTTTTTCCCTACTAAAAGATCTAAAATATTCTAAGGTTTTTAACTATGACTAAAAGTTTCACGTGCAAAGCTTCCTAAATAAATTCTATCTGATAATATTTGAGTATCTAACAAAAGTCTATTAAAGTAACAAAACGTTAGAAAACTTTTGCGGAACAAGTTTCAAACAACCGTTTACTTGGAATGTGCAGTCGACCGAAAAATTGGCAGCGGTTCTCTCCAGAGGAGAAAGTTGTTCAGCCTTTTTAATAGTTAGGGTGTTAGAGCCACTTGTAAGTAATTAATGAAATAGATTAGTTTCGATGGTCAACGTGAACTTTTGCAATATTGATATAGTTTTTAAGTTTGTGGGAAGAGAAATAAATACTTTCCACTAATCGCTCTGTTCCTGTATGTTTAGTAGACATACTAAATACTCTTGGTAATAGAAGAGCCTATTAAATTTTCATTGAGTTACTGATGCACCTGAGCAACTAAAATATTGTTACACTGCCCCCTTTTAGAGATGTTCGTCGCGAGCATCGCTATTGCTGCCACAATATTTCGCCAGGCGGTCAATGTAAACCATTTAAATCCTGTAGGTCACGCCGTTCATCCGGGTAATCACTTTGTACGGCTCCTCCCACTTGGGCTGTAGTGTAGGGGAACTTCCCCTTTCTACAGGTTGTTTTATGCAGCCAAACCAGTGTACCTTCTTCAAAACCGTTTGCATTTATACGGCAGTCGTATCTGGTTTTCATGTTCTCGCTCGCGTGTATACAATTTTCCTCAAACTCCATTTTACTTCACGGAGGACGCTTGGCACATTAGCTCTTGGTACAACTATCTGCAGGTGGAAATCGCTACCATTGGTCTTCTTCCATTTTCGGTAAAGCATCCCCTTCTGTAGAACTAAGCTATCCCATTGTGCCCAATAAGCTTTGTTGGTAGCGCTTGTAGATGAGACATTACTCCAAGCAGGTTTGTTGCGTCGAGTCGTCGAGTTGTGTGAGTCGCTGTAAATCATTGCCAGGGTCCTAAAGAAATAACCTTGGTGCGCTTTAACGTCAAGCCTTTTGGTTCTTAATATGGTGTCGCAGTACACTTTCTAACTCTTACAACTTATTTGTATTGTCCGATGACGTCATTTCCGAGCCTCTGTCTTAGAAGGTGCGTCTTCGATCAATACACCTCGCCACGTTTCTTTATCAGTTCTTCCAGACGGCCCTCTTTTCTCGTTAAATTGGCCATCTGCGAACACTTTAAAGGACAATTAAGCTGCAGCAATTCTTTGAAGAAGCCTTGACTTCTTTTACCTCTTTCGATACTTAATGTAGCTTGTGGGTTGGCCGAATATCCTGTCGAACCGCTTCGACTGCCATGGCATGGGACAGTGCTTCCTTTAGTGAGGTGTGGTGGTGAAACCTCACTGCAGCTCTGATCTGCAAGTCCCTGATCCCGTCCACGAATGCTAGCACCATATTCGACTCTAGTATTTTCGCGTCGGTCGAAAGATACGCTTTCCGTACGAGTCTTTCAATTTCCAACGCCCATTGCTGTAGACCTTCGCCCCGGCTTTAAAGTATATCACGTAGCTGGGTGCGGAATACGTGTTCCAGATGGCGTTCCCAATATCAAGATTTGAGGGCTTCCAACAGTTGTTTATATCTGCTGCCCGAATCAGGCAATGCCTCTAGGACTGTTAAAACCTGCCCCCTAAGGGCGACAGTAAGAGCAGACAGGCACTGTTCCTCCATCCACCCGTTCGAAGCAGCAACAGTCTGGAACTGCTGCCAGTACGCGGTCCATGAAGTACTGCCGTCGCAGAAAGGTACTTTCACGCTGGTTGCATATTTTACACCAACTACACTTGTTTCAAGGCGCACTACCCTCTTCTGCAATGCCGTGAAAGCAGTCTTCATGCTGTCCATATCGGTACCTACACAGGTGACCCATTCCTCAACTACGTCTAGATCTTTTATCTATAGTAACACTCACTTGGATGACGGCTGATAAAATCAATTGTTGGTCATCCTTGTTTTTGCAGAGCTTCTTGCCCATTTTGGGTAACAGCAAACTTGCTGTCTAGCTGTTATTTCATAGCCATCTTTAATGTTAGTCTGGCGTGGGCGCGGCCTAGTGTACGGAACCGGTGGTTGTTCCTGCAGCACGTCGAGCCCTGGTCTTATATCGCTCGCTAGCACCTTCGTCTCTCGGAGTCAATGACATTTCCAAATCTTACTTCTGACACCAGATGTTACGTGTTAGAGTTCGTTGATTCGGAATAATAAGCCTTCTGACGACTAAAGTCTAAAGTCTGACGACTTTATTATTACTACTCTTTAAGAGGTTAGTCAATACTTAATAAAAGTGCGGAACGATCGCCTGGGTTGCTAGGTTACATTCGCTCGCTTCGATGTTTATCGCACTGTAGCTTGAACTGAACTGACTCTAAAGAAGACGTGTCAGTATTTATAATACTTGTAAAGGAATATTCCAGCAATTTCTAATTCCTACGAGAACCACTTCTGATTCGTCCACTTCTGATTAATACAAATTCGTTTCAAATGTAAACAAAAAAAAAATATTTTCGATCTTATGCGTATTGGTATAAAACTTATTGTTCCGTGCCAACCTGCATTACTGTTAAACGATTCCCGGAATTACACGGTTAATCGAACGTTCGCGATGTTTCATGACAATGCGTTAAAATTTACACCTTATTTTTATTATATTCAGAACTTATTTTTATTATGTTGTCTACCTCACATGGACTAATATATTTGTGTTATCACGTAAACAAAAACGGTTCTCCGTCATTGCAAATTAGGTCATCGATTCAAGCGAGGGCCTCAATTTTACGGTTCGACTATTCCAACCTCCTTGGAGAAAAGTTCTGCTACATTTTTGCATATTCACTAAAAGTTTCGCGATACTATGTGCTGTTACACTCGTAATATTCTAATTTATTTTTACGTCAAACTATTTACTAGGGGTCACCGAAGACTCTCCCTTTAGTCATTGGTAACATCAGAGGTTGAATAAATTATCGACCCGCAAAACAGACACACGGAATTACGGTAGATATCCTGTGACTAATATTCCTAAATTTAAAAGAGTAGTTCTGGTTTAACTGCCGTTATCTTATGTTTGGTACAAGGCAAACCTGACCAAAGACTGCGCACCGTATCACCAGCTGTTCTAGTGCTGTTCTTTTAAGAAAAGTACTGCAATAAGTATATAATATCATATGTAGCACTGAATCCACAAATAAAGAAACAATACAGCTGACAAATATTTGAACTGTATTATTTCTGAAAAGATTTGCGCATCATCAGACTTATCCTATGTTCTGCCAGAAAATGCGCATTTTTTTACAATTATTAATAATTGTACACTGCTCGACCTCTGCAAAGACAACTAAGATACCCGACCTACATGAGATAATTAGATGTTAAATCTACAAGTGAAAACACCCGAACCATCTTTGATAATAGAAATACTAATAAATGGTACATATATATCAGTTCATATAATTTCACCTACATTTTGGTAAATTATTACGAAACAATCCAACTGCTCCGCACACTTTCATTCAAACCGCGAAAACTTTAGAACTGTGATAATATAAAGTTGGACTTCTGCTTTGTGCTCGCTCTCACCACTACGAGTGTTTAAACCTCGATTTTATTGTTTTTATTTTTACAAGAATTTATTTCTGTTTTAATGTCTGAATAGCTGTAGCTGTAAGCGGAGAACACTTTAAGAAAATGTTTCCCAAAACCTACATCAACCTGGTAAAAAAAAATTGGCTTATCAAATGGAATAGGTGTGTCATATCTCTAATTCGGTAGCGCAGTGGCATTTATGAGTTTAAGTATCTCTCCGTTTGAGTGAGAATCATTTTACCTCACATCATCAGCCTTTAATAGTCCACTGCTGGACATAGGCCTCTCCTTAGAAAGGAGGTTTTGGCCTACTACACCACGCTGGCCAGACGGGTTGGTATAGGGTTTGTGTCAAGTTTTCCTTCTTTTTGCAGTGCTGGTGACCTGCGTTGTTTTGCGCCCTTAGTCGGCTCTTACGACACCCACGGGATGAATTGGGGTAGTGACATTCCGTATTCTTAATCCGTCACTACATAGAGATTAGATTTTACCTCTCCTGAACCTAATTATTTCACATAAGATTTTATTTACATCCGATCTTAGGTCTTAATTCTTGTTTATATTTTTATCAACTATATTCCACTAGCCTTTTTGCGTACGAAAAGTACGTTCATCAAAGTAAGTTCATCATTATTACTTACTAAACCTTCATAATCTCACAGTGTCTTAATGTTGTCAAGATTCTTCCTATTTCTAATTCCTTTCATAGTATCATGTAAAGTTATTTTAAGTTACATACGCAGGATAGTCATATGGAGATATACTCGTATCTTCCAACTGTAGGCCACAAAACTAGATTTAGCTATTAGTTAGACAGCAAAACAACAGATGCTTTTGTCATGTGATAAAATTTGTTATTAATAGAACGAGTAGTATTAACAAAATAACGAAAACAATACTATAATATCCAACGTAAATAGGTAATTAATTTTAAAATAATACAAATAGTTAATGTATTATTAACTTCTACACTTTCTAATCCTGCACCGTTCTCTAAGAGACCTGTTAACGGACAACGCTATCTGTATCGACAGATTTATTTCCTCGACCGAAACTCGAAACCACTTCGTCTGAAATTTCGACAAGCTTTAAATCTAAAGCGTCTATAGTAAGCCGCAACAATCCAGCATAGTTTGTAGAGCAAACAAATAATTAATCTACAGTGGCTACAGTTTAATTGCTTGTTTGAGTTTGTCTTGATGTTCTATATCTAGTCCACCGACATTGTAAGTGGTTATTACATTGTTCTCGACGGTAAGTTTATATTCAAAGTTCATATCTGTGGGTATAGTAAAATCTTATGTGTTATCGTATTTCATTATTGTTATTATTATTCTTAGTTGGTTATTCTAGACTTTCGTTTATTAAAGATAAAGTGAGACAACTATGCTTTGGCACAAATGAACGAGCTCGACTGGAGTGATATCACGCAATTACAGAAAATCGCTGATTAGCTATTAGTTTCTTGCTTTTCATTGTGTGAAAGAGGTGCTAGCGAAGCCCCACCTCTACGGGGAAGGGGTTCAAAGGGTGCGTACACACTTGTGAGTGTTGCAGCATCCATCAGCAGCTACATGTGTCCATGCATGTCCGCATTTGCCGTTACTTTATGGCTATCCCTTTAAAACTTATTATCTTTTAGTTGTTTCGTCACCTACCTTTATGAATATAGCTAACTTAATAACAGATAACGAGGTATGTAATTAATATCGCCATTTTGACCAGACCCACTGTTTAATCTACATGGAAGCCACGTTGTCAAGAGTAAACCAAGATGGACATATTATGATCCGTGTCCTCTAAAGCTGATTATGAAAGTATTAAAAGTAAGAAATATTTTCGTTCCCTTGTTGAAAAATATTAGTTTAACGATTCAGGCTCATCGGCAAAAAGTTGCTTTGTTCATATTGTTTGAGAGTTTTCTTGTAGATATAGGAACATTTGTTACCCAACCAATATTTTTTGCTCAAAATCACAGTGTTTTTTTTTGTACCAACGATAGCCTTGTCTAATTCGGACCATAATATTATTGAAATTTTTTTTTGATTAAATTTTTAAAACAGCACTTGAACTGTATTTGTTTAAACTTACTAAGTAAGTATCAAGTGATATAGGAATTTTTATGTAGGTAACTTTTAACTTTATGAAACAAAATGTTTACAAAAATATTTCCAAAAAATAACAATGGCAAATTAAAAAGGTAAGTAGGAAATACATACTTTTAAGTACATTAAAAAAATGGGATTTTAGTAATATTAAAAATTGCCCGTAATATCGCTGTATTTCCAGGTATACCCTAGAAAGGAAGTCCCTGGTGCAAACTTCAATTTACCCTGGAGATCTGATGATGTATATTATTATTATTTTTGAGTATAACAAGCGAGGGTTACCTGACGGTAACTAACTAAAGTGACTAGCCACCCACGGACAGATGCAAGTTAGGAGGCGTTGCCGCCTATTACAATTGGGTTTGGTTTTCGATAACCTCACTCACTCACCCAAAACAACGAATAAATAGTCTCTACCACGATAAATATAAAAATAACCAAGGAATTACCTCACACACATCACACATCACAACAGCCTTTAATAGTCCACTGCTGGACATAGGCCTTTCCTTAGAAAGGAGGTTTTGGCCTACTATACCACACTGGCCAGACGGGTTGGTATAGGATTTGTTTCAAGTTTAAACTTTAGAATAATACTAATAAATTTTTCAAATAGGCAATCCTGCCAATCTTCTGAAAACGCTACCAGTAGGCGATGGTGCGGTGGAATTTCTTGATGCTTGTATGTTAATGATGAAAATATGGTAAATATTTAAATTTTATTATTTATTTAGTTCATTAATAAAATAACTTGAATTTGTAAAAAACAAGTGTCTAACACATTAGTGACAGAAAACATTTTACAGAGAGATCTCCTACAATTAATTCGTGTAAAATTTGATATCTCCTTTTACCTTTAAAACAATAATTAATCTTCAGCATACTATAGACAAACGAGTACTCGACTTCAGCCTCTTCTAGCTATTGCAGTCTCAGTCCAGATTCCTATCCAAGGTTTACGAAATTCGATCCTCTGACTCCATTTCTCTACCCGTTTTCCTTCCCCTTGTTACTACTTCCCAAGGAGAATTGGCGTCAAGCAAGCGATCCGTCATAAAAGAAACCTACCCAAATCCTTTGCACAATAACACATTGTGCTGAACCCTAATAAAATTAGGAAAATGGTAGGAAAATGCTGATGACGATGTTGGTTAAGACGTCAAAGGGACAGAACACACTTTCGAAATTCAGAAGAACTCACTTTTGGAAACAGACGTTCATATTTATAATATTAATAAAATTTAATTTCATTACTCATTGAGTTAAACCGCATCGCCGTTTACTATTTCCATGTCTAAGACTAATCATCTTTCCTGACTCTGTATAGTCTTCGATTTCGGTATCAAAGGCTATAGATATATTTTAAGCTATATTAATATTAAACTTAAATTTTGTACGAAGATAATTAAATTTCCCAGTTTGTTCATGGCGTACAATAAACGAAACCGCGAGAACAGGAAGTTGCTTTGAGCAAATTTGCTAAAATTTACGAATCGTGTTAGAAACCATGTAATTTGTTAGTTTAATGGATCTGAATACTCACATTTTAATGTGAATTAAGGCATTTATAATTTAAAAAAAAAGTTTAATATTTAAAATACATGAAAAAAATCCTAATTACATGTTCATATGTCGATCAAATGAGCTCCTGCTTTCTGTATCTTTGTACACACACTATAGGTACAGCATCGATTCATAATTAGCCGCATTTAAATTATAATGTTGCATATAAATTTATACTTCAGCACCATCTAGAGAAGGCACTCTAAACTACGTAGTTATTACTGTTCGCGATGTTCTTCAATATATTCAATCGCGCAATTAAAGTTTTTACATTCACGATCATGTATATATACAATTCCGAATATTTATATTCATTTATTTCAATGAGATGGTACAATTCATAAGTATTAGTGGGTCAAAATCACCAAGGTGGAAAATTCCGAGTTCTGTTTTATGATGAATATACTTAACAGCTATTTCATTGATAATAAGTTCACTAAACTTGTGTTTCAACAATGTGTACGTTGGCAGAGCATAGAATAAAGTACTACTCCTGTTATTTTATTTTTCAATTGAGCTGTCACTGAAAACAATTATTCCGGGAACGTGTTTGTAAGACTTATAATAAAATTAAAATATGACTTAACTATTTCTCTAGACCCTGTATATTAGCAGCAGTAAGCAGTTATTAATAAGAAATTAAAAAACTCTAAAGAAAATGCAAATAAAAGCGTTTAGAAACAAAATATTGCTACAAATGGAGCTATTGGACTATTTCCTAATATAAAATTAACTAAATATGCCATAATTTTTGACTTATATTAAAATAAATAGGCTTATGATATTAGAAGTTCGCCTTTTTTAATATTGCCAGTGACTTTTTTAATTATCTCAATTAATAATGTGTTATCTGTGACTGTGTAGTAATGTTCCCGAAAATGATGAAGTGTTCACGGAATGATGCACGTGTTCTTTAAATGACGCATATCGTCATTTAGAGAGTTCACTATACGTCCAAGAAGCTTTTGTTATCTGTTTGAATCCATTTCTGTTTATTAACGTGTGTAGGCAGAGATGTATATTAGTTCGGCTGCGGTATTGTGATGTTTGACCATCAGAGTAGATTTGAAGGGTGTTAATATCTTTTTTTCTAATATTGTTTGTAGGATTGGATTCATGTGAGCCCATATCGCATGGGCTTGATGATCCAAATTTACGGTAGCAAACGATTTAGATTGTAAACCATTCTCAAAGTTTCGTATATAATATACGGCCGTATGAATAGAATGAATGTGTAATTCTCCGAAAAGTCTATCTGTATCATTAACTCTTCTTCAGTTAAATTTTCTTTTAGCTCTGTTTTCAATTCAGTTCAGTTTGTTGTATCTGTAGATGCCATACAGATGTTTTTTCATAACTGGAATATCTTCAATAAAAGCCATTTTTAATTCTTTGACTGTACGTGACATTGCAGCCTCTTTTGTGATCTTAAATTTCTTGTTCTCGCCTTTTACAATTTTTTCGTCAATAACACAAATCCATTGAAAATATGTCACAGAATCAGTATTATCAGCTAGCTCAAACATTGGATGTTTACATTTATCACACAAACCATTCATGCAGTCATAAGATGTTATATCGCAACTATAATACTCAATCATTTTCTCCACACTTCCGTGATTAATCTATTGCAAATATTTTAATTTGTTCACTTTAAACTCAAAATTTTCGTGTTTAACACATAAACAAGATTCTGTCTCTTAATTTTGGAGCTACTACACAAAATGGTTTCGATCTTAATAATGTCGCATAAGACAAATTTATTCCAGTTTCCCTAACGAATTTTGACGTCAGTTCTTTAACTGAGAATAGAAGGAGACGCTTTTTTGTTAATATAGTTTTTCTTTACAAAATCTCTCTTGGCTGGACACATCCGAAATCTTTAACTTTTTGACAAACTTCAGGCTTCCAAACAACCTTACGAATTTTGGTATCAGACTTCAGAAGCGATGTAATGGTTCTCTCTTTTGGCAAAAAACTCTTAGCCATATGAAGTAATTACATATTTTTATATTTCCTCACCATATTACCGCTATCACATTTCTGGAAGATTTCCCTCTCTATGGAATATTCTTGGGCACTTCACGAGGTATGTTGACATTTTTATCATTACATCAACTTTACTGATAGAAGTTACTTCCATCAGTAAAGTTGATGTAAGGATAAAAGACTAAGAAGAAAAGAAAAAAGAGGACAAAGTTCAGGTACCAAGTACTGTACTTGGTACCTGTACTTTGTCCTCTTTTTTCTTTTCTTCTTAGTCTTTTCATTAAAGTTTCATATTTACGTTTAATTTCAGCAATTGTTTTCTCCTGTTGTTTTATTTTACGGTACGTTTAGGCTTCTTACTGAAGGTGTGGCAGCTAAATCATCATCGCAATGTGGTGGAGAATTGTTTGTTATACTTGATAATGCCTTGTTCTTCTCCCTGTGCTTTTTGAGGCATTTTTCAAAAGTTTCCTTTATTTTCGCTTTTCTCTGTGAGTCATCTGAGTAATATTTTTAACTTTCTTTTAAGCTTTTTTGTTTTTGGTAAGCTCTATCCTTAGCCCTTTTAATTTCTCTCTCTTCCTCTGTCATCTTATCTAAAAATGTGCTTTTTCTGGCATTAGCTTTTTGTCGTTGGCGCAAGTAATCTGAACTATTTTTGTGAAGGTGCTTTTTCGAACGTTTTTTATTTATTGAAGCATCATGAGACTCCATATTGCTAAAAAAATGAAACATTTATTAAAAACTACGATAGCACAACATTCACTAAATTAATTAACCAATAGTTGTAACAGATGTCACTTTGATAATGAAAAAGTCATTTCGAGTACGTCATCATCATTTCGAGAATACTCCGTCAAGTCCGGGAACGTTTCCGAAATGACCGTTCTCGAAATGACTTTTATAGATAAACGCGCCTTTATTTAAAAGGCCGCCATCTTTGACATCGTGTTTGGTTTAATTAATGTAAAATACTTGGGATTACTATTCGTTATAGACACTATTGTACGTATTTTTCATTCATTTTGAGTTAATAAACGCATTCCCGGTATGATGACCTATTGATGTAAATAATGTAAATAATGAATCGAAAGGTACTTACCACTTATTTTTAATTATTTTGGCGAGAAACTTTCTTGACAGCCACTTTGTTTTCATCTTTCATTACACTGCACCATAAACATCTACAGGCTACGTTCAGAAACACAATATTTTCGGGCAATCAAAACTGTGTTCACTCAAATGACGCTTACATTGTCGGACATAATATTTTGACTTAATTATCTTTAGTTTCTTTTCTTTCTTTAATAATGCATATAATTACTTAATAGTAGATAAAATTTAAGGTATTAGCCTTAAATTTTCTGTCTGTGCAGTAGGAAGAACCGTAAAATTTATTTTATTTTATGTATATTTCCGGTGTTAGTTTCTAAAGATTGCTACTTAGGACGCGTTCTCGAAATGTTTTTTTGTAGTTATTTCTTCAAATAATAATGAATACGTTTTACTTTTGAAGTATAATATATGCGGTACGGTTAATATGAACCCTTTACAGTATTTACAAATAATAATTTGTTTAAAAAAAAAACGCACTGAGGCAGTTATTTTCAAGTAAAGCTGATTTTCCACCTTGGTGATTTTGACCCTAGTATTGTTTTATGCTAAGTTAGTTACTTAATATGATGTCGAAATATGTACAAATTTTATTATTATTTAATAATTACCAAAAATAAAATCTTTTTTTTTCGTTAACACAGTAAACACAGTCATACGCGTATCTTCAAAAACGTAATCTTCACAGTCATGAACAGCGTTTTCAGAAGCAAATGTGGCCACCATGTGTGTGTGTGTGTGAATTTATACCACTTTGCCGAATTCCGAGCTGCTCTTTGAATTTTATTTATACTTTAATAATAATTTGAACATGAAACGTAGTTGTAATTACTGAACTAAATCGAGATGGCCATGGCGATTGACAGTATTTGTTATGCTCTGAAATGTGAAAAAAATTATAAAAAATGAAATGGGTAAGTGGTTTGGCTATGTCTATTATTATTGGGAGCGTATTTCCAAAAATATTTTTCACAATCAGCTATTTCAACAATCCATATTTTTCCTAGAAAGGCTCAATCATGTTTGGTGGAATATGATAACATTTTGTTTTGATTTCGTTCACATACAGCATAACTTTTTTAAATTTGCATAAATCATTAATAAAATTAGTTTTTCGTGTGAAACTTATGAAATACATATAATATAGTAGCATTATTATAATGATAGTAGAACCATAAAATATAAAGGACTAAATATGATTAAGCGTTAAAGTTAAGTAGTGGTTTTTTAACACTTTCTGAATATTTATACTTTATTTTTATTTTTTTTATTTTATTTTATCTGAAAAAAGACAACTCCCGCACTAGGAATAAATCCTGTGTCACTTTATATTTATACGTAACGGTTTTATTTTAGATACGATCCTTTATTTTTTTGTAATATAAATCGTATATCGCGGGGATTTTGCAAACGATAGTGAAATGAACGCCCACACTCAGAACAACAATTTGTTGATTACAAAAAGAGTTGTCCCATGTGTGGATCGAACTCACACTACTCAGCGTAGGAAGCGGTTAGGTGGCCGCTTTGCCATCCGTGTAGTCTGGGAGTGGGAGAACAGTTTCTCAAAAGATTTCATTTTTAAAGGATTTTAAAACAAAAATAGTACTAGTAACGTAGCTCACGTATTACTATTTGCTAAATACATACATAAATACTCCTCTAGTTAAGAATAATGTAAGGGTAGATTCACGTTGGCAGTAGCTTCGGTTTAGATTCGAACCACTACTTAAGCTAGAATTTGCTGTTTTGTTTAATTCTTCAAACTCAACTAAGGTTAAATTTTTGGAAACGTAATTCCAGGGTCGAACTGCAGCTATTGTCGCAGGTCCAGTTCTCCAATTTCAAGCTGGCGGTCCCGTCTTCAAGAATCTGCCGAAAGAAGAAGAAGGAAAAGATGCTTGTGTAATAGACCCAGTCAGTTAAAGATAAGAAGAAAGGAAGGAATTGAGGTATTTGAAGAAATATTTAAGCTAAAATTTTAACGTAGCTACAATGTCGCCTTGATGTTAGGTTTATTTATTATGTTGCAGACCGTACGGACTTGTGACTTTTTTCTTAAGACGATGACTATGATAGTGGTCACTAACGAGAAAAAGAAATCTACCTAATCACAATTCCTGGCCACAAATACAAACTAAAAAAATGTCTGGCTTGAACATTAAGATTTTTTTTTATTGGATCTATCGACAGTGAAATACAGGAATCTTCTTACTGACGAAGTCAATAATTGACATTTCTTTTTAATTTCTTGATAAGTTATTTTTATTTATCAAGAACAACTAATAAACCATGCTGAAATTCTTTTTTTATTTGCTTTAATAATGGATTTAGTTATAATAACGTCATGCCAATACCTCCTTATTGGCACTTTATGTTCAATAAACACCTACACTACACAGGGACAAAGATTCTGTGTGGTATCTGCTATAAATATCTAAAACATCAAACCCGTGTCACTGTTACTAAAGAAAAATATTCACATCGCACACCAACAGCCTTTAATAGTTAATAGAAAATAAGTTTTGGCCTACTACACCACGCTGACCAGACGGGTTGCTTTAGCATTTGTTTGAGGTTTTCTTTCTCTTTGCAGTGTTTAGTCGTCAACAATGTGCTACAAAGAACCTACAAAATAATTTGTTCAAATTAATTTGTTTGTTACAGAATTGCCAATGCGGTTGTATGCCACCATGTATTGAGTGTGCGGAAAACTTATCACCAGTATCACCATCACATCCACCACCACCTCCGCCGATGACTCCTAAAAGTCTCTGTCGATTCACTGTGGATGCTTATTTTACTTGAAAACAAAAGAAAAATTCACTCGAAATAATTTCAGCCGTTTCAGTTTGAAAGTGTATCTTTTTATTTTATTGACTACTTAAATATATATATTTGATTAATAAAATCTTTATTATAGTATCACATCTAGTCATTTGACCGTTTGCCCAAATTCTCAATATTGTTGTATATGTATTGTTGTAATAATAATATGTTTATGACTATGACATCAGTTATATGACCGATTGCTCAATTCTAGTCATGTCTAAAAAATATTCATATTCATTTGATGATATGATGGGTGAAATGAAATACGGATGAAAACAAATGAAAAAATAATTTTCTAATCGGTTTAATATAATCGGTTTAAAATACCGAGTTGTGAGGTAACAAACATAAAAAAATGAATTGAAAACCTCCTTCTTTTGTAGTTTTTTTTATAATTTTTGTTTTTTTCGCTAATTAACGCAACTGTCAAATAATTGGTTATACGGTAACTCTTATTTGTATGAGTGTACTTTGAGTTGCAGACAGCATGAGAAAATGTAGACCTTGAATTTGATCGTATGTGAGATCAGTCGAAAAAGTTGTCAAGTACTTGCAATGTTGGAATGTACTATGATACAGCATGTCGTGCTCGAAGTTGCTTGACTTAGAGAGAGAATGTTCTCCAAGAGAGTGGTGTGTTTAAATAGAAGCGGAATAGAGAAGTAAAAAACACTTACTAGGACGCCATAAACTATTTATTTATTTGTAATACATCATGCACATTCGTTGCATTGGCGAAATTAATGCCTAAGGCATTTTCTACATTAAAAATTACTTTAATTCCTTAATATTATTACAATCTATTTTTTATTGTAACTTTGACAACCCTGTTAAAACAGCTCTGACTGGTTTGTCTGTTGTCAATTAAACTTCTAAGTTAACGCAAAAAAAATACACCCGTTAATGCCACAAAAAACGCATCTTTCGACACTCTCAAGGGAATAAAAATTAATAGGGTACTTCCCGTTGACCTAGAACTATGAAACTTGGCAAGTAATATAACCATATACTACAATAAAATTACAGTTTGCGGCACCATTTTTTTGGCATGTGGTGGAAGTTTTTGATTAACTAGAGTTTCATTATCAACAGCTTTTAATAGTCCACTGCTGGACATAAGCCTCTCCTTACAAAGGAGGTTTTGGCCTACTATGCCACGCTGGCCAGACGGGTTGATATAGGGTTTGTGTCTAGTGTTCCTTCTCTCTGCAGTGCTGGTGTTCTGCGTAGTTTTTTTTCCTTAGTCGGCTCTTACGACACTAACGGGATGAATAGTGGTGGTGACACTCTGTATTCTTAATCCGTCACCACACGGACCTTATTTAAAAATAGAATAATAACAGATTACCCACAACATAATTATTCAAATTAAAATCTCTCCCAAATTACGCTTAAAATAATTAGAATTTTGTGTAATACACCATCCTGTGTATTCAAGTCTTTGTCAATTTTCGTCCAATTAGTCTTCTCACGGGTTTGATATAATATATGCAGGTCCGTATAATATTCTGAGGTAGCATTCGTATGTTAACCCCAACTCCGTAAAAAGTTATTACAATTTAAACTTTGCTCCATGTCATTTTGAGTTAAAATTTCTATGGAAGACAGATCTGTATGGTAATTGGATTCAGACACATACGAAGAATAAAATTTATTTTTAAGAAATTTTTTAGGGAATTTCTCTCTTATACTTAGAGTTTAGATCAGAATTTATTAATTCTGTCAAATTTCAGCAATCCTAGCCAGGTCAGTCTATAGATGGGTGACCGTTCTTAACACACTGAGACCCCTCCATGCACATTAAACCGTCAGTCCCAGTTGCATGAACATTTATGGCAATCGTTACGTGTAGTTGGAGCTAAAAAGTCTGACAACAGTATTCCTACAGAACCTAGTTTGGGAAAATAGTTCGGAATAAGAAGAGTTGTTCCTAATTTATGGTCAAAAGAATTTATTCATCTGTGTATAAATACCGCTCTTTTTAAAATTCAAATTTATTTCTTCAGTGTTGAAAGCCTGTGAGAAAAGAACCCGTTGGGCATTTCGGTGAGAAGGCTATATTTTTAGATCACCAAGATCTTCCAGCAACAGCTAATTCAATGTACACATACGCGCCCGTGACCAGCTCAAGCTACTATTTACATGATACGATTTACAGCTTATTACATTTGAAAATCGTTGTTCATGGCCAATATAATCTGGTAATCAGTGAGTATACGAGGTCTGTTCAAAAAGTATCGCGAATTTTGTATTTTTTTTAAAAGTATTTATTTATTCATAAATATCCATTTTGTATCCTTCAAAGGAATCCCTCTCGGATATAATGCAAACGTTTTTTTTCCAATTCTCGAAGCACTTAAAAAATAATTTTTCGTGATCTTGTTCAGCTCCTCCTTCGATGCCGTCCGGAACAGGAAAAAGTCACAGGGGGCCAGGTCTGAGGAATACGATGGCTGTGGGGCCATTATTGTATTGTTTTTGGACAAATATATGCGCACAAGCAACGATGTGTTAGCAGGTGCGTTATCATGGTGCAAAAGTCAGTTTTTGTTCTTCCACAAATCCGGGTGTTTCTGGCGGATTGCTTCTCGCAAATTGCGCATAACTTGCAGTTAATATTCCTTATTGACCGTACTACCCTGTGGCAAGAACTCATGATGCACCACGCCCCATGCAATCGAAGAAAACTGTGACCAAAACCTTCACGTTCGACCGAACTTGGCGCGCTTTTTTCGGTCTTGGCTCATGCGGCAGCTTCCATTGGGATGATTGAGCTTTGGTTTCTACGTCATAACCATAAACCCATGATTCGTCTCCAGTCTCTCCTCTTCCAGATCCTCTGGAGCCCATTTGGGTAGTCACGGACATCTTCTGACAATGTTAACGCGATGCTGTTTTTTTTCGAAATTGAGCAATTTTGGTACGAATTTCGCGGCGACCCGACTTATTCCCAAATCATTAGTTACAATCGAATGGTTCGAGCCAATCGATATCTTCGGCGATTGAACAATACTATTTTCTTCACTTCGTCAGTTTTCGTCTGTTATTGACGTGCTCGGGCGTCCGGCACGCTGTTCGTCGTTCACATCTTCTCGGCCCTCTGATAACATTTTGTACCACCGATAAACGTTGCTTTGGTCCAAGGAAGCTTCACCATATGCCACAGTCAACATTTGTAATGCATCAGCGCACTTTATTTTGTTTTTCACACAAAATTTAATACAGATTCTTTGATCCATTTTTTGGAATAGGCAAAAATCGAAGACGAGCCAAAACACATACAAGCAAAACAGCTGTCAAAAAATAACTAAAAATTCAAAATGGCTGACCTTATCAGCATAAGTAAGGGACTTGAGGACCAACATAACGTTACAAAAAAAAAAAAACAAATATACGTGGCCCGCGGAAATTCGAAATTAGTGATACTTTTTGAACAGACCTCGTATAAGCTAAAGCCCATAAGATTATGTTTACCGATACATAATTTAGATTCAGAGATTAAAACTTCAGTAGTACATACTTAGAACTTAGTATGACTCAGCAAGAGCAAGCCAAATCCCTACATAGATTAGGAGTACTGTGGCCAAAAACTTCCTTCTTTAATCTATTAAAGTTACACTGAAGTTTATTAAAGTTAATTCGGATTTTTTTCCGTCAATAGTTTACTCATTTGTAACGACATGATTAAAGGTCTTAACAGTTATCAAAACTCACGTAAAAACTAGCAAAGAGAAGTGTAAGGCTCTCTTTATATTGTCTATTAAGAAATATATGTTTGGTCAAGTTTTTTTTCAGTACTGTGTCATTTTGCTTCTACAATAATATTAGTGAACTAGCTATTTTAGCGAGTAAGAAAAACAGCCGCTGAAAAATTTATTTGAATTTTTTTTTTCGCTCAATGAATTATTACGACTTTCGTTGCGACTTCGATAGACTTCCATTGGTTTTTCATTACGAAGCCCCATCTCGCCACTGTTTATAGCTGGTAAAATATAAACAGTGGCGAGATGCGGCTTATACCTTACGTCCTCGAAGCTAAGGTACCTTGTAACTTTTATTTATTTAGGTACAAAAATAAAAGATAAAGTTGACGACTGAAGACGCCGTGACTGTGTTTGAAAATGGCGTAGAAGAGATCCGTAAGGTAAAGTAAGCTCACTGCTTCAGTCGATAGTTCCATGCGACGGTGCTTAGTAACGAGCGCAGATAACATCCATAAGCAATAAAAATATTAACATCCTTAAAACTTTTAGTATAAGTAGTACTATTATTGCATTAATACTCAAAAAACAACTATATGAATAGTTACGTGCACATTGAATATTTAAAAACATTTTGTGTATTTTAAATATTTGGTGAAACCAAAACCCGACTGCGTTAAAAATATTGTCTAACAGTAACAAAAATATACATTAATATGCTGTTTATGGCTACATACCCATTTTATGACTTTTAATATGCCTAAGCCATATAGTAGGCCAAAGCCTTCTTTCTAAGGAGAGGCCTATATCCAGCAGTAGACTATTAAAAGCTGTTGATGTGATGTGATGATGTGAATATGCCTGCACAGCATGAGTGTTTTGAAATTCATTCATCATCAATGAAGGCCTCCCCTAAGGAGCGCCAACAGACCCGGTCTTGGGCATTCTGCATTCATACGCTACCAGCCATTGCCAATTCATTAATCGTATTTAAAACTAGCTGACCCGCGCAACTTCGTCTGCGTCTCTCAATAGTAATAAATTTTCTCCGTTTTTGAAACATTCTTCATTGCTCCGCTCCTATTGGTCTTAGCGTAATGATATATAGCCTATAGCCTTCCTCGATAAATGGGCTATCTAACACTGAAATAATTTTTCAAATCGGACCAGTAGTTCCTGAGATTAGCGCGTTCAAACAAACAAACAAACAAACAAACTCTTCAGCTTTAAAATATTAGTATAGATTGTTGCGTCTCATGCATGAATACACCCTAATCGGAAATTTGTGGCACTGGCAGATCCAACTTAGATTAGTTGTATGTTTGCCTTCACAGCAGTAATTACCAACAGGCAGCGTCCGAACTAAGCGTTAATAATTCAAGTTTCACGAGATATTTCGGAAGCTCGCTGATGACTGATTACTTTTTTATTAGTTAATGTTTCAATTAGGAAACATTTGGCGCCAGTTAAGATAGATTATCATTAATTGGTTTCTAATTTAAGACTTGTTTATACAAGTCTCAAGTTTGAATAGTAGAATATATGATATAGCAATGTAAATTTGAATTTAATCTAATTTAATAAATTTTTTGTTTGCTTGTGTTTTTTTTAAATAATAGGGAGCAAACGAGCCGACAGGTCAGGGTTAAGTGACTGCCTCCACCAGTAACTCGAGATACAAATGTTTTGCCACCCTTCCATTAATGAATTTAAAACTAAAATAACAAATGTTTTGTGTCCATCAACTAAGTATAATAGTATTTATTAAGTAGTAGTAGTAGTAGTAGTAGTAGTATTTATTAATAAATAAATATGTAAATAAATAAATGAAAAGGTTGGGCTGGGGTTATCTGAGGTGGGCCGTATGTCCATCCTGTGATTGAAGAGCCCACTGGGATAGGGACATAGTAGGGCAACGGGCTCAAACTTTTGACTGGGTTGACTACAGAAAGTGGAGAAGTCGTTGCTTCGAAGCCGGCAGTCCTTTTGGAAGTGGAAAGCTTCTATGGCCGGTTATACGCTTCGCATGCATCTCGACCTTATCCTGAAAATGAGGACTCTAGAGCCACATTAACACGTCACTACACCGAAGACCTGCCAGAAGTTAGCATTGACGAAATCGAGATGGCTCTTGGACAGCTGAAAAATGGAAAAGCCCCTGGAGAGGATGGCGTTACAACAGAGCTGCTGAAATAAATTTAATTAAAATTAAACTTATACAAAATCCATGATACCTGTGCCGATCTACAACCGCCTGTTTCCAAGGGGTTGAGCCTTGTGAGAAAAAAGGGCAAACAAACCATTAATATCATCATCATCACATCAACAGACTTTACTAGTCTACTGTTGGAAATAGGCGTCTCCTTAGAAAGGAGGTTTTTGCCTTTTACAAAAAGCTGGCCAGACGGGTTGGTATAGTTTCAAGTTTTCCTTCTCCTTGCAGTGCTGTGGTCCTGCGTAGTTTGCTCCCTTAGTCGGCTCTTACAACATCCACGGGATGAATAGGTACAAGTTTATATTATATCATGTTATATCAGGTATTTGATGTTTTATATTTATATTAAGTTATATCAGATGTTTATATTATATATAGTTATATTATCAATATATTTTACCCAAACACAACTCTCGTGCCAACGGGGCCAATATATGTAGATACTTATATACAGAGGTGTCGGTAAAGGTAACAAAGTAGCAAGATCAAGGGTTTTTTCCCATCTCAAAAATACATTCTTTTGTTTGTTCAAAATTAAAGTTATATCATATTAAACCATTTTATTCTGTATATGTAATGATATTAAAAATAGCTTATCAAATATATTATACTTGTTATAGTATGGTAGTGATTATAATATAGTATAAATCATAATTGTTGACCTATTACTGAAACAGTATATCATTTTAATTGTATGTTGTGCCGTCTACTCTACTCTTTAGAGAAGTAATGTGTTTCTCATACGCGCATCACGTGCAGATCTTTTGTGTGTATAACAATGGCCATCAGATGCAAAATGTTTAGCTTGTTTCATAGGAAAACAAAACGCTATTGTGTTTCAAGCTGTATTTTTTTATATAAAATGCATGATGTTCGTTATGTTCTGTTGTGTGAAGGAATTAGTATATTTCATATTGAGATTGACTCAAAAATAATAGTTTTATCTTTTTGTTAACACACTTTATAAGCAAATAAGAAGACGGGTCAACGGATGAAAAGTGACTAAAGACGGCCATGAACACCTGAAACTTAAAATTATTACTTTTTTGTAGGTTTAGAGGTCTTATTGGTTTGGAAATTTATTCATATGCAGATTGTTTGTGCAAGGAAAAGAGTTTTTTGAAAAGCGCACAGTTTTGGAGAGCCAATTATCCAAGTAATGGGGATGCATGTTGTACCAAGTGGAACAGTGCTGGAATTACAGCACTGTTCCACTTGGTATAACAGGTATTGGTCCAAACAATTCCTCAGAGCACTCCCTGTGATATTAGCGGTAGAGAATGTAGAATGAAGTAACATCTTTACGTAACGCCAAGGGGTCAAGCCCATCGGAAATATTCTAGCAATTGACTATTTGAGTCGCCCTTTATTAGATGCGGTCCGGAGAGAGAAGTTGGTACTGAGCGAAAACCTCTATAAATGGTATTCATTTCAATTAAAGTCATTCGGTTTTACTCACGTGGAAATCAGGAATACCCATGACTAGTTTCGAACCTTACGTGATCTCTTATTGAGGATTGAAGAAACCTTTCGCATCGTTACCAGGCTCACCAATACAAGTTAGGTGAACTCAATTCATGCCAATAGCCACAAATCACAAGTTATAACAAAATAAATTTTGAACAAAAAGTTTCAAAGGTTGGTTACAATATTTAATTCAAGGAAAAGTGTTCTGCAAAATAAACATATCTTTAAAGTTAATTTCACTTGCGATATTAATAACACCACATAGAAGTTCTAAACCACACTCAAGTCATATAAACTTTAGTAATGACGTAATTTCTAGTTTGAACGGGTTTGCGGATGTGACATACTTTAATGAATATATTCAAAACAGATGTCTTTGTTAATAGGCCATTAGTATGCTACCAGTCGCACAATACAATAATCTATTATTTTCAATATGCGTTTAGCTTTCAATAAACTTGTTTAAAGGATATGTTACTTAATAACACTTCATAAACATCATCATCAACAGCCTTTACTAGCTAACTACTGGACATAGGCCTATCATTAGAAAGGGGGTTTTGACCTACTACACCACGCTGGCCAAACGGGTTGGTATAGGCTTTCTTTCAACTTATCCTTCTCTTTGCAGTGCTGTTATTCTGCACAGTTTACTCCCTGACTCGTCTCTTACGACACCCACGGAATAAATAGGGGTGTTGACACTCCGTAGTCTTAATCCGTCCTACGCGGACAATATAACACTTAATATTAGGTTCAAGTTTGTAGTAATTGAGGTTGTTTTAATCGGACTCTTGAATAAAGGTGTCCCTTATAAGATTATTTATTAAGTGCCATACAAGTTTTTTTTCTGTATTAATACTAAATCTCGTATTGCGTAAAACGTAAAGCGTTATTTATTTATTTAATTAAGGTTCACCAACAGTTGTTACAGATACACGGATAGGAACATGTATTTGATGTCTTTTTTTTCTCTCTTTATTTATTATTGGGTAGTTGTAAAATTGAAATTTTACATGTCAGTCCTTATTTAATTTATACTCTCGATTGTCAGCAATTTTTAAACTTACTAAAATACATAATCAATAGTGAAATATAAGAACAAATGAGTTTATTTTCATAATGTACATGTCACTCCCATCGTACCTCATACAAGATATAACTAAATTACAACTTAACTCAATTAAACTAAATTAAAACGTAGTGACATGAACTTATAAGCTGAAAGTGGCTTTTGAAGCTGGCGCTGACAATATAAGGTGGCACATCGCACGGTGTACTCGCACAGTTTTATTTAACTTTGTTTACGGACTTAAAAAAAAAGACACCTCTGTGGTTTGTTTCGGCGTTTCTTCCGAGAGTGAGTCTTAGGAAATGCCGGCTCCTTCTAGCTATAAAATCCGACTTGTAAAAATATCTGAAAAGATTTACTTACAGAAATAAATATCATTTATCATCATCGTAATTACGCCTTAAATTTAACTGTAAAACCAATTATCATAGGTAAACACCATGCAATTTTCTTTTTGTATCAACATCTGTTGTATTATTGTAAAGACTTACGTTATAAAGCGAGTATAACACAGCTTAAAGCGATTGTTTGGCACATGTTCGCTGAATGGATGGCCGATTCCTAAAGTCTGGAATGTAAAACAGTGTAAGACGTCCATCAACAAGGTGGACAGATTATCTTATAATGGTTGGAAGGTAGACCGTATAGATCCTTTTCTCTTGGGTCCTTCGTTAACTGTTCAGCAGTGGAAGTATTAGTAGAATAGATAGATCTTGTCTCAAATTACAGATCACTAGGTGAAAAAGAACCATCAAAATGAATTAGTCTAGTAATACGAAATGAACAAGATGATACTAAAGAACACCAAATAAACCATATAAACCATATAAAAATAGCACATTTGCAGTATTGCGCCATATAAAGTTAGTTAATGACTCAATTTGTGGTTCGTATGAACACGTACAGAGATTGCGTGAGCGAATTAAATTTAATACACGAACAAAGTATTAGTGGGCCGAATGTATCATAATATAACCTGAGGGAGAGGTTTGAGGTTTTGTGGTACTCGTATTCAGCTGTAGTGAAACTTACTATCGGTATAAAGTAATAATTGTGTTTGTGATGATGTTCGAAATTCTCGTAAATCGTTTCAAACTGTTTCTTTAAAATATGTGTAAAGTTGTGATTTGCCGCTTTCTGAAATGAAATTAGTATTTTTTTCCTTTGTCGAATTTCTCTTCGAAGCAAAACACAAGAGAAGCAAAAAGAAAACACATACATAAAAAAGCACAATTAATCGAGAGGAGGGGGGATATAGGTTATAAAAGATAAATATATGTTTATCAGCGATCTGATTATCATAATACATGCTTTGCCTAGTTTGGCACCAGACGGCCGTTGGTGTTATTCTTTAAGTTCGTAGAAGTATATTTCCACAAAACGGCACGGAAAAGGTCCACATAGAAAACCATGGCCGGTGACTCATCTTTAAACACTAAGCTTTTAAGTTATTTTTATTGTTTCTATTATTATTGATTTTTATAACAGTGCCTGGATGACCGAGCTTAGCTCGGTATTTTTTTTTCTTGGTAAATTTTCTAAAAATGATACCTAGCTAAACCGGTTAATAAGGCACATTGCAGGGGACATATTAAATTTCATAATAATTGTTAGAGCCATTTTCGAGATTCAGATTATACATATAAATATACATATATACAAGAATTGCTCGTTTAAATATATTAGATAGATTATATTTAGCAATTTTACCGTGAATTGAGGAAGTAATAAACGGTATCTCTTACGAAGGTTCTGATATGTTTCCCTATATTTTAATGGAAGTATACGTAAGTTTACAATTCACCAAAAGATACGTAGAGATGTAATACAAAACATGTTATTTTAACACGTGCCTGGTTTTATTGCCTGGTTGTAGTATGAAAACATTGCGGTATCAAACCTGTTTTGTAATAAAAAGATTGTTCAGTATACATGGTTAGCATATTTAGTTCACTGTTGACACATTTTAAGATATTACCAGGAACTGGCTCAGCACTATTTCAAGCATAATTAGAAGCCCAAAGTGAATGAAACAACAAACATCTTTGAGAAGTAACATTAGTGAATAATAAACCATATCCGTAAAGAAATAAGAGCTGTTGAGACTGTTAGTTATAAATTTGTCACTTATGTTAAAACAGTCCCCAATGGAAATAAGCGGGCATCTAGTTGTATTCAAGAAAAGTTGCGTGTGTCTGTGTTAATAATAGTTTAAGCAAAGTAGTAGAAAAGGAAATTTACTCGTTTGTTTAAGTTTATACCGTTTTTCCTTCCACTGTTCTAATAATTGATATAATATTTAACCGAAGTATGTTTTTAAAATGAAATTCGTGCATAAGTCTGTCATATGTAGACGGATTTTGAAAATTATTTTTTTGTTCGAAAGGGGTTCCCATTTAAATTTCATATAGATCTGATGATGAGTTTCGGAGACAGAGAACGGAACTGTTAAACAAATGGCAGCAAATCAACCACGATTGCTGCTAGGTTTTTTAGTGCTCCTTATTAGTACTTTTTGAGGTCGGTCTTGCTTTTTTGAAGAAAGATTTTCTTGTACTATTCAAATTTGCACTTACTACACATAAAACAGTAGTCTGTACTGAGCGCTGTTCTGGAAAAATCGAATCCGCAAACCATTCAAGTATATCAAATACTTGCTGTACCTTGCACGATTCGCTGTGGCACATTGTAATTACATTGATGAGAAATTGGGAGCTAAATTGTTGCGAAAAATGTATAAAAACAAACCCTTAAAGCTGTTTGTATATAATGTCAAAATTTGAGCTCAATCGGTGTAGAAATTTTGAGTTTTTGAAGTTTGCACGTATACATTTTTAAATATACCTAATAAATTAGATCTAGAACACGCACTCGTTCTTGTTCATGACACTAGGTCATGAAAATCTTATAAAATTTTCATGACCTAGTGTCATGAAAATCTTACAGCAGGCTTTTTTTTTTGAAGACAACTCCCGCACTAGGAATAAATCCTGTGTCGCGGGGGCTTTACAAACGTACATGAAACAGACACAAAGAACAACCAGACTCAAAACAACAATTTGTGAATCACAAAGTGTCGTCCCATGTGGGGATCGGAGCACAGCACTCGGCGTAGTAGTGAGCGGCGTGGCGACCGCTTAAACCACTACGCTATCCGTGCCTTAACTACCTGATTAGGAATAGGAAACATCTTTGGAGTTTCAAATATCGTACAATTTACTAATCACGATTTTTCATACTAATCTAGATAAATTCAATCATACATAGACGCCAACAAGTTTCGGGATTATCTAATTAAGGTTTTAATGTCAAGGCTTACGGGTAATAAGCCTAAAGGTATTTCGCAAAGCTTGGGTATTTTAAACCGATTTTAACTAAAACCATTGTTCAGATCGCGAACAAGAAGGTGTTGGGTGTAAGAACACTCCTAAATTAATGACAATATTTCACAAGCTCTGCGTTATGCTTAGTATTCACACGCTACTAGTATATACATACTTTTGTTAAACTTTAATAACGTTTATTCTTACCAAGTATAATCTCTTACCCTGTTATGTAAACATTACTTTAATACTTGTTTGACTTTATTTACTACTATACGGATCTGTTTACGACTGTTGGTTAGGCCTTGGAATACATCTTTAACTGTATCTGCTGTTGTCTTTATTTACTACTGCATGGATCTATGTACGACTGTTTATGAGCACTTGGTATATATATTTAATTGTATTTACTGTTATTGTTATTTACTACAAACTTTAAAGGAAAATCATGACAATGTAAAGAATGACGTAAGCTTTGCTGTTTTTAAATAAAGTTGTTGTGTGTGGGTTGTTTTTAAATAGAGTGACGTCAGATTTGCTGGTTACTTTATTTAAAAACAACCCAGATTACGTCATATACATATTATACATAAATATAAATATATACCACCCAGATACGAAACAACTCCCCACACTATTATTTGTCGTTAGAGGCAATCAAACCCATCCCCATCAACCCTCTGGCCTAACCCCTAGACCAACAAGCCCAGGGAGACTCATCCCGTCTAAAGAAACTTAAATCATTTTTACACTTAAAGCCTTTTCTTATAACAAAATAAAATTGTCAAGAGAGAAAGATTGTGCTAGTTTTTGTAGGCACCGTTACGAGACTACAACAGGCGTTGCTCTGTGCTTATTCCATTCAGACGAGCCTTGTAATACATTTTCTGAAGACAAGAACTGGTTTTAGCACTTGAATGTAAACTATGCACTTTGTTAAGCAAAGTTGTGGTCAAATGGATTGCAGTTTTATTAAGAAATAGTATGTTAAGGCATACAATATTTTTTTAAATATACAAACATACATGGCTTCGAAAAACAACACCCTTCTTCTGGTGCAGTTGAGCAGGGAGATCCGGATTCTGTAAAGCCGATATGACGTAATATAGTGGGGCTATTATGGAGGCTATTCTGAACACCTGCTCAACACAGATAGAAACAATTCAACGGAATTTTAAAACCAATGGAAAGGGCCAAAATATTGCTGTATTTTGGGTACCCTTGTATAATAGCAGCGATCCCTCGTTCCTAACTTATGGCAAAGGTTTTGGGTTTTGTTATGAGTGGAATATTTAAAATTATTATAAACATAATGATTATAAATTAATGTTTCTGAAGCATATTAGTTTAATAATAAACATGTGAAATTTCAATGTGATAAACAATTACTCAGACTAGTGTCATTTAAATTTCGTTAATTTGTGTGGTTGTAACTTTAACAGTAATGACGAATTGCTTGAAGTTACGGTTAAAATGTTGATGATTCAAACACCACTTTTCAATGCACTAGATTTTTTTTTACACATTACATTACACAACGCCCGAATTAGGAATATAGCCTGTGTCGTGGGGGACTTTACAAACATACATAAAATGGACACAGAACACCCAGACTCAGAACAACAATTTGTGGGTCACATAAAGCGTTGTCCAATGTGGGGTTTGAACCCACAACACTCGGCGTAGCAAGAAGCGGCGTGAAGACCGCTTAAACCACTACGCCATCTGTGCCATATTTTATTACAGTCATATTTTATTTTACGAAGATCATGAAAACTTAAAGACTTGTTATGATTGTAACAAATTAAGGTTTATACGACCTATATATTTTATGTTATGTTAGAGGGGTGGGCGGACGGGTCACATGGAAAGTGACCATCGCCGCCCATGAACGTCTGCAACTCAACTAAAAAAACAATAACATAGATATATTTCAAAGCCCGACCTGAATTAAAGAATAAAACTATAATGTCGCCCTTTAAAGAGAAGATTTATCGTATGCGATATAGGGCCCTATTGCACAGAAAAAAAGGAGAAGCCACAAGTAAAAGATTTTCTTACTAACTTTCGCATTCCATAAATCGAATCAAATCTGTTAGGTAGACGCTTCTTCACATATCATCATTAAAATGTATATGACAGTTCTGAGCTAGTCTTGGACTTAGTCTTGCATATTTTTTGGTATTGTTTGAATTAAGAATTATCGCATATTTCTTTCTAAACCTCTTCTTGTTGCTTTACATCCATGTTTTCCTGAGAATCGTGGATTACTTCCCGACATCATTGCAGTAAGGCTTCTAAACAGAATGATTTAATTTGTTGCTTTAATTATCCTCTAATTGCCTTTAAACACTTTGTGCGAAAGGATTACTTAAGATTCCAGATTAATTTTATCTTTTAGTTAACGTTTCATATTTATTATGCATTCATGAACACCCCCTCACATTCCACTGCTGGACACAGGCCCCTCCATAAGAAGGTTTTGGACTACTATACCACGCTGGCCATACGGGGTTGGTATAGGTTGTTGGCGTTTTTTTTTTTTTTTTTGGGGTGCTAGGCTAGAAAACCTCCCCGTGGTGCACCCTGGAAACGCTGGCGATGGCACTGTTTCCTCCTTGTCCACTTGGAGGAGAGGATTATCGCTCGGCGTGTACTGGCACTACCACCGAGCAGGCAGGGGGACGTAGTCTCCCTATCACCATCGGCATATCGTAATCCCGAGAAGAGCGCTGTGGTCAAGTCTCGCGGCTCTGATCGGGGGCGAGGGCCCGGACCGCGAGGAAGAAAACCTCTCTAAAAAATTCCCCGAATCCCGTGTTCTGGTGCGTGGCCAGGGGATGCATGGCTGATGGGTAGTTCAGTCGTAAGCGCACTCCCAGCCGGGGCACTTGCGGACCCCTCGGTTGGGCATAAACTTACGCTTGCCCGGGTATTGGGGGATCTCTGCCCGGGTGGACCTTTAGTTCTTCCCCACTCGTGGGTATAACATGGAAATTGAAGAAACAAACAAAGGAAAAGGACTGAAGCAAACAATGAAACAGGCAAGCCAAACGGACAACGAAACGGTGGGAAGGAAAGAGAAGGAGGAATCAAAGAAGAAGAGTAGTGGAGTGGACTTGGCGTCCACTGAAGGTGAGGTGGTGAGAACGCCTATCTCGGTAGGGCTCCCAGTAGTCAGACTGGAGCGTCTTCGCTCCAGGTCGGTTGCTTCGGCAGACGGTGGCTCCAGTGACGATTGACGCACTGGACAATATGCAGGTTGAACTCCGCGACACTGGGAGCCGCAAGCGTGGACGCTCTGGAGAGGAGGGTGTTGACCCCTCGCAGGACATGCTGCCACTTAAGGTGGCCGGCAGCCAGCGAGGACGGTCACGGACGCCGATCGCGAGGTCGCGTGCCCCTGTCCCCGTCCCGTCGGGCTCCGCCTTCTCTGGGGCGGAGTCATACAGGCGGGTCCGAGCGGAAGGAGAAGCCGTAGCGGAGGAGGAGATCGCAGATCTCCTGCTTAGGATTCGGGAGCCGGTGGAGGGAGATGCCTCCCGGGCTCCCGTGTCTGTACAGGAGAGGGCAAGAGCGGCGGTGGACATAATTAAAAAGGTGGCCACCAAGTCCGTGAACCTTAAGGGCTCCTTTGTGAGGGCCCTTAAGGACTCCTCCTCCACTGTGTCGGAGGTCGTGGAGGACCTGACAGGCGAGATGTCTCGTCTGCAGGCCGCCAACGAGAGGCTGACGGAGCGGGTGAACGAGCTGAGCGCTCTGTTCGCCCGCTTCCAGACGAACCTCCCCGAGCGGGAGGCCCCGTCCACGTCCCAGCCTGCCCCTACCACCAACGAAGGGGTACCTGACGCCCAACTTTGTAAAATTCTTGACGCAGTTGGGCGTATGCTGGCCGGTCGTGCGCCCCCAAGCCGAGGCCTAAAGCGGCGCCGAGGAGTGGAGTGGCTATCCCTCCGCTCCCCACTCCGACATCCCTGCCGGGCCCCTCCGCACCTGCTCCCTCCAACGAGGGTTGGCAAGAGGCAAGGGTGTCAAAGAAGTCCCGAAGGCGGGCTAGAAGGGCTGCCCAAAAAGCGGCCCAAGCCCAGCCTTCACCACCGGTGACAACGGCCTCTACTAAGAGGCCGCGGAAGCTGCAGCCGCCCAAAACCGCGGCTGTAGTAGTCACGCTGTCGCCGGAGGCGGCCAGTGGCGGGCCCGGTCTCGCCACTGAATTCGGGACGGCAGAGATGAGGTTGCGCCGCGCCCAGACGGGAGCTCGAGTATTCGAGTTCCCTGGGGCTGAAGGCGCGAAGACGGCCGAAAAGTTCGCCGAGAAGTTGCGGGGAATGTTTGCCGACACGGACGGTGTTAAGATCGCCAGGCCCACCAAATGCGCGAAAAGGTTGTTGGCGTTTTCCCTCTCTTTATTATACATTATCACGGATCGATTGGTTACGAATGATGTTGGACTGAAAAATGTGGGTCAGATTGCGCAATTTGTCAATACCAGTTTTCCAGTCTTCTTGTCTTGTCTTATCTTCTTGTCTTGTCTTCTCTTCTCTGTTCTTGTCTTGATCCGTAATAAGTAAAAAAAATCCTTTTTTTTTATTATTTTTTTATTATTATTATTTTGTGAATATAAATAAGACACCTTCCTAGGTATCTTATTTATATTCACAAAATAATAAAAATAACGACCATATCTCTCAAATCACAAAGACACAAAGTGCGGTATATGAGTAACATAAATACTAAATAAGTAGAGTGGATTCCCACTTAGGACAAATAATTTTATGAAGAGCATGATTATTTGTTTTGTATCCGGGTGTAAATTATATTTAATATGTATGGTAGACAAAACAGGTGTCATGTCCCTCCGACCAGAGGAGGTGATCATGCCTGGCAGGCCGCGGCCCAACGGTTGATGTTGGTAATTTATATATATATATGCTAATCGCGATTTATATCGCGACACAAGATTAGCAGTTACTCCCTAGTTCGGTGTTTTTGCGTTAGATAGCGCTGTAGTATGTTTTAGTTTCTCTGTATGTGGAAGGCGCCATATGTATTTATAAAATAGAAGTACGTTTATCTGCAGTCTGGTCATCTGGCTCTACCTACTTTAGGATCAACCGCCCGTGTGTGATGTGTGAAAACAAAAAAATACACGGCATTAAGTTATCTTACACATTCAAAACGAGTAGAAACTTTAACATCAAGATAATCTAACTAACAAAGAAGTTCTCCTTAAAGCTTATCCCAAATCCTATAAGAAGCTCCTCAAAGCAGTTCCTTACACAATCAGAATGAGTAATCTCCTTATCAATTGTATGTTTCATTTGGAATTCCCTTTCGCAAGCCCTTAACCAAACATGCTTAGCGGTGCTGGTATAATTAACTAGCAATTTTCTTTGAGTAATTAAGGATTTAGTAGATCCTTTGTTTGCTTTACAGTTGTCTTTAATATCTTAGTACGCTATTTATGTTTATTTATTAGAATAAGTGTTATTAGAAATATTTAAGTTTGTACAATTTGCAAGACTTCTCTTTATGGATTAACTTTTACAAAAAGTTCAGTGAAGTAAGTCAACAGGTACGTCTCACATAAAAACTTAGCCATCGTCTTCAATAATATAAATGCTCTTAAAAACATGATGTAGAAAAATCGTAGCATCAAGCAGTTATCTAATCGCATTGTGTACTGTTTGGCCTTAGATAGGCACCTGTCGCCATACAGGTCCACACATTTACTGTTCGAGGCTAGTACGGGGACTCAGGAGCCAGGAGTATGTGGTGATTCCACTAAAAATAACCCCGACGGCCGGCCTCAGGTGTCCTGTTACCACGCCTAATCACCAGGCCTTATCTCAGGGAAAACACTTCCCCCTCAATCAGGCTACCACTCTATCCCCTTATAGGAAAGCCTACAAATTGAGACGTTCTTATTGTAAAAACTTTGGTAAGTAATACTCAATTTTATTATTAATACGTCACGTACCAGCTTTTTATGTATAATAAATAAGTTTTGATGAATTAACCGTATTAATATATTTAGTCGTTACATTAAACTACCAGTATAATTACCTTTTCTGTCACTAACTTCGTTATATTCACAAAGGTAGACGCTTATTACAAGATCACATTTTGCCATCTATATTCTATAGTTAATACAGTTTTATGTATCAATCGTTGACAAAATCTGGGTATTTAATATAACTTTGTGTACCCCTTCGGAAATACAGCTCCGAATGCATTTTATTACTTACTGAGAATTTCAATAAAATGTGATTCAGGACTTCGTAAGCGCAAGCTAACAAGTATCAGGAGACCGATGTGCCATTCTGCAATTTTATCCATTACTAACTACAGTTATATTTCTATTTATAGAACTCTTGAGTATAGAATGTATCTCTCTCTAGCTCACAAACGCAATTTGTTTTAGTTATTTGTCCACACTTTTTCTAAATACATACTAGTTATCAATTTAAACATGAAAAATACACTGGACATTGCATATGCAATTTGACTCGCGGCACAAAATTGATCTTCGAAGATTTAGAGATTTTTACACGACTAGCTAAGAATTATTCAGGACATTATATACAATTATGGAACGTGACCTTAAAGATTGAAGTATGAATATAAATAAATAAATAAATCTCTACCTGCCTAACTATGCGAGCTTCTCGAACAATTCCTTACATTCCCCAATCTGTTCATGTCAATAATATTCTTTCACTTGCACTGCCTGCAAATCTTGCCTTTCTTTCGCCTTTAAAATACTCTTAATTATTCCTTATTCTTTTATCCTAAAATAGTTCAGTTATCGGCTATATATTGGACTCTTATTTTTCATCGTCATCATCAGCAGCCTCTAGTAGTCCACTGCTGGACATAGGCCTATCCTCAAAAATAGGAGGTTTTGGCCTACTATACCACGCTGGTCAGCTAAATGGACCAAATCATAGTTGGCAAAATTTGGCTTCTTATTACGTCTCTGCCTACAGATTTTTTGGACCCAGGCGTAAAGTTTCTGAATAACCTAAACCAACCAATTAACTATACTTCACTTAACGTTCCTGGTTAAATGGAAGCAACGAACAGAAGTTTTATTTATCAATCTGAAAGAAACATTCAATAAGCTAGTAAAGCTAGCTTTTCTGAAAATTAATTCAAAATACACACATCCATATAATTATATGAATCTGTTCAAAGTCACAACTCAAACTGTGTCGGGATCGCAGGTAGAATAAATTAATGCAGAGGAGTCATGGAAATGTAAAGATGTAGAACTTTCTAGGTTTTGATACGGCATACTTAACTTTTAGTATCTGATTATAAGAAACAGTCTTATTGTTAGTCAATGTTCAATGACAACTATGTAGTTTAGAGAGATTAACTCAAATGTCATACCCATTGTTTTCACCAGAATACTTATATTCTTTTATTTATTTATTTAATGACTTTGTGCACATAAGTACAATGGCGGACTTAATGCCATAGGCATTCTCTACCAGTCTACCTTAGGGTGGTGTGGAAATGAGTGTGAAGGTGCACTACCCTTTCGTTGAGAATTATAAAGTGGACATAAAAGAAATAATGTTAGCAATACTGTCTAGCACAGAAGGTTTTTTAAAGTCTCTTTACCTATTATATAGTATAATCTTGAGTTCTATCATTCCTCTTTATTTAAAATACACATTGAAATTTGACACGAAAGTTGCGTATAACTCTATGGAACTCAAAGAGTTGTAATATACCGTAAAAACTATCCGTTTGTAAAATGTGTCATCAGTACCCATGAGGTAAAAATCTCGAAAGTGTTGCGTGGAGATTATTAAAATAGTTAGAGAGGAACGCTTACAAGAAGACAGATTTATCGTTGCTTGTTCGTGATCCTTAACTGGAAACTATACCATGTTATAGTGGTATTACAACTAAGAGCAAATATTCAAATTAACATAATAATTAATAATGATGATATGTCAATGACTAAAATAATATATTTCTTTCTTTTTTTATGTTAGAGGGGACAGACGAGTAGACGGGTCACTTGATGGTAAGTGAACATCGCCGCCTATGAACAGTCACAAACGCGTTGCCGGTCTTTTAGGAAGGAGTACGCTCTTTATGACAGTAAAGGAAATAATCGAATGTTTGAAAGTTATAAAGAGAAACGACGTGGTAACTGAATTAGTAACTTTTAAGAAATTATCCAACGTATTACGTTAAGTGCGAACATCAAAAGAGTCTAAGAAATTAAAGCTATAAAAGCAAACAACAACACTTACTTCTTTTTACACCCTACAACAATGGAACAAGAAAATAAAAAACCTGTTCACTCGGATGAGAACTTTCATGACAAATGTTAACGTAAAGCTAAATTACCCAAACGAAATTACCTCATCCAATTTATGTACATCTGGTAGTTCTATTCCCACCCTCCATATTGCGGGCTTAATCTGCATGTCGTTACGAGCCGTGTCTCGACTCATCCATAATTCACATAATGAGGACAGGCAGAATACTGTGGAGACGAAATAAGTTATTCAAGAAGCATTTAGATTTAGAAGCTTTAGATACTGGTTGATCAGACAAAAAGTTAACCCCAAAGATTTGCAAAGTGAAATTGAAATTGATCTGAAATTTGTTAGAGGATAATAGTTTTTTTTTTATAAATAATGTTAAAAAAATGTTACCAATTGGTTTAAATCTGTTTCAGATTTGAACAAAGGATATTTAAATAAAATATCATATTTAATTATATATTATAGTTAAATTTTCAGTAATATAAAAATGATAAACCCTCAATATTATCTTATTCTGTTTGATTAAAATGAAACATAGGAATGAGATCATGTTGTAAATCAACAACTCAAAAATTAGTTTTAAATTACTTTTAAAAATACCTCAATGTTTTTAATTATCGAATTTAATTGAACTCGAATCAAGCATCCACTTCGATGCTCTCGATAAGTCTTTGTACTAAAACACCCAAGACACTGCTCAAGCGTTCTTGAAACTATTAGAGCAGTGACTTAAGTATTTGCAAATTTCTCAGGCGTTGATTTCATCGTGTAAGCGTTGTCTTGACCGTTTATGCAACACTTTCTGGGTGCCAGGGATTTCTTTGCAAGGGTTCACCTGGTTCCCCAGCAACTTGTACCCGCGACGGCGTGCGGTTTTTAGCCGCTTTGATTCCGACATAACCATCCCACCGGTGGGTGATATACGAGGGGATTTCCACACAGAAAAAAAATAGTGGCACTCCGGGAGTGCCGACAGAAGTGAAAACTTTTTTATTTTTATTATAACAGTTTCTTTGTTTTTTTCGGTTAGTAAAGTTCCGACATGAATATATACCTATGTTGCACGTATATACACAACATATGTTTATATTATATATAGTTATATTGTCAATGTATTTCAACCCAAACTCAACTCTCGTGTGTCGGTAACGGTAACAGTGTCTCGAGTTCAATGTTTTTTTCCATCTCAAAACAAAAATACATTCTTTTGTTTATTGTTCAAGAATGCCCAACGCGCATAAAGAAGTTTTCACTTCAAAAAAGGGTGCAAAGGAGCAGACGTGTCACCTGATAGTAAATAACTCGACCGCCGTCCATGGAAACCTGCAAACGAAGAGTCACACGTGCGTTGCCACGTTTGAATTCCTCCCCCTCCGGTGACGTCACTCATTCTACGGAAAAGCAAGAATTGTTTAACACCAGTTATCTCTGAGGCCGTGGTATCACTACTTCATGCCAAAACATGGCTCTCCCACTATAATATTGGTATATATTTATAAACATTCAAAACACGAGCTACGTCATTTTTGCTTTTATTAAGCGGAAAGCGTAACACTGTATAGTCCTGATTGGCTTTGTTCAATAATTTGTCATGGTTATCATTTCATTTAACACTCTTCTGCCTGTGTGGAGGTGGATTAAGAATGCAGAGTGTCACCTCATATTCATCCTGTGACTAAGAGCCAGCCGACTAAGAGAGAAAACCACGCAGGATAACAGTACTGCAAAGAGAAGGAAAACTTGACACAAATCCTATAACAACCCGTCTGGCCAGTGTGGTGTAGTAGGTCAAAACCTCCTTTCTAAGGAGAGGCCTATGTTCAGCAGTGGACTATTAAAGGCTGTTGATGATCAACACTCTTATAAAATAAATGTTAAAACACAATATATTTTTTGAAGAAACTGAAATTTGTATTAACATTATCCCTTGATCCAGGTTTTTGAAATAAAATAAGGCAAACCACTCCATTTATTTATTTTATGCAAACCACGTAAATTAGCAGCCAGCCATGAATTAACCAAATCATACTCTTGAGCGCAACGGACTAAGTAAGCGGAATCTTGACTTGTATAATTAATTGAGCATTTAAAGGGTATTTTAAAATCCTTATTTTTTATCAGTCTGTACGCCCATACAATTTTTGTGTTCCCATTTAAATAAGAAAAGACAAATCAAAGGCATTTGTACCGTGGTAAGGCTACATACATTATTAAGCAGAACTCTGATAAACCGACAAATTTGTATAATACTGCCAGCTTTGGGGTATACAACCAAAGTGACTTTCGTCTGAAAATCAACCTTTATACCACTACGTAAAATACAGTTTGTATTAAATTAGGTACCAGTTGACGGAAATTTGCATTTGTGGGTTCCAAGTGCTGTTACTAGCAATTTGCTGTCTAGAAATTATTTCTGTAACTTTTATATCGTTCTCGTAAGGCTTAAATTTGAGTGTACGTTTAGTGAGTGATGTGTTAGGTGTGGAAACAGCGAGGGAATTCATCAAGTTTGCTTAAAATGTTGATATTTCAAATTCCAAGTCTTTAATGGAGCGAATGTTTGCATTGTAAGGATTGTTAGCATTAGGCGTCTTATTAATACAAAGTTTAAACGATGTTTCTACAGTTTGATTCAATTTCTGACAAAACTTTCTTAAGGTTTTTGAATCTATGTAGAAATTGAACTCTATTTTTTATAAACATCGTATTTCAGGACTTGATAAGATGAAAGACTTGCAAAAAATATATGGTTTGGTTAAATATAAGAATCGTTTTAGAAGGACCGACATGAAAGTCATCTTAATATAAAGTTTTTTAGGGTGTAATATATGTTAAAAACGAGTAGACGGGTCACCTACTATCGCTACCAGCGCCCATGGACACCTGAGCGAGCGTGAGCGAGGCTTTTCAGAGGTCCCATCAAAATCAGAGGGGAACCCCCCGTTGGGCCTTTAGCAATCCTACTCACTCGGTGAAATGCAATGAACGAATTGCATAACACTGATTTTTTGTGAAGCTGAAGAATTGAAATCATTATCAGCGTCATCATCATGATCACAAGCCTTTACTAGTTCACTGCTGGACATAGGCTTCTCCTTAGAAAGGAGGTTGTGGCCTACTATACCATGCTGGGGATAGGTTCGGGTTGGTATAGGGTTTGTTTTAAGTTTTCCTTCTGTTTGCAGTGCTATTGTCCTATTCATTTTATTCCCTTAGTCGGATTTTAAGACACCCATGGGATGAATAGGGGTGGTAACACTCCGTATTCTTAATCCGTCACCCCACTACAGAAAATAATAATAGATACAACAATTTTATCATGGTTATATTATTTAACATAACACTCTGTAATTTATTGGAATAATAATTTTATTTAAATTTGTTTGCAAATGCTATCTACACTAAAATTCTCTGATGAAGACTGAGGTTTCTAAAACGTAGAAATCAGTGCTTGTTTGAATTTGCTGCCGTACCGTTCACCTGATTACCATGAAATATTGCACACACGTATCCAGGGAAACAAAGAAGAATAAAGGGTACCTTTTATAGCTGGTAAAAGCTACTATGGAATAAAAGGAGAGGACATAAAAAGTTTTAGGATTTAGGCCTGCTTTTAATCCTCAAAGTTAACGACAAATCGATGTGTAATAAAAGGGACGAATTAAAACTTCGACGCTTTTGTACGTGTGTAGCTTGTAATCTGATCAAAATATGTAAAACATTTGTTTTAATTGGGTTACTTTATGTGATGAAAGAGTTTGATTTTATTTATCTCTTTGAGAAAAATTCCTTACCCTGAGTAATGAAACCGAACGAAACAAAAATTTTCTGTTTTTTACAGGTAGTTTAGTGAGATATTGTCATGGAAGTTTTTCTCTAGAACTCTTTCCAACTCAAAAAAAAATATCATACGCTAATCGCAGCGATTAGCGTATTTAAACAAACAAATAAAGAAAAATACAAAAGTTTGTAAAATTAGTACCGAAAATCGTCTGGTGGTCGAATTTTGGCTGTTTTGAAGTTCGTGTTTTATTTCATAGACCACTATAACCTGAACTATAACTTTGGAGCCTTTTGTACCATGATAGATCGACATATTATGGACATATTCTGAACGTCTATAGTTTTATATACCTAGCCTTTTCAAAATTTTAGTTTTGGACATTTCTACATAAAAAATCCATTCTGTCAAATATCATATCCGTGTGTAATATTTGTTTTTTTTTTAATATTGTTAATACATGCTCATGAGAAAAGTTAGTGACAAGTCTCTATAGTCCTTTGAGAGGGTAGTAACTTAATTCACTAAAATGGTATGTCCTATATACTCCCATCTAGTTTCCCCTAGGAGAAAATTCATTTGGATAATTATCTTACCCTTATCCGTATGAATTAACCTACGTAAAGGTGCAACTGGATTATAGAGTGTTCTAGAACAATTAATGCGGAGTTAGTCGAAGTGGAATTGAACGTTGTAAAGTAATGGCTTCATAGGGAATATTAAGATGGACTTGTTTAAACTGAGGACGTGGTTCTGGGTGAACACACTGCTCCAGACTTTGTCGTGCTTTTTTCAGGTCATTAATATATTGAATTGTCATATCTTAACATATAGATATCTTAACTTAACATATAGATTCTGTGTACTTTAGGCATAATAGAATATGAAAGGTTACATAACCTCAAAAATCGACATGAATTGCGTTTTTTTGCACTTTTAGGTTAGAACATTTCAAAGACCCGACCTGATAGAGCAATTTGATTCAGCGCACTAAAATCCTTCGGGAAAGTATACTCTGGTTTAAGGGAAATAAACTTTGTCAAATAAACTCATGATTAGGTGGATTAATAAAAATCTGGAGACTGAATTCATCTAAGCAAATCAAGCAAGTCCATTGGAATTTCATATTCATGATGTATACGATAGTAAAAGTAAGTTGTAAATATACTTATAATAGCTTTTCCCGAAATAGGTCGACATCAGATATCATAGTAATTATACTGAAAGTTTGGAATAAATAAGTATAAAACAATAGTTTCCCATAAAAAACTTTATACCGGTAGATTTAAAAAAATAGTAACACGTTTTTATTACTTTTAATAAAGAATATTTTGCTCCTAGCTTGAAAACGCTAAAACCAAAAATGGTGAAGTTTCATGTAAATTAACAACCCCCGTTTTGCACCCTAAGGCGAGGAATTTTTAAAAATCCTTTCTTAGTGCACACCTACGTCACCTAAGGAACATTTGCACAAAGTTTCATGCAACGGTCTCAGCTGTGCGTTGATCAGTGTGTCAGTGACTTCTTTTATCGACATGTATTTTGTATTTAAAATACATATTACGCTTATTAATTATTTGCTTTTCAAATGGATAGAAAACCAAAATGTAGACGATGTTAGAACCTAAATAACAATATACATACTGATATGTCCGTGTGAAATAAAAAATCTAATAAGTTATAGCGAATTCAGTAAAACCATGTTTTGACATCATTTAACAAAGATTAGCTGACATAATTATATAGTGACCATTGAGCCTGCATTGCGCAATGAAAGTTCCAGTTCTGATAAATATTTAGAACTTCAATTTTAACATCAACCGACACCGGTTGATGCTCCCTCCGCGTGATAGTCCATCCATTCCTTCAAACTTCAATGACATATAATACTTTTTAAATGAAAAAAAAAACAAAATATGTTGTTCCTATTTCAAATCCGTATGTCGCAAACAATTCAATGAAACTAGGGCGTTTTTGTCCTCGCTCAGTTTCATGCTTGTCGCGTATTTTTTTTGTAAAACGAGCTTTCAAATAGCCCTCTAAAGCCGTACCTACCTCCGTATTTGAATCTGAAAGTATTGAGCAAATTCTTTGTTACTAGAGAGTGTCGCGCCAATGTTGTGTTTGGAAGGATATTGCTTTAGAGAAAAGAGGTTTTAATGTACTGAAAAGGGGATAACATTGATACTTTTTATATTTATTACGAAGTACCTATTTGTTTTCATAGGAGGAGTCGATTTGGTAGTAATAGACGCTGTAGTTTAAATCAACACAATATCAAAGGAGCTACATATTTTTTCATGCGCTCTGAACGTATTCATACGAGTTTTTTATAATAATAATAATTAATTATTGACCATAGTGTTAAATTAGTTAGTAACTGACTAGTGTCAGTACAGTATATTATATCTTTGACTGCCTCGGTGGTGCCTTGGTAGCGTATGCGATTGTTGTGCTGAAGTCTCGTATTCGCTTGTCGAATTGGACCGAATGTTTGTATGATCTGCAAATATTTGTTTCAAAGTTTGGGTGTTTTTATGTGTAATATGTACGTATTTACAAAAAAAAACAAGTATATAGGTATTCTATCAGTCAATCTATCTTTCATAGTACAAGCTCTGCTAAGTTTAAACTAGATGGCGATGGCATTGTGTGTCAGAGAACTATTTATAGAAAACAAACCATAAAATAAAGACAAATTGTACTAAAAATAGTATTGTATTGGTTTAATATTGATTTTTGTTTGTATGTGACTTGCCAATCTAATGAATTAGGTAATAGCCTGTAGAATTAAATACAAAAAATAAAGTAATATATATTCTAAACGTCTACAATAATATATTATTTGGCTCGAACAGAATGAAAACTTAGATATCTTGACTACTACATACATACTGCCAGATTTAAGGTAATCAATTTATTTGAAGAAGTTAATAAAACAAACCATAGTTTTTAAACTGAAAAATAAAGCATACCTACCTTTATAATTAATCCAGTATATATAATTTAATTTGAAAATTGCTCTTAAATCGATTCTCAATTCTATACTTTTTTTTTTGTGTTTGCTGATTTCATTCATTTTTATTTAAATAGGCCTACTTTATTTATTTTTTAAATATTTTACCCCTGACGGTGGTAAATTAAGGAATTACCAAGACATCAACATCTTCGGTTGTGTAGTGATCTACCACCTCCTGTCTCCTGCTAAGGGAGATAACAATATCATCATCATCAACAGCCTTAACTAGTCCACTGCTGGACATAAGCCTCTTGTTAGAAGAGAGGTTTTAGCCTTCTATACCACACCGGCCAGATGGGTTGGTATGGTTTGTTTCAAGTTTTCCTTCTTTTTGTAGTGCTATTATTCTGCGTAATTTGGTCTCTTAGTCGAATATTACGACACCTACGGGATGAATAGGGGTGATGACACTCCGTATTCTTAATCTGTCACCACACGACAGAAAACAATATAGATATATTATTGTGTACAATTTTATTATGGTTATATTATTTATCATAACACTCGTGATCATTGCTCAGGTACTAAGGACCCCTGACCCTTAGTACTTGAGCAATGATAAGTGATAAGACTGTGGGTTAGGGTATGGGTAGTTTTATTTTTGATTTTTAAGCAGATTACATAAATATTTTAATAAATTCATTAAAAAATGATTTTGCAAAAAAACTAGTTTTTTTGTTTTTGTTTTTAAATTCATTGCGTCCTTTTGATAAGAAGAATAATAATATATAGGCTTTAAGCCGTCAACTGATTTAGTAAAGTTACGTCACAGTTTTATATCAAGGACTTTTGCTATTAAACTTTAAATGTCCTCATTCGGAAGAAGTTTCCTACTAAAACCATCGTAAGAAATAACCTTAGAGCATCATAGTAAAATATTCAGAGTATAACTACGGTAAGATATCGCCTAGAAAACGGCGAAAGTGCTAAAGTGCTATATAAATACTTACTTTAAGTAGCGTTAAAGATAACACCGATACATTTTCTTCTCTAATCTTCCTCTTCCTCGAAATAAATTATTGTGTGATAAAAACTTATAAAATGTTAGATATACTTTAAAGCGTTTTGTTTTTAAAATTTGTACACATTTTTTTTAACTTTATTTACCAAAAAAATACAAAATATTTCGACAATATTATAAATGAAATAATCAATATATAATATAATAATGGGTTTGTAGCACACAAATTAAGTTTATTTCTTTATTGATCTTTCCTGCAAACATATTGCATATGGCGTTTATCAAGGCAAGTTCATCACCTGTAACTTGGGAGCCAGGAGTAATAAAAAATAGTATTGTATTGATTTTGCATTTTTTGTTTAATAATGATTTTTGTATGTATGTTAGTTGCCAATCTAATGAATTAGTTAATAGCCTGTAAAACTAGATATAATAAATGCAGTAATCCATGACGGAGGACCGATGTCTGGATTGGTTTTAAATAGAGTGATTGGATTAGATTTGATTCTTTAGATTGACGAGGTTTTCCTTTATAAAAGCAAGATAATGCGTTTCTAGCACACAAATTAAGTTTATTTATTTCCTTCCTGCAAACATATTGCATAAGGCGTTTATCAAGGCAAGTTTATCACTTGTAACTTAGGAGCCAGTAAACTTAACTTTATCTATGTTAAATTCTTTTTACATAAAGAATTCAAATTTCTTACAATCTGTTTCATAAATAACATACTAAGATTTATACATGGTTTACGATTAAATAAAATATACCCATCATTACCGCGTCTTGTAGCTTTCAGATATGCAAGAATTCTTCAAGCTATAAATATTTAGTACAAAGGGCTCACTGTCTGCCTACTAATTTGTTACTTTTGAAATGGAGGAGATATAACAAAGAACTTTCCGGAATTTATTTCCAAGTCAAGTAGAAATTCGTTCACCACAAATGTTTTCATACAAATTCATAATTTAACTCAAAAACCAATCGATCTTAATGGGCTGTTTAAATTCCATTGCGTCCTTTTGATAAGGAAGGCAATAAAATTGGCTTTGAGCCGTCAAACGATATGGTAATGTTAGAGCACCGTTTTACATTCGAAGCACGGCGACGATATTTCACGGGTAGATCTGCTTGAATTCAGATAAAGGGGACTCCTACTATGGAGATGGATTTTTATTTTGCTTTTATTTTATTTTTTGAGAACCGGTTACGGTTATGTTATTTTGATTACACATACATATTTATCTATCAGTCAAATGAGACGGTAATAAACTAGTGATTGGGTGAAGTTCACATTGTTACTTATTTACCACCTATCGGCATATCATAATGACATTTAAGTTTATGATTTCATGATACACATAATATTGGTACACTTAAATCATTTATATCTCTAGATAGACAGCCAAATCTGTAAAGGTGTCGGAAAAAAATTGTGGCTGGCTATTGCCCACTGTGTGGTGACGGATTAAGAAGACATAGTGTCACTGCCCCTATTCATTCTGTGGGTGTCGTAATAGTCAACTAAGGGAGTACAACTACGCAGGACAACAGTACTGCAAAGAGAAGTAAAACTTGAAACAAACCCTATACCAACTCGTCTGGCCAGTGTGGTATAGTAGGCCAAAACCTCCTTTCTAAGGAGGGGCTTATGTCCAGCAGTGGACTAGTAATGGCTATTGATGTTGATGATAATGATTGCCCACTATGCATGCATACGTCACGTCACGTCATTGTATTTTAATAAGAACAATGACGTCACGCGACCGTCTCACAAGTTTAAACTGTAGTTATTAGGCACACCAGTATATTAAAGATGGTCCGTTTTGTTTTAGTTATTGTAGAGATATTAATGATCTTAAAATATTTACCACACTGCAAATTAACTGTTGCTAATGACAAAATTATTCTGAGAGAGAGAGACACAAATTTGGTATTAAATTTGTGTCTCTTAGATAGAACGCGATCTAAGAATTATTAAAAAACTTGCATTGATTCAAATAGAATCTGCACGGTAGAGCGTATAAATAAAACAAATACCTAGTTAAAGAAAGAATGAAACAATATTATTTATTTCATAAAACACAGCAGACAAAAAATAAAAGTTAAATAACAACTTATACAAAGAACCTATAATCAAGTAAGGTTTGATAAACACATTAAGAAGGCAAAATTTTTCAATGTGGTTCTTTCAAACCACTGACAGAATTGACATAACACAACAATGTGCCATGTATGCAACCACGATTCTGTGTAATGTTACTTACTATAATAATGTATTACTATAGTAATACTTATCAACCTATGTACCATACAAAACCTTTAATGTTGCTAAGGGTTGTACGCCGTGTTTCAAAAAATAACCACCTCAGTACTGATTGTCAGTCCCAACTTTAGTTGTCGCCCTGATGCCGACAGCCGCAATTGTATTTGATACTGAAATATACCAGTGTACACTCTTCCTAATAGTGGATCAAATTTGGCTTGGGTAGCTTCGAATGAGCCAACTACTACATACTACAAATTTAATATTTCTAATCTAATTAGCTACAATCAAATGCATGAACATATAATTATTGTACCTAATAACCTTCGATTACATAGATTCCTTTTAAATTGGTTTGTTAGTACCACACTATTATAAGTTTGTGATGGTACAGAAAGGTGTAGTCAAATTTTAAAAGCATTGTAAAGCCAACACTGGGTTTGATACAGGTTAAAAAAGAACAAATGCCTTTCCTTCTTTCAGTGCAAAAATCTCAAAATTGTGATTGTTAATTTCCTTGTCAATTTCATTAACTTTGTTTTTTGATATTGCTAGCCACATATATTAAATATTAGCTTTATAGGTAAATTTGACAGTTTCCTATAAAATTTCTCTAATAAGTTGTGTATCGCGATATTTAAAAAAAAATGTTTTTAGTACTCCAGCGTGCCCATAAATCTATTTTGTATCTTAAATAAAAACTTCAAACACTAAGCAAATTATAAACTATATTCATAATATTGTATATCATAATCAGCCTATCGCAGTCCACTGCTGGGCATAGGCCTCTCGCATTGCACGCCACTTAGATCGATTTTGGGCTTCTCGCATCCAGCTCCAGATATTAATATTCATTTGTATGTATATACTTGAATAATAAATTGTGTGAATTATGTAAAATAAAATCCATATTAATAGAAAAAGCCGTTTTCTTACTAGAAAACCATTCTAAGCACCTGAAAGGCAGATTGCGAGGTATTCTTACACCAACTACTATCAAGCTCAGCTCAACAATAGACCTAATATACTCTAACTCATGGTACATAATTGTGCAAACATCTGTTTATTTAGGCACTTTCTATATAACTTCATACTAATTTGATATTATGAGTCTCTGAAATAAAAGTGAAAATTGCTCAAATTATTATCGTATTGAAATATTCAGATTATTGAAAGAATATGATTTAATTCACAGAAGTTTTGGCAAGGTTAGGTAAAATTGTGTTGAAAGAGTGTTTAGCTTTGAATTTAATTATTTGTACGTTTAGTAGAAGATCAGAATGAGTTTACTGCTATTATTAGTAAGTAAGAGATTGTAGCATATTTAAGAAATAAGGAAGGTACGCTAAGAACCAAGAAACTACACCTCGTAGGATAAAACTGCTTGATAATAACTTAGCGGAAAACAAGTGTGCAGAAGTGGGGACAGACATCTGTTTTTGGTTAGTGTTTTGGAGAGGGAATAGCAGACTAGCTGCTGGTCCTTTTAGTGTTTCTAAATATCGTTTCCGGTAACCCTAACTGTCTAAAAATCAAGTAGAATGTTACAAGAGTTTATAACTAGAGCAAGAGCTTGTGTTTTTTTGTTTTTAATCTGTTTTCTCCTCCAACATGATCGGAGACCTTTAGTGGGTGGTGATTTTTTAACATTTGTTTTTATCATAATTACTATTCTACATATTTGTGGTTACATTTATTACAATGCCATACTTAATACATAATGTTCTCAATTTTAAGGTATCGCTTTTACATATAAACTTATGCTTTGACTATTTACTACGCTCAGCTTAACTACCTCTTATTATTTATCTTAACACTAACATTGTTTGTAACTTTTTATCCAGCTTTACTTATGCAAGGGCGTGTTTAGGGTGGATCAGTTTTCACATCCATGGTATAAAGTTTGCCAAAACAGTACTACAGACGGATAAAACTGGCATCTCATTGTGCATAAACATGTAGTGTACTTTACTTCAGAGTAAATATTTATCTGACTCAAGACAGAATGAAGTCCATTCTAATACGAAATTCTAATATATTTTCCCCATACTATCCTAACAGAGTCACTCTAGAATTCAAAGGCAGATTGTGGGTTTATGTAAGAAAGCCGACATTATCCTGAAGCTCAGTATCATTGGACACAAAAGGGAAATCCCCAGGATTAGACGAATTAAGTCCATGCATGTGATGAAATATATTTAGGCCCTTGTTAAGTTACCAAACATTTTCACGGTCATTACATATTTAGGGTGTCTCAGTAAGAGTGCACTTTTTCATTTCAAATAAAAACACGTATTTTATGAAAGAGTTGTGATATTTTATTGGATTGTAAAGAAGACATGTTCCGATTAAGTATGGAATAAAATATCCAGTAAATGGCCTTAAAATCGTTGCTGAAATAGGTCGATTGTTACATGTGCGGTGTGGCAGGTGGCGTCGTCCTGCTAAAACCACATGCTGTCTAGATCCATGTCGTTTAGTTAAGGCAACAAGAACTCCGTTATCATATTCCTGTAACGAATGCCGTTTACAGTCACTGAAATTTCGGTACATAGGTGACAATAATTTAAGAGGCTACAATTATGGACCCTGTCGGGCGCAGCACAGTTTGTTTGGGAGAAAGGAAGATAAAACAAACATATATACAGTAGAATGTTTTGTTTTAATTAAAACAGTAGGATATAATTATAGTATGCTGATGACTTGCAACTTTACTATAATGCTGCTGTAGATAATATAACGGAGGCTATTGCCATGATAAACGGCGACCTGGAGAGCGGTTGGTCCTATAGGTTCGGTTTGACTGTGAACCCCACAAAGTGCCAGGCTATCATCTTAGGCAGTCCACGTATGACCAGAAGGCTAGATCAAGAAAAACTACCATCCCTAGTATTTAACGGGTCAATCATTCCCCTAAGTTCTACTGTGAAGGATTTGGGACTGTTCATTGATTGCAACCTCAATTGGCAAACCCAGGTTACTAATGTCAGCCAGAAAGTTACAGGAACCCTGCGGGTGTTATACCGACTGAAGCATTTTTTACCTTCCGAGATTAAAGCGATGTTGGTACAAACTTTAATTTTTCCCATTATAGATTATGGTGATGTGTGCTACTACGACCTGAATGCAGATCTCCTCAACAAATACGACCGTCTTCTTAATAACTGCATTCGATTCATTTTTAATCTTCGTAAATATGATCATATTTCCTCCTTTCGTCTTAAATTAAATTAGCTCCCAATTCGTCAGCGTCGTCACCTGCGGGCACTAACGACTCTCTACACTATTCTCAACTCTCCTAATTCGCCTACATACTTGACATCCTCCTTCCAGTTCTTGTGCTCCAATCATAACAGAACCCTTCGCTCTACAAATAATCTTCTACTCTTATGCCCTGCCCACACTTCTGCGTGTGTTCATTCTTCCTTCCTCACTCAATCTGTACTTCTATGGAATGCTCTTCCCCAGGATATCAGAATGGCGACCAGTCGTAATTCGTTTAGGGCGAAGGTGCGGGCTCTCCCTCACCGGAATGTAGCGGAATCATCACAAATATGATTCTTTATATATTATGGTATATATGTATGTGTATATATATAACACAATATATATGAATATGAATGTATGTATTCTTGTATGTATACGTTGGTATTTATATATTATTTCATTGCTTTTTGCTCAGTATTGCTATCATTACTTCTTTTATGTCCACTTTATAATTCTCAACCAAAGGGTAGTGCACCTCCACACTCATTTCCACACCACCCTAAGGTAGACTGGTAGAGAATGCCTATGGCATTAAGTCCGCCATTGTACTTATGTGCATAAAGTTATTAAATAAATAAATAAATAAGTATGTATGTCATGTACTATCATATTATTTAATTATAATCATTATTGATATGTATACACTATTAAATCACTATTAAAATTATGAACAAACATAATTTTAATAGTGATTTAATAGTGTATAAAAGAAATAAAATATTGTCTGTTATTTATTCAGTTCAGTTTTATTTTAATTATTTGATCGTTTAATTTTAATTATTAATATATAATATATTTAGTAGTCATAAATATGTATATTATAATATTAGAAAAAGAAAGAAAGGAGGACACTGTTGATACAGTTGCACGGATATACGTACACTGAAAACACATCATACTAAAAGCTAAAATTAATGATTCTCTCGGTTTCAAAAGCACTTTGATGCCGTCAAAACCTTTAGTATTCCTATAAATTTTAACTAGAGTGTATTCAAAGGACGAACCGTGGATCGTCTTTCACAAGCTTTCTAGAAATTTCTATTTATTATAAACAGAGAATGGAAAATATTTCCCAATTAGGTTGACAGCCGTAAGTAGATAATTCTCATTCAAATAATAATAATAATATACCTCACACATTTCACACACGGCCGTCTGATCCCAAACTAGGCAGAGCCTGTGCTATGGTGACCAGACTGCTGATAAACATACTTATATATTTTTAAATACAAACCTTTTATAGATAAATTACACCCAGACATAGAACAAATGATCATGCTCATCACACAATATTTGTCCTGGGTGGGAATCGAACCCACGACCTCCGGCTTAGCAGTCAGGGGCACTAACCACCAATAGCTATTATTGTATACAATTTTTAACTTCTAATCAAATGTTTATAAGTAAAAAATTGTATAAGTGGCATTTTGCGGCATTTTATAAGTTATAACTAAATATGACTATATTACCAGTAGTGTAGTGCCTGATTGCGGTCTTTTGTAGGACTGTGAGTGAGTTTATGGCTCGTGAGGGAGTTACTCGCTCAGGACGATTTTTTTTATAATACATGAGGCAAACAAGCAGACTGGTTCCCTGATGGAAAGTGTCTACAGTCATTCACGGAGACCTGTAAATCACGAGTCACAGTGAGATGACGAATGATAGAGTAGAATGGAAGATCATACTTACTGCGCCGACTCCAAATAAAATTGGGATAAGGGTGGACAGATGAAGATGATACGTGTCAAAATAATGTACAATTCGTTTCTGAATTGAATGAATCGTCGGAAGCGTAGCTGGTTCGGATGGGTTTAGGTTTATTAAAAAAAATATTTAATTAAATACCTTTAGAGACGAATGTATCTGACTTCAACGAACCCTGAGCATTATAACAAATTGTAACAAACTCTATTCTTGATTCCATAATTTCAAAAAAATAGATTCTTCTTTTAAAACCCTCTTAAGACATCAGTGGTCACTCTATTTGCAGTCCGGAGCTTCGTTGGAAGGCTTAAAACAATACTAGAAATGAATACCCTAAGTTATTAGTAGTTTAATATTTAAAAACAATATCAAGAAAATGTTAATTCACACAAATTCTTTGTGGGCATCCTTTTTTTAATGAAATTTCTACATAACATTTCGGTTTGTTAAGGTAGTCATGTTCGTATTCAAGCTGTGTTGCTTCAATGTAGTGATTTGTAAAATGTAAAGCAATATCGTGAATGCTTAAATTTGCTAATTGCCTTTGAGCTTAACTTTGCTGAAAGGGATCATATTGGTAGCATGCAACAAATTACTCTTTAGAGGTTTATTTTCAGTATAGGTTGCATATCTATGATTTTACGACTTGAATTAAAAAAAATGGTTCAGTGTATTTCTACTTTAATATTAATAATAATAATAGTGAGGAGGTTCCTATCTTTGGGGTCCCAACCACCGGTGTCTCGGTCACTGCACCCGATGATGGTGGACAACTTTTTTTTATATTTTTAAATATATTATGTACTTTTTTTATTTTTATTTTATAAAGTGTATGTTTAAAAATACTATTAATATGTTAATAAAATAAATAAAGAGAATAATATTAATAACTGGACCCATCTTACACACGGCCGTCTTATCCCAAACCAGACTGAGCCTGCACTATAGTAACCGGACGGCTGATAAACAAACTTATATATTTTTAAATACATACATAGTATTGATAAATTACACCCAGACACAGAACTAGAGGACACAGAATAATTATCCTGAATGGGAATCGAACCCATGCCCTCCGGGTTTAGCAGTCACGATCACTAGACCAGCATGCCCGTCATATTACTCTTGGATCCGTATCAATATTTACCATCTTTCTGTCCTTTATTCATATCTAATTAGGGTCGCCGTACTCTATAATAAAGTAATGTGTCGCCAAAGGGTTTGGCTCGCTTCTTTTATGAGTGACCGGCCTCAAACTTTTCCGTTTCTCGTTTAAACCACTAAAACAATACTCCCATATATGAACTTCAACTGCTCGGATGGCGTAGTGGTTTAAGCGGTCGCCACGCCTCTTCCTACTGCGCCGAGTGTTGTGGGTTCAAACCCCACATGGAACGACACTTTGTGTGGTCCACAAATTGTTGTTCTGAGTCTGGGTGTTCTTTGTGTCCGTTTCATGTATGTTTGTAAAGTCTCCCGCGACACAGGATACATTCCGAATGCGGGAGTCGTCTTTTTAAAAAGAGAAAAAGAACTATAACGTGAATAAGAACCATTCATAAATTTTATGACAATATTAAAATACATCATCAAATCCTAACCTTCACCTGCGTACATAGAGGAAATAATTATTGCAATAATGTATTTTTGTAAAATAATTAATGAGGAAGTACTCCTTGAACTTCGATGTACCTATAATTTTACTCTAGTCCAAAAGCTGTTATTATTAATTGCTAATCTCCTACTCATGACTTACTAAGTTTCAAGAGGCCTACGTAATCTGGCTGAAAGTCTGTTGGAATAGGTGTGTGTTTGTTTATCCTTTTAGTTGTCGTGAATAAAGATCTGCGTGAAAAAAATTATTCTAATTAAATTGTTTTATAATATTTTGTGACTTAATTAAATAGCGGCTTCTTCCTAAGAGAAAAAATACCCACCCGAATGTGAAAATGTTCACCCATCCTAATTATAAAATATAACAAAATACGAAGCAAGCATTTTTTCCTCAGTTTTCACTAGCACATTAAATTCCACCTACTCCCAACCTTTCTCGTTTGGCAACACTCCAAATGGCATTGGCTTTTAAATTTTTAACTCATCTGAGGTGGAACTCGCTGAATTGATGGCAACATTAATATTTCATTCGTGTGTTAGTAGCGAAATATGTTGCTGTTTTTTTTTAACCTCCCGGAATTTTGGGGAGTTAAATTGTATACGATAAACTATTTTGAATGACACTAATATACATTTGATGGTGATGATTTGGTTACCTATTAAAAGTAAAGCTGCAATAATGGTTAAATTATTTTCCATTAGACTTTTATACTAAAAACTCACGAGTAAAATTCGATCAGCGATGACTATTGGACGTCGTATCGTTACTTAGGACTTGATTCTGCTAATGGAATTTATTTTAAAGCTCTATTTCATATTTTTTAATCTCAATAGGTCTTCTACATTAGTGTTTTCTGATAATAACTACCATTCATCATTTATATGCAATCCTCTCAGTCCTCAGTTATTACATACTGTACATTAACATATTGCATATAGTTGCATATAGCTGTTATTGTTGTGTTGCCTGGGAACCTATACCCCTAGCAGGGAAATCCCTTGTACCCCGACGTACCTCGGGCTATCTACGGCGTAGATGACCCCCTCCAGTGTGTGAACCTCTATTTCCCCTTTGTGCAAAAAGGCGCGTATGCCATCAGCGCGTCTCGTTACCACCACAGCCTGCTTCTGCTAGGGTGACAGATGGCCTCACCTACCATCCCCAGGCCTGCGCTTATGGAGGAGCGCCTGAGTCGTCTGCGGTACCTGGCCCGTTCCCGGGCCTTGCGGGCTGTGTGTTTTCTTCTCCTTATACCTGCGTCGCGCATCATCTGCTAGAATTAAATTCTTTGGGTGAGGTTAGAACAATGGCGATTAACGCCAGATACTCGCTATTATTGATTAGCTGATTTTTAGATTTTTCGAATTATATTAAGTCGGACTTTTTGTTATTCGATCTATTGAAACTCGGTATTTTGAGCATAGTAATTGTAAACGTTAGGAATATTGAAATTTTTTGAATTATAAAAATAAAATTAATGATAAATCGGAGTTGTTATATTCGCAATTTTCAACCATTCGGAATTATGAAAATCGGTATTTTGAAATTCGTATTTGTGACTGACGTAATAAAGTTTTTCGAGTTTAAATAGTGTACCCGGTTATATTTAATAGTAGATTATGATGTTTATTACATATATTTAAATATGCTAGTTTGGTCTGCAGTTTTGTATAATACGTCCATATCTGGGATGTAAAAACGAAAATAATACAAGTTTTAATAGGTAATGAAATCAATCTTCTATTCATGTAACTGTAATTTTATTCTTCTTCTCTTTCTTTCTTTCTCTTGTTTCTTATCTATTGATTTGCATGCTGTTATTTTTCATTAGTTCATTGAGACGGGCCTGTTGGTCTAGAGGTAAGTGCCTCTGACTGCTAAGCCGGAGGTCGTGGGTTCGATTCCCACCCAGGACAAATATTGTGTGATGAGCATGATCATTTGTTCTGTGTCTGGGTGTAATTTATCTATAATATGTATATATTTAAAATATATATGTACGTTTATTAGCAGTCTGGTTACCATGGCACAGGCTCAGCCTAGTTTGGGATCTGAGGGTCGTGTGTGAGGTGTGAGGTATATTATATAAACTATGAGTTAAATTAAATATCTTACTTATCTGTGTGTTATGTTTTCCCGTAAACTAGTTTCATCACATACTAAAACTCAAAATGATTTTGCTCAAGATCTCACTATAATGTTATGGGGGTTTTGGTGACACGGAGAACCTGTTGGACTTTTAATCAATTGATTGCGGGATTGGATCCCACAACATGACCAATGTAAACCTACCACTAAAATAACCTTGACCGCTTAGCAGAAGGAGTTAACAAGAGCGACTATATGTCATTTTAAAGAAATAAGTCTCTTTTTTCCTTTTTTTAAAAGACAACTCCTGCATTAGGAATATATTCTCTGTCGCGGGGGACTTTACAAACATACATGAAACGGACACAAAGAACACCCAGAATCAGAACAACAATTTGTGCATCCCACAAAGTGTCGTCCCATGTGGGGTTTGAACCCAGAACACTCGGCGCAGTAGAAACCCAGAAAACCACTGCGCCATCCGTGCAGTTAAAATCTAAGTCTACTTTAAATATACAGCTTATTGTCCTTTGAAAATTATCAACCTTAACATAGCTACAAGCCTACATATTTTAATTAAGATTCCGTCCACTCAGGCTTCAAAGCAAATAATACAGCATAAATAGTAATTAGAAATAGAAAATGAAAGAGAGAGCTTTACAAAGCTTTTTAAAAAATTTTGATGCAAAATTAAAAAAAAACAAAAATTAAAGTAGTTTGCAGGCGAAACCGAATTCAGTGCTATATAAAAGAGTCTTTTGTGCACCGAAAAAGTGGGTCATCCTGTTTTCCTATTACACTGTAATGCATAGAAACAGGTTCAATATGATATTTTTTCGAATAAATTCAACTCAGCGTTCTTTATATCGAACTGAGAATAGGCCGGTGTGGAGTATAGAAAATTACCTTTGTAGTCTACTGGGATTCATATTTAGAGATGGAATTTTACAAGTGGAATTAAATTGTGATTGGTTTATTCCGACCAATTCTTCCAAGTGGGTAGTATTTTTCGAATAACAATATATGTTTGTCTTTTGGAAAGGAAGACATTAATGTACCAGCTACACACTAGTTTCCAACAAGCCAGTATCACATCGTTAAGATATTTGTACATTATGTCACCTACTAATATATGATGTCAATATGAACATTAAAAATATATTCAAAGTAGACCAAAACGTGATTCAGTTAGCTTAATACGATATAATTTTCATTTAAAATCCAATTTAACATAATATAGCATGACCTACCTACCGAACCGCGCAGAAAAAAAAATTCCCTAATTTTTTTCAGGCTCAGGGTAAACATGCTCCGGAAACTTTAGCTATAATAATAATAACTTCAGAGATCTCTTAGTTAGTAAGTCCCAAACTAGGTAGAGCCTGTACTATGGTAACCAGACTGCTTATAAACATACTTATAGATTTTTAAACACATATATATATTTTAGATAAATTGCACCCAGACACGGCACAAAATAGTGATCATGCTCAACACAAAATTATTTGTCCTTTGTGGGAATTTGCACTTATATACGGCAAAGTATCCAAACGAAATTGTCCCGCAGTGTATGTCAAGTCTGTTGACCATCCGTTTGGTGGCGCACAGTTTCCAATTAGTGTGGCAGCTTTGTGTCCTGCACGATTGTCACCTTAGTCCAAAATTCATGTCGCTATGTCACGACGGAAATTGTCCGAGTTTTTTGGGAATGCATCTGCAGTGTAGTACGGTTAGGTTATATGTAGTTCGTAATTATTACATGCTGTTTTTATGACTATGGTTTTAATATTTTTAGATTGCTTTAGGTTAGGTACTGCACGAATGGCGTAGTGGTTTAAGCGGTCACCTCGCCGCTTCCTACTGCGCTGAGTGTTAAGGATTCTATCCCCGGATGGAACAACACTTTGTGTGATCCACAAATTATTGTTCCGAGTCTGGGTGTTCTTTGTGCCCGTTTCATGTATGTTTGTAAAATCCCCCGCGACACAGGAACATATTACAGATGCGGGAGTAGTATTTTAAACAAAAAAAGAAAATGTTGGGTCAAATTGCTTTTTTTTCTTTTGATATAGAGGGTAAATTAGGAGACGGTTCACAGTTGGGTAAGTGACTATCAGTGCCCATGCATAAAAATCCTCACTGACTGAGTGAAAAGCAATGAAAATATTGATATACACCGGTTGTCTATAAGCCCTTAGTATATTAAATATAAGTACACTGTGGCGACTCCCACATACAAAGAAACAGAAACATACTACAGCGCCATCTAAAAAAGACACACCGAACTACGGAGTAACTACTACAATAAGAATTGCTAATCCTGTATCGCGATATAAAGAATTCCCTCGCCGATTAGCATATATACAACTTCCCAACATCAACCGTTGGGCCGCGGCCCGCCAGGCATGATCACCTCGCCTGGTCGGAGGCTCCTCCCTTTGTGTTGGAGGGACATGACACCCGTTCCTCCACAATACTATATACCTATTCCTTTAATAATGTTATTTAATTACAAAGAAAATAAAATTTGAAACTTGCTTTAATATTACGATTACGTTTTCACAGCTTATTTACTGAACTGATATATTATAGACATATTGTCAGATGTGCAGAAAAAGAAATGATAACTATCATCTGGAAAAATGTACCGTATTCGAGAAACCTGCATGTTACAAAATCTATATTCTTGCTGGCGAAACAACAGCCTACGAGTACATCTAGCGGAATAGAATGTAGTAAATTATGTAACAATATGACAAATTTGCAATATATTTATATACAGCTTCGGAGTTCTCACGTAGCGTCATGTGGATTCTGATTGTGTGTGTACATAAATGATGATGTCACTAACACGTCAGCAAAACCCTCCAGTAATCTGATTGTAGTGCTGTCTTAGTAATTCTAGTAAATAGCGAGCAAACAATAGTTTTGTTATGTTTTTCTAAGCAGATAGGAATATTTTGTTTTGATGTGGTTATTGTGTATTTCACTAACTTTTGTCTACGGCTCCACCCGGTTGTTGGTTATCACGGTGAAAAGTAGTCTATATTACTTGCTGATAATGTAGCTTTCCATTGGTGAAAGGGTTTTTAAAATCTGTTTAGTGGTTTAGGTGTGAAAGCGTAACAAATAAACTCACTTTCACATTTATAATTTACCTATGGATGGATGCTTAATTTAAAGCGTGCCTGATGCTTATTTTGTCCACAGATCTACTGGTACTGTATTAAATTCCGTTAAAGCGTTTAAATTTGGCCAAAGAGAAGAACATAAAACTTTTCCGGTTCACTAACTGTTTTTCCACTCAACCGGTTGATTGTATTCAAAGAAATACAAAAAAATACAGCTCAACACGCTGCCTCCATTTATTCTTTGTGTGATCAGCTTGTTGCTCTAAGTCTGGGTGTTCTTTGTGTCCGTTTCATGTATGTTTTTAAAGTCCCTCGCGACACAGGATTTATTCCTAATGTGGGAGTTGTCTTTCAAATAAAAGTAAGAAAAATATTAACTAGAAACAGCAATTTCTACTTAAGGGTAAACTGTAAGAATGATTTTTGACTTTTGGCAAAGACCGAAACATTGAACTCCTAACCTCCAGGACTCCTCTAGTAGATCATAAATGTCATAAGTATATTTTTTTAGTTCTATCCGAATATGGAAATCAAAAAAATACCCAAACTACTACTGGTGTAGATTTAATCTTCAAAGATGTCCATCAATTTCTCCAAGATTCTATTACCTTGACTGACCTTACCATGACATTACAATGACAATAGGACCTGCTAGATTGGGCGAACCATCTTGAAAAATGGGGAATTACCAAAAAAATATTAAGTTGTGACGAATTCAAAACTTCCTTTTTTAAAGACGATTAAAACCCGAATCTGTGACAACAAATTTTTTACACTGACTGAATTTCCGGAGTAGATTCAAACTAGAAAAGTCTCCAGTTCGTTTTTTGAAATTAATTCTAAACTCTGTTGGTACTGTCAATTTTCATCAAAATTGTTTAAACACAAAAATCCCGTGCTTCTAAGCGTACCTAAACTCAAGCCGCCACTGGAAATTCATTTCACTGTGAACGCTTGACCGCTCTGCCTAGATAACATGTTGTTACAGGGGATGCTGCGTTTGGATAGGCAAGCAATAAACCACAATTAATTTATATATTTATAATTACCAATGTTGTTTCATCGTCAACAGCCTTTAATAGTCCACTGCTGGACATAGGTCTATCCTTAGAAAGGTGGTTTTAACCTACTACGAGTATACCACACTGGTAATGTTTTCCTTCTTTTTGAAGTGTTGTTGTCCTGCGTAGTTTAATTCCTAATCCTAGAATAGTGACCACGAGGTGACACTCTGTATCCTTATTACGGTATTATGGTAGTATTTACTGTGTAATTAATAGTAAAAATCACATTACTTACATTTTAAATTCAAAAGTTATTCAATTTAGAAAATATCTTGGCTATATATTATAATAATAATACAATTTTTTTTGGCCATCTGACACACAACAAATGAATGCAGATATGTTACAAGTTCATTGCATCTTAGAATAGACTGCGAAGATAGTACAGTATACTGGATAAAGGATATCAATCCTTTTGTATGAAATTATTAACAACATATGTATATTAAGCTACAAAATTATAAAACCCAAAAAAAACTGACATTTAAAAATTGCCCTAAACTATCAGCAGATGTATCAGCCTTCTATATAGAGAGAAGGTTATCATATATATACCAAATTTTTTACTTACGCGGTAATAAAAAATAAATATCTTCACATACAAATAATATTAAATAATGGGCTACATATTACATAACGAAATTGAATGATTACTATTATATCACAGCCTTTCGAACTCCTACTTCAGAACTAGTAGGAGTCAAGTAAATTATGTAGGTAAGTTAAATGATTCAAGTAGACTCAACAGTTTAAATGCAGCTTCAACGCTTGTAGCCGTATCATTGGAATATCGGGTGGCCCGCATGGCGGCTTCGTAGCGATAGCTGCCCCAATTCTGTTACCGAAATTACTTCGAATCGGTACATATAAGCCCTTGTTTTATTCTGGCTATCGTGCCACTTGATTTTCGTACTTAAAGCTGTTGCTTAAAGTTTTTAATGACTTCATTGATTTTATGATGATCTTAAGAGGATATTTCTCTAGAAGAACTCTTGATAGAGAGTGAATATATTTATCCAAAATATAATAATCTATAACTGTAAGCGAAAGCTATTTATAAATATAAGATTATCGAACAGTTAAAACAAAAACGATTAACGCATTCTAAAGTTGACTAAAATTTATTACTAAAGTCTGCTTACTTTTACATCTATCAAAAGCAACCATCAAAAATTCATCAAACCAACCATTCATCGTATAATTTATAACAAAGATGTTACAACGAATAAAAGTGAAACACGCATTCATGAATTGAAAGAACTATTCTCACCAAAGGCGGGCAGTAATGGCTGTGCAGATGCGGTGAGACGCATCTGGGCGTACATTTGCATGTATACAGCTTTGCATGTACGAGTAAGTGGCATGTAATTGTAACGGGATTGGACGGAATTGGACCAAATGTAGTTTAGCGAATAGTATCGGTGTGAACGAGCCGGTAATACGAATATTTGTGTAAAGGACAATGGCAGGTCCCCATACATAATTTTATTTGAACTGAAATGTTAGCGTTTAAATATCAAAAAATCCTTAACACTTGAGAATTTATTCTTGACCATTCTCATATCAAAATTACTTGCGAAAGAAGTCTAGGAAAAAAGATGTTGGATTTTAAATGTTTCGAGGTTAAGTACTAACATATTGTTAATGTTTTGTTTGAAACTAGATGGCGTTGTGTGTCAGATAGCCGAAAATATTATTTTCATTATTATTACAGTATATGAAATAAAAAAAATAAAAGCATAACATCTATTCGAGTTTAACACTAAATTAAACAAAAATAAAATAACAAACGTGGTGAGTCCGGAACTTGACAGGATCTAAACCACAGATTAAGAGATATGTACTAAACGACGACGTATCGACAATTTGAAAATATCGATGTATGTCTATTTATGTGCCGTTATCAATGACAATGTATTTTTCTCATCACACTGTGTAGTGGAAAATAACGTAACTATATTCTATTTCTTTAGTGTGTTTAAAATCGTTTAAAGAGAGTCAAAAATATTTTAAATCATTTCTAATTATGTTGATTCAGTCACTCTACCGTACGAGTGAAGACGTGGGCAGAAGCAAATTCATAATCATAATAGTGAACCTTCGGTAAATATTTCAGTCAAAGCTATAAGAATCGATTATCGATAAATTGTTCCATAATATAATATTGCCACCACGCATCCCTAGTCAGTTATACGTGATGGCGAATCTGACATTACGTACTTAGGTCAAATAAAATCTTCAAAAATATCTTATCTCTTATAAGACTTATACAACACATGGTGGTGTAATGATAAATCATAGAAAAAAATTTGATTAAGTTTACTGTGACTCGATTTTTTAAACGCTTAAGTTTTAGGTAAATATGTTTCTGCCATTGTTCTTTATTTCGTAAATTTATTGAAGTACTCGAAAATATATTGAAGTCTTGGTGATATTTCTAATATTAATATTTTTGGTATTGGTATTGGTTGTGGGCTTCGGTTTCCGCATTTAGACTCAAGAGTGGTCCTTTATGCGTCGAGGACTGGTTAGCTAGGTGAGCCAACCAAGCTCCTTCCAGAAGCGTAGAAGCCTCCTGGGGCGTTCACAGGCTTCTCGGAGCGATTTTATATCAGGAATGATACTTGCCCGTTGTGTGGTCACTTCCTCGCATTCCAGGATTACGAGGGCGAGCGTTTCTTCTGCTTCCAGACATCCCCTGCACAGAGGGGCTGTCTGTAGCATTAAGGATAAATAGGTGTCGGTTCAGGGCTAGGTGTCCTGTTATAGTATCGACAACTACTCGGATTTCCAGTCTACTAAGACTAATCAATCTGCAGGTGAGTCGTGGTGTGACTTGAGTCAGCACCAATTTGGACTGTCTGCAGCGGGGTGAGTTTTTCCACCTCCCATTGTGTGCTTCACGAGTCCGTAATATTACTAGGTTGTTGAACTTTTGCATGATTTAGATAAGTTAAACAGTTAGTGCCTGCGCCTATATATAAGGCGGGGTAGGGATGGTAATACCCTCATACTAGTAATAGACTCTGCTATGAAATATGTAGCAAACGATTTGTCGTGAACCAATCGCTTTAACTCTATATGGAGGGGACGCATATTTCCGGTTAGGGGGAATACAATTAGGTCAAATTGGCAAAGGACAATCACATATTAATTTATTGTTTATATCGTTGTATAAGTAAAAAGGTCATAGTTTATTAAAGATAATTAACTTTAGACTGTTTACTGTCTGACTAAAATGAAACATGAAAACATTGCATCAGTTCTAAAACTAGCCATTTATCTTTAAAATATACAAATAAAATAAATTGTACATCTATAATAAATATAAACTCCACTCACGAAAGTTTTTGATTCCATGGTCCACAGTTTTCCAATTTTAAATTAGAACTCGTTGCTCTATTTTAAAAATAAATTATTCTCCAAAAGCTTCAGTCAAAATTTCGTTCAGAAACTTTAATTTAAAATTTGTACTCGACCCTTTGAAGTATAGCATGGTGTTCCAAAAAGTAGAAAAATCTGTAAAGCATTAATTCCCGCACGAATCGCCGGTCCGTGACAGTCGACGCAAACAATATGAGCGCTGCCAGCCGCATATGAATTTCACTTTTGGAACGACCGTTTGTAGACGAGATGAAGGATAGTGAAGTTTATCACAAAATAATAATAATAACTTCATACACTGATTCCAAACTAGGCAGAGCCTGTACTATGGTAACCAGACTGCTGATTAACATACTTATATATATCTAAATACATACATAATATTGATAAATGACACCCAGACAATAAACAAATCATCTTGGTCGTTACACAATTATTTGTCCTGGGTGGAAATCTAACCTACAACCTCCGGCTTAGCAGTCAGGGTCACTAACCACTAGACCAACAGGCCCGTCTAAATAAACATATAGGTAATATCTACTTCTTAGTGAAATATAAACTTTCAGAAGCTAATAGGCAAACGAGTAACCAGGTGTAACAAGATGGTAAGCAAACTACGTACATCTAATATATATATATAATAAATTAAAACAACCACTTATTTGTTATAGATAAAGAGAAAAAAAAAAAAATTATTCCTGCACTTTTACGCAAGCGATCCCACAAGAAAAAACCAATACCTACATACATTAAATGTATAGACAATTTGGAGATTGGGTTTAATAACATTGAGGATCCGTGTGGTGACGGATTAAGAATACGGAGTGTCACCACCCCTATTTATCCCCTGGGTGTCGTAAAAGCCGACTAAGGGAACAAACTACGCAGGGCAAAGAGCACTGCAAAGAGAAGGAAACTTGACACAAACCTTATACCAACCCGTCTGGCCAGCGTGGTATAGTAGGTCAAAAGCTCCAGCAGTGGACTATTAAAGGCTGCTGATGATGATGATGATGATGATGATGATGAAGATACAATAAGTATTATTAAATATTTCATATTAGTGTCATTACTATTGAACATACAAAATATGTTAACTAGCACTAATCAAACAATGAGTAGGACTGTGCTGTTTTTCGTGAGTTATCACTTTTAATGTTACTTCCTACTGACGTTTAAAATATGACGTTAATTAAAATATACATAGTTATACTAAGAATAGATTAGATTAGAAGGTTGGATTCAGTTCCCAAAAGCTTACAACATTTAACATTCTCAAGTGCTGGTATTATATTTCAATCAAATTCACTTTCCTATTCAAATGCTCCTTCTCTCTGAAGCTGCATTGAATTGAGGACTACACGCTATCCATCGTAGATGCCGTGATTGTCCTGTTAAAATCCACAGAGAGCTCTACCTCGAAGGTATTATACGGTATCAGCCTTACATTCGGAATTGACAGGAAATTTGAATAAACCAGAACTTCATTTTCTTTTATAGGAATAATATCCAAATCTAATATGAAAAAGACAACTCCCGCATTAGGAATATATCCTGTGTCGCAGGGGACTTTACAAACATACATGAAACGGACACAAAGAACACCCAGACAAAGAACACCCAGACTCAGAACAACAATTTGTGGCTCACACAAAGCGTCGTCCCATGTGATGTTTGCACCCACAACAATGGGCATAGTAGGCAGCGGCGTGGCGACCGCTTAAACCACTGTGCCATCCTTGCCAGTGGTTAAGTAAAGATATATTTGTATTCAGTATATAAGTAATACCAAATTAATCTTAATACAATGAGAATGATCTGCGAAATAACTGCTATTCCTGCATCGCGTTATGAAAGTTCTCGCACATCGGTACGCTACCGTAGCAACGCTATTAATAATAAAAATATTTAATACTCCATTAGATCTATTTAAAACTATTTTATCACTGTCTACTCACTATTCATTGCCTTTCCGCAATAATTAATACGAACAGCCTTTAATAATAGTCCACTGCTGGACATTAGACTCTCCTTAAAAAGGAGGTTTTGGCCTACTATACTAAGATGGCCGTTTCAAGTTTTCCTTCTCTTTGCAGTGATGTTGTCCTGAAGAGTTTTCTCCCTTAGTCGGCGATTTGTGTATTACACCTCAAGTTAACAAGTACAATCAGCTATCACGTGGACCTGTTAGTTCAACAAAAAAATAGGAGATTCTTAAGAGCACATTCTGAAAGGCAATATCATCTAGCCTCCTACGTGGGTCTTTTCTGGCCGTCGGGGTGATTTTAGGTAGAAACACCACTTACTCCTGGCTCCTATATCTACAAGAAGCCGTGCAGCCTATCACCGAAAAAAAAGCACTTTGTGTGACTTGTTAGTTCAGTCTTTAGCTATCCGATACTTATGCGGTACGGTAGCGGTGGTGACACAATATATTTTTAATTCATCACCACACGGATAAATGCATAACACTGTTCATAAAGGAACAAATGAATTAATTTTCCTCTCCTCCTCTGACTCCTTACCTGGTTGTAAATAACTGGATGCTTCAGCGGTTATGACTAGGTGCATTTATAAAGTTTTCTTATTCGATTAAAATTAAAAAACAACTGTTGAAAAACTCGTTTTGTGCTGACATTAATTTGTGGTTTTCACTTCCTGGTCAGCAAATTAAATTTATTTTTAGCCACTTGTTTATTTTAACCCCTTTGTAATTAAGGTGGAAATATACAGTTTCGGATTAAGTAAACACTCTGTTGAAATATTTGCAAGTGTTTTACTGATGGTGTTTTTAACAAATTGTGTTTTTTCCACCTTTTTTTTTTTTCCGTGCGGAAATCCCCTCGGATACCACCTGTCGGTGGCATGTCGGACTCGAACCGACTAAAACCGCACGCCGTCTTGGGTACTAATAGCCGGGGAACCAGGTATACCCTAGAAAGGAAGTCCCTGGTACCCCGACATACCTCGGGTCATCTACAGACGAGTAGACGACCGCCCCCCCGTGTGGAAACCCCATGTTCCCTGTGCTCCCTGGAAGCGAGCGCGCTTCACAACGCGCTCGCCGCCACCCCGGCCTGCTTCTGCTAGGGTGCCAGATGGCCTCACCTGTCACCCCCAGGCCTGCGCTTATGGAGGACGGAGGTCGTTCTGCGACCTCCGGCGCCTGAGTCGCCTGCGGTACCTGGCCCGTTCCCGGGCCTGGCGGGCCGGGAGAGTCCTAAACCTCTCCCGGTCCCGCTCCGCCGTCTCCTTCGCGAGCATAACTTGCTCGCAGAAGGAGACGGCAGAGTTCCATGCACTCTCGCTCCGCACGATAACCGCAATCAGGCTATCGAGCGAGAGAACTCCCACTCCGATGGCCGCCACGAGGTCTCGCCTCTGCTCAACCCACGCCGGGCACTCTGCCAGCGTGTGGAGAGCCGTGTCCACGGTCTGGCTATCGCAGTGGTGGCACTCAGGCGTTGGCTCCTTGCGGATCAGACACAGGTGATCCCCGAAACATCCTTTCCCAGGGGGCCTTCAGGGCCCCCGCCCATACTGGGCTGTGTTTTTCCACCTACAAAAAAGTAATATTTTTTTAAAACAAATAATCAACAAGATTTATTTTATTAATTTAAATTTAGAATAATTGTGTGATATGAAAAGTTTGAGTGTAAATAAGTTAGTTTGTTACATTTTCAGGTCTTAGCTAGATAATACGTTATCACGTTCAAAATGACACAATAATAACAAGGTTTTATACCCTTCCTCCAGGTAAATTTAAAGTCCGACAAAGCCACCGGTAGGTGGTATCCGAGGGGATATCCGCACACAAAAAAAAAAAATTAAAGTAGTTCGCGCGGAGCGAAACTTGTAGTCATCGGATTGTATAACAATTTTATAATACTTCAGTTATTACTAACTACATTCAATTAATATAATAAGTAGCTACGTGTAAAAAAAATTGTATTATATTTCATCATCATCATCAACAGCCTTTAATAGTATATTGCTGGACATAGGCCTCTCCTTAGAAAGGAGGTTTTGGCCTACTATAAAACGCTGACAAGACGGGTTGGTATATGGTTTATTTCAAGTTTTCCTTCTCTTTGAAGTGCTGTTGTCCTGCGTAGATTACTCCCTTAGTCAGATCTTACGACACCCACGGGATGAATAGGGGTGGTGACACTCTGTATTCTTAATCCGTCACCACACAGTAATTTTGACAGACGGGACAGACGGGTTGGTATAGGGTTTGTGTCCATTTTTTTTCTCTGTTGTCCTGCATAGTTAGTCCCCTCTTACGACACCCACGGGATATTACATATGGGACGTTTAAATTCAAAAGTCCATAAGATTAAGTGAGATTTTCGTGCCAATTGTCTCATTCTCTTTAAAAAATCTCAAAATAAGTTAATCGCAAAATATCAAATTACACCTTGCTAAAAGTTTTATTATTTTATGACGGATTTTCAAACAATCCGAGAATGATAGTACTATAAGCGGGCAAACTGGATCATTCAACTTCAAGACCGAATAATAAAATATCGGATTCCTGTATAATTTTTTACCTCTTTTTTAATATCTTTGGATCAGATTTTTTTGTAATTTTTAAGTGGTTTTGTATTACAAATTAAATTAAACAAACAAAAATATATTTATTTTATAATTATAAAAATATATAATTATATTTAGTGACGATGACTTTCGGAATACATCTTAACACTATTTACAAAAAACAAAAAATAGGAGATTGGAGGAACATGTTCTGACAGGCAATATCATCTAGCCTCCTAAGAGGGTCTTTTCTGGCCGTCGGGGTGGTTTTAAGTGGAAACACCACATACTCCTGGCTCCTATATCCCCAAAGAGCCGGAGATCCAAAAAGATTTATCAGCCTGTCACCAAAAAAAAAAGCACTCATTCTTCAAATTTTTATGTTTAGAGGTAAGCACCTATATGTGTACTGTTTTACAATAACAAAACTTCCGCTGGAAATCTTTGAAATTTCTAGGCATACATACAAAACTAATGGGCCTGTTGGTCTAATGGTCAGTGACCCTGAATTCATAAACGGAGGTCGTGGGTTTGATTCCCACTGAGGACAAATAATTGTGTGATGAGCACGATCATTTTTTTTATGTCTGGGATTATTTATTACTAGTTGCCCGCGATTTCATCCGCCTGTATTTCGGTTTTCCAGGTAGCCTACTTCCTTCCTCAAGAATCAAATTTCTCCATACCAAATTTCACCTGAATCTTTTCAGCGGTTATTGATTCCCCATACAAATCCCCCCCCCCCCCCCCCCCTCAAAGATAATATTTTTTTTATAAAATTATCCTATGCCTTTTCCCGGGTCGCAAACTATCTCTATACTAAATTTCATCTTAATCGGTTCAGCGGTTAAGCTTTAAGAGGCAGACAGACCGACACACTTTCTCATTTATAATATTAAGGAAGTACTAGTAAGTATATGTTTGTTTAAGAATTCTATAAGTATGTTAATCAGTAGTCTGATTATCATAGTGCACTATGATAACCAGACCTGCCCTGCCTAATTTCGGATCAGACTGCCGTGTTTGAGATGTCTGTTGTTATTATTTAAAACTTACTATTGTGTTGTAACTAGTGTCCATTCTACCTACTTAGTCCTTTAGCCTTTAACCTACTAGCACTGTGTCTACAAAGTGATGAACTTAGCACTAATTATAGTAAGGTAGTAATTATTTCGTTCCTTTCTCTTTGAAAGACAACTCTCACGTTAGGAATATATCCTGTGTCACGGGGAACATACATGAAACGGACACAAAGGACTCTCAGACCCGGAACAATAATTTGTGGATCACTCAAAGTCACAGCGTAGCAGTACACAAACACTCAGCGTAGCAGTAACAGGTGTAGCGACCGCTTAATCCACTACGGCATACGTGCAGTGTAATCAGAGTTTTTTACATTAACAACACCTTTTTGAATAGCACTGGAGCTCTACAGGTAGGTGCAAAAATAAAAATACATTTTGTCTTATTTTTGTCATCATCGGATAAAAGTTGAAAGACAATTGATCACTTAAGAAACAATTTACCAGAAATGAAACATGTACAATTAAATTTAAGTTCGACACACTTGCGTTGAAATAATTAAACATCGTACAGTCTTGGCTCCGCGCCAGAGACTGGTTGGAAAACTTGGACGCTATACAGAAAAAAAATGAGGGATTTGGCATGTTAAAATTGCTTTTTTTCAATAACAACCTAAAGCACACAACAACCTAAAAAAACTCGTTACTAGTATTCATATTTAGTCGGGCGTAACACTCACCTTCGCGTAGGATACTTTACTCATCAAAACAAGGGTGAGAAACTATACGACCTTATTCGACATAAACACGTGAGTAAGAACTTTTTTAATAATTATGATTTTTCGGACATTTGACACAGAACGCCATTTAGTTTCAAACCAAGCAAAGCTTATAATATGAAAGTTAGATTGACTGATAGAATACTAAACCACAGATAGTTTTTTTTTTTTATGTTAAAGGCGGGCAAACGAGCAGACGGGTTACCTGGTGATAAGTAACTACCGCCTACTATTGACATCTGTGACTCGGTCGTCGGTCACAAGTGCGTTTAATCCCAACCTTTGAGTCCCTCCTCCTCTGGAACCAGAGGGAGGAGGGACTCAAAGGTTCCAGTAATCTCACTCACTCGGTGAAAAAAATACAAAAGAATTATTTAACAGTGGTTTTTTGTAAGCACAATTTCAAGGTGAACCCACTTGGACCAAATCAAAAGAAGAGCGACTCGAATCGTCCATAGCCAAAAGATTTGCGGCCGGCTCGATCCCTTGGCGTTACGTAGAGATGTAGCTTCGCTCTTTATTCTCTATCGTATACATCATGGAGAGTGCTCCTTCCGCCATCGTTCCACACGGCAAAATTGACATTCCCTCCACTTGGATAATTGGCGTTCCACCACTGTGCGCTTTTCAAGACACTTTTTGCCTCGCTCTACCAATCTATGGAACAAGGTACTTCCGGACCTATACGACCGTCAAACCTTCAAGAGAAGAGCGTACTCCTTCCTCAAAGGCTGGCAGCCTGAGTTGCAGGCATTCTTGGGCGGCGGTAGTCACTTTCCATCAGGTGACCCGTCTGCTCGTTTGCCCCCTATTCATAAAAAAACGTCTACTATAACTATTTACTTACGAGTAGTTGTTCGGGTCATACTGAATTAGTATTCAGTATGACCCGAAGTAACACAAACAAATGACAGTATGACCCAGTAATGTAAGTCACGCATTACTAGTGTAATGTGTGACTTACATTACTGGTATTATTTGCATGTTAGAGTTCTTTGTATAAAAAAGCCGTATTGTAATCTAACATCACAAATAGCATTGTTTTAGATATTTAAATTGTTTTCACAGAACATCATCAGCTTTGTTTTCAACAATCCAGTACCGAGAAAACAAGCTTTGTAATTTGTTGTTGTACAAATTCTCTTCTTTAGAAAATTGGAAGACAAAAGAGAAAAAATGGTAAAAAATAGTGAACAAAACACAGGCTAATTAAATGTTTGCCAGTTGTTAGAGAGCCGTGTTAAATTTCAATAATGAAGATAGTGGAAATACCAATACACAAATAAAACTTAAACTCAATTCAAGATGTTCAATTCAGACACCAGATTTTGATTACCTATAAACTCACTGCTACTCTGTACAAGTGATGAAGGTGACGTAATTAATTTTTTTTTTTTAAGACACTCAAGAAAGTAAATAATAATATATTTTCTAATAAAATGAGGTAAACAGGTACCCATTTACAAAGTAGGATTTTATACTGACGCATGCCGTTATTACAAATAGCAAGTCAATTTAACTTATTTAGTTTTAGTTTCAGTGTGTGTTTATTTATTTTCTACTATTTAGTAATGCCATTTATAGTTTCTACTATTATCCTTATAAGTAATATTCATTTTCTACCATTACCTTCCCTTTTTATGTACCATTTCTTTTAATATACTTCCATTTTGCCCATTTCATTTCCTAAATATCTAGGTGATTTCGACTTTCGCCCGGGACTAAGATTATAATCGTCAAAACGCGGCTTTTAATACGTCTGTGTTCAACCTTTCTGGGATATAAATGTGTTTATAGTATCCAAAATAAAACGATAAGAAATAATGTGGAATACTTATTTTTAACCTCCTTCCCAAGGAGAGGCCTATGTCCAGTAGTGGACTATTAAAAGCTGTTGATGATGACTTAAGTTTATGTGAAGAAGAAGTGCAGAAAGCTAAGCTAAGCTAAGCTTCTCATGCATGTAATATATTTTACAGCCAGCGTTTCCCTGTCCGTTTTCTTTCCCCAATTCACATATCTCTCCTTTTAAATAGTGTTATCATCATCATTATCATCTTCTCCTTCAACTTCCTATAACCGTCTACTGCTTTACAGGGCCTCTCCTTAAAAAGGGAGGTTTCAGCCTGCAATATCACGTTGGCCCGACGGTTTGGTATAGGGTTTGTTTCGAGTTTTCCGTCTTTTTGCAGTGCTGTTGTCCTGCGTAGTTAGAACCCTTAGTTGTTCCTTACGACACGAGGGATTGGGGTTGTGACACTCCGTATTCTTAATATGTCATCAGACGGAGACATGGTAATACTAATTATTAGGATTACGTTTGTAAGGAGTTTAAAGTTATTAGGTCTTTACCTATGAAATTGCCGTTTTGTATGCAATAAGTGAAAGTACTTATTTTTTCAAACTTTTTTATTTCTGTTATTCGAAGTAATCACCCTTGCAATCGGCGCATCTTTGCCAACGAATTGGCAGTTTATTGATGCCCTTCTTGTAAAAATCAGCTGGACGGGAGGCAACAAACTCTTCAAAGGCATTTTGTACTGCCTCTCGGGAATTGAATTTTTTACCCACTAAAAAGTTGTCTAAATTTTGTTCAAATTTTGTCAAAATTTTGGAAAAAGTAATAGTCGGTAGGTGCAAGGTCAAATAATCTTTAATGATGTTTATAAATTGCAATAATAACCTTTTAAATGACGTATAAAACTGTTTTATTATCTGCCAAGTAGATAAAATACAAAGTCTAAGTAAACATAAAGTTTCTTACAAATCTTAAACAGACGTCCCTGAATCATTTAAAGGCATTCTAACAAGTACGTGGCAACTAACAGAACTCATTTGTAACACCAGTTAGTAGATCCTAATGAACTTCCGTTGTACAGACAGAAGGATTTTCTCCTTCTCAACAATGAACATCGTTAAGAAACCTTGGAACTTGATGCAATCTCAGATGAATTGGATGAATGATATGAGTTCAGTTTTAAATTGAAAATAATGAATACTTTACTTTTTTTTCATTGTATGCATGCATGCATGCGAGCAGACGGGTCATGCTCCCATGACGCCTGCAACTCAATAATCACACGTGGATCAACACTTGGATCCTCGCGGCTGGCCGTTATGGCGAGTGGAGTGGAAAACCCGTCCCGTTCACCCGCGACCACACTTGTCACGCGACCACGCGCGGTTTGTCGGCGGCGAATTGGGTCCGAGTGGAGATCATCCTCCCGGGCCCTTTTCGCCGCCTCCTTTAGCGAGATAACGTCTTCGCAGAAGGATCGACCGCGGTAAAATAACTATTACTACTGGCAGTGGAGCGTATGACGGCCGGTAGCGAGAGATCTCCTCCGAACGCTGCGATGCCCAAGCCATCTAAGCCCAAGCATATTGCCAGCGTGTGTTGAGCCGAGTCCTCACTGCAATTGCAGTGGTAACAGGCGGGACTCAATTCCCTCCTAGCGACCGAGTGCAGGTACTTCCCGAAGCCGTGCCCGGAAAGGACCTGCATCAGTCGGAAGGAAAGGGTCCAATGCTACCGACCTGCCTACACGGCGGCAAAGCCAGCACGTGGAGCCTCCAACCGTTACGACCAACGAACCATTGTGGCTCGGCGAGTGGCTTCACGCCACTTGCGTACCTCTTCGGGGCTTGAAACAAAATCTATACCAACCTGCCTGGTCAACGTGGTGTAGGCCAAAATCTCTTTACTAAGGAAAGGGCTAAGTATGTCCAGTGGTGGACCTTTAAAGACGGTTAATGAATTAAACAGTAAAACGACAATGTTGCGTTTGATGAGATGAACAATCAAACTTCTACTATTTTTCACTCAGATTTTCTTTGAAGCTGTTTATTCCCTACAATAAAGATTTTTATTTTCAAAGCTTTGTCTTTTTTGTTCTTAGTCATATAATTTTCACATTTACATTTATGTAAATTTCCTTTTAGATTTCTCCTCCAACATTCAAAATAAGATCGCGTACATAAAAACAGGAAGCGAAAATCCACAAATTCAATTTGTAACGATTTCGTGAAGTGTCTCGAGTCGATTGCTAGAATCAAATTAATCGCTTTACCGTGAAACGAATCGATTATATTTCGATGTTGGTAAATTGAATAAGTTTGGACAAGATGACAGTACCATTTTATACCAATACAATTTTGTAACTGGCACAGTATCATTACTGGATTCTCTTATAATAATGATTGATTGATTCTCTAATAATTAATAAAGAAATCACCTGATGTGTTCTCTCATTTCACAAATAAAAAACGTAATGTAATATGCTTGATTACAAACAGTCACTTGTCTTGCCTTTATATTTTAACCGTGATTCAAATCTTGCATATAATTTTACAACCATAAAAATTGGAGTTCCTATCGCAGAGTTTCAATTACTGAGTAATCTATTATATTATAATAAAATTGATTACATATGTTGAATACTCGTAGAATACAACTTCTGCCTGCCTTTCATTTTAAATTTACTAACATTTACAAAAACATAGACAACGTCATTAAACAATATAACTCAGTACTGATAAATGAAACGGACACAAAGAACACCCAGACTTAGAACAACAATTTGTGGATAACACAAAGTATCGTCCCTTGTCCCATGGGGATCGGACCCACAACACTCAGCGTACAGTAAAAGTCAACTCCCGCATTATGAATATATTCCGGTGTCGCAGGGGATTTAACAAACACACATGAAACGGGCACAAAGAACACCCAGACTCAGAACGACAATTTGTAGATCACACAAAGTGTTGTTCCATGCGGGGATCGAACACACAACAGTCGGAGCAGTAGGAAGCGGCGTGGTGACCGCTTAAACCACTACGCCATCCGTGCAGTCAATTCCGACTTCCCGAGACTTCCCGAGTGTCATAACTCGGTGTGTTCGTGGGTCACTGCTGTGGATACTGGTGTACAGGAGTTACAGTGGTGGGCTTGTGGGTGGGATTAGTCCCAAACTATTATAATTATTTGCAAAAAAGCTCCACTACTTAATTTAGAAATATTTACATAATACTATAGATATTAAACTTTGTACTCATTCTAATACAACCACATTCCTACAATATGTACAGCATCTACGAGTACATTTCCAAGTCAATTCATCATCAAATTCATGGAATATCACTGCAAAACTGTTTGTTTGATAACGCACTTTTTACCGCAATAAAGCTACAATAGACTTTTATGGAAACCACCTTTCAATATATAAAGCGGCCATATGTTATTTTACTATTAGCTATTTCCTAACCACTATAAGTTTATGTATATTATATGTCACTCAAGAAGAAATTAGGCCTCGATTGATATACAAACTATTTTGATACACTTCGTAGTTTAGTAATCATTCAAGATTTTCACAAAATCTATTTTCCTCTAAAATTGTATTTTGTCGATTTTAAGTTTGTGCCAATAACCCATCGATTTCTGAAACATGAGTACTTAAATACAGAAAGAACAATTTACAAAGAACCGAAGGCATTCCTAAAGTATTCTAGCTCATTTATTGCCAATGCAAAAATTAAACACAACAGCCTATAAACCAATGACCCCAAAACATTCCTTGCCAATGGAAAAAATAAAAGGAATCCCGCGTAAAACAGAGGTTCTCGAGTGGTAAAGGAAATCCGTACTGAAACGCCGCTTATAATATAATATGACATTATTTTTCCTTTCATTGGGCGGACAATACGGATCGTAAAGTTTTATCGTAGGCTGGCAACACCGTATTTGGTTTAGCTTCGTTTGATTTTGTTACTAAAAGTGTTGATTTATTTAAAAAAATAATGTGCTACTGCTTTCCAATGGTTGGTTTAGTTTAAAACAGCGACGAAATTTTTAAATTTAGTGTATAATGACCTGAGAAATTACAAATGTAGGAATTGACAAAGATGATAAAGACTGAGCAAGATGGAGACTATTTAATACAAAAGCGTCAGTACCTGGATCTAATAACGGCAGGTGACCCTCGTCATCTGACATCTAAGATAATGAAATTGAGTTATTAAATGATTTGAATCTTCATGGTAACTAACTATAACAGATATTTGTATTCAAATATTATTAATTTATTGGTTATGTTTGTTTAACGTTTACTTTATAATAAGTTATCATGAAATTTTAAATTTAAATAGGTAATGGTGCCCTATATTTTCTTTCGGTGCCTCGATTGAATTGACGAAATTCAATGGAAAACTTCAATCGAAAAGATTAAAGCAAGCGAAGCGCAATAATTGAATATTGCTACATTTAAAACTTTATCATATTTAAGTGTATTACTAACCATTCCCATGGTTTAATCTGCCCTTATAGTTACTGTTCCGCTTCTAACGATCGTAACGTGACATTTTATACTATTAATATTTTATAATATATATTAATACTCTATCCAAAATCATTCGAATTCAACTGAAAATTTAAGAGATTAGAGAGTCTGATTTATTGAAATCATAGATAATACACTTGGTTGAAAGAAATTTGAAATTGTCGCCTTCACCTATTGTGTCAAAATTGTATGACAGATTGACATCCCTCGTTACACATGCTTTATAGTTATCTGTGGTACTCACTTCCTTATTGTCTTGGGTTGTATCCGTGTGGTGTGTATCAAATAAAATTGCAAATCTAAAAGTAATCTGTTTTAATCACAACATGAACTAATAAACAAAAAAAAATTTGGACTTATTGTGTTATTAGTACAAATATATTCAAGTTACTGGCAATTGTGGAATGCCATTTACATTAGAGCATTATAAAGAGCAGTTAATTTTCTAAACAAATATTTGAATCAAAACAAACTCGAATGAATAAACCCCTTAGCTAAACCGACTGTTGGTACAACCCACCTCTATATTTCTGATCGTTCCCTTTCTCGGATTAGCAGGGGCAGCACTTAAGATTTTATTTTTCGACGTTTCTCTTACGTCGTAAAACTTGTACGTGGCTTTTATATTCAGAAAAGAATGAAACTGTGCATGCAATCTTTTCAGATTAGCAGCGCTTTAAAGTCACCTTAAGATTGGTCAACAAGTGCATCCTTTTAACTTTAAGATACTTCTCTAACAATTTTCTTAATGTTTATATGCATAGTTATATATGTATATATCTGTGCGAACTGTTGAAAGTAATTCTTTTTGCCTTTTTAGAACAGGGACTCTGCTAATCCGTGTAATCAGGGTTCAATTCCCGGACTGTGGCAAAAATTTAAAGAGTTTTTCTGAGAGGTTACTCCTTATATAGACTGCTTCTTAGTAATTTTTTTTATCAAAATCGATCCAGCCGTTTAGAAGAATACTCGGAAAACTGACAGACAGACAAAAAAAAATTGGTTTTTAGGCATAGGTATCGTGTAAATAACCGTATGTATGAGCGTTTCATGTGTGAGCATGAAAAAAAATATTATTCTGACATTACAAACAGACACTTCAATTTTATTTATTTGTATAGATGTATAGATACAGTGAAGTAAAATATCAAATATTATGGCTTAAATATAGTTTACACGAACATATTTTAGTTACGATTAATTGAATTGATTGCCAAAGAACGTTAACGAACCATAGGAGAGCCATGCTTGCAAGTGGCCCAGGCTCAACCGGCGACCTTATAGGTAATCGGTTCTAAGCAATTCTTTATTCGCTTAAAATCAGGTGACCCGTCTAATTGTTTGCCCCCTATAGTATATAAAATGAAGGAATAAACAATATAAATTTTATCGGATACTGGCTGTACCCTGACACGCTTCGCTTTAGTACATTTTGGTAGCATTGATAAGAAATAAGGAACAAAAATGGCGTGAAAAATAGGTAAAAATAATCTTTGAAGCGGTTTTGTATATCGTGTTAAAATTTGAGCTCAATCGGTGCAGAACTATTTAAGTTTCTGAAGGGTACACAAACCAACCTAACATTTTTATACATAAAAAAATTTACGAGTATAGTAGAAATGTCTGGCTACTAACTGCCTCTGAAAACGACATATATAATTTGTATACCAATTTCATGTTCAAATTACTAAAATTTCCTACTATGCCATGAAATGAGTCGAAAATTTTAACAGTGGTACCTCTGGCGCTAAGAATTTGACCTATTTTAATAGGGATGGTAAGCTAAGCTCAGCCGAATACTTTGGAATTAAATTTTGTTTGATATACGGAATGCAATAAATCTAAAAAAATAAATACAATTCATTTCCGATTTGTTACAGTCGTGGCCAAAATTGGTAGAAAAAAGTATAAATATACTATTTGGAGCAATGTTCGTCTATTTGTGAAGGAAACGTAAAATACTGACATAACCACTCCACTGGTGGGTGGTATCCGAGGGGAGTTGACCACAGTAAAAAAGGGGAGTTACGTTGCAAATGTTTGATTTTAGAAAACAAATACTAACCTCTTTCAAAAATGTATTTTTCAAGAAATTCTGATCAAGTAAATTATTTATCTTGTTGCATTTCATTTTAAGTCGGATTATTAAATTTTGTTTTTTAGAATACTGAATCTTTAGAAATCTGAGAAACTTTCTGAGATATTTATTTCATAAGGGGTACATAGAATTTTCTACATGTATTACCACATACCTCTACCACATACCACATAGATCTAAGAAGACATGATCAATACAAATTCTATTTAACTTCAAAACTCGTAAAGTTTGTAGTGGGTCACCAGCAATTTGTGAACCAATCAAAGCTTACGTGAAACAATGCAATCAATACTCAAGCGCGCGATGGAATCCGGCCCTGTCCCAGTTCGTACATCTTGAATCCTTCCAGAACGCTCGTATGGGAGTCAAAGTCATCACCTGTATTAAAGTCTGCGTATAAAATGTAAGAGTGAATTGGCGGAACAGTTACAGCGCTAGTACCCGACTGAGTATTTATATATTTTATTAAATTATGTAGGTTTATGTATGTATGTGTGTTTATATATTGTGTTTGTCTCTGAACTTCAACTATGTTAAATTTAATATTTTATTTTGCACCTATCGCATCATATTTCTTCGTCACCTGAAGGTTGACTGGGAGAGAATGCCTAATGACATTACCCCGCCTTTGTACAACACGTGCATTAAGTTTTGAATAAATAAATTAAATGGATTCTCTCCTTTCCCTCTTAAGAGTTGACTAATCTAGGCACATGAAATGCAATAATTGGGATTGTAGTGACTTAAAATTATGAAAACTTTATATATTAGTAAATTACAGATTTGAAGGTACTCTTGAAAAATTGTATAGAATTGATGGTACAGAATAATTCATATAACTATGCACAGACTTCATTTACAAGAATTAACGTAACGTAATTGTTTGTTAAAATTAATTTAGAAATACGAATCTGTCTACTTAAATTTTATAAATCTTTTTTTATTTTACAATTCTACTCATGGGCGAATAAAATAAAGTTGCTAATTAGCAATTCAAAAATGAAAAAATAAAATAACTCATAAAATGATTACTCGATGACACATAGTCAAGGATTGTATTACAGAGTGTGTTCACCACTGAAATAGTAAGCCTGTGACGGTATGTCTACCTCCAGCCCTATTTCCCAAACCAGGTAGGGGTCGACTGTAACCCTTTTACGATACGTCTGAACTTAATTTTTTTTATTCGGAGCAACTGCCATCACACCTCTACAACCCAAGTATTAGGCGATATCGAAGTTCTATAAAAAGTCTGTTGTCGGACTTTTTAGGGCTCCAACTACGAGTACCCGTACCACTGATGATCGTATGGCAACCAGGACCGATGGCTTAACGTACTCTCTTAGGCACGGAGGGTTTTCGATGTGTTAAGAATGGCCAACCATCCATAGACTGACCTAGCTAGGATTGCTGAACTTTACTACTCGGTTACTACTTAGCTACGAACCCCTTTTGTATGCAATGCTAATAAAATACGTAATCGCGTAAATCTTCTTCAATTTTCCTTATTTATTTGGCACGTACCCGAATGTTTTTTCGAATTTGGAATATGAAAATATTATAGTATCTGTGTACAGTGTGACTGTAAAAGTACAGATTAGGAATAAACCAAGTCATTCCCAGCTAGATAACTATCCGATTGTACAAATACCTCCGGAAGAATTTGTCAAATGTTCGATCAAATTGTTTAGGAAGGCATCTTTGGCGCTACTTTGAATGGTCCAAGTAAGTTCTTAGTTTATTATTTACTAACTGCTAACGGTGACGTTGTTTAAGTCTATATTGGCTATTAATTCAGGTATCCCTTGGCAAATGGCCTTTTTATCGACTATAACTAACCAGTGATTGACAAAAAGAAAAAGGATTCAATTCTAAACTGTGTACCGTTAGAGAGCTACTTGTATATACATATCATCATCATCATCATCTACAGCATTTAATAGTCCACTACTGGACATAGACCTGTCCTCAGATAGGAGGTTTTGACCTACTATACCACGCTGGTCGCTGCGGTTGGTATAGGGTTTGTTTTTAAAGAGAAGGAAAACTTGACAACCCGACTGTCCAGCGTGGTATAGTAGGCTAAATCCTCCTTTCTAAGGATTTTGTGATAATAGAGACAGTTATGACAGGAAAAAAAACAAATCGAATAACGGATATTACACATAGTGTCAATCAAATGGAACACAACAGGAGGATCCTGGGACAGAGCGAGATGATCACAACTAGGAAGCCGCGACCCAGCGATTGATGTTGGGAAACGACGCTAGAACTTTTAATGCGCGATGCAGGGTCAGTAGTTATTCCGTAGTTCGATGTGTCTTCGTAAGATGGCATTGCAGTATATTTTTCAATTTATATTTCGAAGGCGAGATCAACGAGATTGTATATCATTGAACGCAGAAGTTTAAAAGTTAGAATAGAAATAGTTTCTTTTTACAAAGTAAGGGATGAAAAAACTATTTATATTATATATATATGTATATATATATATATATATATCATTGCTTAGTGTGGGATACCGATTTAGCGGTCCCAGTAGTAGTGGTTAAGTACTCAAACGGCAAACCTCTCCCATTCTGACATTTAAAAAAACATTGAAGTGCCTTTAGTAAGCGTTTACCGCAGCCTATTCACTTTTTCGATATCAAGGATATCAGGTAAGCGTTTTTAGTTGGATTAGGATTAGGGTCCTGAGGTATTAATAACAAGTGTTTCCGGATCTTTCCTATTTCAGGCGCGGAGTAGCACACCTTTTGGTTTTAGTCGGTCGGAGGGGTTTCCACACGTAAAAAAAGGAATTCCTAATGATCTTTTAACGTAACCTTAGAAATAAATAACTTAAAGTATTTGATCAATAGACACTGGCGAATACATTTTTTTTTATTTCACCTATAAATATGTATTTTAAAGAACTACTTAAATGTAAAATAAACTTTCCACAAGAACAGTTCCTTGAAACAAGTTTCATGCCACTTCTGTTTGATTTTCGAATAAGGAAGTAGGAGAATTCTTTTACCTCTTTTAAGTCAGTTAAAGAGTTTTACTTCGAATTTGTCTATGTTTATTCTAAACGAAATAAATACCCGTACTTGCATTAAGTTTGGAATGCAGCTCTACGAATATCTACTACGAGTATAACTAAAATGCAAACCGCACTAAAAGTATTGTAAGTCGATGTTAAAAGTCGATTTCATGCTTTAACTATGTGGTTTGTTCGGAAGGGAACAGTTATTTATTTCTAAGGAGTTATTTAATTTCTTTCTCAGTTATCAAAGGATAGTAGACCTTGAACAATATAATTCTTTTGCGGTGTGGTGGTGTGTAGTAATTAAACCGAATAAAACACTCCGCACCTGTAATTGGAGGGACCCGGGAATAAACAGCTATTCCCGGGTCCCTCCTATTACAGGTGCGGAGTACTACGTCAAGATCTTGAATAAGCCTTCCAAAACCAGATAAATATGTTTTTTTCTTGATTTTTTGGAACACTTAATACTTTGACCAGTACACAAAGCATATTATGATTCAGGTCGACCTGATAACTCCCTCTATAGAGGTTAGATGTAAAATATAATAAATATTTCTCTATCCTAGTTGATCCTCTTTAAGCTGATACTTTATCATCTCGAAGCGGCCAAGGTCAGATTAGTCCCATTAACTAGGGACCTCTGTGGTTTGTTTCGGCGTTTCTTTCCAGAGTGAGACTTAGGAAATAACGGCTCCTTCTAGCTGTAAAGTGTGACTTGTAAAAAAATATTTGAAAAGATTTACTTACAGAAATAAATCATCAGCAGCCTTTACAGAAATAAATATCATTTATCATTCATTTATTATTTACCCATTCTAGACTCACCGTATCGACTATAATATATACTTAATGATTAAAATAATTCATTTTAAGTTTATTTATCAATATTTATAGTCATTTAGTATTTTCTTTTACTTTTTAAAAAATAAGACCATTTATGAATAACCCATGTCACGTGTCAAGTCACACAAAATTTTTATGTTAGAATTGAACCCATTTCTAACCACAAGGCTGACGTGTTGCGGTTAGAAGGAGAATTCACTGTGTGAGACATAAAAGTACCTTGCTGGAAAACTGATTTCAATTGATTTTACCTTTCATACTATACCTATATAAATCATGATTGTAAAACCTTGCTGACTGACCTGTTCTAGTGGTTAGTGACCCTGACTGCTAAGCATCAGAGGTCCTGATTGTCTTGGGTGACGGTGTCTGATTGGGTGGAAATGAATGGATTTTTTTGACAAATCATTTTCTGATGAGCATTACCATTTGGGTGTAATTTATCTCGAATAATTAAGTATTTAGAAATATATTGGTATATTTATCAGGAGTCTGGTTACCATAGCACAGGTTTTACCTAGTTTGGGATCAGACGGCCGTGTGTGAGATGTGTGAAGTTCGTATTATTACTGCTTTCCTTTACACCTTTTTCACTTTCGTCTGATCACGTTCATAATCTAAGGCGGTTCACATACCTAACAAGTACTTGATAAGGGTCAGAGCTTCAGAAACTTCAATATCACATTAATTGGAATATTCGACATAATTTTGACTGTAAAGGTGTATTTAAAGGTTATAATTGAATTCTGTGGGTAATAAATTTGTCATTATGGTGTACAGGAATTTATAAGAGTAAGGCCTTTTATCTCCTAAATTGACAGCAATAAAGATGTAGTTATATACACATTTGTTCAGGTAAGGAGGGGCTTATTAGTCACTGAGTAGGTTAAAACATTGGAGCAGTGAGAGCAGTAGCGTTCTGCCCTAGGGTGACTACGGTCTGTCTGGGATATGCCTCAGATGTAGGGTACGGCAGGGAGGACTCCAGAAGTCGCCGATGCGTTCCTGGAGCTCCTCCCAACTGCCAAGGATATGCCACCGAGGGGTTTAGTAGGTAGACTGGTTCTCCAGGAGTCCCACACACGCCCTGCGTTTCTCCAACGGAGGGTATGGAACAGTAACACAAAACAAAAGAAGAATAAGTATAAAATAAAAGCTAGAATAAGAAATAGCCAATAAATATATATAAACTAATGTCTATAGAATTTATTGCCTAGGTAAAAATGTTTGTAAATATATAAGATGCATATAACACGACACAACACCAATCCTGCTAAAAGCACAATTTAAAGACCTCGCAAAAGTACAAACTGTTAACAGACTAGTTAAATAAGCAAAAAAGTACTTAATGCTGTACTAACAACCGACACAGAAATGAACTTAGAATGGTAAAGTAGAAGTGCATATCGATGTAACATTATAGAAGTAAGAACAAAAAACGAGAAACAATAAATGGAAAAAGGTAGAAAATATCGTTAAGTAAATAGTTAAAAGAACCAATGTAACCAAGTAAATGTGAAAAGTAAATGTAAAATGTAAAGTAAAGTCAACAAGTAAATGTGTAAAGTTAGAATAAATTATAAAGTAAAATTGTAAGAGTAGAATAGTAGAGTAAATTGTAAAATGAAACTGTAAAAGTTGAATATTGAAAGAATAAGATTATAAGGTTATAGTAGTTTGTATTGTAGTAATAGAGTTAATTGTAAAGTAAAAATGTAAAAGTAGAATGTTGAAAGAATAAGATTTTGTATTGTAGTAATAGAGTAAATTGTAAAGTAAAATGTAAAAGTTGAATATTGAAAGAGTAAGATTACAAGATTACCTAATTAAATAGAGTAGCGAGAATCTCAACTGAAAGATAGCGTGGATGGACAACTAGATTAGCATATATCCATAGATATCCTATCCTAAAAAGACCGACAATAGTCTTTCTATACACCTTCGATATCGCCTGGTATTTGGGTTGTGGATATCTGATGGCAGTCAAGTAAAAATCAATTCTAGTATCGTAGTAGACTTAAAGCGGACTTCAAAGTAGTTTGGGCAAAAGGCTCGGAGGACATCATCAACAACAATAACCTATAACAGTCCACTGTTGGACATTTTATTTTGAAAAATGAATATTATAATTTTTCAACATCATCATCATCATTAGCCTATCGCAGTCCACTGCTGGACATAGACCTCTCTCATTGCACGCCACTTAGATCGATTTTGGGCTACTCGGTTTCATTAATTTTGATAATTGTATTCTTTTTTTAAATATTTTCTGAAAAGCTTGCTTTCTGAAAAAAACCAGCAAAATCCAAAAATTTCTTTAGAAAGGTAGCCTTTTTGATCAATTTTTGTTTTCTCAGGTTCAGGATAAGATTTTTGTATTAAAAAACACGAATTCTTCCTCAAACGGTACGGTATAGGATCTAGTTATGTTACTCTAAACTTTAAGCACTGAATACTGTAATAGTCGCTACAACCACCCTTCCAATTTCTGTCAGAGGGTGTAATGTGTTTGTGTCAACGTAATTACATAATGAGATCGTCGTCGTTGTCCTTTCACATCTTTGTCAGATGATTTAGGTAGCGTCTTTGTGGCAACTTGAAACATGACTGTGTAGTCCGATGCGAGAGCAGCAGTAACTTCCACAAGATTGGGATTTGAGTTTAGGGTCGTTTGGACTCAGGGCTGGTAAATCGATCCTCTCGGCCATGTGTCCATCCGGTCTCATGTACCCTACAATTGTCGCTCAGGGCTTTTTTCCATAACAAGATGAATGAGTTTCAATCTGAAAGCAAAAAGATAAGGCAACATAATTTTTTTCTCTATATTTTAAAGAAATACTCTCATATGCAGCAAATTCTATTATCCAACAATACATCGTATTAATGTAGGAAATTTACCATTTTCGCAACGATATTCACATGTAACAGAACTCATTTGGACAAGCAAACATTTCGAAGGTAATTTTCGTACATATGCATCCCAATAGTCAGGGAGCTAGCAAACAACATAATCTGCCTACCCTTATTCCAATTTTATTTAGGGTCGGCGCAGTATGCCATTTCATTCTTATGTATGTCATTCTTCCATTCTACTCTATCATTCATCACTACACTTCTTACTCTCTTCCTAGCCATATCCTCTTTCACAGATTTCAGACACTTTCTCTTGTACGCCTACAATGCAGGCAGGTGAGCACACTATTTCAGTAGTTGTAAGTGACAGCACAAGGTGGGCGTGCTTTTAGTTCTTCACGCCGAGGATCCAGTCCGGAGTAGCGGTTGTCCTCAAAGTCTTTGACTCTGGTTTTCACCAAAGAGCTCCATTCCGATCGTTGAGCAGCTGATTGCTCGCACCCCGAAGGCTCAATATCACACTTATTCATGTGGACCTTAAGAACACTTTTATACCTAAGGAGTTTTACGCTTGCCCTCCTCATGTTCCCAGAAAAAGATGCACTAGTGTCTAACGCGATGATCTCAGAGATCATTTTCATAGATTAGTTCTTAAATAATGAAGAGTAATTTCTGGTCCCTGAATAATCAAGGGCCTCTGTAGTGACAGCTTATTCATGTTCCGGTTCATTCCGTGGGTATCGTAAGAGCCGACTAATTCAACTCTGCAGGAGCAGGACAATTACAGCACTACAGAGATTTTCTTCTTTCTAAAGCACCTACCCAGACATTTCCCAACCGCCCAAAGGTAGACTGGGAAAATTCCTGTGGCATTAAGTCCACCATTTTACAATCATTTGTTATTTGTGCAAGAAGAATTCAATAAATAAATAAAAAAATGATTCTTGAAACTATGTAATTAAGTATACAAATCCTGAAAACGAGATTTCGGTGGTGAAGAGCAACTGAAATAAAATATCTGAAAATCTTAAGTCTTCCAAAGTTGACTAGTATAACTATTTTTCAGAAAATAAACTATCAATATATTTTAGGATTGTAGTATAATTCAGTAAAAAATGAATGTTCTCTAAGTTTTGTTGACATATTTTCGGACAAAGTGGTTTGGTAAAGCATTGTGGAATAATAAAATGTTAAGAAATCAAAAACTCTAGATTTATGAACACTAATAAGAATAAAAGACATCCAAGTTTACAAAGCCCCTGAATAAATGTATAGATTTCATTTCCACTTTTATATTTATTTCCTGGCCACAAGCTCCTTACCTATAAACTCCAGTCCATTTATTTGCCAAGGGTTGGTGGTTGCGGGAATGTATCGTTTCGCTTCGTAATTTAGAGGGTAGCAGGTTTAAGTTGGAACTTACTTCTTGTAATTAAATCTACTCATGTAGAACTTCTGTGAATATTATCCGAATTATGAAGGAATTATATTATTTTTTTTGGTATCCATGGGTCATAAACTTGTTAGCTTCTATAGACAATGGTCACCACGACCATAATTTAACACTAACTTTCCCTGTATTGATACTACGTCTGCATATCTATATATATATAAATGTTATGTTGGTTTATGCACGGATCAAGATCTCAAAAAGAACTGCACGAATTGAGTTCAAATTTTGACACGACATACAATCCGTTTCAAAGATTGTTTTTATACAATTTTCGCGTTAGTTTCGTTTTTAGGGTTCCGTACCTCAAAAGGTAAAAAAGGAACCCTTATAAGATCAATTTCTTGACCGTGTGTCAGTCTGTCTGTCCGGAACCCTCGGCGCACGAGTTCGACTTGCACCTGATCGGTTTTTCATTTCTTAAATAACCACGATGTAACACAGCAAAGCATAACCGGGTACAGCAGAGCTAGTTAGGTATAAATTTAGCAACACTTGGTAATTCTCCGAGGAGCTTTGTAGGTTGTTTTATAATTAAACCTCTTCTTTTATAATAAATCAATAGGAAATATCAGTTCGTAGGTCGGCAAAATAAGAAACCAGCTAAAACTCTTTCCAATCTTACACATTGCGCTAACTAAATTGGAAAAAAAGACAGGACAATGACCAGTAAAATGTGGTGATCAAAGAAATTTATATTGTTATCATTAAAATCAAAATCTACTATGAAGTATAAATGCAACGATTGCATAGTGGTTTAAGTGGTCACCTCAGAGCTTCATACTAAGCTGAGTGTTGTGATTTCAATCACCTCATGGAACAACATTTTGTGTGATCCACAAATTAATATTTTGAGTCTGGCAGTTCCGTCTTTGTATCTGTTTCTCAACGGGAATATTTCTAGTGCGAGTTATTTGATTTACTTTACATCAATTTATAGTTAAAACTGAAACTATAGATTGGTGTATTTTAGCTCATTTACCTAAATCATAACAAGAAACAATAGTTATTCATTTAGTCCGTCAGTGATCAATGGCTCCTCTCAGATATTGAAGATGTCTACTGCCCGCGGTGCAAGCATTAAATTTTAAACTCAACCGCCATTGATCTCTTTGATTCAGAACTAATTTATTAAACAAAATTTTGTATTATCACATTCTACTTTTATTTTTTCTCTGTTACTATTTTCATATTCAAAAATCAATGTTGTGTTGTGTTTTTGATGTAGTATCGTTAAAAATCACGTGTTTTAGTTCTAATTGAGTTACGCTCAAGTTGAAACTTAGAGAGTTGTTGTTTGTTTCAGTTCTTAGAAACTAACCAAGGAGGATCAAAAGATACGGTTGTGTTGAGATCTATTTTGTTCTTTGTTTATTTTTTAAGTTAGGTGTTTATGAATGTGGGGGTCGCGGCCTATTGAATATTAAGACCCTACACAATCTCAGAGATTTTTTTTTTCTACTAATGTGGGAGTGAATCGCAATGTAGTTGCAGTAGATACCGGATTCACTCCACTCGCTCTGGCTAAAGAGAATTGGCGCAAACCTATAGTACTTCGTACTAATGATCGCAGGGAAGAATGGAAGGGCAAAAAGCTCCATGGTCGGTTTTATCGAGCCCTAAATAGGTCCGATATATACTTAAAAGAATCTACGACTTAGCTACGGTATGGTGATCTCTTTGGAGAAACTGGTTTTGTTTGTGCAATTACGGAAGAAGTTATCATGATGAATATCTTGAAAGATGTCAAGATGCCGTCCTGGGGAATCAATAAGGTATATTATTTCTGGTTGTTCTCGTCTCGCTAATGGTGAATATTTGCACAGGCACAACCAAGTAGCCAGGATCGTACACACCAACAGCTTGCCCTTAAATACCAACTTGTAAATCTAGAGGTGCCATACTGAAGGTATGTGTCCGACTCAGTTCTTGAGAATGGTCGGGCCACGTTTTATTCGGATCGATCTATTATCACAAACAGGACAATTGTTACCAATAAGCCTGATATTGTAGTGATAAATCGATTAGAGCGCCGCGCAATGATTGTTTATATCGCCGTTCCTCAGGACGAGAATTTCGTCAAAGTTAAAAATAAAATCAAATAAAATGTATGGATTAATTTCACGAAATTTTCGATATGTGAAATGTCGATTCAATGATCATTGTTCCAATAGTCAGCTGCTGGATCAAGGGTCTTATGCAGAAGGCAGTCCCCCTTGACACGACCCGTATAGTGAGGAGGTTCCTATCTTTGGAGTCCTAACCACTAGTCTTGGTCCCTGTATCCGATTTTAGTAGTCTACTATTTCTTATATTTTTAAATATGTTTTTTTTTTTCTTAAAGTGTATGTTTAAAAGTACAATTAATATGTTTAAAAAGAAATAAAGAGAATAATAATGATAAACCTCTCTATTGTATAACAAATATAATACAAAGAGAATTAAACTAGTATATTGCAGAATTAAGTGGCGGAAGTAATTATTGGCGGAATTAAGTGGCATACATATAGTATCCACTTGATTAAATAATCTATGACAAAAATACATGTCAATAAGTTAAGGTACTACCTTGTACCTACCGTACGGTGGTACCTTACCTTATTGAATTCAGATAATAGATATTGAATTAAGTTACTATGATCAGGTTTAATAAAATAAATATTTTGGAACCCTACAAGCCAATTAATTCAATATACGTAGGTTTAGCAAGTCCCACCAATAGTGTAAATAGTCTTATATCTTATATAATAAAAATCACACTTTTAATTTGTCAATGTGGCTTAGAATTTTAACAAAAATCAATAAATACTCGATTTTCCTTCAAGTTCAAGAAAAGAAAACCCTCGAGGGTTTTGTTGACTTGCTTGATGATTCTGAGATAATGGAATCTTCGCTAGATACCCTTTTAAATAATAAAAGAGTTTTCAAAATATGTACATAATTGAGGGAACTAAGAGTGAATATAAATAATTACAATTAATTTTTATAAGTTTTAAATTATTAATAATTATATTAATAATTTAAAAATTATAAATTTTTTAATTTAAGATTATGAAAAAAATGTGTCCAACTGATGGACACTAAATACCTTTTCACTGTCGTGACAGAATAAAACATAACGTGTCATGCTTTATATCTGTTATCACTTGATCTGCACGCACACCAGCATAATAAAGTTGGTTCATTTGTTTAGTTGTTTTATAAATGATCTCAGGATTTACTTGATGACGATAATGAATTTAAAACAAAATTAATCCTTAAAAAGCTCCTAATATTTTACCTTTATAAATGACGAGTGTTAAATACGACAGACAATACATTATACTACTGGTATATATATATATATATATATGGCTGGACTGTTCGTCTAGCGGTTAGTGACCATGTGACTATGACTGCTAAGCCATAGGTCGTAGGTTGGATTCCTACCCAGGACAAATGATTGCATGATAAGCATTATTTGTTCTACGTCTAGGTGTAATTTGTAATTTATCTTTAATATGTATGTATTTAGAAATATGTTTGTCAGCAGTCAGGTTACCACAGTACAGGTTCTGCCTAGTTTGGGGTTCGACGGCCGTGTGTGAGATGTGTGAATTTTTTATTACTATTTTATTCATTTTTTTTCTCTATGCAACATTAAACCATTTACAGGCTCTGCAATTTACTCAGAAAGATAAAAAATGTATTAAAAGCTTGCCCTAAAATTCTGCCAGCTTGAACTTTTTTCAGACTTTAAAGAATTGTACTTTTGCCAGATACTCAAAACTTTGAACGAAAATCTCTTCAAACACTATACACATTACTACAACAAAAAGGGGTAGGTATATAAAATATTCTTAATCCATTCCAAGCGATTTATTTCTCTTAGTAAAACATTCTCTCCTCATCGCGTTGTCCTACTTTCAATCCATGCCAACGCCGGGACAAAGTGAAAAGTTTTATACGCTAAACTTTTTTAAATAAGCTTTTGTGTGACGAAAATATTAACCACTTAAATAACTGTCGAAGGATATTGATTTATGAGAGGAATATTGGCTTAGGAAATCCTTTGGCTGGATAGTGTTTTTAAAGTGAGAACTTGTTTAGGCGCGTTGGGCACTTTTGAACAACAAACAAAAAAAAATTTGGGAATAAACCATTGAACCACCGACCTTTACTCGGTTTTATTTTTTGGTAAATTTTCTAAAAATGAAACCTAGCTATATCGATAGATCGCCCCCGAAACCCCGTGCATACTGAATTTCAGAGATTCAGATTATACATATATACAAGAATTGCTCGTTTAAAGGTATTAGATAGATAGTAAAACTTGTAGGCACGCTTTTTAGTTACTGAAATTAAAAAGAAAACTATTACTGCTAAACTATTAACAAGTAAACTGAGTAAGTTATAAAATGTACTCAGAAAATAAAAAGTAACATTTCGTAGAATTCTATTGAAAATTGCTTAGATAAGGTGTTTAATAGGGTATGGAATCCTATGTGTGACACACTCGCTTTTGACGAGTTTATTTTACACTTCGAAATTCAAAATATTTTCTAAATACTGTTAAGCCAGATCTACAACGACTTGTGATTGTTTGTTATGGTACAGAAAGCCTATTAAAGTACAATGACATTTGAATTTACAGAACAGTACAGAATAGTACAGAACTATAGTTGGTAAACAGTGGTGTGTTATACAGTGCATAATTCATTTGTGATTTTAAGTAAGAATATTTATAATGAAAACACTATAATGTCTAAGCATTATATATTTCTAGTGAAATAAGTTAAAAGTTCCTCAGTGCGTGTATTTTACTTAGTTATACTCTTGAGTAGGAAAAAACACTCTTTCCTTAGTTCTTTCAAAGATAAATATTTATTTATATAATATAAATTTATGTCAGCAATTTAGTTTTAAAACAATAATAGTAGTAGCGATGGGAACAGAAACGCATTTTTTAAACATTGAGAGGACTTATTTTCCTGTCTTTATAAATGTAACAATAATAGCTTAACACACTTAACAAACTGTCGTATCTTTCAAAACATTAAACCTACATAAAAGAACTGCGATCATTAAAATTCAATATGTTTTCTTGAGAACTGGCATCAAAACTGTATGCTCATATAAAAATGTCGTATTACCGCTAAAATGTACCACAAAGTTACAAAACATTGTCCAAAATTAATAAAACTATTAAATTTGAATCTTATCTCCTTGAAATAAGATAAAAGGATATTCCGAATCAGACTTTTTGGTCGTTGGAAAATGTTATGTGAGGGTTGGATGACAGGGATGTTACAGTTCAGTACGTCAATGGACGCCGTTCAGTTCAGACGTGTGCGGTTTGTAGACGTCGTTCGAAAGTTCGTAATATTAAAAGTTTTGATCGCGATGTTGAACATATTGGATGTTTTGTGAAAAGTTTTGTTATTTGACGCTGATTTATACATTGTTTATTTATTTTTTTGGATTGGAATTATGTACTGTGAAATATGTAAGTCAAATTATTTTTGAAGGTAAGTTCTATACTATTCAAGTTAGTATTCGAAACTTGTATATAAATATGTATATGGTATACCATGATGTAATAATTTGCTGCATTAATCGATGTAAGCATGTTTCTAAATGGGTCTTATAAATGTTCAATAAACAAAGGGTTTTAGTATAATTAATTTTAATAAGGCGCGTATGAATTTTTATGAATAGGGTGTCAGCCTTAATTGAGCTTGTACCCTTGTGAGATACCATATATTAGAGGCGTTATTTGAATATAACATTAAATTTTCTTTTGAAAGCTTCTGTAGTGATTGAGACAACTATATGTTTTTATAATATTTTTAGCATATTTATGATAATAATTTGTGGTCAGTAATACGTAGAGCTTGAGTGCAACCTCTTTTATAAGAAGAGGTCTAGGTCCTGATGATGATGGAGTGTGACCTTTAAACATAGATACAAATTTAAAACGGAGGAGAATATTCAAACGATCAGAGTTGTTTTGCCAGCTATATGGAAGATTATTTCTGTCAAAATTCTGTTGGAATTAATGGCAATGAAACTGTTCAATCAGCAAATTAAAATTTACTTTTAAATTTATTTATATCATCACTAACCACTAGAGAAATAAGTTTGTCACATCATGATAAAAACTAGACCAAAATTTAATTACATAATTTCTTTTTCTTTTCTTATATTGACTTGTCTAAATAATATAAACATTAGAATTAACGTAAAATAAATGCAGAAAAAAGATTATTATCATTCTCTTTATTTCATTAAATAAACAAATAAATTACGTTTTAAATATATTTCTGATTCGTACAAAAAAAAACGAAATACATTAAAAAACAAAAAATAGTGACCTATCGGTATCGAGTACAGGGACCATGATTTGTTTTTGGGACTCCTAAACATATTATTATGATATAACTGTGAAACATACTAGTGCGTCATAACGGTTTAATTATAATAAAAACTTTTCTGTTCTTTCGTAAGTAAATATAGGTGAGAAATATGTACAGTTTTATATATTTTACTAATAGTTACCTGCAGTTCCATCTGCGTTTGTCGTAGCACTGCTCTTCATCCGTGCTAGTTTTCGTCTATATTTCGTGAATTTTTAAAACTTTTTAATATATCTGGTTGTTCTATTCGGGGCGGAAACAAATCCAAAAATCAAACATTACAAATATGGGTCCAGCCTACCTTGGTCGTATAACTAATCCGTCTTTGTTTTATAAATTAATAAATGTGAATAAAAGTCAATGTTTTTTGTTCATTTTAATCATTAATACATTTTTCACATCGTCGTGAAGGACATCTTTCACCTAGAAAAAATTTAGTAGGTATACTAAGAACAGAAAACAACTTTTACCAGTAAAAATCGAATCCCAATTCGATCGATCGATTCTTTATGAGTAACAATCGAATTGGAAACACCAATACCTAGAACTGAAAGGTAACTATAAAGATAAATAGCCAAGTCTAGAAGTTGCGTTTAGTGCGTGCTTTTAGTTTGTTTTGTTCATTATTGGCTGTGACTTATTATTTAAACTTTACATGTTGTGATATGGAATATACTCATAGAATAGAATACGTTTGTACACCAATTACAGTAAGTTGGTCAAATATTACAGTTGGATATGTACAGGCAAGCTTTGGATGGACAAATCGACAGTAAATAAAAATAAACAGTGGGTAGTCTAGGTGTATTGAAGCTAACTTAGCTTCAATACCTTAGCCTATACATACATTTAATCTAATGTTTATGTCTGTGTGGTGACGGATTAATAATAAGAAGTCACATCACCCTTATTCATCCCGTGGGTGTCGTAAGAGCCGACTAAGCGAGCAAACTACGCAGGACAACAGCACTGCAAAGAGAAGAAAAACTTGAAACAAACCCTATACCAACCCGTCTGGTCAGCGTGGTATAGTAGGCCAAAACCTCCTTCTAAGGAGAGACCTATGTCCAGCAGTGGAATATTAAAGGCTGTTGATGATGAATGTTTATGTCTTATTCTCCGGTAGTTCGAGGACGTAGTTTGGAGACGTAGACGAATTCTATCACGAGGGCGAGCGTGAGCGTAATATAGAACAAAATGTATGCTTCGAATTTTCAAAGCATTTTCCTTTAATTTTAAATATAAAAGCAATTTTGTTATGTGGTCACTAATCTGGAATAAAATAATCGGTCTCCTGAAAATTTCTTTCATTCGTACCTGCCTAAGTTAAATACTTCTTTTGAAATTAGTTTACAAGTGTATTAGGTGGGGATCAAACATGATTGTAAGTTACAATATCAATATTTAGGTATAGGTATAAATAGTTACAGCTCTAGTTCCCGACTGAGTATTTATATATTTTATTAAATTTATGTAAGTTTATGTATGCATGTGTGTTCTTATATTGTGTATGTTTCTGGACCTAAATTATGTTAATATCATATTTTATTTTACACCTACCGCATCATATTTCTACATCACCTGAAGGTTAACTGGGAGATAATGCCTAATGGTATTAAGTCCGCCTTTGTACAATATGTGCATTAAGTTTAAAATAAATAAATAAATATCGCTTCTTTGCTTTATGTTGTTCTAGCTGACCCGCGCAACTTCTGCGTCTCTCAAAAAGTATTTTTTACCGTTTTTGGAACATTATTTATTGATGCTCGGCTCGCAGCGTGATGGCTCATCACGCTATAGGCTATACTAAAATCTTTTAGTGTAGGATTGCCCATTTAACGAAGCAGGCTCTACGCTACAATTATTACATATCGTTGCGACCACTAGCTATAACCACGAGTTTAATAAATCGATACATGGAAACCTAACCAGGAGTTACTGTGACTAGCGCGTTCAACCAAACAACAACTCTTCACATTTATAATGGTAGAGATAATGTAATTCCTTACTTTATTATTTAAAGACAAGCTTTGTACATAATGGCAAGTTAATGAAACTTGCCATTATGTAAGTAATGTACATTATCTCTAAAAAAACCGACAACAGTCTTTTTACAGAAGTTGGATATCACCTAGTACTTGGGTTGTGGACGTCTGGCAGTCGCTCAGCTTTAAAACCTATGTGTAGTCGTATCGCAGTAGACCTAAAGCCGGCCCAACCTAGTTTGAGAAAAATACTCGTAGAAAGGAAGGCTCCCCACGGTATACCGAATCTTTTGAAATGTCACAGTGATGTGAGTTTTTTCAACTGCATTACATGAAATGTAGTTCCTTTAAGACAGTACCAATATTTGGAAAGCACATGGAATGGGACAGTCTAGTAGTAGTGTTATAAAGTATTACTTTTAAATAACAGTTTTGATGTTTTATGCTACGCTACAACTAACTCGGTGTTGTGACGAATTAAGAATACGGAGTGTCACCAGTCCTATTCATCCCGTGGGTGTCGTAAGAGCAGACTAAGGAAGCAAACTATACAGGATAACAGCACTGTAAAGAGAAGGAAAACTTGACACAAACCCTATACCAATTCGTCTGGCCAGCGTGGTATAGTAAGCCAAAACTTCCTTTCTAAGGAGAGGCCCATGTACAGCAGTGGACTATTAAAGGCTGTCAAGTGATGATACTACGCTGAAATAACAAACAAATATTTAATAATACGTACTTAATATCTCAAGACAGACGAGTGATTTGATGGTAAGTGACTAATATGGACACCTTTGACTCAAGAATCAAAAGTGCCTTGCCGCGCTTTGACGTAGGAGTACGCTTTTTTCTTAAAGATTAAAAATTTCTTTATTTATAATTATGCTTATTGGCAGTCTGGTTACCATAGCATAGGCATAGTTAGCATAGGCATAGTTAAAAATCAGAAGATTGTGTGTGAGACGCATGACAGCATGGGTTACGTAGTGGTTGAAGCGGTCGCCACGCCGCTTACTACTACGAGTGTTGTGGGTTTGATCCCCATATGGGACAATACTTTTTGTGATCCAAAAATCGTCTTTCTAAGTCTGAATGTATTTTGTGTTCGTTTCATATATGTTTGCAAAGTCCCAAGCAACACATAATATAATCATAATGCAGAAGCTGTCATTAAAAAAAAGTGTGGTTACCATAGCATAGACTCATATGAAGTTATTATTAATATAGTGAAGTTGAGTTGTCGTGAAAGGACTTAGATAGCAAAAACAAGGTCTGCTACCGTAAATTCAGCTAAATTCCGGAATGTGCTAATCTGGAAAGTTGTAACTTTACCGTTATAACCCGAGTAGTGAGTTCGGCACCGTTTACCATGAAATACGGTCTGCGAATTTAATTGGAATTACATTACGTGTGATGTAAATTGTTATGCCATTGTTATCGCACACTGGTACGTGCGTACCAATACCATTATTTCCAAATAATATTATATGGAAATACCTCCGTATTAGATATTTCCAAATAAATAGAACCGAATAATATACTGGGAAGTTCTGAATTCTCTAGAATTTGGGCGTTTATTCAATTCGTTATGGAATAATTGATGATAGATAAATAATTGATTGATTCCAATTTCTTTTGATTAAGAGAATCTGTTTGTCATTATGAGATAAGTAATTAGAGCCTGTACTTTCGTTACCAAACTGCTGACAAACATTCTTATATATTTCGAAATACTGACTTAATATATGCTTATATCATTATACTGATTTTTGACTGCACGGATGGCGCAGTGGTTTAGGCGGTCGCCACGCCGCGCCACTTACTACGTTGTGGGTTTGATCCCCACATGGGACGACACTTTGTGTGATCCAAAAATTGTTGTTCTGAGTCTGGGCGTTCTTTGTGTCCGTTTCATGTATGTTTGTAAAGTCCCCCGCGATACAGGATATATACCTAAAAAACTTACATTTACATACTATACAGTTCAATGTCAATGAAAAAATTAACAAATAAAAAACAAACGAAATACGAATTACAACAACAAAATTAAATGTTCATCACTTTCAAACATAACAACAATGGTAGAAACGCAAATGTGGGAGCATCAATCCCAAACAAATTTATTATCTAAATAATCTGTAACCGTGTAGTAAGCATTTTCACATAGTTTTTGTTGGAATTTTATTGTAGAATCGCACACCCTGACATCGAAAAGACTTGCTTACTTTTTGTAGTGAGTGAAAACATAGGTTTATCTTTATTTCTAGTATTTGTATTAAAATGTCACCAAACTTTGTGAATAAACGATTATTTTTCTTCTTTTACAAACCAATATACCTACATAATCCAAATGTTACATTCTTGAAAGTAATTATAAAATTTAATAAGATTACTTCTCAATATTTGTTTACATCATGGCGTATAATTGGGTAAACACATTTATTCCAATGTAACTGAAGATGTTTGTCAACAAGTATCGCTTCAGATTTAATTCCGAACATTTGAGAAATTTGTTGACTAAACGGTAGGTAGAATAATTTGTAACGATTTAGCTGAGTAAACTGATCCATTGGGACCAAACCAATGGCAAAGGGGAAGATGTTTACTAAAACGCAGTGGCTAGAAACGATTGATGTTTTTTTTTTAAGTCAGAGTTTTTTTAAAACAAAAAAAATGGAAGGCATCATACAATTTTAAATTTGGAATATCTAGATGAAGGAGATCCTTACCTTGAAAATTCAGGTGAAGCTTGTAATCACATTAAATTGTCGGGTTTGTGTCGGACTGTCCCAAGTTGCCAAAACATTTTTGACATGTTAAATTCACGAAGAAGTTCTTATATCTACTTACTTGCAAGAGCATTTTTTTTAAAATATTCTGTAATGTTAAAGAACTCCTACGTATATATGGGCTTTTATATAAGTTCGGCTACCTGAAAGAAAATATTTAAAGAAGCTGGTTTATTAAATGTCGTAAAGTAAATGTTTGATAAGGGTATATGGCACGCACCCTCGTTTTATTCCGCCATGTCTCGAAGTTTGATCACTGTTCTGACTTAGAACTTTTATACATACGTAAAAATAATTAATTAAGATGAATATTGTCTTTAACAAGATGTTTTTCTAAGACTTTCTTTGTTTTTCATAAAAGAGGGCAAACGAGCAGACGGGTCATCTGATGGTAAGTAATAATCACCGCCTATGGACACCTGCAAGTCGAAAAGTTACAAGTGCGTTGCCCCCTCCCTAGATTCAGGAGGGGGGAAAGGTTTAGGGTGGAGTAACCTCACGCACTCGGTGAAAAGTAACGAAACAATTGCTTAACATCAGTTTTCTGTAAGGCCGTGGTATCACTGCGGTGTAGTTGGACCCATTTGTGCCGATCATGGCCCTCACCACCACCACTCAGCTCCCAAAATTCATTATTTTTTATTTATATGGGGCCACACCCACATGTTACCAGTTATTGGATTGACCAGCCTATATCGCGTTTCTGGTGATCGATGCTCTAGGAATTAATATGACTAGTGAAAAGATTACTATCATCATCATCATCATTTATGCCGAAAGACGTCCACTGGTGGATAAAGGCCTACTCAAGGTTCATCACACCATTACTAAACAACACTACCAACTGGTCCTCTACAGCCCGCATCCAACGGCTTATCGGGACCTTCACCAGTTCTCAGGAGTCAGTAATGGAAATTATTGGTACTTCTAAAAAATAATCATATCATGTTGAAATAATTTTTCGTAGTTACAACTAAGTATCGAAAAATGTTGGAACCAAACACAGAGTGGCGTAAGCCAATAACCAAGACGGCGCAATGCTAGAGTTATTTGTTGGATCTTAATATTAATAACCTCACACATCTCACAGATGGCCGTCTGATTCCAAACTAGGCAGAGCCTGTGCAATAGTAACCAGACTGCTGATATACATACTTATATATTTCTTAATACATACATATTATAGATAAATGACACCTGGACACAGAACAAAATGATCGTGCTCATCATCGTTAGGGTCATAAACCACCAGACCAAGACTCCCGTCAGATGTCAGATGTAACGTCACTCGAGACTACTGAGGGCTTCGCTTTAAAAAAATAATGACTGCTGCACTAGGAATATATGTCGCAGAGGGCTTGCCACACATCATGAAACCGACACAAAGAACACCCAGACTCAGAACAACTATTAAATATTACAGATCAACATTATAATAAATCGCTTTACAAAAGATCTTAAAATACTATTCGATTTAAATTATTAGAGGCATAAAACTTTATAGGGTATTATAACAGTTATTACTTTAGGTAGGCAATAGTACATGTCCTTGGCCGTTTATGGGGCCCCACTATGGCCCCAGTAAGGCCAGCAACGTCGCACTACCGCGACGACAGCAGCGAGTACTGGCCATCAGGGTCATAAGGGGTATCGCACGATCTCCTTTGAGACGGCGAGTCTCCTAACGGAACTCCACCATGGGACCTGAAGGCGAGAGCTCTTGCGGCTCTGTATCAGTGGCGCAAGGAGGCGTGGGAGCTGGGACGAAGTCCTGAGTCTCGAGAAATCGAGGATCAGAAAGCCCAACTCCGCCAGATCCTCGTGGAGGAGTGGAAGGAACGGCTTGGGCAATCGAGCGCCAGGCACGCCGTTATCGCGTCGTGACCGCCGATTGGCTCGAGAATCATCACGGAACCCTCTCATACGCGCTGACGCAGGTGATCACCGGCAAAGGAAGCTTTGAAGATCATCTGTATCTGATCCGCAAGGAGCCAATGCCTGAGTGCCACCACTGCGATGGCCGGACCGTGGACACGGCACTCTGCACGCAGGCAGAATGTCCGGCGTGGGTGGAACAAAGGCGTACGTAGCCTAGTGACGGTCGTCGGAGTGGGAATTCTCTCGCTGGGTAACATGATTGCCGCCATAGTACGGAGCAAGAGTGCGTGACACGCCGCGGTATCCTTCTGCAAGAAGGTTATGCTTGTGAAGGAAATGGCGGAGCGGGACCGGGAGAGGTTCAGAACTCTCCCGGCCCGATAGGCGGGAACGGGCCAGGTACCGCAGACGCAGACCTCTCATCTGGTTTGGTCGACCACAGGTGGTCGACCAAACCAGATGAGAGGAGATCCGCACTGAGGGGAGATCCGCACAGAAAAAAAAACTGAACTGAACTGTAAAAGATTTAGGATAAAGGAAATTTGGGGAGCACAATATTAATTCTTGAGATGGTTTTCTGTTTACTTCAAAAATTTTGCATTTATTTCAATAAGAAATTTGAAACATTTTTGGAGTAGCTGGGAGAAAGTAGATAACACAAAATTTCTCAAGAAACTGAACTATCCCAAAAAATTAGGAACTAAGTCCCAATTTTTTGGGATAATTCTATTTTCTACAAAATAACATAATATTATAACGTAACAGAAACATTCATAGTCCATTTTTTTTCAAACACATGTGGAGGAACGGTTCCTCCACATGTGTTTGAATAGAACGAGAGGACGCTCTGGCCCAAGCGTGGTGATCATTCGTGGCGGGCCGCTGCCAAGGGAAATAGTATAAAAATAAATCGGCGTGAGAACTTTTCATATCGCATTATAGGATTAGCAGTTACTTCCTAGTTCGGTGTGCCTTCGTTAGATGGCGCTGACAATGTTTTTGTTTCATTGTACGTGAAAGTCGCCACATATATACATGTTCATTAAGATCCTGGTGTAAATTAAAGTCTTTAGTGCACTGGATGGGTTGCGATACCACAACTAGATTGACAGCCCGAACGTTGTACACTCTTCAAGATTAATAATAATAAATAATAATGTCATGGTTTAATAATATTTTGTTTAAATAGATTCAGCCATTATCACCTTAGTGGGTTTTCTCATTTCAAAATAAGATACAACTCGGTAAAATATCGGAAAACAACATGAACAAAACAAACGACACTTTTATCTGAAACGGATCCTAAGAAATGCTGTCTAATACAATCACCTTATTACGAAACATTTGAAACAGTCGTGAATAAATCCTCTATAGAATTCATTGAAGTTTTAGTACGTACGTGAGCAAATTTAGAATGTAGGTAACCAGTGATGGACGATAATGGCGGAGATGGAGTTAAGATACGGCGGCGTAAACACATAAAACGTCTGCATGGAAAGTAGAAGGAAATCGGAGATTTTAGAAGCACTTATTTCTAATGCTTTAAGAAAATGAGACGATGATTTGTTTTTACGGAGAGAGGAGTCTTTAGTTATCAGGTATCTTATATTAAGTCCATTTTATTCTCCCTATAAATAAAAGAGCTACGTTCTTACTGGTGAAGCATTTATAATTAAATTTAATCTCCATGTAAGGTGCTCTCTTGTGAAACGGGAGATTTTTATTACTAAAGCATTATAACTAGCTTTTTATTATGTAAGGTAGCACCAACGCTAATACTTTTTGTTTATCTAGTGGCCTGTTGGTCTAGTGGTTAGTGGCCATGACTGCTAAGCTGGAGGTCGTGGGTTCGATTCCCAACCCAGGACAAACATGGTGTGATGAGCACGGTCATTTGTTCTGTGTCTGGGTGTAATTTATCTAGGATATGTATGTATTTAGAAATAAATAAGTATGTTTATGAGCAGTCTGGTTACTATAGTACAGGCTCTGCCTAGTTTGGGATCAGAAGGCTGTGTGTGAGATGTGTGAGATATTATATTATGAAGGCAAAATAACAAATTATTTAATTTAAACCTCTAATATTTTCACTTACCAATAACTTGTGAATTCGTATTTAAATGATGTTTTAACGCTAATAATGTATTAATAATTAAACACATATCATACACGGACGTCCTTTCCCAAATTAGGTTAATTAACCAGACTGTTAGTATTGTTTTCTGTAAAACTATAAATTTAAAACATATATATTGCTTAGAATATCTATTAAAACTAGGTAGTATTAGAAGAAAACCAGTTAGGGTTATGTAAATATACAGGCTACATGTCATATTGGATTCAAACTTGTACTCCAGAATATGCCGGCTCTTTGGTTTACATTTTCATTCAGTTCTACGCTCCACTTTCTGTATAAATTAACGCAATGGCCGGTGGTAACTTGTAATAAAGTTTCTGTGAGCTGATACCCAGATTATCGTATTAAATAAGTTATATTAGTTTTCGCGTAGTTGCCAACTGACTATCAAACAATATTTATAGCTATTCCTGTAAGTTATAATTACGTACGAAAGTAACATCCTGTGTTGCATTTTAACAAAATTATTGCATGTGATTCTGTTACTTAGAGTTAGCAAGGCTTTCTTTTATTTTCTGTTTTGATAATACGGGTAATCACAATCTGGATGATGATTCGTCATCATTGAGTAAAAAATAATGGATCATACTACTAAAACATTACTGTATTTCGTCTTAAATCTTTCAATTAAAGCACTTTATTTTAACGTATTAGTTGCAACTGCTTTCTGTTATTGTTTAAAACTCACCTCATTTCGCCTAATTTTTCTTACTGCAGTTAAGTAAGTTTATCGGTTCATTATAAAACAAATCACACATTCAGGAAAGGAAATAAAAAAAAGGCAAAAACAAAAAGTGGTAAGAAAAGGTTATTTATCATTATTAACCTAATAGGATTATACAATTACTCGTAATTAACGAATATTTAGCCAAATTGTTCAAATTACTACTGCAAGCGATAATAGAGAGCTCTTGAAACCGTTTCCGTTTATTAAGTCCTTTATTATCGTTCTTCTGGGAATATCATCCAATTCGCGTTTTACATTAAAGACAGTCAAATCTGCAATTCAAATGTAGCAATGGAATTTAAATGCAAAAATATACTCATTTGCAAAAGAGTTAAAATGCTATCACAGTAAAGGTTTTTTCACAATACATTATATTTGTTAGATTGTATTCAGATGACAGACGATGGCTGCGCGTCAAATGTGTATTGTATAATTTATAATGTTTACAAGGTGACTGTTTTTTGAGCGTTGCCCGTACGTTATCTTAGTTCAGTTTAAGTTCTGAATGTTTTGAAAATGGCCGTTAAAACGTAAATAAACAGAGAGAAAAAGATTTTTATTTGAATTGCCGAATCCTTTTGAAATGTGCAGGATTATATTACAAACCAATGACGACCAACTCTAAGTTAGTGTTATGTAGTTTTCTGACTTCCTAAGGTACATGAATATAAACATAGTTTCAGGTTCATAGGACTCAGAGACCCTAAGCTAATTGTACCTAGTCTAAACTATATTATAAGTAACGTTTGTGTTGTATTTACTTATGTATGTTAGGTTTTATACCGATCAATAAAAAAAAAACATATTATATATTTAAAGACGGCGTCTGGTCGAATCGCGAATTTTTTACGCGGATAAAACGTCTTAATCAAAATGCACATTAATGCTCGTTAGCCGAGGGCGTGATCAACGCCTGCCTTTTGGACCTTTATTCTTAATAGTGTTCCTTGCTTTGAAGTACTATAAATATGACAAAATTCTAGACTGTATTAAAACACAGTCAAATATAGATGGCCGTAAGAACCTTCCTAATATTGTGTTGTGCGATGTTCATAGGATAAATATCTTGGACTGAACGCATGATGGACTCAGGGCGAAGAGGTTTAAACACATAGGACAACACTTGGTGTGATCCACAAATAGTTGTTCTGAGTCGTGATGTAATTTTTTTCCGTTTCATAAATAAGCGTCTTTCCTATTGTGTTGGAACAATCTAGAGAGTCATTTCGTAAAAGGTGACGGAATCTATACTAATATTATAAAGCTGAAGAGTTTGTTTGTTTGAACGCGCTAATCTCAGGAACTACTGGTCCGATTTGAAAAATTATTTCAGTGTTAGATAGCCCATTTATCGAGGAAGGCTATAGGCTATATTTCATTACGCTAAGACCAATAGGAGCCGAGCACCAATGAAGAATGTTTCAAAAACGGAGAAAATTTATTACTATTGAGAGACGCAGACGAAGTTGCACGGGTCAGCTAGTCAGTTATATTGTCAGAGGTAGGTGGGACATCAGATGTTTCATTTTACGCAAGTACTGTAATGATCGCTCGTTTTTCAATCTTTATATTGAATATTCTATTTTATAAATGAGTGTACTACTGTCGCTTTTGTATAACATAGTGTAGGTAGTGATACTGGTGATCTAAAAGTATTATTGAAGCTTAAATTAAATCTTGTCAACAATTTATGAACTATGTCAAATTAATAAGCAGCATCTAACATTAGTTATGCTAATGCTCTTAGAAGGATAGTGGCATCTGTCAGAATGTTCACGGACATTAGAACTAGGACAATTTAATTATGAAGTTCTGAGTTTCCCGTCTGGAATTACAGCGTTTCACTATTAGGTAGGTCATGTGTTCGGTATTTTATTCATTTTTATTTTATTTGTTTAACTCAAAAAAAAGATAAGTATAAACAAAAATAAATCTGAAAATGTCCATCGGTTACATCTACACACCGATTTATTTAGATTTTTTGTGTTCTTTTGTAAAACAACTTTATAAAAAAATTAACAGCTATAAATGGCACAGGCTTTGTGAAGGCGGACAGTGAAGGTTGTCGATAATGTTCAAAACAGTTTTTATCTGTCAGACCTGTAAAGACGCTTTATTGAAAGTAAAATTGTACGATGCTACAGCCGTGTTTGACTTGTCTATCTCTCTTTTCAAGGAATTTTCAATTTGAAAATATTAACTGTTGTTTTATTTATTTGTTTTAAACTTTTTTTACAAGCCAATTTTAGGCTATTCTCTACCAATCCTCCATAACGGGAATGAAGGGTTTCCTTCTTAGGGTACACCTGGTTCCCCGGCTACTGGTACCTAAGATAGCGTGCGGTTTTTAGTCGGTTAGAGTCCAACATAACCACCGGTGGGTCCATATGGGCGGTATCCAAGGGGAACTCCGCACAGGAAAAATAAGGGTATTCTCTACCGATCACCCTTTTTTTTTTCCGTGCGGCAATCCCCTCGGATACCCCCTATCGGTTGTATGTCGGACTCGAACCGACTAAAACTGCACGCCGTCTCGGGTACTAATAGCCGGGGAACCAGGTATACCCTAGAAAGGAAGTCCCTGGTACTCTACCAATCCCTGGGTACCAATACCCTGGGTTATTGTGACCGAAGTGCATATGGACAACTCGAACGGAATGAGTACGTCCGCACAGAAAAGTCGTATTAAGCACTCCTTTATTGCTTTTCACAGAGTGTGAATCCAATTCCAATTTCTCTTAGCATTCTAAGAGCGTCGACTCATTTGTGTATCTTGGGCGGTCGTATTCACTAACCATCAAATGACCTTTCTGCTCGTTGGCCACGATACCTTAAACAGAAAAAGTAAATCAAAAGTCGTTTATTCAAATTATGCTGTCCGGCAGCACTTTTTGTACCACAAAAACACCCAACTCATCACCTCTACCTAGCGTTTTAGCTGAAAAGAAGAAGCGGTAGAACAAACTCTCCAGGAACACATCCGTCTGTTAAGTTAGGAGAACTGATATTTTGAACCCTTTGAGCTGAAATATAAAGAAGGTGGTTTTTGTTATTTTTAATTCAACTATATATTTCAGACATAACATATTTTGTTCCGTTTCTTACAAAAAGGACCAACCTTTTAAACAAACTAAGCATGTGTTTACTTAAGTTTCTTTAGTCATAAATAGATCTCTTTGACCCTTTATTGACATCGGTACCTTACAAAGGACACCCTCTTCTTCAGTAACAATATATCCGGTTCAAATTATACTTACATGCCGGTACAACAGATCTAAACAAGTAGCAATGATAAAAGGAAAAAAAACCCATACCTTTTCCTTAAGCATTTTATTATGGGACATTTCCGTTTGCCTTTCCACGGACCCTTTGTAGGATTACTGATTGCCGTGCAGGTCAGCTGGAGAATTCATATGTCGTTCCAATAAGAAAAAATATATCGGTTTTTGTTATTGACATTTGACAATATTGCTTGAGTGATGAAAGAGTTTCATTCAAGATATACGGTTGATTTCACGTCTCTATGTTATTAACCTGGTACATGTTTCTGTCATAACAAGGGCCTTTAGTCAAGGAGTAAACTGGCGTCGCAATATTACTAAAACCTATATACAACATACATAACATATATATAAATAAATCTAAGCAAACCCAAGTGGAAGATATAGAGTTACTCCCAACACAAGTATCGTAAGATTACTTACTGGGAAGGCTTAGCCATAAGACTGTAACAGTGATTTAGAAAATAAATGACATTTTTCTTTTTCTTTATTTTGAAATATCTGTAAGTACTAGTATTAAAAACTTGCCTACTATATATATATATATAGCTCTGGAGTCTCCCTCTGAGCCGAGGTGACTCTACCGGCATAGCCTCAGAGATCACTGACCAGCGCAAGCCCCCCCACGACGTCAACGTGAGGATACAGTTGGGGGGGAAATATCAACAAACCCTATAGCAACAGTTGATGATGATGATGATATAACCATAGTCACAATTACGACCTACTCGGGAAACTTCGATATACAAATTATAATTCCTTATCTCATTTATTCTCCTTCCACATCCAGTGGTTGTCTGGAAGAGATCGCAAATCGCAAAAAGGCTCAGGATTGTACGACTTTTTTTTAAATTTAACTTTCTTTGTTTCATTTATATAACCTTAGATCATTAGACTTACACTAATGTATACCAACTGTATTATTGTTTTGTTTTAATTGTACAATAAAAAAATATCGATCTATCTATCACCATAAAAAATGTCTAAAATATTTTTATATTTGGTATTCATCAAATGTATATATATAGTACGCAATAACTTTGTTCTTTTTTTAAATAAAAAAACCTGAGGAAATAATTAGAGACCCGTGTCAAGTATAAACTGCCTACTGAATAGATAGATGGTGTAGTACATATTCATTAAAAGGTCATGTTGTGATTAAATCGACAAGTGAAAGGAATTGTAAATTAATTATCTCCAACCACTCGACAGAGTTTCGGGCGCGTGGCTTTTTCATCGGTTTTAATTCCCCCTCTGAGACCTATGTTATCTAGTTTCCTCGCCCACCTTTATTGTGTATACAGAATAGTAACCTCTACACCTGTAATTTTTTTAAGAATTCAGCTTCTGAGAGTTCACAGGAAATATATCGCAGAACATATTTGTATTTACACCTTAGTAACCTCGAACCGAGCAGAGCTTCTACTATGGTAACTAGATTCCTTGTGTAATATATATTTACATAGTAATAGAGAAGTAATACCCAAGCACGAAACAAAATCATCCTTGTTTCACATTTTTCCAGAGTAGGAATCACATATGTGATCTCTATCTAGACAATAGCTTACCACTAGAGAACCAGGTTCGTCGATAATATAAAATAAAAATTATTTCAAATTTGCTTGATAAGAATGCAATCTACATAGATAAATCTCTTAATTAGCAGGGTAACGGTAGACGACATCTACCGTCGGTTTTAGATTAAAGCCTGTAAAATCTCCAATTCAAATACTACGTCGGAATTCAAATGAACAGGCGCTCCCTTACCAAGAGTTTTGAGAACTATGTGAGCTTGTTTTATGAGTTTTGGTTGGTTTTGTTTTAGTGTTTGGAAATCGAGGATTTGTTTGTTATTGGATTGGACAAAAGTCGCCCTAGGGCAGACGCAGCGCCGACCAGCTTTGGTGCAAGCTGTCGGAAGTGCTCGTCGAAGAGCCACCTCCCGTCGAGGATCAGGCCCAGATATTTCATCTGGGCCCGAACCGGTACGAGTACCGATTTGACCACGATTGAGGCGCCAGGGGGTGCACCACGACGGGGCCCATGAAGTAACAGGGCCTCCGTCTTATCTAGGGCCACCCGTAAGCCTAGCGCCTCAATGCGCCCGACCACCAGGGAGACTCCCCTTGTGGCCAGACGCGCTGCCTCTTGGAAGTTCGCCCCCGGGCTGTCACCAGAGTGTCATCTGCGTAACAAATTACACCCAGCCCGGGGGGGAAGGACCCAGTCGTACCCTATGTTCCACAAGAAGGGTCCAAGAACAGACCCCTGTGGAACACCGCACGACATGGGCCGACACCTCAAATTACCCTCTCGGTCCTCGTACACGACGGTACGCTCCTCTAAATAGTCTGCCACCAGCCACCTCAGGTACTTTGGCACCCCATGATAGTGGAGTGCTTCCCTGATGCAGCTGAATGGCAGACTATTGAATGCGTTGGCGATGTCCAATGACACCGCCAACAGCACGCCGCCACAGCTCACGGCCTCTTCGGTCACGGCCCTCAGGCGCAACACAGCGTCGACTGTTGAACGCCCCGCCCGAAAACCAAATTGGGCGTCCGACAGATCGAGGCCCACCTCGTAGAGGTGCCGGACGATGCGGGCAGGGAGAACCCTCTCAAACAATTTACCCGCCTCGTCCAGCAGCACGATGGGCCTGTAGGCCGCGACCGAATCGGCAGGCCGTCCCGGCTTCCTTAATAGGACCAGCTTCCCGCTCTTCCAGCACTCAGGGAAACGTCCCGACGCCAAGCTAGCGTCGAACACCTCCCCGAGGCGGTCTGCCATGTGGTTGAGGGCTAGGGCCAGCACTCGGGCCGGTACCCCGTCTGGCCCAGGGGCGGTGTTCTTGGAACGGATCCGTAGAACAGCCGCCCCTACCTCCGAATCCCGGACGGGCGGAACATTATCCTCCCCGTGCTCCCCGTCTTCTCCAGCCAAGGAGGCCATCGCCGGGGGAGTGTGTTCCGCTCGTTGCGGGAAAAGGCCCTCAAACTTGAAACAACCCCTATACCAACCCGTCTGGCCAGCGTGGTATAGCAGGCTAAAAGCTAATTTCTAAGGAGATTCCTATGTCCAGTAGTGGACTAGTAAAGGCTGTTGATGATAGAATACTAGTTTTTTTTTATAAACTTTGTTATATTTATGGGTTTCTTCTAAGTTAATAAGTTATTTAGACCGGATAATTTTAATATTAATATTTAATATCGGTCCTACAGCATTCATTTTCTCGTCTCATTTCATTCATTACTCACAATCACCAAAGTGATTAGTGATCTTTACTGCTGTCCTAGAAATTTTGCGAAACATATTCGTCAGCACTTTGGTTACGAAAATACAGGTCCTGTCTTATCATGTCTGTCTCTTAAAAAATGACTTGACTCCAAAAAGTTTCATAGTTCTCCGAACCGTGTACAGTTTAAGGTAATATGTTTTTTTTTATCATATCCAGCATTATATGGTTTATTAAACAAGCTTACAGATTCAACAAAGATATTAAGGATAATGAAAACAAGTGATAATGCCCGTGTAGCATACGTTTAACACGCTAATTAGTTTACTTCTTGTGTTGCATTTATTATTTATAATAAGGTTGCAAATAATGAGAAGTTTAATTTCAAAACAGCTGTAAAAAATTGATAAACACACAGTATCATATTGCCTCCAGCCTATGAATATATAAACTAAAAGACTTTAGCATAAAACCCCAAATAAATACAACCCTTGTTTTATGCCACCTGAATATTCTGTAACATAAAATAAATAAGCTGCGCTCTCAGTATGTATATCGCTTCAAAGAGCTGTAGGCAAAAGTGCCGTTTCAAATGACGTAATAAAATTAAGATTATCATCAAAAACTTTATTCAGTAGTAAAGTTTTTACGAGTAGTTTAGTGGCTTTTATATAATTTTTACGATTATAGCCGTAAAATTCTACTTCTGTTATAAAAACAGCGGTTCAGTTTCTGCATTTTTTTTTGTATTTTCTTAAGTTCCGGACCAAAACCTTTTATTTTTCATTTTCAACAGGAAAGCTTCTCTGGCCAGGCTAAGTAATCATGCCTTGCGGACTGTGACCCAACGGTTTATGTAGAACACTGTGAATATTGTAACCAGTGCGAATATTTTCATTGTGCGATGAAGGATCAGTAGTTACTGTAAGTAGTTCAACTGACTGTAGCTAGATGGAGCTTTTAAGAATATTCTACGGGGGTTAAATATTTTTGTATCGCTGTAGTGTGTATTTTTTTTTATTCCAGCGCTAAGCACAGCAATATAAAGACATTTAATTCGAGTTATTTTCATTTTATTCTAGGCGTGGTTAAACGAAGAGTTGTAAAATACAAATTAATGACTCTCTTAAGAGATGTTCTTAGTTTATTTGTCTTATTTCAGGTATATTCAAACAGCAGAAATTCTTTAAATAGTAATACCAATACGGCAAAATTAAATCTATAGTTGGATTGTGTTGTCTTCTGTAATACAAGTTTAATGATGGTAAGTGAGTAAGCTTATTGACACCTTTTAAATAAAAAGTAATAATATTATAATAATATTTTTCGGATATGTAACACACAACGCCATCTAGTTTTAAACTAAGCAGAGCTAGTAATATGAAAGCTAAATTGAGTGATAGAATACTTTTTTTTTGTAAATCATCATCAACAGCCTTTTATAGTCCACTGCTGGTCATAATCATAATACTGTAAATACATACATATTATACATAGAAAACAATCAAACTCCAAAACAAATATTTGCAGATCGTACAAACATTTGATCCGACCCGGGAATCGAACCTGAGGCCTCAGCACACCAGACACATACGGTACCACTGCCCCACCGAGGCAGTAAAGTCAAAAGTCACAAGTGCCTTACTGCTCTTAGAGCCAACCTCCCCTTTTCCCCCCGAAACAGGTATTTGGGATTTACTCTCACTCACAGTTGCTTAACGTAGGTCTTCTGTGAGGTTATAGTATGCCTGGCCATGGTCCTCACACGGTTAGAGACCAATTTATTTAATCTTTTTGATACTATGGAAATTTCCCGATGGAGCAATACGAACAGTACGTCTCCGATACAATTATTTACGTGATAACAGATCGCAAATGCCTAGTAGCCACAAATCCAGTCGAGGTACGTTTGGGGTTGAATTTTAAACACCCCTAGAATGGGTCCGACGTCTTGCTGCGAAATTTATTTCGGTTTTTGCATTAACCACTCGTTTGTACAATAGTCTAAGAGCTAAAATGTTTAAATGTAGACTGTAAAATTAATTTAAAATTTAAATGAACGAATGTTTATTTTCATAATATATACTGTGTATGTATTGTGTGTACTTCTGGAATTATATTGTCATATTTAATATTTTATTTTGCACCTTCCGCATCATATTTCTACATCACCTAAAGGTTGACTGGGAGAGAATGTCCCATGGCATTAGGTCCGCCTTTGTACAACATGTGCATTTAGTTTTAGCAAAATAAATAGATAAATAATATGACTTACAGTAGTTCTTCAACTTCTAGCAGTTAATGAGAAGATATATCAGTACTTTATTAGTATGAGCATAAGACCACCATGTTAGAATTTATTCACATTTTCCTCGTATGTCGAAGTGAAGCGAGAGAAAGTGTCGTACGAATGTTTAACGTGTCAGCTGCAAAGTGACACGGTAACAAGTCCCACAAAACGTATTACATACTAGAAAATAGTATGTAATAAAGGAGAGAAACGTCAAATTCAACATTTGTCTGTTTGTTCGTTGTAAATTAATTGTTAGGATATTCCGTATTTTCTAGTGAATTAAAATGTATACAATACTCTTTAAATTAATTTATTTTGTTTTTGTTAGTACAATAATAACGGGACTAGTGTAATGACAAAATAAATTGCCGATAGGTATAGCCAAACATACGTTTATTATAGCTAACTACCCATTACAGTCCCACGAACCAAGCATCATTCTGAAGGAACGCATGGTGCAAAGTACATCGAGATTAGTAGGACGATCGTAGTCACGTTCTCTTCAACTTGGTTCGAAGTAGCTTTATGAAATACTTCAAGCTTCTGTCAAAAAAAAAACGAATACTTATAATTAAAAACTTTATAACAATCCCAATTATTTACCAAAATATTTATAAAGTCTAGCTCCTTGCCTAAGAAATACAGTCGCGTACAATCCCACAGTAGCGATTAGCTCAATAAAAACTCGATTTAAATGCTTTAAGATTTAAACTTTACATTTTCCCGATAATTTTATTGTTCCCAAAGCTACTTTATATACTTTTGTGTACAACGCTTCTTGCTTTTACGGTCACGCCTTTTACTGAATAAAGATATACGAGTATACTGCATAAATTTAATTTCTATTTTTTAGAATTTCTTAGTTTAACAATTTTATATACTATACTCATATAATAACATTATAAAGCCGAAGTGTTTGTTTGGTTGAACGCTCTAATGTCAGGTACTGTTGGCTCCAATTAAAAATACTTTGAGTGTCGGATAGCTCATTTATCGAGGAAGGCCAAAGATTTTTACATCACGCTGCGCTAGTCTATGCTACTTTTTAATGCTTTACTGAATTTTATTTTCCATTCTTACTATTTCTTTAGTCTCTTCATGACAAGATATAAAATATCTTGTCATTTTCTATGAAGATATGCACAACATTTTAGTCTGTCTAGACTGTTGTGAACTGTGTAGGAACATAGCTCATGAATATATGTTACACTGTCACAAACAGTTAAGATTAATGATGATAGCGTTTAAATCTTGCTTCATGAGAAACATTCCATAGCGTATTAAACTACCGTAGGACTCGGTTTTAAAGTCTGCACCTGGAGATGTTGAATTACTTCTAAAACTATTGTACGGAATAAAATCGTGGTATAAAACCACTTTGTGCTAAATTTGTTGTACACTTTAGAAAAACTATGAAATATTTAAAATTATGACCATAAATACCTTATACTCAGTGGTAGGCAGTACGCCTTTGCGTAAACGCCCACGTTTTGTCGACTGTTATTTAGTGCCATTTATGAAGTAGGAGGCAAGCTACCAACGGTGGCAAAAGTTTTGAGTATGTTTTTTCTTTATAAACGAAAACTGCTGCATTAGGAATATATCCTGTGTCGCAGAGGACTTACAAACATACATGAAATGAACACAAAGAACACTCGGACTCTGAACAACAATTTGTGGAACACACAGTGTCGTCCCATGTGGGGATCGAACCCACAACACTCAGCGTAGTAGGAAGCGGCATAGCGACCGCATAAACCGATTAAAGAAAAAGTATAGGGTAAGGTAGGAAACTAAAATTGCTTTTATAGTCACACATCTATAACTCGAACTGGCTCTTGCTGGTATGACCAGACTCTCTTTGAGGAAGTTAATTTGAAAACCAACTTATTTTAATTTGAACTTACATAGTTATGTTTATAATTTAATTAAAAAACTCTTTTTAGGATCGATCACAGTCTAATCTGATCTTTATGAAAATGATTATAAAGTCTATGATTACCGTTTCACTCAATTTTAGAACACTTTAATACAAACTAAAACAGTAAAGTGTCAATCTACAGGTCTACGTAACTTGATTAATTATGGATTTCTTCAAGAGCTTTCCGTTAGATGTGGGTTCTCCCCCAGGAGAGTTTATTGGTTAACTATTAAAAACATTTATGTGGAAACTTTGTTGAGTTACTTGCTTTGAAAAGTAAAAGGTGTAGTGGATTGTCATGTCTCAGAAACATACGAGGGACAGTTAAGATGGACAAGACAGACTTTTTGCAATGTATGTATTTGTTTTTGTAGAAACCGACACAAACAGGGACCATTTATACACAATCCTCTTTTAATTTTCTTGGTTCTGATACCTTATTCCATAGGTTGGGTTAATTTTTTTTAGTAATCTGTTACTATTTTGCGGCAAAAATTCAAAAATTTTTCTCTCTCAAAAAGCCATCTAAGGACACTTTGCTTTTTGAGACTAATAACACAATATCATAACTCTCGAAGTCCATCCAGCCGTTTGGAAGATACGAGGTAATAAAGAAATTTAAAAACAAACATACAAGATATCCACAAAAATAAAACCCTTCCTTGACATTCAGGTAAAAAAGGACTTCTTCCTTGTTTTGTAGTGGGTTCAAGAAATAATCCAATTCTGGTAATTTCTTTTATGTGCTTGTTACCTTAGAACTCTGACATTAGTGAATCGGTTATTTAATAAAAAAAAATCATTTAAAATAGTAAAGTTGTCGTTAGAGCCCATTTAAAATCCCTACCAAAAACTGACGAGAATATCCTTCCCCCTACGATGAAAATTAAGGAATGAATAATACAGTTTATTTAAATTGATGACACATCATCATCATCATTAACAGCCCTTAATAGTCCACTGCTGGACATAGGCCCCCCTTAGAAAGAAGGTTTTGGAGGGTTTTGTGTTAAGTTTTCCTTCTCTTTGCAGTGCTGTTTTCCAGCATAGTTTGCTCCCTTAGTCGGCTCTTACGACACCCATGTGATGAATGGATGTAGTGACACTCCGTGTTCTTAATCTGTCACCACACGGAGAATGATGTCACACAATACATTTAATTTGGTTTATGTAATAATTATGTAAGTTTAGAGGCTCTCTTTAAACTGACAATTAGTTTAAACAATACTTAAAGATAAAACTAAAAACTAAATATTGAAGTTGAAAAACAAATTAAAAATATATTATATATTAAAAATATTGATCGTTATAATTCAGAGTAATCTAAAACATACCTGCAAATTGTTTCATACTTTGATTAAACAATAGACAGTATATAAATGCAACTTATTTTTTCTTGTTTTCGTGTCGAAAAAACATTCAGAAAACCGACTGCCTTTTTTTCAGTTATGAATTTTCTTTTGTTGTTTAGAAGTGTCCGTGATTTAGGGTTCGGAAACTTAAGCGACCGCCTTTGTTAAGATGTATAAAGGCAGGTGTATTGTTTTCTTATTCTTTTTGTTTCAGTTTGATTGCTAAGTTTCTTTTTTGTTTACGATACCTTTATAGCGATGTTGGCTCAATAAGCTCAACCTTTATTTTCACCTCAAATTTATTATATTCATACTTGTAGCAGGAGGGTATGAGAGTCCTTTCAAATTGGGGTGTGGATATTTATTTTACGGTGGACTGTAGTTTTCACCACTACAAATTTACACTCGATCATTTAAATGCCGTTTGTTTTCTTTTGCAGTTTTATTTATTTTGTATTTTACACTTATACTACTCTTAAAACCAAATACAAAAAATATGTTTATAGGAATTAACTGTGAATAGACCGTAAGTAAAAATGATATTTATGGTATTTATGGTGGTGTAATTTCATAAAGTTTTACCTATATGTAATATTAGAATGTGATATGAAAATGGCTCGCCTGTACTGTATTCGAGTTTTATATCAAACGGCCTATGTTTTCTTTTGCAAATATCAATGTCTATAAAATTAACTGCACGGATAGCGTAGTGATTTAAGCGGTCGCCACGCCGCTTAAACCTGACGCTACTGTTGCGCCCTACGCTGACTGTTGTGAGTCCGATCCGCACACGGGACGACACTTTGTGTGATCCACAAATTGTTGTTCTGAGTCTGGGTGTTCTTTGTGTCCGTTTCAAGTATGTTTGTAAAGTCCCCCGCGACACAGGATTTATTCCTAGTGCGGAAGTTGTCTTTTTTTTAAGACAAAAATAAGAACTAAAAAGTATAGACCGTCTACGTATAACGGAAATTACTAATTTTTGTGTTTAGTTTCGAGAATACCATTTCAATGATTAGTAACGACAGTAGTTTGTGCCGCATGTTTCTAGAACATGGTGTATGTCACGATCAACAATTTACTGATAAGTCGTGTGCAATGACCGATGAGTAAATTTTTTGAGGATATTATTAATTACCCGATACATGGCGTGTAAATCGAATTATATCACACTCTTGTTTGGTTATGTTTGGTTTTTATGTAGAATATTAGATCAATACACCAGATGTTAAACCACAATATAGATGGTGCTTTTTACTGGACAAACCGTATACGTAATTCCCATAAGGGCAGGAGCAGTGATCGTTATTCAAAATTTGCTTAGGTTCAACTGCTAACATTCTTGCCAGCAGTGTAGTCTCACAATATGACTTCACGAACCATGATGACCATGCCTCAAAGCGATGTAAAATTATTAGTAACATGTGCATTTTTTAACTCTTTTCACAGAGTGTCGTTTGTCCTGAGTACTCCGTTGATCATGTTTTGTAATGAGTGTTGATGAATTTTACTTCCAACTTACCGGACCATGTAATTAACAGTATTTTGTTTCATACTATGAACGAAGAACGATTGTCAAAGTTTCGGAGGCGTCAGACAGGCGCCTGCCCATAAAAGATAAACCCAAATCATTTTGCAATGACAGAGACTGCGTGAAAAAGGATAATCGAAGATGAAAGCTCATTACGCCGATCCCGAATTAATTCGGGGAAAGGGTAAAAAGATTATGAGCTTGGGTTCAACTATGTACAACTTTTGAAGATTCTATCAATCTCAGTATAGCTGAAGAAAAGGTTTTTAATTTATATAATTTTCACTAATTGTTGGAAAAACTATGTCACTTTCACAACTTTGATACTAAAACAGAAACTGTTTAGTTTTCTTTGTAAGTTGTCTGAAAGAACTTTCGAAGTATTTGGGATAAAGTTCAATACTATCTGTTCTGTTCAGAAAAAAAAGAACATTGTATGCGGTAAAATGATTTTTCTTGATACTTATTTTCTTGTCGTAATAGAAATATAGCTGGTTTTTATTTTAATTTAAGTAAAATGGATAATTAAATAAATTTCTTCAAAAGACTACTTATAAACACTTTCTGTTATTGAAGCGTGATATACAGTATGAAAACTAAACTAATCTCCACAAGGTGGTCCGACGACCGGCAGGCCTATGTCCAGCAGCGGAGATGATGAGAATATATAATGATTGCATTAGTTTGCCCGTATCTATTGGCAAGAAGCTATCTGTTTGGATAGTTGGCGCTCCACCACTGTGCGCTTTTCGAGACACTTTTTGCCTCGCACAACCAATCTGTGGAACGGGTTATCGGACCTTCAAACCTTCAAGGAAAGAGCGTACTCTTTCCTAAAAGGCCGGCAACGCATTTGTGACTCCTGAGTTGCAGACATTCATGGGCGGCGATGGTCACTTTCTATTGGGTGACCCGTCTGCTGTCATTAAAACACATTTCAAGGCTTAGCTTTAGAAGAAGAGCCATTCAGCACAAATAGGCCAGCTCAACCGGAGTACCGGATACCAGGGCCTCACATAAAAAACCGGTGTTAAACAATTCTTTCGTTACTTTTCACTGAGTGAGTGAGGTTATCGGAGGCCAACCCGAGGGGGTTGGCCTCCGATGAACCCCCTGTGAACAGGGGTTCAAAGGACGACGACACAAATTGTGTCCTTCAGGACAGGAGCTCGTCCATGGGCGACTGTTTTCACTCATCATCAGGTTACTCTCTTGCGCGTTTGCCTGCCTTATACCATCGTAAAAATATATTATTATTAAAATGTAATAATTTAAATCTACAAATGGTTCGTATTTACGTTAAAATTACATGTCCGTATGTATGAATATTCATACTCTAGAACAAATAATACAAGATAGTTCTTCTTGGTGTGATATATACCAAAATATAAATATGTATGCGTTTAGACATATAAAAGTATGTGTATAGAATCAGACGGCCATGTGTGAGGTGTGTGAGATTCGCACATCACATCGCTACAACAACCTTTAATAGTCCACTGCTGGAGATAGGCCTTTCTTTAGTTTTCAGAGGAGTGGCCTATGTCCAGCGGATATCCTATACCATAGGGTGTGTGTCACGTTTTCCTTCTGTTTGCAGTGTTGTTGTCCTGCGTAATTTGCTTCCTGAGTCGGCTCTTACGGCACCCAGGGGATGAATAGAGGTGGTGCGTGAGCTTATTGTTAGGGTCAGCCATCTCAGACGGATAGAGTAAAATATATAAATAAAATTAAAATTAGAAAGCACCTTTGAAAATAATATTCAAATTCAAAAACATTTTTAAACATTCTGCAACACTACAAACCGCCACACATAGGACACGAGCCTACACGTTAATTCGAACCACGTAACGGTAATCTGAAGTTTGTTCTTTATGATTACATTTCGAGCCTACGGGAGTACGCCTGAATATATAAGGAATATTGAAAGGCATTTTAGTTATTTTGGGGACGAATAAATGTTATGATTAAGTAAGCATATTTCCTGTATTATTTCTATTATTTTGCTGAACACCTGTTCGTGTACGGATTATGTAATTTTGTAGTAATAATGCTCACAAACGTTCCTTACGTTTGTAGGCGTTAACAGCCTTTAACAGTCTCTGCATCTCCGTAAAGAGGAGGTTTTGGCTTACTGTCCAACGCTGGCTAGACGAGTTGGTATTGTGGTTGTTTCAAGTTTTCCTTCTCTTTGCAGTGCTATTGTCCTGCGTAGTTTGTTCCCTTAGTCGGCTCTTACGACACCCACGGGATAGATACTAACGCTCCGTATTCTTAAGCCGTCAACACTGAATGTTCAGCATTACACAATGAAATAATTAGTAGTTGAGGTCGCTGTGTTCTACATTTAAGACAGTCGTATATTTTTATCTATATATTTTATTGTTAACAAAAAGAATACCAGTACTGTAGATTACACGTTGAATGGATTCCCTGTGAAGCAAGAGGTATTATGTTCCTCCAACAAAAGGAGCCTATTGCAGTCCACTCCTGAACGAGGGCCTCACCAAACGAGCGCTAACTATCCCGGTCTTGGTCAGTCTGCGTTTGGCAAAGTCAAAGGTATTTTTACACAGCCTCAACACAAGTAGTAGCGTCATTTACGGCCGACGGATCATTCGTTGAGAATTTTTATACATATTTACTTGCGAGAGAACTTTAATTGCGCGGTGCAGGATTAGTGGTAACTCTTTAGTTCGGCGTATCTTCGTTAGATGGCACTGAAGTAAGATTTGGTTTCTTCCTATGTCTCTGTAGAAAGTCGCCACACTAGTATTCTTGTCTGTCACAAAAATCTTTTATATACGTATGAAAATCCCATAACTGAACATTAATATTTGTTTTTTCTTACGACACGTACACGTAACGATAACAATGAGAAAACACATACAAATTTTATCGTTCTAAAATTGTTTCACAGGATATATGGGACATAGGTAACCTATAATAAAAAAAAATGTTGAGGGGATACGAAAATAATAATAATAATCTCAGACATCTTACACACGGCCGTCTGATCTCTGCTCTGAGAACTCGGCCAAACTAGGCAAAGCCTGTACTATGGTAACCAGACTGCTGATAAACATACTTAAATATTTCTAAATACACACATATTATAAATAAATTACACTCGGACACAGAACAAACGATTGTGCCCATCACTCACCTATTTGTCCTTGGTTGGAATCGAACCCACGACCTCTGGCTTAGCATTCAGGCTCATTCACCACTAGACCAACAGGCCCGTCAAAATAGCTTTTAAACGAGTATAAAAGCTAAGCTAACTATTACATCGGGTAAAAGCAAATAAATAAACTTAAGTTTTTGAATAACAATGATATTTCAGCAACAAACACGAATTCAGGATGAACTATGCAAATATTTGACGTGCACAAGGAATACAAATTAAAGTTTACGATTACATTTAAAGTGAATGGAGAAAACAAGAAACGGAGTCTGCAAGTTGTGTAATTAATGTTTTGCTGCTTTGCCGCAAAGGCCGGCGAAAAATGTGCAGTCGGTTAGTGATGTGGTGTAATTGTTTATTACGTTAGTTCTGTCAGAGCTAAATTAAAGAGAGAGAGGCTAAGAGGTAATTGCCTCGGTGGTGCAGTGATAGCATATGCGACTGCTGTGCTGGGGTCTCGGGTTCGAACCCCGGGATGAACCAAATGTTTGTATGATCTACAAATATTTGTTTCGGAGTTTGGGTGTTTTCTATGTATGATATGTATGTATTTACAAATAATAAAGTATGTAAGTATTCTATCAGTCAATCTAGTTTTCATAGCATAAGCTCTGCTTAGTTTGAAACTAGATGGCGTTGTAAGTGTCCGAAATATTATCAATTTCAATAATTATTCGACGTAGTAACGTCACCTTGTACTCGGTGGAATAGTATTCGAGGGGATAAAAGACTGTTTTGTTGAACATTGAAACGTTATAACATCGTATTTTAAAGCATTTTACAGTTAAAAGACATCAATTTCAGCATAGATTTAATTTATATTACCAATTTACTGTATGGAATGTAAAAAACATGTCAATGTTCTATAAAATTATTGATTTAGTTATCTTACTTACTTTACTAATATATTTAAAGTCTTAACTAATATCATAAAAACGAATGTAAGTTTTATTGATTACACTATGGAACTGATTCAGTTTTGCATTTATGTTGTAAAGAGTACAAATAACTGTGGATACCTTAATTGATTAAAAAGTGTATGAGGTGCATATTTTTAGGTTAGCAATAGAGGGCGCTGTATCGCCGCGCAGTATGATACTTGGGATTAGTGTTACTTGAATATAACTTGAGTGTTGTTAGTAATTGGAAGCGGGTGTTTGCGGTTATCCATGTGGTGACGGATTAAGAATACCGAGTGTCACCACCCCTATTCATCCCGCGGGTGTCGTAAAGCGTACGAGACAACAGCTCTGCAAAGAGATTTAAATCTTGACACAAACCCTTCACCAACCTTTATGGCTAGCGTAGTATTCTACGCCAAAACCTCCTTTCTAAGGAGAGGCCTATTTCCAGCAGTAAACTATTCAAGGATGATGATGATGATTTTCTTTATATTACTAGAAGTACTGCTGGATGACGGAGAATTTAACTCTAATAAAAAGGTACCATTAAATTAGTATGTACGGAATGCTCGCTAACTTAAGTGAGACAAATACTTGGAATATAGTACTCGTAACAAAGGTTTTATAATGTAGTGGATGGAGCTTTCGCTCGAGTAAACATTTCTTTATGTTAATTAAGACACATTTGTGTAAAATAAGTCGCGTTTGTGTAAAATAAGGTAGCCAGCTGCTAATTGGAGGCCTTGTAAATGAAAACCTAGTTAAGCTTAATGATTTATAAATTAATCCATGAAGAACGTGAGTTAAATGAAGAAGTAAGGGACGGATGTTCACTACTATGAGGACATATGAGGGAAGATGTGCGGGTGACGGTGAACGGTGCTCTCGCTCTTCGCCTTAGATCCTGACTGTATAGGACTCTGATTAAAGTATCTTTATTCATCTGCCTTTTCAAACGTTATCTATTTATTCTTGCCTTCTTAAGTAGCTAGTAATTAAAGAAGTAGGAACAGTTTTTTTCTAGTTTTCGTCGCAACTGATATTAGTTCATTTCTTTCTGAAAAAGACAACTCCCGCACTAGGAATGAATCCTGTGTCGCTAGGGACTTCACAAACATACATGAAACGAACATAAAGAACACCCAGACTCAGAACAACAAATTTTGGATCACATAAACTTTTGTCCCATGTGGGGACTGAACCCACAACACTCAGCGGAACACACTCAGTAGGAAGCGGCGAGGTGACCGCTTAAATCACTACGCCATCCGTGAATTATTAGTTTTGAGAAAAATTCCCTTCCCAAACTGCGCAGTGAAAGTAGCGGGCATCAGCGATTAATAATATAAAATTAAAAAACTTCGTTGGAACATAAAACGAACCAATATCCTACATATAAATTCTGTACTAGTTCCAAACAAGTATGACAGTTTTTCTTAAGCAAACTCCATCATTCAGAAAGCGGTCACGGCTACATAACCTCTTGAGAGTTTCCCATGTCACATAAAACACCGTAAAGGGTCACTTAAAATGCTGTTAAGTTATTCCTACAAGGTTTTTTACAACCTACACAAGTCCTTAGAGAAACAAAACGAATGCCGCTCTTTTATATTATACTGTGTTCCTTTTGCCTGGGGCTTCGATCGCAGTAATGTCGAGTTCGCCAATTTTCCGGGATAAAAAGAAGACTACGTGATTTTCCTGGCCTGCTTGATCAGCCTATTGGTCTAATGGTTAGTGGATACTGACTGCTAAGCTAGAGGTCGTAGGTTCAATCCCCTCCCCCCCCAGTTAAATAATTGTGGCTTGAGAACAATCATTTGTTATATATCTGGGTGTATTTTATTTATAATATGTTTGTAGAATAAGAAGAAATTAGAAAAGTACCACACAAAAGAGGACACTAAAATTATTTCAGAAAAAGATGAAAAAAGGAAAAAGAAAGAAAATAATAATATGAACTAGAAACAATAACATAATTGGGAGTTTTGCTTATTTTGCTTACTGCATCACCACCACCACATTCAAGGTCAGGGGCGGTATTGTAAAGTAGCCATGTTACTCGCTGATAATGTAGCTTTCCATTGGTAAAAAAAATTTCGAAATCGTAGCATACAAACAAAAAAACAAAAAACGCAATTTTACATTTATAATATACCTATGAAAATAACGGCGGCAACCGAAACACGGTTATCGCTATAAAAAAAGTAGCTATATTACTCAGTGATGATGTAACTTTTCATTGGTAAAACAATTTCGAAATCGGTTTAGTGATTTAGGCGCGAAAGCGTAGGAATCAAACAAAAAACAAAGAAACTCAGTGTCGCATTATAATTTACGTATGGAAGTATGGATGTGACACCAAATTAGAGCCCATTTGGACATCGGAAAGTGGTTCTAATTTAGCTTCCAAAATTCGTACCGAACACGCATACATACAAAATTGAAGGTTGTTTTAAAAATGTAACAAATACAATGGACGGCAGTATTCCGATGATGATGATAAATAAAAACATACAAAGGTATGCACACATCGCTCCTTTATTAGCAAGTGACGGTACCAAAACTTGACGAACATATGTATTTTGAATGTTCAACTATTTGTATGTGAGTAACATATTTATTTATGTACGTTATTGTGTGCACATGTATGTACAATTATTCAAACGTTCAAATACATCTTTGATACAACTATCTACACATTCCAGAGCTCGATGGAAACTTGAACTCAGAATACAGACATAGAAACTATTAGTGCTTGAGAAATGAAATTCATAACCTCTCTTTCCTAACTTTAGGGAGTGAGTTTCAATGTGTCTGAGTATTTGTGAACCACACACGGTGCATCATACTGTGCCTACAATACGTGGAGTTCTCATTAAACCCCTTCTCATCTTCTCATCTCTTCTCTTAGCTTAAAATAGATACCACAACTACAACAGAACTACCATGTTGATCGGATGTTAAGGGACTAACGAACAGATTAATCACCGGATGACAAGGGACTACCCCCCCCCCCCTCCCTAGACCTTTAGACCTTTGTTTGGACCTTCAATAACTTCACCACTTCAGCATCGAGAGAATCGCTTAATATCGGATACCTGTTTTAAACTTCGTTTCTTCAACCTCGTGTACTGTATGTTCTTGATTTAAAACAAATAAGCAAATAAATTTCGAAATGGTGTTTGAAGTCAACAAACAAGAAACTACAACGTGAATAAACTCCCGAAGGAGTATAGCAACTCAAGGGAATGGTTGTTGTTGCGGCAAAAAAACAGACTTTTCTAAGTCAAAAATAGGCCAAAATACTACCTGAAAAATAGAGGACGTTGAATTCAATTTAGGAAAAGGTTGTGGCCTTGTTTTCTAAATAGCATAAGTAAATAATGTTATTAGGTACATCAAAGAAAAAAGGAAAACTGTCATTAAAAATACACAAGAGTAATAAGCAGAACAGAAACAGTAAGAAAAAAATTAGATACTATAAAAATAGATTACGAGCACGTGAAAGATTATCCATTACACGTGTCCATTGTATAATGTTTCTCTTTTCACGTACAATTCAAAACACAATTTAATATTATTTGTTGTACACTACAAAACATTTGCAAGCAGCGATATTCGCGCATATTATTAACAAGTTTTTGCAGAAATATACCTTTTTTATTGACGGGGTGTGTAATCCCTTCGGATCTCCGACTCATTGAAGACGCTTGAGAGGGTATGTGGTGTTTTTACTATAAATCACACCGATCGGCCGCCCTACACTGAGGGGGATCTAAACCATGAGATTTGATATGATATAGCTGATCTGCCAAACGGTTTTCGGCCATATAAATGATCAAAACCCTACCTGGAAATATAATTATTTTTACATACAACAATAAACTGAAGATGCAATTTCATTATTTTCATTCTGTTATTAGTGACGTTCCTCGGACAAAAGCATCAACTCAACATACCATTTTCCTATTCTAAAATATGTAAACTTTTGCCATTTTTCATCTCCAATAAATGAGTTCAGCTGCTTGAACCAGCGACGGGCATGTTGGCCTAGTGGTTAGTGGCCCTGACTGCTAAGCCAGAGGTCGTGGGTTCGATTCCCACCCAGGATTAATATTGTGTGATGGGTGTAATTTATCTATTATATTTATGTATTTAAAAATATATTAGTATGTTTATCAGCAGTCTGGTTACCATAGCACAGGCTAAGCCTAGTTTGGGATCAGGCGGCCGTGTGTGAGATGTGTGAAGTTATTATTATTATTATGACATTAACCTCTCATCTCATTCACTAAAAAATATAATTTAATAACACTGTTACTTACCGCTAGTACGCTGCAAGCAATTTATCCCAAGCTCAGTCACGTTGGAATTAAATGATTAATAGGCATAGTGTTATATACAATTCTTAACAAGGTACCTGAAATAGCGATCCATCATCTCAAACTTTGGTTTAAAATGCCCAAAAATAATTACCAAATCATTTTCGGACATGTCTGGGCCAGGCTTTAGCGTGTGACTTAGCGACTTTATTTAAAATCAGCTTTTGCTCCAGCTTCGGTTTTATCAATAAATTTCGGTATAATTTTGGAACACTATTTCAATGAAGACAGTGAAGACAACAAGAATTCATAAAAATTTAAACTCATAGCAATTCATGCTTTGCTTTTAATTGAGTAAGTGAGGTACCGGAGTAGCAACCGGAGTAGCAACCTTCCCAGCCCTCCGAATTTTGGGGGTAGCTACTTAAAGGGCGGCAACAAACTTCTGTCTCTTATTATCAGGTGATACTTGGTGCTTATTTACACTTTATGCAATAACACAGTAGGTTTTGTCCATAATACAGTGTAGCTAAAATTTTGAAATTTTGAAGACAAATTTTGAAGAAGCTGTACGTGAGGATCGTAGAAGCTGACCCAGTCTTCAAAAGGCCATGGAAGTATTTATAATGTAACAAAAACTATCTATACGAGCCTCCCCCAATTACAAGTTAGGATAAAGTTTTAAACGTTAGTTTACATAAACTTTACAACTTTTAACGACTACTACTACAATGAATAATCAATGCGTGTATGCAACTTTCCTCGGATATTTTCTTTTACCATAACTCTTGTACATACATTATTTTTTATTTAGTAAATATATCATATCCTGAGATAATTTATAAATACATAAGTACAGATCAAAAACAGAACTATGGACTTTATCATATGCAATGTACTTTAAATTATTAATATGCATTATACACCAACTACAAAAGGAGTTTGCCACTCTATGTGGTTTCAACGCGCACTTCATTTCACAAACATGTTTCATTATGTGTATATTATATGCATAATAGTAGTTAGTGAGAATTATGAACAAAGACGATCACCCAGACGATTTAGTATACGATAGACATATGTACATACGTTACAGCTTCGTAGCTCCGTAGCATGACGTAGACGGCGCGTGTAGGATTTCAACACAGAAGTGATACACAGTCTTAGTAAACGTCTAACTTAGTAATTTATTTAATACATTAATTATAAATTAACTACAATTAAACGCCATTGATACTTACCCAATCAAAAAGCTCAAACGGATGCTTAATCACCTGATGGTAAGGATGGAAACAATCGGAGCTCATGGACATCTACAACTCAAGAATCTAAACCCCCCCTCCCCCGCCACTCCCTGAAAACGGTGCACGTATAGTCGTTAATTATTATAAATCAAATAATTATAATTCAATTACATTAAGACATGAATCAGCAGCGTTAGCGTTATGCCTACGGTGTCGGGTTTGGTACTTTCTGTTGCGGGTTTGAACCCCAGCCTTTACACACAGTGAACCTACTCCTAATATAATATAGTTTAGCCAGAGACGTGACAAGAATACTATTAATTGTTGACTTATGTGTGACCGAGTCATTTATAACTGTTAAAAAAAAGTATAGTTTTTGTGAAGGTAGGACACAAACTGAAATGCTGAAGTGTGTGTGTGTATAGTATGGTTTATTTCATTTCCTTCGCTTATGCTTATGCTCAGTCGGTGTATCTATTCGGCCATGTGTATATAGCCTTACATACCGTTATAAAGGTTTTATTTATTCAAGGTGTTATGTAATAAACGGCCTAAAGGTGCGAGAGATCTTAAGATTATAAGAGCACTCAGTTCTCTCCTGAATTATTTTGTAATTTCTTGCTTTGTGAATTCGGCGTGGAATTAAACGTAGACTTTCATCTAAAGGGCTTTTGAGAGAGGGATGACAATGTCAGTCAAGTGAGATGTAAAAGAATGAAGGTTTAGTCCAGTAGTACTTTAGATGCTCGGAATCTTTGATAGTGATTTAGTGTTTGAAAGGTCTTTGCTTGATACTCGTAATATTTTCATCTCAAACCATTTATTTCTAGGGTTATATACTATGGCAGGATATTTGCGATATTCTCTGAGAATTATAAAATAACTGATCACCGGACTTTGTCTCGTCCTTAAATTTCTAAACATGCCTGTTTACACCAATTAGACTCAGGTTGGAACAGTTAACTATCGCTCCAAGTTTACCCACAACCGCAAATAATAACCCCCTCTCCTTGTAACCTGATGCATCACAGAACTTCACAAACTCATTAGCCTACTTCGTAAGCCGTCCACCGTGTGACGACACAGTTAATTAAGCAACTTGAGATCACAGAGAGTACTGAGTACTAAGGAGTTGTATTTTTTTTAATTTTATGTTACAAGTTGAGATGAGTCTTGCCAGTATGTTCAAGTATTATGGTTATTATTTACCATAAAATAACTTTGTTGTAGTAATTACGTCTTGCAGTAATTAAGTATCCTCTAAGATATAAACGTTTAAAGTGTTGCTATATTTAAATTTTAGAACGAGTCTTACCTGCTTTTATTTATTTTTATTCATCTAAGTGATATAAAGCGCGGGTATATTTTTTTGTAAAATTAATTTATTATAGAGAATAAATATCGATTTCTTTCGAGCAAATCATACTCTAACATCAACGACATCGAAAAGAAGGATATTCACAATTTGATTCTATTTAAATTTAAGAATTACTTGTAGTTAATAAGGGCCCTTTTCACATTCAAGAAAAACTACACAATGAAATAATTTTAGAGGTATAAGTACTGCCATATATGTCGGACTGCCGACCCTCACGCCTGAAGGTACCTATAACATTTATTCCTAACTTAACGTTACCGAGAGTTTTACTCACAATTACAGTATCTACTCCTCTTCTAAACTACGTAGCGAAATGTAACATAGTCTATAGCCTTCCCAAATAGATAACTTATCCTTCCTCCTCCTCCTCCTCTAAAGATTACACTCATTAAGCAACTACATCATTTATTTGAAAAGCATTATGTCAAAACTCAGTACTAAAGCTCACATGGCTTAAGGACATGCTAATTAAAGGAGTTTTGGAATTTCCAACCTTAAACTGAGCTTGAGTCTACGTTAGTTTAGTTATTAGTTTGCTTGTTAGTGTTAAGTTTCGTGTATGGGACTTGTAATACCCATACGTTATATCATGCAACTTTGCAGTAACGTATTCTAAGTTATTAGTTTAAATTAATATTTAAGGCTAGTTATTTTAGTTTTCCTCGAGCTCAAGATTGTCTAAGAGTTTTTTTTCTATTTTCGGTAGTTGAACTGTGTGTGACAATAAACCCTTTTAAAAAAAAAGTTGAACCGACTTCAAAAAACACAGAGAAAGAGCACTAAAAATTAAAAAATAATTACAAATCTAAGTAAAAAACTATAATAAGTACCCTCAATGTAACAGGTAACATTACAATACCAATAGTCCCTTCTAGTCGGTTTGAAGTCGGTGCCAAGCCAAATAGGTGCTTGATAGAATGTAGCGCGGCAGCTGCAACAGTCTTCACGCTGCGCAAAACATGTTGAACGAGCTAAAGTGGACGCACATCTCCAATTATATTATTATTTTGAATGCTTTAGTAAGGAGTTGATACGTTTGCGCACGTAATTGATCTGGTTGGTCTTTATTAATTAACAAAATCTTCGATGTTTCATTAGAATTATTTTGAATTCTTAATTTTTCATTGTGCTAATATAAAGCTGACATAGACCAGTATTACTTATTGTGCATCGAGCTTGGCACCGACTTCAAACAGACTAGAAGGGACTATTGGTATTGTAATGTTACCTGTTACATTGAGGGTACTTATTATAGTTTTTTACTTAGATTTGTAATTATTTTTTACTTTTTAGTGCTCTTTCTCTGTGTTTTTTGAAGTCGGTTCAACTTTTTTTTTAAAAGGGTTTATTTTACCATTTTTAGTGTAGGATATGTTTGTAATGAGTAGATAAGTACGATATTTAAAACACTACGTACCGTAATGTATAGTAACAAACTGTAGTTTGTTAGATTATATTAAATATTATATTAAATTACTGCTGGACATAGGCCTCTCCTACATTGGCGTCCAAACTGATCAAGATCAGCTTAAATTCTTTTCTAAGAAACAGTCAAATTCTTGTGAGTTGCAACCGAACAAAATAACTTCCGATTCAATTGACACTGACCTCGAAGGTGAAGATAGGGAAGCTTTAGTGAGACTACTCAACAAATATGCTCAATATTTTATAGAAGGAGTTCCAACTAGAAGGGTTAATACTGGTATGTTAGAAATTAACCTAGTTGACTCACACAAAATTTAAGAGTTTTTTCCAGAACTATTTTAATAAATTAAGTATAAAATTACTTACAAACGAAATGCGATGCCATCCATAGCAACAAAACGTCTATCCGAATTATTTTAACAAGATAAAATACAAAATTTCAACCTTTTCTTCTTATTAATACAACGAAAATTACTGTGGTGACATAAATACTGTAAGTTCTCTGCGCATCACATCGCGCAGTCTCTGACGGTTGCCATGGTTTTAAAGAAATACTCGTAGCTAAAACACGTTATCGGGGCTGTCAAATTCCCAATAATTGTGAGGGTTTCCCTCGATTTCTCTAGGATCCCATCATCAGATCCTGAATTGGTGGTAATGGGACCAATTCGGGAACATACCCTTTCGATTACAAAAAGAATTTTGAAAATCAGTCCACAATTGACGGAGAAATCGCGTAACAATCATACATTAAAAAAAAAATACAGACGAATTGAGAACCTCCTCTTTTGTGTTTTAGAAGTCGGTTAAAAAGAAAACATACTGTCAAATCAAAAACCCTCCTTTTTTGATGTTGGTTAAAAATCGACTAGCATGAAGCTCCTAGTCGAGACGAATCAAATGAGCACAAACACGGCAGAATTGCTTTATTTTATTACAGAGTTCCCATGGCTATTTACCGTCTCCATCATCAGACCCTGAATATCACATAGGATCGGAGTCCTTATTAATTAGACTCAAACACATTCAAATTCGATGGTATTACATAATTTTGTTACAGAGATCCCATACTCCTAAACCATTCATCATCAGCTTCATCATCAGCTCAGCAACATCAGATGGTGACCATTAGATGCAAAAATCTACATAGATTAAGATAATTTCTGATAAACAGTGTATATGCCTACAAAATTTGAGGGTTTCCCTCGATTTCCCCAGGATACCATCATCAGCTCCTGACCTGGTGACAATGGGACCACCTCTGACGTATGACCTACCAAATAAAAAAAGAATTATTCAAATCGGTTTATAATTGCCGGAGTAATCGCGTAACAAATATACAAAAAAAAAAAAAAAAAAAAATACAGTCGAATTGAGAACCTCCTCCTTTTTTTGAAGTCGGTTAAAAAGAGTTGCACATTGTTTTAAAGAAAATGGTTTTATAAAATTTCGTTTCACTTTTTTTTCTCATTTTGTTATTTCATAAATACTTACGTGGAATATTTACTTTTATGGTAGCAAATCGTTCTAATGGGGTCTTTGTTTTAACCTAACCTACTTTTCTGTTAGAAAGTCATTTCTGATGGGTTCGCCATTCTAACCTAATCTACTATTCTGGTCGCAGTTTGTTTCTGATGGCGATGCGTTTTCGTGTGGGGTCGCAGTTCTAACCTGACCTAATCTCCTTTTTTGGAAGCAATTCGTTTCTGATGGGTTCGCAGTTCAAACCTTAATGAATCTTGGTAAATATTTTTCAACGCTTAATGAATCTTGGTAAATATTTATAAGATATCAAGATATTTGAATGAAATTATGAACAGCATCACATCTATTTTTATATTTTCGTTGAAATAAAATACCATGGAAAAACACAACGAACAAACAATATTTGTTAAAAATAATAATTCTGCTACATATTTGATAGTTCTTTGAAATAAAAATATTTGATAATAAAGTTAATTGTATTGTTACATAAAAATGAAACATTTATAATAAATATAAAGTTAATTAAATATAAAGTTAATTGTATTGTTACATAAATGAAACATATTTCACAGACACTGTGAAATATGTTTCATTTAAGTAAATACTCGTTAAACCCATAATGTTCGAAATAAAAATAAAATATTATATTTAACAATTTATGTGAAATGATATTCTATAAAATTTCTGTCTGAGAAACTAAATATAATTTTACTTAATAATCCTTTCTTAAGTCAAAATACAGCTATACAATTATTTGGCAGCAGAATATCCTTAAATCGAAATACCGCAAATTCCGACAGTTTACCAAACACCTAAACGCTTTAAGCGAAGTTATTTAGAAACTTCGAGAACTGATGGTTTCTATAGCGGGTGGATTTTAGCAAGTTGAAGCTTTTGTATGCGGATTTATTTGGTAGATTTGATGGCACCATTTTGATACCTTATAGAAAATTTAATAATACCCAGTTGAAGTCTCTCGAAATCATCATAAATAGTATCACTACCAAGTCTCATTGTGATTAGTATACGAACGCTTCAGCAAAGAAGACTGAAAAGATTTCTACACCACTCAAAGGTTCACTGAAAGAGAAGGCCTTAGAATTTAAGTCCACCAATGCACAAAAGTGCATAAAGTTTAAAATAAAGAAATAAATAAAGAAGAAGCAGAAGAAGTACAAAAGCTATTAAAAAATAGAAATTTCATAGATCATCAAGACTTCCAATTAAAGGTATTAAAGCCAAGTCAAGTAAAGTTATTAATTTTAACTTAATAATAAACTCTAAACAGAAATCTTGAAAATAATGTCTTTGAGAAATACAATGTATCCTCTAATTTAAACTCGTATCCAGATAATCCGATCAGATGGTAATATTTAACTCGTCAGTCTGAATTATTTAATTGCACGATACAAGATCTGTAATTGTTAGGTCACTGTCTGTTGTCATTATTTTCATACAATAATGCTGTAATCATTTTAATACTTCTATACAATTATACATATTATTAGATAAAAAAAACATTTAAGATATTCTTTTTTAATTGGGGTAGCTGTGGTTTTCTTTTGCAATTGAATCAAAAAAGATATTACACTGTTTTGTCAACTGTACTCTGATAATCCTTCACAAATTATCCGGAAATCAGGCTGCGTTAGTTAAACTATTAAACACAGATGTTTCTGGATATCATACAAACTTCACTAATTAGCGAAGTTTGGGCCAAATATTGGCGATGTTGGCAGTAGTTTGACTTTTCCGTGAATGTTTATTTTATTTGTCCAAATGCATTCCAGTCTTTTTTTAAAGACATGAGAAAATGTCCTATCTTAAAACATAGGGCATCTTCTCACGTCTTTGCCTTCGTCTTCACGTCTTACATAATTCCAATTTGACTTATATTTTTATCTTTATAATGCATTAAATTAGATAGTAAACAAAAAATGTGAATCTGTGTGACAAACCTGATGTTATTCGCCACCTATTTACTGTGTGGCGTCTCACGCGTACAAAAGAAACAGAAACATACTATAGCGCCATCTAAACAAAGACGCACCAAACTACGGAGTAGCTCCTGAATGAGAATGCTAATCCTGTATCGCAATATGAATAATTCTACGCCGATTAGCATATATCTAACTTCCCAACATCAACCGTTGGGCCGCGGCCCGCCAGTCATATTCACCTTGCCTGGTCGGAGGATCCTCCCTTTGTGTTGGAGGGACATGACACCCGTTCCTCCACGCCTGCATCAAAATATCCTGTATTTTTGGACCACGATGGGTAGTGAAACATTGTACTTCTCTTGACTCGAAGAGCAGATCAGATGCTAGTGATTAATGTATTTATATTTTTCATTTTTTGCTTTTTATTGTTTTAAGTGTTTTTCGTATATTTGCGATTTAACAATTTGATGTTATTTTTTTTTCTTATTCGATTTAGTATCTATTCTATTATTAGGAAGCGTAAGCAGTAGAAACCATGTCTGTCCATACACTTACTTTATAAGTAAGTGTATGGACAGACATGGTTGTCCACAAGTTACTAAAACGTTATTTTAGCTATGAGTCTTCCAAGTTCATTAAATAAATAAATAAATACATAAAAGTACACAAGTAAAAAGGCAACTACAAGTAGGTCTAAATTGACTTCAAAAATTTGTGTACGTAGTTACAAGTGAGCCTTATAAAATAAGTGTTACAGAATTGTCATATTCAAAGAAAGAAAAAAAATCGAAAGAATCTTGGTATTAAGCCATACTTTGTCTGTTTTCAAATAAACAAGAGAAGTTACCAGAGGATAAACCCCAACCAAATCCCTCCTCTACCTAACAATGAAAGGACGTCAACATGTCTCTTGAGTTGCAAGAGTCCATGGGCGGCGGAAGACACTAACCATCCAGTGGCACATCTGCTCATTGAGCTCTTACGCCATAAAAATACTATATTGGAACATAAACCGCAAACACATCACATCAACAGTATTTAATAGTCCACTGCTGGACATAGGCCTCTCCTTAGAAAAGAGGTTTTGGCCTACTATACAACGTCGGCCAGACGGGTTGGTATAGGGTTTGGGTGGGGTGCTAGGCTAGAAAACCTCCCCGTGGTGCACCCTGGAAACGCTGGCGATGGTACTGTTTCCTCCTTGTCCTCTTGGAGGAGAGGATTATATTATATATTAGAGGTAGCCGTTCATCGGCTCTCGGGCAAGGCCTGGTCCAGCAGGGTGGGTGTGTCTGCCGGTTGCCCTGCTGGCTCTTCGCTCTTCGGAGCATGGAGGAGGAAACCTCGGTAAAAAACCGGATGGCGGGGCCCTGTAGGGGCCACAGTTTCTCCGCTGACAGCGGTGGAGAAAGGAGGACGGGCTCGGCGTGTACTGATACTACCACCGAGCAGGCAGGGGGACGTAGTCTCCCTGTCAACCGTCGGCATATCGTAATCCCGAGAAGAGCGCTGTGGTTAAGTCTCGCGGCTCTGATCAGGGGCGAGGGTCTTGGCTTAACCGCCCGGACCGCGAGGAAGATAACCTCTCTAAAAAATTCCCCGAATCCCGTGTTCTGGTGCGTGGCCAGGGGATGCATGGCTGATGGGAAGTTCAGTCTCGAGCGCACTCCAAGCCGAGGTACCTGCGGACCCCTCGGTTGGGTTAAAAACTTACGCTTGCCCGGGCAATGGGGGATCTCTGCCCGGGTGGACCTTTAGTTCTCCCCCACTCGTGGGATTTATTATGGATAATGATAAGCAAAACATTAAAAAACCGATCGGAAAACAAACCAAAACAAAAAAGGCAAGTCAAACGGACACGGCAACGAGGAAGGAGAAGAGGAACAGTGGAGTGGATGGGTCGTCCACTGAGGGTGAGGTGGCGTCGGGAACGCCTATCTCGATGGGGCTCCCAGAAGTCAGTCTGACGCTGGTCTCTGGGAGCCGAAGAGCATCAGATCGGCTGCGTTCCGGATCCGCCGTTTCGTCGGATGGCGCGGAGGCCATGGAGGCGGAACGAAGCGACAGCCGGAAACGCGGACGCTCCAGGGACGAGGAAACGGATACGTCCCAGGAGATGATGCCACCAAAGGTGGCAAGCAGCCGCCGAGGGAGGAAGACGGGAGCTCGAGTTCTCGAGTTCCCAGGGGCTGAAGGCGCCAAGACGGCGGACACTTTCGCTGAGAGGCTGCTTGGTTTATTCGCGACCACAGATGGTGTCAAGATCGCCAGGCCTACCAAGTGCGCGGAGCTGCGCATCTCGGGCCTGGACGACTCTGTGACGGCCGAAGATGTCCGCGCTGTAATCCGGGAGAAGACGGGATGCAGCGCGGACAACGTCAGGGTCGGCACCATCCGCCCCGGTCCAGGGGGGCTTGGCGCCGTGTGGGTCAGCTGTCCCGTAGCGTCGGCCAAAGTATTGGCTGACGCCGGCAGGCTACTCATCGGTTTCGTGAGCGCTAGGATTACAGTCCTGGCGGCGAGACCGATGAGGTGCTACAAATGCCTGGCATCGGGGCACACGCGCGTCAAGTGCCAGAGCTGCTTCGACTGCAGCGGACTATGTTTCCGCTGTGGTCGACCGGGGCATGTGGCGGTGGAATGCTCTGCCGCTCCTCACTGCCCGGTGTGTGCGGCGGGTAACAAGCCCGCCAATCACCAGATGGGGCAGGGGGGCTGCAAGCCTCCCCGCAACTCTCAGCAAGCATCGGGGGCTAGCCAGTCGACCCAGGCTGCCTCCGATGTAGTTCGTGCGTCGACGTCGTCGCCCATCGAGGAGGTTGTAGAGACGATCCAGTAATGGATCAAGTCTCCAACCTCCTGGTCCAGACGAACCTGAACCACTGTGCCGCGGCGCAGGATCTCTTCCTGCAAACCATGGCACAGTGGTCGATAGGTGTTGCCGTAGTCGCGGAGCCCTATTCTGTCCCTCCCCGTCCAAACTGGATGGGTGACTGGGACGGCTCCGTGGCAGTCGTCGGTTCCACGACGGCTCATTCCCCGCCCTTGTCGCTAAGAGACAAGGGCACTGGATATGTTGCCGTCGAGTGGGGGGGGATCACCATATATGGTGTTTATTTCTCCCCCAACCGGAGTTTGAACGACTTCGAGGTTTTCCTAACCAGCTTGGAGACCTCGATACGGCGACTAACGTCTGGGCACGTCCTTGTGCTGGGGGACTTCAACGCAAAGTCCATTGCGTGGGGTTCCCCCAGGACGGACGCAAGGGGCGAGGCCGTAGAGGAGTGGGCGGCCTCGGTGGGCCTCTGTCTTCTCAACAGAGGCTCCACCAACACGTGCGTGCGACAGCAGGGGGGGCGATAGTGGACCTTTCGTTCGCTACCCCTGCCCTCGCCGCACGAGTAAGGAACTGGCGTGTCCTGGAAGAGGTTGAGACGCTCTCGGATCACCTGTATATCCGATTTGAGCTCTCCCGGACCCAGGACTCCAGTAGGGGTCACGTGGCGCGGCGTTTATCCCGCTTTCCGCGGTGGGCTGTTGCCAGACTGAACCGGGACCTACTAGAGGAGGCAGCCATAATTCACTCGTGGCTGTCTCCTCAGGCTCCGACCGAGGAGGTCGACGTGGGGGCTGGTCGCTTTCGCGATGCGATTACGCATGTATGCGATGCGGCCATGCCCCGCATTCGAGGTCGTCGGCCTCCAAGGAAGGAGATCTACTGGTGGTCCCAGGAGCTGGCGGACCTCCGTGCGGCCTGTACACGTGCCCGGAGGTCCTACACGCGCAGTCGGCGGCGTCACCGTGGAGACGGTGAGGAGGACCGGCTTCATGAGGCTTGGCCGGCGCGGAAAACTCTGAAGCTGGCCATTAGCCGCGCCAAAGAAGAAAAGAGACAGGAGATGCTGGAGGGTCTTGATCGTGACCCCTGGGGTCGCCCTTACCGCGCGGTGCGACAAAAGCTCCGCGCGTCGGGCCCCCCCCTTACGGAGACTCTCCAGCCCAGCTTCCTGCGAGAAGTGGTTGAGGGCCTTTTCCCACAACGAGCGGAACACACTCTGGGACTGAGTCCCGCCTGCCACCACTGCGACTGCAGTGAGGACTCGGCCCAGCACACGCTGGCGGTCTGCCGGGCCCTCACCGCAGTCATCGGAGTGGATCTCTCGCTACCGGCCGTAGTACGCTCCATGGCCGGTAGCGACAGTTGTTTTACCGCGGTCGCAACCTTCTGCGAGGTAGTAATCTCGCGGAAGGAGGCGGCGGAGAGGGCCCGGGAGGACGACCTCCACTCGGACCCGATCCGCCGCCGGCGAACCGGGCGGCGGAGGCCCGCCTATCACAGCCTCATGCCGCCCTGAGTGTGGCCGCGGGTGGACGGGGTGGGTTTCCCCTCCACCCGCATTAGTTTGGCCAGCCGCGAGGGGGCGGCGTCCGCGTGTGCCGGACGTCGCCTATAAAGAGAGGAAAAACATTGAGACGGAGCCCGCACCAGGAGCGGGCTGGCGCTAGGAGGGGTCCGGATGTCTTAATAACAGCTGTTCCCGGATCCCTCCTGTTACAGGCGCAGAGTGGCACACCGTGTGGTTTTAGTCGGTCCGAGTCCGACACACCACCCCGCCGCAAACCCCGGAGGGGTGACGGTCCGAGGGGATAGGAAAAAAAAAAAAAAAAAAAAAAAAAAAAAAAAAAAAGGGTTTGGGTCAAGTTTTCCATCTCTTTGCAGTCGGCTCTTACGCCACCTCGGATAAATAGAGGTGGTGACACTCCGTATTCTTAATCCGTCACCACACGGACAACCGCAAACACCCGCTTCCAATTACTAACAACACTCAAGTTATATTCAAGTAACACTAATCCCAAGTATCATACTGCGCGGCAATACAGCGCCCTCTATTGCTAATCGCCTCGTTGACGCGCCGTTATTGATGAGTGTGCAATTAATCTTGATCACTTGTCCATGAAGGGGTTCGGTTTCACTTAGGGACTGTTTACTTTTTGCGGCTCATTTCGTTCAGTTTTATAAAGGTTGTGTCAGAGGTGTCTGTGTGATATGGTTCGTTGGTTTATTACGACGATAAAAAACAATCAATCTGGTATATTATGAACGTGAATATAAATTCAATAAATCCTATTGATATTTTGTTGAAAATATTATCGTGTGTGACAAATTTAGAAGAATAAATGATGTTTACTTTTAAAGCACGAATACTTGTAGTGTGATGTAGAGACAGGCTGATTTTATTCTTATAAGTAACTTTGTCAAAAGAATAACAGACTCGTCAACCATAACTACAAATAAGAAATAAGAAAACATAATTACAAACTTTTTACTATTGACAACAGGCACCCGACGCTTTTTTTCAAATTTATTTTCTATTTTTTAGTTTTGTTTTATATAGAAAGCGTGTTTTTTAGTTTCTTAAAACTATTTTTTTTTTTAAATTAGTGTATAGTCATCGGTCCTCGATATATCTACAAAGTTTGAACGAATTCTGACCGTTTAAAGTCAGTCAAAATCACGCCCAAAGGAGTCGGTTACAAACATACAAACAAACATACAAGTGAAGCTAATATAAAGCGTGTAAAAAGAAGATTGTTAACATAGCATTTAAGCGGTTTGGTGGTGGTTCACTGTTAACTTAGTACCGTAATACTTCAAATAAAATAAGACTTGTTAGCATCTTCTCAAGTGACGAAGAAATCAATTAAATATGGTAAATGGTCTTAATTAACTCCACCACTGTGCGCTTTTCAAGACAAACAACAACCAACCTGTGGTCCTTAACACGTACAAAAAAAAACTAACATCACTATTTTTTTTTTATCTTAAATTATTTTGATCCGTTTATTTTTTTACTTAGTAAATTAAGAAAATCAATATAGAGTAGTCATTTAAGTCCACCAATTTTGCCCCCGATAGTAAAAAAGGCACATATAGGAACACAGGCCAGGTGGAGTGACGATTTGCGCAAGATGGCTGGCAGGAGATGGATGCTAGAAGCCCAAAATCGATCTAAGTGGCGTGCAATGGGAGAGGCCTAGGCACCAGTGGACTGCGATAGGCTAATGATGATGATGTAAGAACAAGTCAAAATGGAGTTTTTTTTAATAAATTTAATTGGAAATAAAAATGCAAGTGCAAGTTGCAGATTTAGGCGTTTTTCTTAGTGTGAGAGCAGTATCAATTAGTGCATTAGGCGTAAATGGTTACATGCGTCTTAATAATTTTGTCTTAGAAAAAAAAAATATGCCTTCTAGATTACCGATGTTAAAAGAAAATCGTTAGGAATATGGGCGTATTTATGTAAATGCGACTATACATTTAAGTTTTCAATGAAATCGTCTTTTCAACTTCAATAAGGTGGAAAAAAGTATGCATAAGCGCCTTATTTGGTTGTGCTAAAATTGCAATAAAGCAAGGCAGTTTAAATATAGTCAGACGTGACTGATTCCATGATTTCGACAATATTTATAACTCAAACTCAACTTTCAAACTATCGGGGGGCAGAATTGCCTGCTTCTTTTTTCTTAAATCATCGTTCGTGCCCGCAGGCTCAAACTAAACCAAGTGGAAATAACCAAAGACCTAAAAAACACGTCAGAGAAGTCACTCGGATATTTAATCGTAGACGATAAATAATTTTCTTTAATTCTTACCGATATAATGAGCAATGCGGTGTTAAAAAGTTATTATCAAGAATTTAATCTTAAATAAATTCATAAGACCCAGCGTGCTCAATGTACTATTTCCATATTGGATTAAAAGGTTCATTCACAAATTATATCCTAATTTTAAATAATGTACTATATTTATAATCAGTTATTCTTCTACATCTTATGAAGATAATTGCGTCATTCTCCTCATAATATTTTTTTCATATCATTTATTAAAGTTATCTTAATATTACAAATTTACCATAAAAATCATTTGCTTGGTGTCTGGGTGTAATTTATCTATAATATGTATGTATTTAGAAATATATAAGTATGTTTATCAGCAGTCTGGTTACCATAGCACAGGCTCTGGTAATTTGGGATCAGACGGTCGTGTGTTAGATGTGTGAGGTTATTATTATTATTACTTAAAGATAGAAGCAGACCCACAATTTCAAGTACCTTTTCGATTAGCTTAGGAATTTAATGAAATGTTAGATCATCTCTTCAGTAGCTCAACAAATTTAGAAACTGGATTCGCCTAGAATTCAATATTGTTTGTAGCTGTAAGTAATATATTATTGTTTGAGTTGCTATGTGTTTCATAAGTTTACAGATTAGTTAACTTGGTTTGGAATATGTTTAACATTATTAAAATATAAATATATATAATATATAATATATGTTTAAGGATTTTACACGCATTCAAGTAAATATACTAATAACTGACGAAGTAAATATTAGGAGTACGTTGAGATACATATTACAAAAATTATTGTTGGTATTGCTTTAAGAGCTCCTAACACAGTTTATGTTATTGTAAATAAGGCGTGTAACGTTGAAAACAGTACATTAAATTAGAAAACCAATTCAAACTATTTTTTTTATTTCATTATATTTTTCATACTATTCATACCTATATTATAGTGGATCCTCCATACTTCTATAGATATCTACGTATCTCACTTGTCGATTTTGGCTGCGGTGACTGCTGTCTGTTTATTGAAGGGCTAGGATGAAATGAAATGCCTATGAAATGATATTTATTTCTCCATGTACATCTTTTCAGATAGTTTTACAAGTCGGACTTTACTGTTAGAAGGCGCCGGCATTTCCTAAGACACGCTCTGGTCTTTTTTTTTAAGTCCGTGTACAATGTTTAAGGGAACTATGTAAGTGCAGTATAGGGTCTGGCTTGTCCTTTTGAAGAAAGGACCATAGTATTCGGTCGAGTCGGCCCGTCTATACAGACAGCATACGAGTCCAAGCTATTGTTTAGCCTAACCGATATAGTCAGGATCAACAACTTGGAACATGACACTACCACCTGGAGACTTGAGTGGGTCGTGGAAACACTCAAAACCACCAGAAAGTTCCTAAGTTATGAACTAACATTACAACACTACACTCACATTTACATACTTACACAAAAAAAAAACTATACAATTCAATTTCAAATAAACAAATTGAAACAAATGATGATTAGCCCTGTCAGGCTTTCCTAACCAATCCTCGGACATGCGATGCGCGAGATATGACTGCGCCGCATCAAGTAGATACGTATACTTGGCCTGAATATACATAAATACTCCCTTCACCGCTTATTTGGTAAATACTTTATTTGAATAATTTATTTCGGTTAAAATATATAGCATCTCCAATATTTCTTACACAATCTTCAGCTAAACCTATAACAACAATATTTTTATTCTAACAACCTCATATTAATATATGCTCATCAGAGTATGGCGTCCAATAAAGAGTAAAATTCATGACCGACATGAAAGTATAAGTACAGGATCGTAAAATCAACCCGACTTGTCGTATATATTCCAGAGTTTTATATATTTTATGATATGACATAGTTTTATGTCCGACCGCTGTTGTAATTTACAAGCGATAGGGTCATTTCAATCCTATAAAGAATAACTTAAGAATTAGGTTTTTTTATTTTACAAGCTTTGTCCAAGGTTTTCGCTTAAATGGTATCATATCAACAGCCTTTAATAGTCCACTGCTGGACATAAGCCTCTCCTTAGAAAGGAGGTTTTAGTCTACTATACCATGCTGGCCAGATGGGTTGGTATTGGGTTTGAAGTTTTCCTTCTGTCTACACTGCTGTTTTTCTGCGTAGTTTTCTCCCTTAGTCGGCTCTTACGACACCCACGGGATGAAAAGGGGTGGTGACACTCTGTGTCATATTCATATAAAATTACTTTTCATCAACGCAGCTCCTAAACCACTGGGGATACACACTTGTAATTTCTGTAGCTAATGCTCTTCATGTTAGAAGCACCCTCTTGAAAAAAATATTTTTTGGAAATTTCTAAGAGGGTAAAACAAAGCTTGTATGGAAGTACGTTATTTTCAAAATAGAAATAAGAAATAATCACTCAAGCAAAGCTGCGAGTAATAATTAGTATATGGACAGTCAAGGGTCATAAGTGCAGTACTATCGTAATGTTCATATTCGCTCGCGCCGGATCTGTGCCCATCTGTGTGTGCTGTTTCATGTGTGTGTGATGTTTCAATGCACACACACATTAAACTCACACAATACGGACACATACGAAAGTTGTTGACTAGTTACATGCATGTGTGCACAACACTAGATAAAATACACCTACTTTTAGGTTTTCTTCGTAACGAACTCGGTGGTAGCATCTATCTGAAAGCGATGCTAAAATTCATCTTAATAGCATTAGAACAAGAGGCAGAATCGTGCGATTCGCGAATGTGTTCACAATGGTTAACAACTATATATTTAAGAGATTACTTATAATGTAAAACAAGAGAATCTTCTTGAGTCGACTGAACATTTTTTCTGTTCGTGTTATGAGATATCTCCGGAATGTATGAACCGATTTTCAATAATTCTTCTTTTGCACAGTTTGACGTTTTGCGAAGGTTATGTTTCATTATTGATCAAGAAGTGACTTTATACATTTATTTATTTATGAGTTTTGTTTTTACATTTGTTTAAGATTTCAGAAGCAAATAATATTCAGTAATGTGTAACAAATACTTATAGGGAAATACAACATGCACTGTTTTGACACTTTTTCTATGCAAAAGCAGAAAACTAAAACCAACAAAATATTAAACATGGATGCACGTTTCTATATCTCTACTCGTATAATATTCAAAAGTGTGAATCGGAAATGCACGGATGGCGTAGTGGTTTAAGCGGTCGCCACGCCGCTTACTACTGCGCTAAGTGCTGTGGGTCCGATCCCCGCTTGGGAGTACACTTTGTATGATCCACAAATTGTTGTTCTGAGTCTGGGTATTCTTTGTGTCCGTTTCATGTATTTTTGTAAAGTCCCCCGCGACACAGGATATACTTATTCCTAATGCGGGAGTTGTCCTCAACTTAAGAAAAAAAAGAGGAAAGAAAACTTGGAAGATTTGCAAACCTTGACAGCCTAGGAATTGGTGAATTGGCTCCATAAACTGTCCTACCTGGTGGAGGCTTTAAAACAAGTGGGTCATAGTTATTTGAAATCTTAAGTCCTAGCTTTAAAGCCCTATTGATTTCCCCATCGCAGTTTGGGCCACAAGTCGTAAACTTATTAAATAACTGCACAGAGTATAGTAACAAGATATGATATACGACGCAATTAATTATTTGTTTATTTCGCTAGGATAACTAGAGCTTCCTTACCTGGCTTTAAAATGTTGACATATATAATACTTTGTTAAAACCGTAAACGAAAGATTGTAATAGTAAACTAGCTGCACCCTGTCAAGCTTCGCTGTGGCACATTGTGGTTGTATTGATGAGATAAGAAAGATAATAAGAACAAAACTGACATTACTGACTGTGTCGCGGGGGACTTTATAAACATATGAATGAAACGGACACAAAGAATACCCAGACTAAGAATAACAATGTGTGGATCACCCAAAGTGTTGTCCCAAGCGGGGATCGAACCACTTTTAGAGAGCAAATATTTTGTGGATTACACACATCTTTCGCAGTTTAAGCTAGTTTAATATAAATAAACTTATTACTTCAAACTAAGATTCTTTTATAATTGAAAAATAAATCTACAATTAAAAGTAATACCAACTTTTTTTGAAATGTGCAAATAATATAGATTAAATATTACAGTCAATTTTGTTACACTTTTTATTTATCTGAATAAATAACTGAGTACAAACTAACTCCATAACCAACCAAAAACAATAGTTTTAAATAACTTTCAAGGAAATGAGGATTATCTAGGCGAAACTCATATAATAAAACTTTAGAACCATTTACATTGACAACTTATAGAAACCATCATTCTAACTTCCTAATAGATATTTGGATAGTACCCTAAAAACTTATAGAAATGTCGGATACCACTAAAAACGCTATCAGAATCCATCCATCGTACTCTGACCTCTCAAACCGGTTAGATTAAACCTGAAATATTACCACAAAGATGAAATAGAAAGGTCAAACGCTCTGGTCAAATCTGCTCTTCAAACTTATATCTAGACGTAATGTTTTATTTGACGCAACAGCGGGGACGAACATAAAGTTAGGGATTGAGTCAAGTGATACGAGGTCACTAGTAAAAAGCAAAAGTTTTATACTCATATGTCACTGTTATTCTTTCCAAAAGTAATATAGACGCAGGACTATTATTTTTGATTAAAGAATAAAATGATTCTTTAATAATGATAACACGCTTATATGTATAATACAGCGTTTGTACAAAGTGTAGCTTGTATTTGAGATTTTAATACACTGAAATACGTTTTTAGATATTTTTTACACAATACGTAAAAACTCTGATGTAAATAAAACATTTGCACTGAGCGAGAATTGAATCCAAGAGGCAAGATGTCACAGACGAACGCACTAACGCCGTACAGCCACAGATATGTTATGCAATGTGTAACGAACTCCACGTAAAAAGGAATACATACTTTTTTAAATGAAAAACTTCGAAATAAAGACCGAATCACGAAGTAACTGTAACTCTGTAAGAGTAATATTAAGAACGGATTAAAACGCGTGTGGCTTTTACAGAAACAAATTAAAGCGGAATTCAACATCAACGGTTGACCCGCGGTCAGTCAGGCATCGAGAGGATCCTCTCTATGTGCCAGAGACAATTTTACTGTTTCTCTACAGACTACTCTGGGCTACATCCAATCAGTGTCAAACACAGGACATTTTATATGTACTATCTATGCAGCAACTCGTCACTACAACCACCGCCTGGTCCCACTGGGACTAGCGTTGAAAAGTTCCGACTCACCGGAACTAACAGAATACTAGTACAATAAAATTCAGACTTACTAAAACTAACATTAATTTTTATTAAATGATATACATATGAAAGTATTGTATATTAGGATAGTATGCAAAGTGTCAAACAGTTCTAGGACTTAACTATTATTGATTTTATATGAAAATACATACGTAGTTTTTTGGATATCTGTTTTGTCTGTTTCTGTGAATGTGTTTGTATGTGCATAATTTTAAATGTAACGTATATTATGTAAGACATAATAATTAATATGGAGAAAAGGTAAGTTTTTTAGTGGTTTAATTAATTAATGGTGAGTGTTGTGAGGTTTTATATTATAATACTAGCTTTTGCCGGTAAAAATTATCTCTGATAATGTAGCTTTCCTTTGTTAAAATAATTTTTAAAATCGGTTACGTGGTTTAGGTGTGGAAGTATACAAACAAACCAACAAACTAACAAACTCACTTTCACATTTATAATATACGTTTGGATAGTACATTTGTAACAGTGTTTATCTAAATTTAACTAATCTTAATGACTGTACATTGTTTGGTTACGCTGTAACATCCTAACCACTACATTAATCATCATAAATTATGCAACATTTAAACTACTCAAAATATTTAAACCACAGCTATTGAAAAACAAAAGGCACAGACAGAGGGAATCATAACATGACAATGTAACAACGTGTTTTCAAAAGATGTCACGTCATTGAAATAGGCTACACCTTTTAAAGTTAATATACTTTATATGGTTTAGTTTATACATAGTTATACCTGAGGCATTTATAATTAGATTCTGATACCTTCTCAAATTAAATTTAATTAAATTCTCCAAGATGTTCACCCTTAAAACACGCAAGAAAACACGTCTAAAATTTTCATCATTAGAGTAAAAAATCTCGTCAACATTAACTGAATTCGCATCAAGTGTTAGCAACTTGATGGTATGTTGAAAGGGGCCCTTAAAATCGTGCTAAGTATTACTTTAGGAGCTTAAGATCTTCTAACTTTGCCAAGTACAAGATTTTTTACTGGCAACGTCTGTTTACTTTGATATCCAACATTATATTGAAAAAGTTAATCTTTTATGGAATTTCGTATACATGATGTTACAAAGGTTTTGCTTTGGGGATTTGCAGAATGGTCTGAAATTTTACAAATATTGGGTTTTAATCTTTGCGAGTTTCAGAATGCGAAGGATTATTTGGGATCATCAGTTCTTTTGTTATGTCCTTTGATATTTTCAAGGATTGTCTATTGTTATCGGTAAGGATTACATGATATAAAAGATACTTCGACATCGAATTCTCCAGCTACTGTTCGGATGGTAAGGGCCTTGTCATATACGCTATTCAGGCTTCTTCATTTTTAATGGAAAGCATGTAATTGGGTCTTCTAATGGTAAATGACACCCACAGCCTGCAACTTAAGAAACGCAAGTGCGATGCTGCTTTGGTAACCTTCCCTATTTAGGGAGTAGGGAGGGGATGGGCCTCACCCACTCGGTGAAAAACAATGTAAAAATTACTTAAGACCGGTTGTCCGAGAGGTTGTCGTATCTCTCCAGTCGAGGCGGTCGATGGCTTAACTAAGGCTCTCACTAAGGTTCATCTATCTGTCCTGTCTATTTAGATTCTAAATAGACAGGACAAAAAAAAGGTTGTCTGGTACCCATAGAACAAGCTCTGCTTAGTCCGGGACTAGATGGCGTTGTATGAATGTGGTAGAATATTATTATATTATAATATGTATATATGTAAAAATACTTTTACAATGGCAACCAGACTGTTGAAAAACATACTTAAAATCTTTTTCAGCAGTCTGGTTACCTTGGTACAGGCTCTTCCTAGTTTTGGGCCAGACGGCCGTGTGTAAGATGTAATGTGTGTGAAATAATAACCTCACACACAGCGTAATTATAATTTGTGTTTGTTTCTTGAACTTGGTCAACAATAAAAAAGAAAGCGGGGATTGTGCAATTATATTTCTGTAACCTGCAAATATAAGAAATTTATATATTTTTTTTGTTTCAGAATCATCAAAAATGGTTGCGAGGGCGTTGATTTTCTTCGCGTCTATATCAGCATTGAATACTGGTAAGCTTATCAGTGGTATTTTAATTACTTTTATTTTGTAACTTTAGGCAATTTGATACTAAGGTGCATTTAATGCCGGGGCGTGACCTGCCCACCTTGGTGTGATGTAGTAGATGTACAGAGGGCAAACAGGTGAGTTGAGTATGGAATAGAGGGTGGTGAGAGCGCGCGGCTGATGGCGCTTACGAATCGTGAGCCAGTTCAATTCACGACGAAAGGAGGAAAAGTGGTCGTATTTGCGAAGGCTAAAGGCGAATCGAATGCAGTTATTCAGAAGGCTGTCACATTTATTGAGGAGATATTATCATGGTAACCATTATCTTCTTTAGACATAACGTTCCTAATCAGTAACTGCCACTTTCAATTTACTACTAAACGTACGCAAGGCTAGTTTTTTTTTTCTTTTAAGGTAAAAACGGTAAGGTACAGTAAATGGTGTCTAGTATTCGACAAACTGTAGGTTTTCGTATCAAATAAAACCTCTTTTCTTACTTAAAATGTTGATATAATTGTCTAAGATAACATTTACAGTATATTCTAGACGAATTTTCGTAATTAATGATTTGCGTTTTTACTACAATATTTAGCTATAAGTTGTGGGTGGCAGTGAAAAAATATTGCCTTCAAAAAAAATAAAAATGTCCGTCGCATAAAGATCGATTCTTGATTGTCTGTGGTTAGATAGTTTTAATAGGCGTGAACATCTTCCCCCACGTTGAAAGTCTACTTTCAACCTAATCTTCAAAGAAGTCGGCGGTAGGCAAGGGACAGATCCGAGTCAATGGTCTTCGAAGACAGCCTCTTGTAGTGGTGATGTCCGCGACGCGTGACACCCCGTCGGCTCCAGGGAACAGGCGGCTGACACGCCCCAGGCGCCAGCTGAGTGGAGGCACGTTGTCTTCTTGCAGAAGTACCAAGTCTCCTACACGAAGTGATGTAGTGTTAGTGCGCCATTTGGAACGCTGCTGTAATTCTGCTATGTACTCCCTTTGCCAACGTTGCCAAAAATGTTGACGTATTTGTTGAAGTCTTGCGTAACGTTTTATATTGGTTTGATTGTGGTCTTCAAGTGGTGGAACTGGTAGATCCTTTAGTGCGCGACCTATTAAAAAGTGCCCTGGGGTAAGGAAATGGTAATCATTGGGAGAAGGAGAAAGTGGACATAAAGGTCTGCTGTTTAGCACCGCTTCAACTTGAGCAAAGAGAGTAGATATCTCCTCAAACGTCAAGTGAGTATTGCCCATAACACGCCTAATGTGGTGCTTGGCGGACTTAACTCCGGCCTCCCAGATGCCACCGAAATTTGGAGCATAGCTAAGAGAAAACACAAACTTTATGCCTTCATCCGCTGCACCATTGGTTATGTCATCCTTATTTTCCTTTAGAAAATTTCCTATATCCTTTGACGCAGCAACAAAGTTGCGACCATTGTCGCAGAATATCTCCGCTGGCTTACCTCGTCTAGAAACAAATCTACGTAGTGTCAGAATAAACGCATCTTTAGACAAGTCACTAACGGCTTCTAGATGTACGCATTTGTATCTAAAGCACACGAACAAGCACATGTATGACTTAGCCATTCGGGCGCCTCGACCCTTCCTATTAAGCGTGTAAAAAGGACCAGCAAAGTCAATACCAACAGTTATAAATGGGTAATCGGGCGTCACACGCTGTGCAGGTAGATTTCCCATAATAGGAGTTATCGTTTTACCTTGTACTCGTCTACACGTAACGCAATTATGGACTGTGCGGCGTGCTAAATGCCTACCATTGATAGGCCATACCGTCTCTCTAACACTAGCCAATAACAATTGAGGGCCAGCATGTAGGTAAGACAAATGATGGTAATTGAAATAAAGTTTAGTTAGGTGATGAGAGGCATGTAAAAGAATAGGGTGTCTTTTGGAGTAGCTGTAGTTTGATGCTTCAATTCTACCACCAACTCTAATGACCCCTTTCTCATCAAGAAATGGTGAAAGTGACAAAATCGTTGACTTAGTGCTCAAAGATTTCCCCTTTGACAAAGTGCTATATTCTATAGGGAAAGACTCTTGTTGAGCCGCTATACATAAACGAGTGAATGCAAAATCTAGTTCTTTAACAGTAAACGGACCTAGTACCTTGTTATTAGAATTGCGAACATTATAAAAAAATCGGAAAATATACGCAAATGTTCGCCTTAGTTTAGTAAATGATGAAAATTTGGTTATTTGCAAAGGATCAGAGTAGTCCATTTGATTCATTACAGGATTAGACTTTACCTCTGGTAAATCGACTTCATTTGACAATTTATTTAAATTAGGCCAATTGACTTCAGGTTGCAACAAAAAATTAGGGCCTGACCACCATAAGTTAAGAGTTTTAATTTGTTTAGGATTTATCCCCCTTGAGATAAGGTCGGCCGGATTCAGGCTGGTGGGTACATACCGCCATGAGGAGCAATCGGTAAGTTCATGTATTTCAAGAACCCTATTGGCTACAAAGGGTTTTAATTTTTTAGCGTTACATGAAAGCCAACTCAGCACAACGCTTGAGTCGCACCAGTGTACCAGGCGATTTACCTCGTACCGTAGCGAACTGGTAACAGCCTTACATAATTTGGCAGCCAGAAGAGCTGCGCAGAGCTCTAGTCGTGGGATAGTTGTTGGCTTCAAGGGTGCAACCTTAGACTTAGCACAAAGTAAACGGACCATATTCCCTCCAACCGAATTGGATGATCGTAAGTACAAGCAGGCACCATAAGCTACCTGAGAGGCGTCACTAAAGGTATGTATTTCAATATTATCAGGAGATTCGCATAAGACTAATCGCGGAATTTGAAGATTAGAAACAAAATGTAAATTATTGACAAACTCGTTCCATGATTTTAGTATTTCTGCATTCACAGGATCGTCCCAGTCCCTTTTATCTCGCCATAATGATTGCAATAGTAATTTGGGCAGAATAATGCATGGGCTTAAGAGTCCGAGAGGATCAAAAATTTTAAATGAACTTGAGAGAATTGATCTCTTTGTTATTATTTGATCTTTATTGGGAGCCTCGATTGAAATGTGTAGAGTATCGGTTGTAGGACTCCAGTTTAAGCCTAGTGTGCTTGTTGATTCACTTAAGCTTACCTTTTCATCTTTATTGACTACCGATGAAGTCAATATGCTCGGCAGATTTGACTTGTATTTACGTAGATTGAAGCAACCAAGCTTCAAGGTGGATGAGACCATATGCTGTATGTAAAGCAATTTAGATGCGTCATTTGATCCTGTAATCAAATCATCGACATAACAGTCGTGTTTAATTATGGTACCGATGAGCTGATCCTCACAGGTGTCTCCCAACAATGACAAACACTTCGTGCTCAAATAAGCTGCACTTGCAAGTCCATAAGTGACAGTTTTGAGACGTAAAGTTTGAATTGGACGGGACTCGTCACTTCTCCATAATATTAAATGTAAATTGCGATCGCGCTCGTCTATTTCAATCTGACGGTACATTTTTTCGATATCTCCAGTCAAAATATACTTGTATTGGCGAGCTCGGATTAAAATAGAGAAGAGAGAGTCTTGCACTGTAGGTCCTATCATTTGTATGTCGTTGAGAGAGAATCCCGAGGCAGTACGTAAGGAACCATCAAACACCACACGGGTCTTGGTGGTTTCGCTATTTTCCTTGAATACAGCATGATGGCAAAGATAGTAGGATGGAGACGGCCTATTAGTAGGGCATTCTTCTAAATGACCTAAATCGGCATATTCTTGAACGAAGTTCACATATTTGGCCTTAAGATTTGGGTTTTTTCGGAAGCGTTTTTCTAAGCTAATTAGTCGCCTTTTAGCAATTGTATACGAATCGCCTAAGCAGTCTGGTGTGTCTATTAAGGGTAATCTTACACAGAATCTACCCGTGTCTAAGCGATAAGTATTGCGATAAAAATGGTCTTCACACGCCTTTTCTGTTTTAGATTGATATGGTCTTTCAGGAACCTGTTCGAATTCCCAAAACTTGGACAGCTGTGCATCAATGTTAGACTCACTATCATCATTGATTGATATATTGCATAAAACGTTTTTTGATGATGAATGATTGGGGAACTTAGTTGTAATTGGTCCAGCGACGACCCAACCCAACTTTGAGCTTTGTAGTTTAGGCATGGCTGTTCCCAGTGTTAGCTGATCATGCCCCAATAGATCCCAGAATAAATCTGCACCTATTAGAACATCTACAACCGATGGTTGATTGAACCTTGGATCAGCTAACTGTATGTCCTTTGGTATTTTGAGGTGTTTTATATTTATGTATTGCTTAGGAATAGTACCGGTTAACTCTTTCAGAATGTAAAAGGATTGTACTACGCTGTAGCTTTCTGTCAATGAACTTAATTGGGCAATGCAACTTTTATTTATTTGACCTGCTAAGTTGTTGCCTATGCCAACAATGTTGATTGTATTTGTTGGGCATATTTTTAATGACAGCTTATTCATTAATGACTGGGTGATAAATGACGTTTGACTACCACAGTCTAATAGAGCGCGTACCTTTTCTTGGCGATTGGTGTGAGGATTTGTAATATTAATCATGGCTGTTGACAATATAATTTGAGTCTCTGTATAGCTAGTATAGTTAATTGAGTTATTGACGGATACTTCAGATGAATTATGGTCTAAATTCGCCTTATCTCCCTTAAGCTCCGCCTGATAATGTAGAAGAGTATTGTGTCTACGATTACACTCCCGACATGGGCCTAATTTGCAATCGCGTACGTTATGACCGGCTCGCAAGCAGTTGGGACATAATCGTAATTTATTTACTTCAGTCTTTCGTTCTTGAACACTCTTTTTTATAAATATAGGGCAGTCATAAATCCTATGCTCACCTTTACAGACAGCACAGCGATGGATGAGAGAACCAGAATGTTGAGATGTGGAAGTGAAGGATTTAGTGTTACGTGAACTATTATCAGGAGGGCGTGATTGTGTTTGAACAACCTTAGGTTTATCTAGCTTATTATGATATAATGTTTCTAGAACATCGGCACGATCAGTTAGAAACTTGTTAAATTCCTTTAAAGAAGGGACGTCAGGTATGCTATTCCGATATTCCTCCCATTTGGTAATAGTACGGCTATCCAGTTTTGTTGAAAGGATATGAATAATTAAGGTGTCCCAGTACTCGACAGGTTGACCTAAGCTAGATAAAGCTCGCAAATTTTTAGTGACATGGTCAACTAGAAACCTCAGTGACTTGTCGGTCTCGCGTGTGAATGAGCCGATATTTAATAATGAATTAAGGTGGTGATTCACGAGTTGTCGTTTGTTATCATAGCGATCACACAGCAGTTGCCATACGGTTGCATAATTAGTTTCAGAAATCACAAGGTTCGAAATAATTCGCGCTGCCTCACCTTCCAAGTACGAGACCAAGTAATGAAACTTATGGACGGATTTGATGCGTTCATTGTTGTGAATAAGTGACAAGTAGACATCTCGGAATTCGAGCCAGCGAAAATATTCCCCACTGAATTTCGCAATTTGTATTTGTGGCAACTTAAATTCAACATTATGACAGTGCGATGACTGATCGTGATGACATTGTGATGAATTAAGTTGATCAGAACCATCAGAAGTATGGCTGTGCTTTGCTATAAGCTCTTGGGCAATGGCGAGGTGTGAGGCAAAGCTCTGTTCAATTTCATCACGTTCGTCAATCTCACCGTCCATATTATTGCAGTTTAGAACTTCAATTTGACCCTGTAGCTCGTCAAACTTGCTTGCCATTAATCGAATCTTATCAACGTTAAATTGTAACTCTTGAACTTGCATCCTAGTTAATTTCGATGAACAAACAATGTCCAAATATTTTTTGAACTTTGTTAGTCGTCCCTTAACGGAACTACGTTTAAGAACTAATTCCTTCAGCTGTTTTACGTTCATGTCTTCACCTGATACAGACATTCCTAATATTTTATTAACTTAGTCGTAATAATAAGTTTAGTGTAGGTAGGTAATTTAAGTTTAACTAGTAGGTATGCAGTAGTAAAATATAACGAATAGCAATAATGAAGCAGCACAATGAAGGAATAAAGATAAAGGTAAAAATCTTATCTGTAATTTCCTTAAGCAGTGGCACCTGGGTGACCAGAGGCCACGAGCGCGGCCCTGGCGCGTAGCGGCGCGCGGTGTCTGCGGTGAGCGAGCGCTTTAGCGAGCTGAGCGATGCACGGTTGGCACCTGGAATTATCGGCCAAAATGATTTGAGAAATATGTCTATATCTAAGTGACTATATCTGTCACCCCTATGAGCGTATTGTAGCGTAAAGATATAAGATAATGCTTTATTGTCAAACAATCTATACAAATCAGTTTTGTATGTTTTAGTTTGAATTTAGTACGTTTTTATTTAGAATAATTCTTTGTTATGTTTAGTTTGAGAAGGTAGAACTCTGTTAGAAATGTAAAAACAAGTTTATAGTATTGCAATTAATTAATTATAGCTCTTAACTTGATTCATTGAATAAGCTTGACTTTAAACTATTTTACAATAGCACAAGAATGTGTAGGTACTTCACTGGAACCTTTATAATGGAAATAGGATTTATATTAAAGTGGGATGAAGGATAGGCACTTAACTGATAGATCCTCTCTGTAGGCTGCAGCAGAAATCATAACAGGTACACCAATTACTTGCAATTTTATGGCTAGGAAATTTTCCAACAATTGTGACGGTAAATTTCGACGTAGGTGCTAAGCCTGGGCGCGTTGCTTGGTAATCTGCTTCTAACCTGCTGCTTGGTACCTCACGGATGGCGTAGTCGTCTATGTATTCTTCTTAGAGTGAAAATATGCGTAGATTGACCTTTTGTTGAAAATTATTTGTTCTTATCTTCGATCCGATTCTTGCAAAATTGTATTGTCACGGTCGCCAATAGTTGTCTAGTATTCGACAAACTGTAGGTTTTCGTATCAAATAAAACCTCTTTTCTTACTTAAAATGTTGATATAATTGTCTAAGATAACATTTACAGTATATTCTAGACGAATTTTCGTAATTAATGATTTGCGTTTTTACTACAATATTTAGCTATAAGTTGTGGGTGGCAGTGAAAAAATATTGCCTTCAAAAAAAATAAAAATGTCCGTCGCATAAAGATCGATTCTTGATTGTCTGTGGTTAGATAGTTTTAATAGGCGTGAACAAATGGTTATTAAAGTCTGTGAATACTCATGACTTCTGCCTATTACTTCGTCTCCCTAATAAGGCAAATTCTAAAATAAACAAGATTACCTTAAGATTCTCAGAATCTTTCATATTTTGTATGTCTTATTTCGTCAAGAAAGTTTATGTTGACAATTTGACAATTCGGCTTCCAATAAGTCGAATTTTACTTGACCAATTAAAGTGACAGATAAGTACAATTAAATAGTAAACAATAGAAAGATTTGCAGAATTGAAATCAACTTTGAAAAATATCTGTCGTCGTCAGTTACAATTGTGTTTGTATAATAAAATTGACATATTTGCAAATGTAGTCGAACAATTCAAGTGGATTGACGTAACTTTCAGAATCGGAATCATATTTATTTGCAAAACACTGTGACAAATGGTGTTACGATGAGGAGTATTCAAGATAATAATATTTTGAACAGAATTGCTTTTTTTTAAAGTCAACTCCCGCATTAGGAATAAATTCTATGTCGCGGGGGACTTTTCAAACATACATAAAACGAGCGGACGGATTTGCGGATCACACAAAGTGATCTCCTATGTGGGAATCGAACCCACAGCACTTAGCGAAGTAGGAATCGGTGAGGTGACCGCTTAAATCACTACGAGATCCATGCGGTTATTGTGGCATGCAAAACCCAATTGTAATTATACTAGATTTAAAACAAGAATACTATTTATAGTAGGAATTTTTATTTTATTTTGGGAACCATTCGCAAAATAACAATATAAGGATTATGCGCAAACATGGAAATTAACCTGCCGTTACGACTAGGTTGCACAGGCTTTTGCCACAACCAAACCGAATACGCTCTTTTCTTGAAGGTTTGGAGGTCGTATTGGTCAGAAAATACCCAACGCGATAATTTGTTCTACTTTTAAAAGTTTTTACAAAAAAAAAAACATTTAAAAAAGTTAGGTATGAAAATACGGTATGGTTAAAATATAAAACTAAGACGAAGAACATAACCTTCCAACTTTGGTACCAACATAATAAAACGTTTCTGAAAATCATAACGAATATCTTCTCTAACTCCAATAACTAATTCCCAAAAAGCTCGATTTATGATTTATTAGAAACATAACAGACAAAAGAAATTTATTTCGATTTAATCGGCAAAACTACAGAAAGAATTTTCTGTAGAAATTTCAAGACGAAGAAATTTCTGTAGTCTTGCCGATTAAATCTTCTTATTAGTAATGACCGTTTTTTCATCAAAATGGCTGCCCATCGACCAACAACTGACGTACTTATTCTACTCCTTCACGATAAAGTTTTGAGTGCGGTGTCTTGTTTGCCCAAAGTTCTCACACCGTTTTCCAGCGCATTCACTTAAATTAAGTTTACTCAACTTAGCATAATAAATGATTTACTTAAAATAGAACGGAATGAGAGGTAAACAAAAACAAAATAACTGGAATATGTAATTTAATACTAATTTAAATAATTGTTTACTATAACTTTTATCAAAAACTCGTAGCGTGCAATATAAGTAGAATAACATAAAAAATATATATTTAATAATTATGATATTTAGTACAGTAAAAATACTTTTATTTCATAGAAAAATACGCTGTTTTATTTATTTATGTATTTATATCTTTATTGTTTACAGTTAACACATAAGACATTACAAATATATAAACGTAACAATCTTCGGTCTTATCGCTCACAGCGATCTCTTCCAGACAACCTTGATATGGATATTAGTTATTTAAAAGTTGGGTAGTTTACATACACGTAACGAATTATCACGTGAATATTTAAAATATAAACAAAAGCATTCATACACAAATAAACATCTGTTCACATTACACATAGATAAATACACACACATGCATACATACATAAACAAAATTTATAAATATTCATATACATATTTATATATACATATTTAATAGACATACACAGAACATATATATACAGTCCAAAATATATACTATATCTAATGAAACCAACAGTATTTAAAATGATAGAAATCCTTCACTAGCTTTTTGAAAGCGGGCAAGGTTTTAGCTTGTCGGATTGTCAAAGGCAAGTTGTTCCAAAGTCTTACTGCTTGCACAGTAAAAGATTTGTCTGTAAACTGGGTGGAATGTTGCGGAATTTTTAGTTTTAAATTCTCCGATGACCTCAGGTCCCTGCAATGTGTGTTGTGAAACGTTCTGAAAACTGAAAATGTTATATTTAGAGAAATTTTATGAAAATCAACCTGTGATGTATAATGGAGAATATTTTTTTATTATTTCTTAATAAGAAACTTCTCGGGTGAGTACTCATTGCAAAATACATGTGAATTATGAGTGACATTTCACCCGAACGAAGCAGGATTTTTGTTAGCTTTCACGTAAGTTATGTGTATGTTCCACAGACGAATAATGTTAAGTAAGTTAAGTGATATGAAACAACGTATCGCTGTAAGTGTATTAACTTAGCCAACTTCAGAAGTGTTAAAGTTTGTGTAGATTTAAGTAGATACTTACTGGAATATACATACTTACTTACTACGAGTATAACTAAGTTTTATTGTTTAATTAATAAAAAAATTGTGATAATCAACCTGTGATGTGTAAAAGGGAATATTTATGATTATTTCTTAATAAGTAACTTTGCCAACTTCTCGGGTGAGTAGGTACTCATTGCAAAATACATGTGTATTATGAGTCACATTTCACCCGAGCGAAGCCGGGTTTCCATCTAGTTGATAAAATTTTCGTTTATAGGTTTAGGTTCTCGAAACCTACATTACCTATGTACATTTGAACAACGCAACTGTATAGTATATCATATTGTATTATGTTCATATTTTAATTTTAACAGTTAATAGTTACATGCATCTTTCCTCTCTAAAAGAGGAAACCTCTTATCGGTTTCAATATAAGACACTCGTTATAAAATAATCAAGATTTATACGCGACGGCACTCATCCGCACTCCAAATTCGTAAATACCACTTGAAACCAACAAACGTTGAAAATGGGTAAAAAAATTAAAAAAGCAATCTACAAATTCCAAAAGTTCTTGTTTTAAAAAAAAACAATAGGCAGGTAACCATAGATATTTATTCATAAAATAATTTACATAACAGCCCAGTGAGGGAATGACAGCGTTTCAATTTTGCAAGCCAGTCCAAAGTTTTAATTATACCTCGAAATTAATTTGGGATTAAGTTTGCAGCTCCTATTTGTGTTGGAGCCTTTCATAAGGCTTCATTTTAAATGATTTTTCGTGTGTATGACGTTATGAATACAATGGTTTAGGTGAAGTGGAATTATTTAATTTTGGTTTTTTAATGTTATTGTTGACAAATTAGGAAGCTCTTGGTATGAAGTCTGTGACATAGACTTCATTCCATTGTGTACTTTTTTTTTTGAGAGCATGCAGAAATTCAGTTAAAGAAAAAGACTGCTGTCTCTGAGAGAACTACACATCTTTTGCTACTAGCCGCATTAGCTTTTTCTCAAAACTATTCCAGATATTTGTATATTTATATAATAATATTATGTATAAATTGTTGATTTTGACGTTGAACAGTACAACTATACCAATATTATAAAGAGGAAAGATTTTAACTGTCATGGATTGGCTCCGAAACTTATAGACGGTTATGTTACATTGTCAGCGAAACACATACGTAATTTAACTATTAAAATAACGATAATTTGAAGAATGGTATAAAAAATTGCCAGAAATATTTCGCGAGAAGGTATATTTAAATATTATATTACATTATGCTGCTGCAATCTTAATCTGACAAGCCTGTTGGTTTAGTGGTTAATGACCCTGACTTCTGCATCATAGGTCGTAGGTTCGATTCCCACCCAGGACAAATAATTGTGTGATGGGCCATTTGTTGTTTCTGGCTGTACTTTATTTATAAGATGTATGTATTTAGAAAATATAAAAGTAGGTTTATCAGCAGTCTGGTTACCAAATGGCCATGCGTGAAATGTGTGAAAATTTTATTATATTATATTATTATAGTTTATCCATAATAACTATTTTTGTTAAAATTAGTCAACTCTGGATCAAAACAGAAAGTGATTCTAACGGTTTCACGATATCAATCCTTATATAAACCAATTAGTAGTTTAGGCTATATATTTAGGTATAAATTACTTTTTAATTATTCAAAATGGTCAATCCATTTTGAAGTTATAATGAGTCGGCCAAAGTAACAATTGTTGTAATATTGCATATCAATACGGAACAATGCATATACGAGTATCTGTTTATCTACCTTACGTGGTATAAAATGAAGTCGCTTCCCGTTCTTGTATCTTAATGCCCTTTTTACCAAAAGAGAGAACAATTCAAGAGGAAGATTTTAATTTATAATACATGCATATTAAGTAACCATTTCAATCTTTTAGATATAAGAAAGAGATGGGTTATTTACGAAGATATTTTTAACAATGGAAGATTATTCCTCATAATAATTTTTTGACGAGTTTTTTTCTTATGTGACTCTGTGTTATGTGTTATTCTGATGGAAAATGACAATCGCCGCTCATGAACGTCTGCAACTCAGGAGTCACAAACGCGTTGCGGGCTTTTAGGAAGGAGTACGCTCTTGTTGTATTTAACGGTATTAATAAGGCAAGACTATACTCCATCATCACTTTCGAATAGGTTTAAATACTTTTTTTTAAGAAGAAGACAACTAATTTAGACTTTACAGACATACATGAAACGGACGAAAGAAAACCTAGACATAGAACTACAATTTTTGGATCACACAAAGAGTTGTCCTGTGTGGGGATCGGACCCACAACACTCGGCGCAGTATAAAGCGGCGAGGTGACCGCTTAAACCACTACGCCATCCGTGCAGTCATTATTAAACTAGTAAAAATTTACAAAGTTCTTAAATGTCTCACTGTCTTAAAGTTATCTTTAACATGGACTTCTAATATTCGAAGCTTTAAAACACGAACAATATTTTCACAACAATGTTGTTCAATGCCAACACAATTTATATTTCAATTTGGGGACGTCCAGACAACAATTGGCCCTGATTTGTTGAGGGCAAGACAAATTGTTGACAATTGTAATGCGAAAAAGTGGAAAATATGTATAACGTTGTTTTCTTCAGGAAATTGTTCCAGATTCTCATCCATAATAAAGACAGTGTTTGTGGTGAAATTTAAATAAACAACGAGTATTTTATATACTTAACTAACATAACAAAATTTAAAATTCAAATATATTTGTTTGACTAACTTTTAAACTTTCACCTCTGGTTTGCCTGACGGCCGTGGTCACAGGCTAACTCTGCCTGTGACCACGGCCTGTGACCACGGCCGGTGCAACCTGGTCGAAACGTCAGGCAAACCAGAGGTATGTAATACCCTAAATAAGAGATCGCGTTAATTCCCGTTCAATAATATTAATTATTTGTTTGACGTTTTGAAACATGGCCGTTGTCATGACGTAAAAAAGTGTTTAGTAGTTTTAAAAATATCATTTTCTTTTTGTTGGGTCGTATTAATTTAACTTAATTTTGCTAGATCATTAATGACGTAACTTACTTCAATGTATCGATGTTATACATAATTTATATACGAATAAATATATATTGGCATAAACCAATCATTCTGAGACTTAAAATAATTATCCTTCAAAATACATAAACGTGTCTTTTATCCCTGAAGACTGAGGCGTATTTAACGCCAACATTTTGGCGACTCTTTCAGTTCTGCTTACGTTTGCATTAGTACTGTCAACCGGGTTTATTTCTCTCTAATTAAACAAACTTATATATTTCTAAATACATACTTGTATATTATAGATGAATTATATTTATGTTTCAACGAATTTGCGTTTCAAGAATCGCTAAAAATAAAAACTATAGTTTAGTGTTAGTTGCGATTGTTTCTAATTTTTCACATTTGTAATAATGAAATATATCCTGTACGCGGGGGACTTTACCAGCGTATAGTTAACGAACACAAAGAACATCCAGACTTAAAACAAAAATTTGTAGATCACACAAAGTGTTGTCAAATGTGGGGATCGAACCCACAACACTCGACGCAATAGGAAGCGGCCGCTTAAATCATCCGTGCAGTCTAATTGGATAAGCACAAGGCATATATTTGTATTTTTGTACTTATATAGGATATATATCTTATTTCTTGGCGATCCGTAAAGAATAGAATAAAAATAAATAAAATAAATAAACTTGCTTGACATCAAATGTTAAAAATACTCAGTTAATTGTTCATTGTAGCTACGTATACTTGTAGCATTATTATAAAAAAAATCACTGCACTTGCTATGAAAACGTATTTTATGTTAAAAATCTAATACGGATAGTCAGACCGGTTGTTATCTGTTTATGTACATGTAATGTGGTGTGGTGATGCGTGGCGACGTTTTTATGGAAGAGGGGGCAAACGAGCAGACGGGTGATGGAAAGTGAACTAATATAAATGTATATTAAATAAACAATCACCTTTTTCTTTAAAGATATCTGAATATTATATCCTTTCATGATATCATTTTTTACTCATTACTTCCACAAAATAATTTCAATATTTTACATCTGCCAGCTACGGCTCAATTTTTTAATCTTCTTTTTTGTTAAATTTACGTTTTTTCCCTGAAATTATAATTTTTCTTTTGTTGCAGTCATGAAACGATAAACACACACCCTTATACACGAGAACACGTAAAATATTCTGGGTATAGAAACGGATCCAAATAACACAAATTCGCACCAAACCAAACTATCAAAGGTTTGCATCAAAATATTGCAATATGCCACCAGATAATATTGTGGCTTGGAATAAAGATCTAGTGGTGGACTCATTAAAATTTGTACAGTTGGATGAGTTCACCAGTGCCGTCGTAAACAAAACTCTGCTTTGTATTTAATAGAAAAAAAATGTTCGAAGGCTCTCCCATCCGTCATTACGTCGGCTACAATTTGTTGAACACAAATAATGGACGAGTTTCAATTGATTTTTTTTTAATGACATTTTAGAGTGAGTACCGAAAGAAGAGTTATAAATAACTTCAAACTTCTTAATATAGTACATACAAACTAAATACAAATTTGATTATCATCTTCTCAGCCTCTTTTTCCAAACTGGGGCTCCCTAAATCACAGAGGGGTCTTAATGTGTTATGGTCACTCATTCATAAAGTTACTTGGCTTACTTAACTTTTCAATACGCTAACTTGTAACCATAACCGAGTTTACCACTTAGTTATGAGCCCCTCGATAAAAATGTAATCCTAATTCAAACTCAAATTTAAAATATCTTTATTTCACAAAAAAAAAAAATTGTTTGGAATCGTCTTTTATGTAGAATAAAGTCATAGATCAACACACACAATAGCAACAACCTTTGTTTTGTCAAACAGTTAGCAAAATAAATTTAATAAAAATTATACTAATACAAAATTTATGATATTCCTGTGACGATCTACAACCGCCTGTTTCTAAGGGGTGGAGCCTAATGAGAAGAAAGGGCAAACAAACTCATGGGCACTCTTTTGAAATTTACAGATAGATACAATGGCATCCTTAAATATACCACAACATTGTTTTGATGTGTGCCAGTATGTCCGTTATTAAGGACTTAAAGGTAGAAAGACAAGGAAGAGAAAACAAGATTAAGAAAAAGGTCGAGTAAAAGAGAAAGTGAATTAATAATTAAAATTCCACGCGTGAGAGCCATGTTTCTGCACATACGGCTCGATCGGAGTGATACAGCAGATGCTCAGAAACCCGGTGTTGAGCAATTTTTCGTTAGTTTTTAACCTAACCTCTCCCTCTCGCCTGTGAGGGGGAGGCATTCGAAAATTTAATTCATTGCAACTTCTATTTTATGATAAAGTAATTTTGGTTTGTTAATATTAGCCGACCGGCTGCAAAGAAACAATCAACAGTATAAGATCTTATGAATAATGATAGCGAATGGGAATCAAAGCAATTGAGCTTTGAGATCATGTTGTAAGGTTGAGATTCGTTGGTCAGATATCTACTTTTGTAAATTGAAATGAATCTTTGTGAAATGTCTATTGCTTATAAAATCTTTTAGTTGTTGAACAATTTAAATAGAAAAACGTATTCCTATGTTCGGTTGTATGATTTTTTCGACCAGAACGTACTGGTCTAGTACTAGGTCATATCTGTTATGTTTTTTTAATTAAGTTTCTCAATAAGTATATTTTATTACACTTTTTAGTACCCTTTGTTTATGAAGTTAGTTTTTTTATTTTTTTATTTTGTATATGAGATCATCCTTCGAGCTCTTTTTCAAACTAGGTTTGGGAACTCGATTTTAAGTCTCCTACTTCGATTTTTATGTGAGGTGCCATCAGACCTCCACAACCCAAAGACTTGGCGATATTGAAGTTCTGTAGATACTATCTCCTAATATTGTCGATTTTTTTCGTTTCGGGGTCGTGGTCCAACTATAATGTCCAACTAGTCGGACTACGGGTCTTCAGTAGGGGCAGTTGTCCGATCAGTATATTTAGTTGGACAATGGACTCATTACTAGACTCTTGGTCTAACTAGGGTTACATAACTACTGGGGAACTAGGAAATAAGGTAACGATGGGGAATAGAGAAATGGAAAAAGAAATATTAGTGCACGCAGACTGCAGCGTTGACGAATTGAGAGCCATTTCAGTTGGGAACGTAAAGCAGACACATGGGCATACACGCAAGATTAAAAATAAATCGAATAAAGTTATTGAAAAGTCGGTCTAGCTCATTGAGAAGTTCAGCATTCAGGTCAAAACAATACACATCACAATTATCGATGAATGGTATTGATTATGAAGGAGGAGGAGGAGGATTAATGACTGCATAAGCGTAGCCTTAGTTTTCGTGGGCAAAAAAATCTTAAGACGATATAAAGCGCGAAGATATGTAGAGACTTTCTGGCTGACGTGGGTTACTTGTGTCCTCCAGGCAAGGGTCGAGTCGATATGTACCCATTTGTATACGAATATACTGATTGGAGAACTGCCCCTACCGAAGTTTAAGTTCCAATATATGTCTCCCTTTGAAATTATTAAAACCTTTCGCACTATTAATTTTAAAAAAATCAACCGACCTTATTAATAATTTATTAAATGTTTATTTATTTTTTTACTAATCAATAACAACATATTCACTGCATTCTTCAGGCAACCAGGTTTGTTTAAATAGTACGTTCTAACATAACGTTTGTTTCAAAGTACTATTCTTCTTTAAGAAGAACTTGCGTTAGATCTGTGATGTGAACTGTAAATCACCAACTTTCACCAATTATCTACCTACATCTAACTTCAGCACATATACAACGTCAGTAATATTCAGAGCAGACATATTGGCCTAATTATACAAGTAGTTAACAACACCGCAACTCGATTTAGTCCCACCTAGCAACGTCAATAGCGTTATAATGGTATTGACTTTCTATTATATAGGATTTCGTTTTGTAACATTTAGCAAGCCAGACATCCCTGATGATTGTCTGTGTGTCCGATAATTCTTGTTTTATCCTTGTACTCATAAAAAAAAGAAATATTATTTCATTTGTTTTATTTTACACTTACTGCAAATATATTGTATAAGGAGGACTTAAGGCATTTTCTTCCAGTCAACCTTTGGTAGCGCAGAGCCTGCTGTGTGTGACAGGTGTATAGGGAATTGGAGCAGATGAGATAAATTATTTTAAATTATTACTAGCTGACCCGGCAAACGTTACTTTGCCTAAAAAAAAAAAATTTAGGGATGGGTCACCCTTACCATTTATAGGTATGAAAAATAGATGTTGGCCGATTCTCAGACCTATCCGATGTGCACACAAAATTTCATGAGAATCGGTCAAGCCGTTTCGGAGGAGTACGGGAATGAACATTGTGACACGAGAATTTTATATATAAGATCAGTTGCAAATATTATTCTAAATAGATACGCTAGGTATACATACACATAAGTTATATGTACTATATGATCTATATATATTAAAAATATAAAAACACACACATACATCCATACATACAATAATGAAGCCATTAAGAGTAATTTTGATGACTCCGTAAACAAGTCTCCAGGGCTTTCAGGTTTCAGAAACTTTATTCTTATTAAGAATTACATTTACTTACATGAGAACATAATTATAAAATTACAATGTGTTTATATGGAGCGGTAAATCTAAGTAGATAATATAAAGTACGTAAAAAAATTATAATTAAACATAAAGGAGGGTAAGTGTGAATACTTCTGCAAAGTAAAATATTGCACAAGTTCTGTTGTCGCAGAGTGCAAAGAAAGAAGAAGTAGTAGCTACAACTCAAGCTTTACAAATGCCTTCCCGGCCTATCTTCAACCACACAGTAAAATGCAACTAAAGAATTGCGAACCACCCGTTCACTATAAGGTCGTGGTACCACTCTGGTTATGCCGACACATTTATGTTAAAACATGGCTCGCCCATTGTCACATGCAGGGCCAGAAGTTACCTTTTTTTTTAATCCCTTCGGATACCACCCACCGGTAGCTATGTCGGACTCGAACCGACTAAAACAGCATGCCGTGACGGGTACCAGTAGCCAGGGAACCAAGTGTACCCTAGAAAGGAAATCCCTGGTGGCCCGACGTACCTCGAGCCATCTACGGCAGGTAGATGACCCCCTGCTGTGTGGGAACCCCTATGTTCCCTTGGTGCTCCCGAAAGGGCTCCGCAGCGCGTCTCGCAAAGGGAACATGGGGGTTCCCACACAGGGCCAGGAGTTACCTAAAATTATAAATGAGAAAGTAACTCTGTCTGTCTGCTACGCTTTATTATTACGAATTATTTATATACTTATTATTTCTAATTATAATTTTAAGGACAAACAAAGGTTTTACTTTCAAATTTTATTTAACAATTGGTTTTTATCTTAATTAATATTAGTCATAAATATTTGTAAGTATAATTAATCACAATATTATATTAAAATGTGTATGCCATAGGGCAGAATGTAGCAGGAAATTCATTTACACAACATCTAATTCGTATTTTACCTACATTTTTTTATTTGATTTTACTTCACGATTAAACCACTGAACTGATTTTAATTAAATTTGGCAAGAAGATGATTTGATAAAGAAAGACCGACATAGGCTTTTACTGCGATAACCGACTTACACGCGGGTGAAGCCACAGGCAAAGCTGGTAAATTTATAACACTAGCTTTTGCATACGGCTCACATTAAGGTCGACTTTATCAATCAATTTTGCCTGCCTATGAGCTGTTTCAGGCTTTAAATCTCTCTCTGTGTCAAATTCCGTACAGATCCGTTTGATTGTGGTTGTGTGTGTGTGATTGAGTAAAATATCCAGCCAAACATTGGCATTTAATAGTAATAGTATTTATTTTAATACCAGACCGTTCAAACTTACATTTCATTAAATACAGTTATTCCGTCACATACAGGTCCGTGTGGTGACGGATTAAGAATACCGAGTGTCACCATCCCTATTCATCCCGTGGGTGTCGTAAGAGCCGTCTAAGGGAGAAAACTACGCAGAACAACAGCACTCCAGAGAGAAGGAAAACTTGACACAAACCCTATACCAACCCGTCTGGCCAGCGTGGTATAGTAGGCCAAAACCTCCTTTCTAAGGAGAGGCTTATGTCCAGTAGTGGACTGTTAAAGGCTGTTGATGAAATATAGTTACATAAATTACAGTACAAATTCGGACACAAAATTAGAAAAGCTTGGTGGAAATGCAACACATGATCGTTGGTTCAGCACGGTCACTAACCATCATCATCATCTTCCCAACCTTTGCCAAAATTTATTTGGAGTCGGTGCAATGAGATTTCTTTTTCCATTCTCCTTAATAACTGGACGTCATCTTTCACGTTATCTTTCGTTTCAGTACGATCTCTAACCATTTTACCCGAAGACGTGTTTTTGCTTGGATTTATGTAGCACGAATATCATCGTAATCATGATAGATCTCCATATCCCCATAAAACGTACATTAGTTTATACTCGTACATATATACATATATTATAGGTTCGATTTTCTTGATTGGAAGCCTTATACTTATGGGTCAATAAAGATACGAGCACTAGCTAAATTAATTTTAGATTGCAGACGAATTGTTTCAATAATAGCTAGTTATTTAATGACATCAATTTGACTAATACCAGCCGCAAATTTCCGCTATCGTTCCACACGGCAAAATTTTCATCCTCATTACCTGGATAATTGGCGCTCCACTACTGTGCGCTTTTCGGGACACTTTTTGTCTTGCACAACCGGTTGCGGTATTTCCGGACCGATAGGACCTTCAAACCTTCAAGAAAAGAGCGTACTCCTTCCTAAAAGGCCGGCAACGCGTTTGTGACTCCTAAGTTGCAGACGTTCATGGGCGGCGATAGTAACTTTCCATCAGGTGACCCGCCAGCTCGTCTGCCCCTCTAACATAAAAAAAAAAATGGACATCGTTAAAAACACAAGTCCAAAGTCTTGGAATATTCGTCTTAAGTAAATTTTTTAGAATAAATTTTAATAGTTTAATAAATCACAGTAGAAGTTTAGTCGTTTTATCAATGCACTAAGAATCGTAACCAATGGGCTCTTTTATATTAACATTAAATAATATTTAATCACATTAAGTATCACATCACACATCAACAGCCTATACTAGTCCACTGCTGGACATATGCCTCTCCTCAGAAAGGAGCTTTTGGCCTACTGTACCACGCTGGCCAGACGTATAGGGTTTGTTTCCTTCTTTTTGCAGTGAGTATATTTAAATATAAATTATTAAATCATCATTTTGTAGGTTTTTATTATGCAATATACACTGCAGTCCAGGTACAGTATAGTTACGGTCAATAAAATGTTTTTTAACTCAGAGGTTTTTATAGCACGGATAGCGTAGTGGTTTAAGCGGTTGGCACGCCACTCACTCAGTGTTGTGGGCCCGATCCCCACATGGCACGACACTTTGTGTGATCCACAAATTGTTGTTCTGAGTCTGGGTGTTCATTGTATCCGTTGATTGATGTTTGGAAATCCCGCCGCGGCACAGGATATATTCCGAATGCTCGTGTTGTCTTTTTAAATAAAGAAAGAATGAAAGTTGTATTTTAGAACATTTTTTTAGTTATGTTCTGATCCAAACAAAACTAAGAAAAAATCAATAATTTAGTAAACTGTATAGTTACTTCATGTTCAATATTTACTATGTAGGAATTCATCTGAATTATCTAATTTAGTGAAATGTAACACTCTGTAGATCACCAAAATTATTTTTACTAACTAGATTTTCTTTCACAAAAGCGGTAGGTGTTTGGAATACCAAAAATACATGATTACAAATATCAATAAAATGTTGGATTTGAATGAGATAGTTAAAAAAACTACCTACTATACTTTTATAATATTCAATATGGATGTTATGCATATGATTCTAATAAAAAATATACCAACAGCTGTAATCGCTTACCTCTATAAGCTAACCCATCATTCACAGGTGGTCTTAAAAACATGCTGTAATATCCAAATGATAAATGTTCCCTATTTTTCATGTCAATTCTTTCGCACATTTCTTGAGTCATTTTGACGGTGACGAATTGAGCGATATATTTCTAACACCCGAAGCGTTAATCGAATATACAGAATGTTCTGAAAGCTATCGGATTATTAGTTTTGCTTGCGTACGGGTTTTTTTTTTATTGAGCAATAACCTGTACAGTATATTTTATGTACTAACTGTATCTGTAAATTATATTAATCTCTGTGTATCTGTATAGTACTAAGGACAAACCGTGTGGTGACGGATTAAGAATCAGTATTCATCATATCAGAAGAATCGGTATAATCACCCTTATTCAATCCGTGGGTGTCGTAAGAGCCGACTATAGAAACAAACAAGCGGCGGTAGCCTAGTGGTTAACCCGTTCAACTTGCGATCAAGAGGTCGTGGGTTCAACTGCGGTGGGCTCGGTAAGAGGGGTTAACGGAAATACTAGTAATTTCGGTTGCTATTAGACATTTAAAAAAAAAATACTGCAAAGAGAAGGCAAACTTGAAACAAACCCTTTTTTTTTTTTTTACGTTTGGAAATCCCCTCGGACCGTCACCCCACCGGGGTTTGCGGCGGTGTGCCACTCTGCGCCTGTAATAGGAGGGATCCGGGAACAGCTGTTATTAAGACATCCGGACCCCTCCTAGCGCCGGCCCGCTCCTGTTGCGGGCTCCGTCTCAAAATCTTTTTCCTCTCTTTTTCGGCGACGTCCGGCACACGCGGACGCCGCCCCCTCGCGGCTGGCCAAACTAATGCGGGTGGAGGGGAAACCCACCCCATCCACGCGGTGACAGGCGCGCCTCCGCCGCCCGGTTCGCCGGCGGCGGATCGGGTCCGAGTGAAGGTCGTCCTCTAGGGCCTTCTCCGCCGCCTCCTTCTGCGAGATTACTTCCTCGCAGAAGGTTGCGACCGCGGTAAAACAACTGTCGCTACCGGCCATGGAGCGTACTACGGCCGGTAGCGAGAGATCCACTCCGATGACTGCAGTGGGGGCCCGGCGCTGCGTCGCCCATGCGGGGCAGACCGCCAGCGTGTGCTGGGCCGAGTCCTCACTGCAGTCGCAGTGGTGGCAGGCGGGACTCAGTTCCCTCCTAGCGACCGAGTGCAGGTACTTTCCGAAGCAACCGTGCCCGGAAAGCACCTGCGTCAGCCGGAAGGTAAGGGTCCCGTGCTGCCGCCCTGCCCACTCGGCGATGACCGGCTGGAGAGCCTCCACGGCGGCGAAGCCAGCGCGTGGGACTCCACGGAGACTTCCAGACGGAACGACCAACGAGCCATCGTGGCTCGGCGAGCGGCTACGCGCCACTCGCGCACGTCTTCGGGCGGAGGGCGAAATCCGCTCTCCGCCCGGGAGTCAGCCACTCGCCGATAAACTTCGGCGAGCACTTCCGCCTCCAAATCCCACGGGGGGGGTTCCGGCCAACGCGCACGCCACCTCCGTCGAAACGGTCATTACCCTCTGAGGGCGCCAGAGGCGTGCCCTATTCTGGGCGGTCAGAGCCGCCGCCCACACCGGTGCACCGTATAGTGCCATTGTCCGGACAACCCCCGTGTACAGCCGTCTTGTCGCGACGCTGGGTCCACCCAAATTGGGCAAAAGTCGCCCTAGGGCAGACACAGCGCCGACCAGCTTTGGAGCAAGCTGTCGGAAGTGCTCGTCGAAGAGCCACCTCCATCTGGGCCCGAACCGGTACGAGGACCGAGTTGACCACGATTGAGGCGCCAGGGGGTGGACCACGACGGGGCCCATGAAATAACAGAGCCTCCGTCTTATCTATGGCCACCCGTAAGCCCAGCGCCTCAATGCGCCCGACCACCAGGGAGACATGTGGTTGAGGCCTAGGGCCAGCACTCGGGCCGGTACCCCGTCTGGCCCAGGGGCGGTGTTCTTGGAACGTATCCATAGAACAGCCGCCCCTACCTCCGAATCCCGGACGGGCGGAACATCATCCCCCTCGTGCTCCCCGTCGTCTCCGGCCAAGGAGGCCATCGCCGGGGGAGTCTGCTCCGCCCGCTGCGGGAAAAGGCCCTCAACCACTTCTTGCAGGAAGCTGGGCTGGAGAGTCTCCGTAAGGGGGGGGCCCGACGCGCGGAGCTTTTGTCGCACCGCGCGATTAGGGCGACCCCAGGGGTCACGGTCGAGACCCTCCAGCATCTCCTTTCTCTTTATCTCTTTGGCGCGGCTAATGGCCAGCTTCAGAGTTTTCCGCGCCTCTCGGTACTCCTCATGAAGCCGGTCCTCCTCACCGTCTCCACGGTGACGCCGCCGACTGCGCGTGTAGGACCTCCGGGCACGTGTACAGGCCGCACGGAGGTCCGCCAGCTCCTGGGACCACCAGTAGACCTCCTTCCTTAGAGGCCGACAACCTCGAATGCGGGGCATGGCCGCATCGCAGACATGCGTAATCGCATCGCGAAAGCGACCAGCCCCCACGTCGACCTCCTAAACTTGAAACCAACCCTATACCAACCCGTCTTGCCGGCGTGGTATAGTAGGCCAAAACCTCCTTTCTATGGAGAGGTCTCTGTCCAGCAGTGGACTGTTAAAAGCTGTTGAAATGATGACAAATGATGATCAAGTAATAACTACTAGCCTAGTGGCTACTAGAATAAATACGTATTTTGTGTTAGAATAAAAATAATCAAGCCTCTAGTTCTCCCAATATTTAGTGACTACTACCAAAATGGACACCCGCAACTCGTTCACAAATTCGTCTCCTCACTTTTAGTTTTAGAATTGTATATTCGGTAAAAGGAATAGATAAAGAAAACAGTGACACTCCGGGCCGACAGAAGTGAAAACGTTTTTCTGTTTTTAACAGGAAATTTTATTGCTGTTTCGATTCGAAAAGTTCCGACATAAATATATATTTCTATGTTGTACGTATATATGCAAAATATGTTTATATTATTTATAGTTATATTATCAATGTATTTCAACCCAAACTCAACTCACGTGTATAACGGGGCCAATATATGTAGATATTTATACACAGAGAGGTAACGGTAACAGCGTCGCGAGTTCAATTGTTTTTTACCCAACTCAAAAAAGGACCAACACGCCTAAAAAAGCTTTCACTTCAACAGACGTGTCGGTAACGGTAACGGTGTAGCAAGTTCAGTGTTTTTTTTTCCTTAAAATACATTATTTTTGTTGTTCAAAAATGACCAAGGCGCCTAAAGAAGTTTTCACTTAAAAAATTCAACACCGGTTTTCTGTGAGGCCGCTATATCACTCTTGTCGAGACAGCTATTTGTGCCGAAGCTAAACTCTTTAATGGTAAAATATATTTTGTTTGTAAAATCACATAACCTATTAAAAACCCCAAACAGCGTTACAGAAAAAACATTACGACATTTTCGATATACTTAAATTAAACTATATTTCATGTATTATTACAAAATACTATGTAATTCTAAAGCCAGAATAATATAGTAAACAAAATTTTAAACAAACTCAAGGACGCTACCGCCGAAATGAATCCGCAAACTTCACTCAAAAGGAATCTTCTACGATATAACACGATTTCACATAATTTCAAAATTACCTCGTCTAAGTTATCAAAGACCAATTTTCATATGACTTCAAAGGGATTCATGAAAATTGTTTCGTCATTAGAAACCTAAAAGCGATGGGGGATAATAATACGTACCTATTTTATGTGTGTGATAATTATTAATTAAATTACCTGTTCAGCCGTTGTGGGTTATAATTATTTAGTTGTTAGTTCATGAAATAATTATATACACACACTACAAAATATCAGACACAATATAAAATATCAGTACTGAAAGAAAACTGCGTCGGTGGTGCAGTGGTAGCGTATGCGACTGATCGCTGTCTCGAGGTCGATTCCCGGGTCGGACCAAATGTTTATATGACCTATAATATGTATGTATTCACAAAAAAAGTATTGACTGATAGAATACTAATCCTATCAGTCAGGTTTAGCTGCTATAGTACAAGCTCTGCTCGTGCAAAAGTATTATTACTAACTTAGAAATTCACAAAAAGCATTTTATCTTCATTTTCCTAACTTTGTACCTAACTCCATCAGAAGGAAGGAACTTCTTATATTTTCCGAGTATATACATTTAGATTTATTTGTACTGCTCTGTAATCTAAACAACATGATGGCTTTTGTCTCAGTAGGTGTCGTTAGATTCGTCTTAATTGTAAAAGTGATATTGCAGTCCACTGCTGGACATACTAGCAGTGGACTGCAATATGAAGCTATGCTGATGATGAAGTACCTATAGATTTTTACACAGTAGAGAGTTTTTGTTTTTATTTCTAAAATTAGCTTGTGCGCAAAGTAATTCAGGGTCGTGACACTGTATAACATTGCAAATGTTACTTTTATGCCTAGCCCATTAAGCAAGAAGGTAAATTAAAGTAAAAAAATGAATGAAGAGAAAATGAAACTGAGGATGCAGCGGAAGTTGAAGAGACTGAGTTCGCTCTTAAAAAGTCTGGCATGTGATTAGAGCGACCATAAAGACATGCTAATTAGCCAAATCCTGGCAAATCAAATATAATTATAATAGTGCTAACATTTAAATTAAACAAGAACCACAATACTCAAAAATGTGTATAAAAATGGATAGTTACCATTACTGCCGCCATGACGCATATAAAATAAAACTTCAATTCCTCCTAGCGACTGAGTACATATACTTGCAGAAGCAGGTATGGGTGCGAAGAACTGATATTAGTCAGTAATTTATGATTCCAAATTGCTGGCCTGCTAACGATAGCCAGCTAGACTTCCACTTCGCCGATAAAACTAACACGGTAAAGATCCATTCAGAATAACTATGAAAGTATCGGCGGGCCGTTTCTTACACCTCTCTTCAAAAGTCTTTTACTAAGCCATTTTTATTCCAAAATTAGGAATTCCGATATAAAAAAACGCAAACAGGCCTTCTCGTTATTTGTAAGTTTTTTTATGTTGCTTAAAATGCTACAGAACCCATATGAAATTAACTGAAAAGTATAGAACTTTTCCTGTAGAAATATATTAATACACTTTCCGTCTGCGTTAAATATTTACTTTAGTATTTTACTTCATAATATATGAATAAGCGTACGAGATCCATTTGAAGTTTGAATGTATGATGTTTTTTATCTCGCGAACTTGTTTTTATTGCACATCGTAAAAGAGTCTCTCTGAACATATGAAAATGATAGAGCGCAGTAGCAGAGTGGAGTGGAGTTGCAGAGAGGATGTAGATGCGACGTATATTTGTTAGTTTGCAAATTGGTATACTTAAATATCTTATCGTTTCGTAAAATTAAAGGCCTGGCATTTTTTCAATTACATTAATCAATTTTCAATACGGGTATTGCATGTTCTGTTTATAAAGTTATATCAAAAGGAGTTTATTGTCCGTACGATGACGGATTAAGATTACAGAGTGTCGCCACCCCTATTCATCCCGTAGGTGTCCTAAAAACCAACTTATGGAGATAAACTACGCAAGACATTAGCACTGCAAAGAGAAAGAAAACTTGATACAAACCCTATAACCGTCTGACCAGCGGGGTACAGCAGGCCAAAACCTCCTTTCTAAGGAGAGACCTATGTCCAACAGTGGACTATTAAAAGATGTTGATGATGATGTACGTTTGATAGTCATGAATGACATCTCATCTATATCATAATCTGTAGGCTCTCTAAATTTCTAAACATAATACCTTTTCGCTTACCATACGATATTATTAACACAATCAAATCCCTACATTCATTCATTTAATTCAACTGGATTGGAACTCCACTATTTCTAATTTACCACATCAATGCCTCACAAAGACCTTGTCATGTAGGCACAAAACAGCCTAGTCCTCTGTGCCCGAACGACGTCACTTCATGCATTTTAATGAATACTGAGCATGGTCCGTATGCAACCGCCTGAATACGTTGCCCTGCTGTTTTGTATGGTGCAAAGTTTTTATTTCGACTTTGTTTTTTGGCTTGAAATACTATTTTTGCCTCGGACAGATTTAAGTGACAGCTTAGATAATGAATTTGTATTTATATTTTCATTGCATATTTACGACCAACAGACAATTTCTGCAATTACTTTCTTTTAAGTCAATTTAAAAGATCAATTCGACTGCGTATGTTCGTTTCGTTCAAATTCTTTCGATGGGGTGTGGTTTGCGACATGCGACAACACTGTGTGATACACAAAATGTTGTTTTAAGTCTGGGTGTTATTTGTTGCCCGTTTTATGTATGTCTGTAAGGTCCCCCGCAACACAGGATATATTCATAGTGTGGGAGGTATCTTTAAAAACATAAAACAGTACATTTTCGTTTCGTTTACCGTCGCTAGGTTTATATGTTTCTTTGACTATGATTTGGTTCCTTTTGAACCATTTTAAAAAACAGAGATTGTTTTCAATTATGCCGTTATTGTTTATGTTTATTATCTCAGATCTCCGTCAATATGAAACGATTTAGAAATATATTGTTCTATTTGTAAGCGTATACTTTTCGTTTGGTCAAATTCAAAAGAAGTACAGCCCATAAAGGTACACAATTTAAGAATGAAGAATACAGTTTATCACAATTCATAATAATATAGCTAGGCATATAAGTTGTCATCATCATCAATGGCCTTTAATAGTTCACTGCTGGACTTAGGCCTCTCCTTAGAAAGGAGGTTTTGGCATAATACACCACGCTGGCCAGATGAGTTGGTATAGGTATGCTATGTTTAAGTAGATGATTATTTTTAAAAGTTAAAAGCTGAGTTACGAACTGTTGGTAGTTAGTAACTTAAATTCTTCTACAAGAGAAGTACGATTTTACTACTGCATGCACAGACATCAAGTAATTCTTATTTTATAATGTATTCTTCGTTTCATATGTGAGTAGCAATTTACGAGGTAATCTTCTGTCTTTTTTAATGGATATATCAAAAACATTGAGACTAGTTACAAATCTATTTCTTTTCTTTTGTGTTTAAAAATAAATAAGTGGTATTACTCGTAAGATAATGTTTCATTTTATTTGTTTTTTGATACACACTGACTATATTTGTTAAATTTAAAATTTAATACAATTATTACGTTAAAGTTAGGTTTTAATTAGATCTTTAGTCAATGGCTGCTGGTTAATGCAGAATAGTATTATTCGTGTAAATTTACTATCCTAAGTAGTCAGGCTTAACAACTTACTTCAAATCAACATGAAAACACTGCGGTTTAGTGTTGATTATTTTAATGTTGTTTAGCTTTTTTATTAGATGGCACTAGGCCAGTATAGCTATGTATGTGTATGTGAAATGACTACATGCTCACACAATACCATGAAACAAAAATGTAATTGAGGAAATGGGAAAAACGAATATTCTTTAATGTACTGTCACGTAGGAAAATGGAATTGCACTTTTGTTAGACATTGTTATTTTGAACGACACCCACGGGATAACTTGAAGAAAGTACCATTTTAAAAGTGTTGCCATTAAATTATTTAAAAAGCCTGTTGTATTTTTTTGTGATCCAGAAGGTAAACGTTTAGGTGGGTTACTTGATGGTAAGTGACTATCACCCATGATCACCTGTATCTTAAGGGAGACAAGTGAGTTGTCGCCCTTTGTGTGCCAGTTAGACGTAGTGGGGTTGGGGTGTTAGATGGTGCCTTCCGATGTGTCCAAAGCAGTGCTCTTCCACGATAAAAATTGTAATTATGATATATTTTTTACCATATTATTTTAGGTTCTTGTGTACGACAGCTAAACAACAAAAAAACTTTAATTTCATATTGAAACCACGAAATACCTTCAGAATAATACTTAGGAACAGCTTTGGGTAACTTTTTTAAGATATGATTTCGGCAACTTTGTTTGGAAGTTATCTCTTTAATTCGGATTATGCCACTTCCCTTGTTAGAGAATGTCAGGCGTACCTAATGAAGACCTCGGAAATAAGCTGCGAAGTAAATCTGTATTGGAAAATGTTGGTCGTAGTTGCCTTTTTATTTTGTGATAATAAGTTGGAGAGTGTAGTTGGCTTTGATGTTGTATAGATATTTGGAAAAGAATCTTTTTAGAAAAGGCTTAGATGTTTTTCCTATACAGTTTCGTTTTGTTTGTTGCTATTGTTTAGCTAAGCGGTTTGTTAGAGTTTTGTAGTCCCTATAAAACGTATGTTTGTTTATATACTAGAAAGATTTTCAAAACTTTTACATGAATATACCTATACGTTAAGATGGGTGTTTTTTTCATGCTTATGTCACGGTATAAAGTTCGATAGTTGTTTTTTTAACTATTGGATTATAACAACTATTTTTCGATTTTATTGATCAAATTGCAAAACATTAAAATTGAAAGTTATACATAGATTGTGTCAGAATTAGGTGCCCACAACCTACAAGCTAAACTGTGGGTTTGAAAAATTTGCTCAAATTCGTGATGGTAGTATATGAAATATCTGTAATAATATTTTAACATTAATAATAACGATCAATAACGATCAAATAATAAATGATCTTAAATTAGGCACCTCATGTATTTATTATGATAACCAGACTACTGATAATCAGAATTATATGGCAATCTTTACTAAAAAAAACCTCTGTCTTTAAGTAATTTTGAAACCAGCCATAATCGATATGGTGTAGGCGTCTGCGATGTAGGGCCGAGAGCTATGAATACTAAAAGTTATAGTGGTATCTATCAGGATTATCATCGGTTTCATGAGGCATTGGTATCTTTACTCAACAGCAAAAAAATGCAAAGTCTTGTAAACACACCCTAGGAATCATTACTAGTAACAAAGGTTGTTAAAATTGTTAATAATATATACTAGGTTTTATTTATTACTATACATGTTTTTAACAACGAATGGCTACACTATTATATTAGGTGCAAAACCTGTAATAATAATTGTATTGTGTGTTATAAATAAAAAAAGCCGTGTGGTGTCGTGGGACACCCGATAGGAACGAAGTTGTGACGATCGAGTAAAACTGATTCGACACGATTATAATTACAACGCCATCTATGAAAGCGGCTATTACCTACATATTTTTCAGTTGGTTTCTAATTAAAACAATTTATACATTGGTAAAATCTCCTTGAGAAATGATTTCCTATCTATTCGATAGATGGCGCTGAATGACTGACATAAAAAGTGTCTTTACAACTTTTTGTGAGATTTTTTTCCGTCTCGCCCCCTTTCACATCGCGCGATAAGGAACTTCGTTCCAAAAAAAAAAGAAAAAAATGTTTAAACGCAGAATCAAAATCAAACCGACTCTTATCACGAGATCTTTAAAGCTCTGCTTTGTATATACAAAGAAAAGTAAAACAAAAACATCCGATTGGATAAAAACGTAACGATTTCAAGCCTTATTAATTCTCTTAAGCCTTCTCAATCCTACTATTTATATTCAACAGTATGTTTTTATTTGCAGATGCGTTGGTTGTTCCCAGCTCACATGACTTAGCGAATGTTGACGCAACGGGAGCACGATATTCTCTCAAGTAAGTTACACTTTTAACCTTATCTTTATGTCCACAAGTTTCATTTCAATTTGATATTTATAAAGCACTTAAGTCTAGGTTAACCATTTCCTTTACAGCAGTCTTTTATTGAATTTCAACTTTAGGCTTTGTATTTTACGGTTGTGTTTTGCTTATCTTTGAAAACACTGTACTCGTCGTTTTCGATGAGCCGACAAAATTCAATATTGAGCTTAAGATAAAGCAGAATATGTTCTATCTTACAGTGATTTTCGCAGAAGTAGTTTTAATACTATAATAGGAATGTGAAGTGAAATAAAAAGTAATGTTTTATTATATGAACAATTTTGTATGAATTTTAAAAGCGTATACGACAGTTTTTAAATTATAGCCCTGAATTAGTTTAAGCCTGGTTTTGAAATACAAATGGATATTGGAATTAAAACATATTTATTGGAAATTTGGAAGATTGTCGCTATGAAATCTAGGGAATCTATGTCCCAGACTTTTAAAAATAGAGAAAGGATATTGTTCTGGATATTTATAAACAAACGACTCCAAGTAAGCTTGATAAGTTCAGAAGATAATATGATACCTTGGCGTCGAAAACAAACAGGGTAAAGTAGAACAAATACTATTTACTCGTATTACTTAAAACATAATTAATCACTTAAAAGAGCTCAACATTATTCTCACCTACAAATCTTGGCTAATAAATATTTAGTATTTCATAATAAATCATTATAAGAATTTGATTACATAATAAACGTTCCTACGATTTTCAGATTACACTTTATAGGTTTAGATTGATTTTTTTATCGTTCTATCGTTATGTCATAGTTATGTCTTTATTTTCTGGTCACAACATGTAATAATTTATGTCATTATGATTAAAAAGCAACAAACAATTGCATTAAGATACGGTAAACTCTAAACCTGGTGTTTCTCGTATCGTAGTTAGCAAAGTTAAAATGACTAATATTGGAACGCTATAGCCATTTTCATGAATATTTCAGCTGTAGAAAATGCACTTCGACGTTTTAATTGGAACGTCAGGGAGCTGCTCGACGACAGGCAATGTTCAATTTATTCCTCTTAATAATTAGACACTGATAAGTTACTAGTTCCTAAGTAGAAATGTACTAAAAGGGTTTTGGTTGAATTAAATTTATAATTGTAATTTTTTCATGGTGATGAAAATAAATTGCAATTAAGTGCCTGTGTTAAACACAAATGAACAAAGTTTTTGTAATAATTTGTGGTACTATGCTATACTCATAAAAATAAAAGAACATGCAAGCTATATTTAGGTAATCAGCTAAAATATATTTCCACTATCCATCTTCTGGCTTCATTATTAAACTATCTTTACCAAGTCTAATCTGCTGGACTAGTCAATACAAATTATATAGGGCCATTTTTGAATAGTTTAATTTAACGTGCCATTAGTCACTCTCTTGCTCGACTATCGGATCTCTTCAATATTCCGAATTAAAGTATAGTATGGTATAGTCATCTTAGTCATCTATGTATACTTAAACTGTCAGTTCCTGGACGACCGAGCTTAGCTCGGTATTTTTTTGTTAGTTTTTTTTTTAAATGCAACTCGAATTTCTCGTTTAAAGGTATTAGATTTCTATATGGCAATACGCCACCAAAGAACAATTTATGTCCGTGACAGATAGAGCAGAAGAATACAGCGTGTCACCACACCTATTTTTCCCGAGAGTGTCGTAGACGTTCGGGAACAAATTACGCAGGGCAACAGCACTACAAAGAAAAGGAAAACAAACCCTATCTATACCAACGTGGTATAGTAGGCCAAAACCTTCTTTCTAAGGAAGGGCCTATGCCCAGCAGTGGACTAGTAAAGACCGTTGTTGATGATGATGATGATAATGGCAATTAAAAGTAGGTTATAATTTTCTTCTAAGATTTATTTGTCACGAGTGAAGTAATAAAGCATGTTAAAAACCGTTTAAAATTAACGTTTAGCTTTTGATTTTCTTTTGAAGTATAATTTACGATCAATAAAAAAGTTTTTGTAATATATATGGGATTTTAGTGTTTTATAATTATCTAGTCCTTCGAAGTCTGTTCCAAAAACTGACTTTTTTGTAAATAAAGAAACTCCTCAGCCAAACATGTTTCTGGATAATCCCAAAGATAACGCAGCGACAACGTTTGTCCCGATTTAGCCTATTCCTAAATCCTTACAATAAGTCAAGGGCGAAAACACTTTTAGGAGAAGAAATAAAACTTACGTTATTAAATGAAAGTATTTAAATCCATCCAATAAAAGTTCACTTACATTTTATATTAAACAAACAGATTAGCTTGGATCGAACAAATACTTTCAATCTAGATATCGTACGAATTTCAAACATATGACAAGGTATTTTTTTAATAATAATATTATAATATAATAATAATGACATACACATTTCACACACGGCCGTCTGACCCCAAACTAGGCAGAGCATATACTGAAGTAACTAGACTGTTGATAAACATACTTATATATTTCTAAATACATACATATTTTAGATAAAGTACACCCAGACACAGAACAAATGACCGTGCTCATCACACAGTTATTTGTCCTGGGTGGGAATCGAACCCACGACCTCTGGCGCAGCAGTCAGCGTCACTAACCACTAGATCAACAGACCAGTCAAAAGATCAATAGCTGCTTTCAATTACAGTGTTTATTAAATTTTCTCTGAAATCGTTGCTCTAGTGAATATATTAAAATCGAAATTGCTTGTTATTTTCAAAAAAATTCTGGTTAATAATATCGAACAAACGGTAGCATTTTAATATCATATTACGAAGCAGATACAGGAATGCAAGGCATATATGTGGGCAAACAAACAGACGGGTTACCTGGTGGCAAGTGACTACCGCCGCACAGGGACACCTTCTTTTTTGTAGACGTGGTGGAAAATCCCTTCAGATCTCCTGCTCCCCGGGGACTCAGGAACCAGAAGTTTGTGGTGATTCCACTAAAAACCACCCTGACGGCCGGGCCTCAGGTTTCCTACTCTGTTATGACCCGGACCATTTTACTTCAGGTCCTCCCCGAAATGACACCATGCCTAATCAGGCACTATCCCAGGAGAAAACACTTCCCCCCTCCCCCTCAATTGCATCTTAATATATTCAGGCTGCCATTTTATCCCTACCGCAGCAATTGATCTGCCACCAGAGGTCCCCACTCTCCAGCGGCTCACGGCCCCGTCGGCCGCTTGTATCATTGCCGACATCCTGTATGTTCGGGACCTGCCCTCTTCTGATCCCGTTCAGCGGTCTCTTTCTGGAGTATTACAACTTCACAGAAAGAGACCACTGCGCTCCATCCCTCCTCACCCGCCAGCATGGCAGCAATGATTGCTGGCAGGGACAGGTCTCATCCAATTTGGCCAAACAGGACCTTGCGTTCAGACGCCCACGCGGAGCAGTCTTGTAGTGTGTGCTGGGTGGAATCCTAGTCGGCCGCGCAGTGCTGGTATTGTGCCGCCTCCTCGTGTCCGAAACGATTCAGGGACTCACCGAAGCAACCATACCCAGTGAGTACCTGCTTCAGTCGGTAGATGACGCAACCTCCTTCCCTACATATCCAAGCTTCGAGGTTAAGCAGAACAGCATCGACAGCGCGTTGGTGCGCATTCCGCGGCTGTTACAGCCGCGCGCGCCTCTGCACCAGCGTCTATCGGTGAGCGTTCGCTCGGTGCAAAGCCATACCTAGGGTCGAATTTGCCCCAAATTTGCCGAAACATGGCTCTCCCACGATGATTTCTTTTAATTCTTCTGTTAAATCCATTTCTGAGTTCAATTAAATTTGGATCTGACGATTAAGTTTTTGAAATGTAAGATAAATTAAAACAAACAGATAATGCGATGAACAAATATTTAGCGTGACAAGACAGACTTGACTAGTCACGTCCAATATGTCTTGACTTCACAGACTTGCTTATTTAACAGACAGAACTAGACAAACTTGACGGTTAAATCTGTCTAGCCATGTTAAATTAGAACTTAAGTAATGATATTCTGAATAGAATAATCATGTTTTCAAGACATAATGAAAACAACATTGTAACGGCCTTTGTTAAATCACACCTACAAAAATTAATAAAGCAGAATCCTATACAAACCCATTTCACTATCTTTCAAAGAAAAATAGTAATAGGTAGGTAGTTTTTTATGATATAAAGGGGCAAACCAGCAGCTGGATCGAGACGGTTTATGATGTTGCTACTTAAAATTCCTTATATAAATAAGTCTGCATTACCATCATCTTACCCTTATCCCAATTTTATTTGAGGTCGGCGCAGTATGTGTGATTGTTCCGTTCTACTATACCATTCGACATTTCACTGTTTACTCCCTTCCTAGTCATATCCTCACTCACACAGTTTGTTTTTGTTCTAAAGACAACTCCCGCACTATGAATATATTCTGTATCGTGGGTAAATTTTACAAACATACATGGAACGGACACAAAAACACCCAGACTCAGAAAGACAATTTGTAGATCACCCAAAGTGTCGTCAAATGTGGGGATCGAACCCACAACCCTGCGGCTACCTACCCACGACGTGGTGACCGCTTAAACCACAACGCCATCCTTTCAATCAACAGTCCATCCACCTTTCCTTAGGTCTTCCTCTTCTCTTGTGTCCTTTAACTCCCATACCTAACACTTTCTTCACCACATTTTTCTCATTCCTCCATATGACATGTCTGGAAGTAAGTCATGTCATAGAAAGAAGTCTGTATTAAACTTGTTGAAATAAGAATTAAAAAAATAGCTGTCTACTTCTAAACAAACAGCGAAAAGTCACCACGCTTGAGTTAGATAAATCCAATGACGTCGGTCTTGAGAACTTTCTCCGATAGACTTTAAATTGTTTACATTCTATGATCCGTTTTATATGCTCAAGTATACGAGCTGTTTTTGGTGTGGGTTGGTTTGTGAGACTTAGTTATATCCTCCTGTGGTGAGTTTAAATATCACACTTCTGAGTTGTATTCATTTGCAACAAAGGCTTTTATGAAAGTGTAAGTAATGTACTAAGGTGAGATATATTAAATAATTTGTGCAGAAACCTCTTAACACGTACATTTATTTGGATAAGTACTATTAAATTGATGTCATAGAATTGAAATGAAGTCCATATTAGAACCTTGTACCATCCACTTCAAAATTTAGATGAAAATATTTTCAATAGTCGTACCTTTCTGATTTTTTATTTATATGATTTTTAAATTATTTAACTCAAAAAATGCTATTAATTCAAAATGACACTTCTAAACACGGGGAACTAGACCGGTTAAACATAGCAGCAGGATGGTAGAGAGAAAGAGAGAGTAAGGAATTAGGGCTGCAGAAATCCAAAATATGAAAAGATTAAAGAGAATAAAAGCCAGATAGAATTGTATCTGATAATTAGAAAGCAGGATGCTGATCAAATGATCGCTATTACCTACTATAGCCTCTAAGAGGAGACATAACTGTGATATAGCTGACGATTATTTTTCATCGGTGGCATGTCGGACTCGAACCAACTTAACCCGTACGCCGTCTCGGGTACCAATAGCCGGGGAACCAGGTATACCCTAGAAAGGAAGTCCCTGGTGCTCTTTATGTGCCCTAACCGTGTGCATACGAGTTGCTTATAGTATGTGATTAGTTTCTTTTTATTTTTGCATGTTTTGTTTTATGTTGATTTTCGTTTGTATATTATTTGCCAATCTTTAGTATTGGGTGTTAGCACATTGAAGCGCACGCGCCTTTTGAAGCGCGTGCGCCCTTTCGGGAGCACAAAGGGGACATAGGGGTTCCCACACAGGAGGGGGTCATTTACGCGCCGTTGATGGCCTATGGCCCGAGGTACGTCGGGGTATCAGGGTTTTCCTCCCTAGGGTACACCTGGTTGCGAGACGGCTTCCGGATTTTGATCGGATCGAGTCCGTCATAACCACCAGTGGGTGGTATCCGAGGGATTACCTCACAGGAAAAAAAAGGGTGTTAGCACATTACACGCGCATCACATACATTGTTTTGTAACAAAACATGATATACATTTCTATATACATATATATAAATGTATATCATGTTGTTTGTTGTTGTCACCTCATTAACCCGAAATCATTTCCTTATTTACTATTATATGTTAATATAATTGTTGCAAGAGTTTTACTAATCAGCTAAATCTCTGGTTGAATGTGTGTATAGATATATTAGCCCACATTTGATTAATATCAAAATATAAAAACATATGATAGATTGATATGCTTACCGTAGGAGAGACATGTTTCGGCACAAATGGGCCAGCTCGACTGGAGTGATACCGCCTTGGTCACAGAAAACCGGTATTAAGCCAAAATCTTTCCGGAGCCCAAAACTCCGCTGACTCAAGCGGGAGGGACTCCAAGGGCGTCAACGCACTTGTGTCTTTTGAGTCGCTGGTGTCCATGGGCGGCGGTAGTTGCTTACCATAAGGTGACCCGTCTGCTCGTTTGCCCCCCCCCCCCCCCATACCATAAAAAAATAAAATAAAAAATAAAAAAATACAAACACGATTTACTAACAAATGAGTAATAAAGTAAAATCCTAACACACAACAGTACTTTCACTACATTGGGGTAATAACAGATAATAACCTGTAAAAAACAGATATAGGTATGAAAATAAATGCCTGGTATTTTAATCACTTGGAGTCCAGACAAGAACGCACTCGGGAATAGAGTTGAGCTCATAAATATTTGTATTGGCAAACACGACGGAAGGCTTAACGTGTTCCCAGAGACACAGAGGATTTCGCCATGTAAATAGAGACAGGCTTTAAGATATCGATCGGCAATCCTCTTAATACTGATCATGGTACTAGTGGTTACAAAGTCATTGGGTGTTATTTATCTCTAATAATTATATATTTAGAAATATATAAATACTAGCTTCTGCTCACGGCTATGCCTATGTGTTAAAAGTATCTAGTAGTAGTACTCGTAGCTATGTCCTTCCCCAAGAATAAAACTATCTCAGTACCAAATTTCATCTGAATCGGTACATCGGTTTAAGCGTGAAAGGGTAACAGAGAGATAGACAGACACACTTATATTATTAGTATGGATGTTTATCAGCGGAGATGTTAAATTAATACAAACTGCGTCCATTTTGCGATCAGACGGCCGTGTTTGAGATGTGACAGGTTATTATTATTAACAATAATATTGACAGTAATAATACATTTTTGAAAGGAATCAATTGAAATTTTTTTGGTCAAAGTTGATTTTATCACTATTTGCGTTTGGTGGCAGTTTATTGACAAGTCACAAGCTACTAGTACTTTTGTTATCCCTCAGACGATTCACCTGATGAATAGTGACTATCGCAGCCCATGAACGTCTACAACTCAGGAGTCACAAACGTATTGCCGGCCTTTTAGGGAGGAGTACTGTTTCTGAGTTTGTTCTATAGATTGATTATAAGGCAATAGTCAAAAAGTGCCTCGACAAGCGCACAGTAGTGGAGCGCCAATTATCCAAGTGATGGGGATGAAAATTTTGCCGTGTGGAACGATATCCGAACAATAAGCTGAAATTTGATATTTAACAATGAGATAACCATGCCGTGGTATACTTCGACACAAAATAACTAGTGTTGAGCAATTCTTACTTTTTTTCGCCTAGTGATTAAGGTTAGAGATTCTAGGGCGAGGAGCTCAAACCGCGGCAACATACGAGTATTTGTAACTCTTGAAGGCATGTGGTGCGTGGTGCATGGGTGCCGGTAGTCATTTACCGTTACCGTTACGTATACGATCCAGTTCAACCACAGCGATACCCTGGCCTCAGAGTAAACCAGTGTTAAGCAGTTGACATCACGGATGGCGTAGTGGTTTGAGCGGTCGCTACGCGCGCCGCTTACTACTGTACTGTACTGTGTTGTGGGTTAGATCCCCACATAGGACGACACTTTGTGTGATCCACAAATTGTTTTTGTTCAGGATTTATTACTAACGCGGGAGTTGTCTTTAAAAAGAAAAACATACATAATGGTTTGTATTGATTCCAGCTACCGTGGTCATTTTCGGAAATTAGTTTCTGAAATTAATATCCGAAAATAATGTGGCAAATATGTTTACAATAACTTAAAAAATAATATTGATAACGTTGTCATACAAATTCAGAAATAATTTAAATCCCACCTTGACGAAATAAGTTTACTTTAATAATCTTTTTATATAATAATTTATTTTTGTTCACAGATTAATTTATCGAGCATCGTTACAAGAAGGTAAGTCCAAATAAATTCTACATAATTATCCATTATAGGCTTGCAAAAATTAGAATGAACCTTACCCAGATACTCGCTATTGTCACTTCAGTACATCAGGATGAACATAGAATATACGAGAACACTTTTACATATTGCACAATCTTTTGTAACACTCGCATCCGAAATACTGCCAATTTTTGCGGTGTATTATTATTTACTACTTAGAATTTCTAGTTAGTGATGTCCTTGTCTGACGGATCCTTTAAAACAGGTAGGTAGATAGGCGGCGGTAGTTGCTTACCATCAGGTGACCCGCTTGCTCTTTTGCCCTCTTATACCATAAAAAAATTTGGTAAATGTAATCGAAGATTCTAAATCCACAAATACGAATGGTCCTCGGGCTTTATCACAGCTCACACGCGTGACCTTTAAAAATAAGAGTTGACTTTCAGGATTTTAGTCCTGCGGCATTTTTTTACCATTACTACAAAAACAAATCACAAAGATTTGTGATTTGACCTCTTATAAAAGCAGTAAAACTGTTAATAGTATTATTAACTTTTCACGGATACAGATACTTCCCTCTAGGATATCTGTGGGGCTGTTGGTCTGGTGGTTGATGTCGTGGATTCAATTCCAATCCAGGACAAATATTGTGTGATTTGCATGATAATTTGTTTTGTACCTGGGGGTAAAATATCTATAAAATGTATGTAGTTAGCAACATGTAAGTAATATTTATTTCGAAATATTTGTGCCCAGTTGCCTGCAATAAGCGTGCTCCCTCTGATGTAAGGGTGACTAAAATTATACTGAGCCTTAATTGGGCATTTAAAACGCTACTGTCTGACCCTTCGAGTATAAAAGATGTGAGTATAAATTATATGTATATATATTTTACACAGAACTATGTCTTACTACACAACAAGTAGAAAAACATTGTAGAAAATAATCTCAATTTACTTAGTTCAAATAATGATATGGCTTCTTTTTTAATCGCAGAAGCTAAAACCAGGCTCACCGCTGTTAGTCAAAGCAATTCTTACAAAACAGCACTCCTAAACATGACATAAACAACAACAACCAACAAACGTTTCTATGCGGTCACCAATCCTCTTACAAAGTTCTTCAGAATTGTGTTTAATATGAAAGTCACTACCCTGCAAATTTTACTCTTTGTTGAGCTTATAAATAAGACTGAGGCTAGAATTATGTTGAGGTAGACAGTAAACATTTTTTAGCATGGTATTAGATAGAAAAATACCGTTTGTGTCGACTTGTAACAACATACGAAAATATTACAGGGCTTAGGTAATAAATATGACTAAACACTTGAATATAATATATCACAAGATTGTGGTTAAGACGGATACACACACTCATGTTGTTATCCTTGAAGTGTTGAACTCCAACATTTTATCATTAGTGCCATTTCTACGGATGTCAAAAGTCAGAGTTAATCAGCTCTTAAAATAGATGTTTGTCCCCATTTAGAAACAAAAAAAAGCATCAGGCATTCCCTCTGCTTCTTTTTGTTTTTAATATAAAAAAAATCTTATAGAGGAATTTGAAAATTTTTACTTTAATTTTATTTTAAAAATAATTCTTCTTTCCTTAATTTTCCACCTTTAGGGTTGGTAACTTGGAATGAGACTTAAAGAAAAGTAGGGGTATACTTGGTCCCATTTCTAAGTAAATATAACTCCAAGTCTATGACGGATTTTCTTTTTTTGTTTATTACCTCAGAACGAAGGTTAAAATACGAAAAGAAATAAAACCACATTAACAATCTACACTTTTTTCTGAAGACCCTAAAAATACTTCACTGGAAGGATATATACATAATTTGTTTTGTTTATTATACAACTTTATGCATTTGTATACATCGGCGGACTTGGACAGCCAACCTTTGGCTGGTGTAGAAATCTGTTAAGTTAGGTGCACTGAGGTTACAGTTATAATAGTTGTTAAAAAGTCTAAACTAACATATGTATTATAATATACATACAATACACATATAATATACAATTACACACACATACATAAATATACGTAAATAATTATATCACATGTTATTGCGCAACAAATACAATTTTGTTGAACCTACGTATGTATTTTTTAGACTGTCGTCCTGCTACATAACTTGGTTAAAACACTTGAGAAAATAATTTAGTGGCTTTATTGTAGTAGCGTCTCTTAAATATTATAGAACTAAAATACGTGTAGGTATAGATCCTTTCGAACAACTGCAGTATCAGTCACGTTTTCTCATCCGTATCTTCTTTTGTTTCATCTCAATTGATCACTTTTCAAAGAAGTGTTAGCACTAGCCACACGGCTAGCCATAAACCATTTTGCGATATAACGCACTGCGCTGATCCCAAATAAAAGTGCGAACAATCACTTCAAAAAATTATGAATAACAAACTAAATACAAAAAAATATATTCAACAGGAAGTTAAAAGAAAAACAGTGTTCTTATTTTAAACTTGAATGCCAAAACTGTTTATACAATACATTCTATTATATCATCAAATAAATACATTTTACGACCTTTCAATGTTATTATTTAACCACGGTTCCCTAATTTTATTAGTCAAACCAAAAAGAATAAGTATTAAAGAGATCAACATAAAACTTCAACATTTCTCCCCTTGATGTACCTTTAAGTCCGTATTTGCATTTTCTACGTCTTAGACTAAAGCCGGTTTTTGAACTGCATAAATCTAGTAAAATCCAGTAAGATACGGATTTCGATAGTCGTTATCCAGCGAGTAATACTTCAGTTTACGCCTTTTGTGTAAACTTTGCTTTTATGTTGTTAACTAAGAAATTATGTCATATTTTTTTTTATGAATTTAATCAAATTATATAAATTATCGACTTATTATTTGTATAACGTAATAAGTGGAAGATTGAGAAACTTGTAATACCTAACACAAATGCTGTCAAGACGCTTTATTTGACTGAAAAGAACAGTTATTCTGGAAACTATCGTGACTTGTGTGGTTATTAGTTATATGGTATTCGGTATTTTATACTTTAATTTCTTTTTGTATACATAATTATATTACATTTTTAACGAATCGCATCACTTGTGGTCACACCACGACTTAATGACAAGCTAATTGACAAAATATTTTACAATTATCGCACTAGGAAAATATCCTGTGTCGCGGGGGACTTTACAAACATAAATGAACCACCCAGACTTAGAACAATAATTTGTAAAACACAGAAAATATTGTCCAATGTGGGAATCGAACCCACAACACTCAGCGCAGTGGTGGCGAGGCGACCGCAATGACTACGCCATCCGTAGTCAATATTCCAATATAGTTCTTAAAATTCCGTTTTAAGAACTAATTATCTCAACTTCAACTTTTGGTTAATGGCTTTGTGGTAGAATGTAACCACAATTTCGCCAATGTCATGTATTTGAAAGACAAACTGTCAAAGGATTTTATGTAGAGCTGTGGTAGAGCCAAAAAAAAATTTTGAGAATGAAAACTAATTATCTCTTTCTTTGATTCATTTAAAATTAGAAATTAGGAGGCACCATTTTGTTAACTGTCAAAAAATAATTGTTTTTACAGTCAGGCGCCAACTGTTCGCGTAAGCTATATTTTCTTTATGGTGATTACCGCATGGGGTAGAAATGCAAATTGCTGATAAGAGGATTGTATTGTTTATTTTAGAATACTTAAAAATAAGTATCTAAGTTACCAGAATTCTGTTGAAGTCACGATAAAGTAATAAAAGTTAATAACTCTAGCTTATAGTTTGAGTTTTGGTGCTATTTATCTTAAACTTTCTGGAAATTCTAATTTATGTTCTAAGGCATAAAGCTTAAACCGGCTCTAACCGGATTTCACCGGCCAGAGCCGGCACCGGGCCAATCAGTGAAACCTAATCTTGCTAAGTTGGGATAAGCTTATAACGTTATTACTAACACTTATTATAAAGTCTAAATAAAAGGTAACGGACGAATTATGAAAACCTGTTATTTTTAGGGTTTTTGTAGGGAAAATTAAAAAGATAAGAGATAAAAGCATTTAAGGAACCATTTCAATAGTATTCTATATAACCCAGTGTAATATATATATATAAAATATAAATAACTAATAACAATGAAGCTTTATAGTTGAAAATAGTACGCCTATTCTAAGATGACAGCGAACAGATTAGAATTGAAAATCATAGGTTTTAGCACGCCTTTTTTTTGACGACGGGGTGGGAAATCCCTTAGGATCTCCTGCTCCTCGGGGACTCAGGAGCCAGGAGTATGTGGTGATTCCACTGAAAACCACCCGACGGCCGGCCTCAGGTGTCCTACTCTGGGAGGACCCGGACCATGTTATATCAGGTCCTCCCAGAATTAACACCATGCCTAATCAGGCCCTATCTTTGGCATACAAATGACATCTGTATGTTTCATATTTATGCCTAAACAGCCGAGTTATTTTAAAGTTATTGAGCACTACGAATTGGAAAGGACTCTGGTAATAAAAAAGTGACTAGAAATCATTAGAATCTATTTGTTGCCGTCACATATAAGAACAAACACGGCGTGGTTCGCACGTTTAGAAGGCCCAAATTTAATACATTCAAGCACATACACATTTCAGTTAACAACTTAATACCGTAAAATACTGTACAGAGTAGTTTTAACATAGCCTTACATTGAGATTGTCATATAATTGCCATATATATGCCTACTAGATCAGCTTATTCTGTATGTTGGACTCTTTATTGAGTTAAACGAGTACGTTTGACAGTATTGAATCTCTTTTGACAGTAGTCAATAGAGATTAAATTTGCCTGCCGCCCAAAATACAACTTGCCGACTTTTCTGTTACGTGACTTTTCAAGTAATTAGCACTTCAAACTCAGAAGTTTAGAAGCGGCGGTAGCCTGTTGGTTTAAGCATTGGACTGGCGATCAAGAGGTCGCGGGTTCGAATCCTGACCAGTACACTACCGACGTATACCCACTCCTAACACAAACAATTTAGCTTAGCTGGAGGGGTTAACGGGAATACTAGTAATTTCGGTTGCTAGTAAGGCTTTAAAAAAAAAAACCACTTGTCGAGTTGACATATTCCAAAACTATTAATCTAGGACACCTTAGGATACCGTAGGCAAAGTACATTAGGAAATAACCCTGAACAAGAATATAATCCAAACAAATTTTGACAGCAATCAAAATTAAGCGTCAATATTGTATGGTCACATCATTACTTGAATTATTTATTTATTTTTGTTAGTACCAAAAACGTCTATATAAAATATAAAAATGAAATGAAAAATGTAAAGAAAAAAAAATGATTATGTGTATTTTCGAAAGCTATTTTATAATATTTTGACTATACATAAAGTTAACTAAAGTCCTTCCTATGAAAACTGTATAAGAAAATATTATCAAGTTTTTGAATTCGTGACTATCCTTGCATCCTATGCGATATTCGAGAAATATGCACTGCTGCTACATGACCCATGCCGTTCAATTTAGTTTGCTCAGTTGGCAAAAACACGCATAAATTTATGCCCAAAATTACTTGTTCATGCTACTGCAAATTGGCTCTATTATGGGTAAAAGGGAACATACTGTTTGCTTGGACAAATTGAAAAGTCAAGTGAAAAGAAAAAAAAAACCAACAACTGTTTGTGTGAAACTTGCAAAAATAGGAGAAAATAATTGTTTTTTTTTTTAGTAGACATCTCCCGCATTAGGAATACATCCTGTGTCGCGGGGGACCTTACAAACATACATGAAATGGACACAAAAAACACCCGACTTACACACTTAACAATTTGTGGAAAACACAAGGTGTCGTCCCATGTGGGGCTCGGACCCACAACAATCAGCGTTGTAGTGAGGGCGTGTCGACCGCTTAAACCACTACGCTATCCGTGCAGTTGTTATTTCAAACACTAAGTTTAAAACATAGAAAAATCATAGATTTTGTCATACACTGAGACATCAATAAAGCACATAAAATAAATGTGATGTAACACAAAAAAACACAAAAGAATTAAAAGTTCGGCTTTGGCTGCTTACATATTTTTAAAGCGTCTCAACGCATTATTAAAAGTTATCTTAAATCACATTTCTTATCTGGAATAAAAAGAAGAATCTGGATGAATTCATATACTTCTTCTCTTCTTGAAAATATTTTGTGTAAGTTAAAAAAATAATCATTGTTGTAAAAAATTATTCAAAGATATTTATAAAAATATAGTTACTATATTATGAGAAAAAGAAAAAACCTTTACTTTTACACGATAAAATGATTTTTCTTTTTGATTTAAAAAAAAAATCTACTTTTTATTTCGGTTAGTTAAAAAATCGTGTTAACTATTTTTTTTGCTTTTTTAGTTATAATTGATGATTACTTTCTCATTAACACTAAAAAGTTACACATATGCTTCAGCACATGAATCTTAGGATGTAGCATAACTACCGTATTTTTAGGTATGGAGAAAGCCGCTAATCCTGAAGATCCTGATCAGGACAATCGGCCAAATTTATCAAATTATTGTATTGTCGTCGGTCCTTGATAAGTTTGCGAAGTTTCAATGTAATTCGACGTTTCGAAGTGGGTCAAAATCTCGTTCGAAGATTAAGATTTAACTTGAAATATTCATATTTTATTTACGTGAAAAGACTTACGTACTTATAGGTAAAAAAAATACACGTACATGGTCATCAACTTAAAATTCTATTATATGATATACTAAATTGGTGTACAATAAAGCTTATTCTATTCTACTCTATTCTAAGATATAATTTTGTAATTGATTGAAATACAACAGATTTGTACAAAAACACATAAGGAAGCAATGTGGTCTACCAAACAATAAATTCAGAGCTTTGTGCCGTCGTCTGCGGCCCAGATTTGGCGTAATCCCTCAGTTTTGGCTAATGGCCTCGTTGCACATATGAACGCTGTTTGAATATAATAGTATTTTTTTTTACGTTATATCCATACGTTTTTTGGTATTCTCTTCTTTATTTAGTGAGAGCATTATTTATTTCAACCAATATCTTACATAAGGAAGAAAAAGAAATCTACCCAAATTTTCCAAAAATGTTTCATCAGAGATCTGTTCACACACTTATGTATTCCTGAAGGGGTAGACAGCGGCTTATTGAACAACTATATTTCGGCACCTTTCAGTTAGTTCCACGTACGTAATAAGGGGCAAACTTACTGCCCATAACCGGCCAGTATGGCAATTAAAGATAGGAAAATTGGAAGAAATGAAAGAGGTATGCAGAAACAGATACTGAAAATAAAGGGGCGATTACGTAGCTCAATCAGGTTCTGAGGAGGGGGGGGGGGGAGGCCGTAACTCTCTTGAGTTGCAGGTTTCAATGAGCAGCGGTAGTCACTTACCATCAGGTGAGCCATCTGTTAGTTTGCTCTGATTACCAGTTTTACTCCCTGATTGTTCTTTGACTGAGTGCCTCTACCAACAGAATTGATTTACGTAATACATAGTAATAAAACACATATTGTAATTTAGTGATATAAAGATACTTTTTTCGGCTTGGTTTCATTTTCTTTCCAAATGTGGTTATAAATTTGAACAGGATACCCTATTGTCTAAAGTTACTAAGTTCCAAATCAGTAAAGGTTGTCTAAATTAATTTATAACCATTCTTTATTAGAATAAATTGTTAAAGTTAGCTAATACCTGTGCCAAACATACTTTGAGAATCCAAAGCCCTGCAAAATGTAAACAAAGTTAATAAATATTCTAACAAGCTTTGTGCCAGCTTCCAGGATGCTAGGATGACCTATAAACAAGCTGTCATAAAGTTGTTTTTTATTTCACTTTTAGTTGAGAAACGGAAAAGGAAGGCATGAGCATGCATATGAGAAATTTTGTATGTGTAGGTTAGTATTAAAAGATGGTACTAAGGTTTTTGTAGTGGAGTATTTGTCTTGTCTCGTGATCTTGAGATTTTATTTCTGATAGGGACGGAAGGCAATAAATAGTACGGAAGTTTTTCAGTCCTGATTATTTAGATTACTTATAAAAAGACTGTTTGACATTTTCAAGCTGTATTCCTGAAACAAATATTGTTTTTTGAAGGATCTATTCTGGAAGATCCGTGTTTTAATGGATTAGTAATAAGGAGTGTTACCACCTCTATTCATCCCGTGGTTGTCGTAAGAGTCGACTAAGGAAGCAAACTAAGCATGACAACAACAGTAATAGAAAAGGAAAACTTGAAACAAACCCTATACCAATGCATCTGGCTAGCGTGGTATAATAGACCAAAACCTCCTTTCTAAAGGGTCCTTTGTCCTTACACGTCCCATGTACTTTGCGAGCTTAGTTTGCGAAGTATGTAGTAAAAGAGCAAAGTATAGGAATTCTTTACTTCTTTCCTTTGATATTTTCTTATTTTATTATCTTTCTTGACATAGTTCATGAGTAGCATACCTTTAAGCGCCGCGCCGCGCCATCTGTAATTTACTTCTAAGTTTATGGATACTGCATCGATTCCGACCATCTCAAAGATCTTTACCTACAATAAAAGCGGCAGTCTGGTTTTTTACAGTTACTTATTTAGTTATCGGTAACATTTTTACGTTTTTTATCGATTGTTTTCAATTGACTTGCTCCGATCGTAGTCATGTATAGACTCTCTCGGGAAATCAAAGTAATTTCTTCTCGAATAGTGCCAGAGATTGAGACCTGTAGGCTTTAATTTATATGTATTGCTGATTTATTTATTACACAATATTATGTTTCACTTTTACATTGTACATCTAAGCTTTAATTACATTGGAATTACATAATATTATTATAGTTATCACGATAGACTAACTTTTAATAATGTGTTTTAAATAATTGCAATCTTTAATATTAAATTTAAAAAATAACTTTAATTTCAAATACTAAAAAGATCTTAAAACTATATTTTTACGTTTTGAACAGTAAAAACCCAATGCTCTTGCTATCCAGATGGTGTAGGTGCTTTCTGGACACATTTGTTTTGATAAGCACTTCCTTGTTAATTGGATTGGCTGGAACTATACCTACGTAATGGTGCCATCATTGTGGTGACTGCTCAGATGGCGGAATATTCGGAATGGGTTAGCGAGTGTCATAATTTAGGTAATTGGTAATGGTTCCTGTGGGTAGTCATACTACTAGTGCCGCTAATCCCTCAGAATCTTTTACCATATTTCCATAACCAGAAAATTTAATAGTTACCACACAATATACACAATTACTTTTAATATATCTTGAAAATAAAATGAAAAATTCAAACAAGTAAATTAATATATTTGACTTGTTTTATTTTTTGTGAACATGATATGTAAAATTGAATATTATTTATAGTTGACAAAATTCGCAAAAAAAAAACAGAAGAGGGTGATATTTATTTATTTATACATCATACACTTTTGGTGCATTAGCGAACTTAATGCCTAAGGCATTCTCTACCAGTCAAGTTTTGGATAATACAGACAGAACAGGAAGTAGGTGCATTTTGGTTAGAATTTGTTTGAATTTATAATATCAAATACTCGACATAAACCTATCATATACTACAACCCATACATATTATACATACGTACATACATTTACTTAAACACTTATAAACTTACTTAAATACATACATACCTAAATAAATACCATTAATAATAGTAGATGACAATCATTCTGCCAGATCTAATATTCTATTTTTAAAAACGTATCTATATCAATATAAAGTGTTAGTTTTATTTATTCTGATATAAATACTATATACTAAACTATCTATACTACTGATACTATACTATCTGATATTAAACTATAAGTTTTTAGTGTCAATACGATTTTGTAAATCCCTTATTTCATATACTATCGATTCGGTTATAATCCCAGGTACATGTAGGTGGGAATTAGGCAAATGCAAACGGATTTAGCGTCCGAATCTGAACGTCGCAGCTGTGCAGGTGTGTATTACATTTATGTATGTATTGCTACATTTGAATATATCCGTTTATAGTTTCAAATACAAGTGTTAGTTTTAACAGATATAATTGCCAATGACGAATGATAGAGTAGAATGGAAAACAAAATACACACTGCACCGACCATAAATAATATTGGGATAGTGGTAAACAGGTGATGATGATGGTGAATTTTGAAGTGCAGCACTTCTAATCCTATTTGCCCTGGGAGAGCCATGCTTTGGTACATACCGGGTGGTCTTAGCCGGAGTGATTAAATACCCTCATAAGCCATCGCTGTCTAGCAATCTCTTTGTTGTTATTTACCCAGATCTCATTTTGGAAGGGCGACAACACTTTGTATCTCTTGAGCTGATGCCCATGTCCAAATTAAAAATTGATTATTGACAACACTATCAAAAAAGGGTGGTAGTTGCTTACATTATAGGTATCATCAACAGCCTTAAAAAGTCCACTGCGTGACATCAGCCTCTCCTTAGAAAGGAGGTTTTGGCCTGGTTTACCACGCTGGTATAGGGTTTTTGTAAAGATTTCCTTCTATTTGCAATGCTGTTCTCCTTCATAGTTTGCTCTCTTAGTCGGCTCTTCCGACACCCTCGGGATGAATAGGTGTGATGACACTCCGTATTCTTAATCCGTCACCACACGGAAAATTATAGGGATTGTAAACAATGGATCAAAAAAAACATTTTGTTATTGATTTTATAACATTAATTATTAATTTTATTTCTAAAAACCCCCCTGCTCATTTGCTACCGTCAACAAAAAATAAAACACAGCGTGTGTTGTATTTCACATAGGTTTTATGTGTAGTAATCTGAATAGCACTGAAGATTTTTTCTATGGTTGTTTAAATGCATCATGCTAAGGAGCAAATCGGTGACTGTAACGCATCTCAAACTTGGGACTAAGGCTTTTTCAAACTAAATGCCATGAGAGAGTACGAGACAGAGAAGACGTATAGAAGAAGAAGAAAGTAGGAATAGAATGAAAATGATTCTTAGGGAGAGTGAGGGGAATTTTATTTTTAAAAATATTCTTATTGAAACAAAACTCGCCAGAACAATGCAGAGCTTAAATTATTTCGTAATTAAATGTAACTAACTTAAATGGTTTCTAAACAAACCTTAGTGATAGCTAATTCAAGTTATTTAATACACATTATAAACCTACTATTCAACCAACATACTTTAATATTTTCGTACCCTAGTTATGTGTGCCGAAGACCCGAGGTTATGTTTGAATGTGTATACTGTATAATAGCGTAACAAAATTCAGAAACATGTTTTGCAAGTGCAAAAACACAAATATACAATGTAAAGTATAATATTGAGAAGTTACTGTAAATAATCCTATTTTCTGAACAAAATTGGATCGATCGTTTCAATGTCTGATCTGTTGCCTAGTGGTTAGCGACCCTCACTGCTAAGTCGGAATTCGTAAGTTTGATTCCTACTCACGACAAATAATTGTATGCTGATCACGATCATTTGTTCTGAGTCCAGTTGTAATTTATCCATAATTTGTCATCATCATCTGCCTACCCTTTTCCCAATTTTATTTGGGGTCGGCGCAGTATGTATGATTTTTCCATTCTACTCTGTCATGCGTCATCTCACTGTTTACTCCCTTAATAGCCATATCCTCCCTGACGCAGTCCATCCACCTCTTCTTCGGTCTGCCTCTTCTCTTGTACCCTTCAACTCTCATACCTAAAACTTTCTTCGCCACATTTTCCTCATCCCTCCGCATGACATGTCCATACCAAGATAACCTATTACTTCTTAACTTTTCATCCAGTGGCGCTACTTACCATAATATGTATATATTTAAAATTAAATAAATATGTTTGCCAATAGTCTGGTTACCATACCTAGTTTAGAATCAGACTGTTATATGTGAGATGTGTTAAGTTACGACATATAGTTAATACTACATTGATTGCTGCTGGTATCTTCAGGTAACAGCACTATGCTTCCATTTATGAACTACAAGATGCTCGTAAAGACTTAGTTAAATTTAACAAATGTTCAGAGAACTAATTAAAATTACATTCGCCTTTAATACAAAAGTGTCTGTTATAAAACTAATTAACGTATGGCTTCATAATCTCACACAGAGTAGCATTACATATGCTGTCACTGTCAGTACGAGTACAGAGAAGGCTAACACTTGAATATTTATGGGCGTGTTGTCTCACTGCGACGCAACACATTCAACCAAAATTATTTATGAATGTATCATTTGCTTTATTGCTTCTGTGTAGCTAGGAGATGTTCATTACATTTCGAATAATGTTTATCGTGCCTTCACTTTAATTCAGTAACGCCGTAACAATAACTTGACACATCTCGACAAACTTTGGTCCCAAGAGTGATAAAATATACTGACATATTTTTAAATCACAGAAAATATTACACTCGGATATAGAACAAGTGACAGTGATTTGTCCTGGGTGGGAATCAAACCCTCAACATCTGACTTCGCATTCAGTACCAAAAACCATTAGAAGAACAGGCTAGTCACTTAATGTAATAAGCAATCATCAGTAATTTTTTTTGGTGACTTGGTGGAAAATTCCTTCGCATCTCCATCTCCCTTAGGATACAGCAGCCGACGACCATCACTAGGGAGGACCCTAGCTATGTGATTATGTTTGTAAAGTCCCCCGCAACACAGGATGTATTCCTAATGCGGGAGCTGCTTTTCAAAAACTCAAGAAGAAACCGTAAGAAAACTCTTAATACAAATCCTCCATTTTGTTTTGAGCACCATCTTGTCTGCTAGGTTAAACTTACTAAAAGTTCGCTTTTGTCAGCCGAGACAATGTTAGCGTTATCACTACAGTGTTTACACCAACTTCGCCATTATCAAAACTTGTTAACTGACATTCTTGCTCGTATTGTTTCGGACGTGACGTAAATATTAATTCTCTGCTACTTGAATATTCTCAATATATTGAATGAGAAACTTTGTTCTCGTTTTGAATCATACGTCAGTCGATCAACTTATGATTTTGACATAATTCTGTGTCCCTTTTTGCAATTTCTAAATATTCTGTGTAGATGAAACGTGCTTTTTGACACGCAAAAAGCGAATAAAATAAAATAAAAAACTAAAAATAAACCAGTATCCAGGTCCATGTGGTGAAAGATTAAGAATACAGAGTGTCACTACTCCTATTCATCCCGCGGGTGTCGTAAGAGCCGACTAAAGGGAACAAACTACACAGGACAACAGCACTGCGAAGAGAAGGAAAACTTGAAACAGACTCTATACCAACCCGTCTGGCCAGCGTGGTATGGTAGGCCAAAATCTCCCTTCTAAGGAGAGCAGCAGTGTCCAGCAGTGGACGATTAAAGGCTGTTGATATGATGTGTGATGTGATTCTGCCAATGACTTCATCATGAAATCATCCTTATATCCATTATCCATTAATCTATAATTTATGGAACTCGTCAGAACAAGGAGACAAAACCAAAACTAAAGGACATAAAACCATTAAAATACAATGTCCAATTTTATACTCTAGCACATACTCGTAATATGAATTTTCAAATTCATTTCAAACTCGATAACGTGGAATCAACGAGAAATATCATCCTTTCAACTAAACTACTTAACTTACTTTTGGAAGTGGCGGTAGTCTAGTGGTTAAGGCATTGGACTTGCGTTCAAGAGGCCGTGGCTTCGAACCCTGACCAGTACACTACCGACGTCAACCCACTCCTAACACAAGCAATTTATGTTAGCGGGAGGGGTTAACGGGAATACTAGTAATTTAGATTGCTAAAAGACCTTTAAAAAACCGGGCAAATGTGACGGGCCTATTGATCTAGTGGTTAGTGACCCTGACTGCTAAACCGGAGGTCGTGGGTTCGATTCCCACCCAGAAAAAATTTTGTGCGATAAGCATGATCTGTATCTAGGTGTAATTTATCTATAATATGTATGCATTTAAAAATATATAAGTATGTTTATCAGCAGTCTGGTTACCATAGTTTGGGATCAGAAGGCCGTGTGTGAAATTTGTGAGGAATATTATTGAAAAAAGGATTTCAAATTCATTTTAAACTTGATAACATGAAATCAAAGAGAAATATCATCCTTTCAACTAAAATACCTTTAAGATGTTGCTAAACAAAAGTCTTAAGCCCAATTTCCTCAAAATAATGCTTTTCGTTTCAACAATCAAAAGCCTATCAAAGGCATTACTTACGGATATTAAGATGCCATCTGTAAAACTTCGAATGGATTCCTTCACTCAATTCCCTTGCAATCCCTTCAATCACAATCATGAGCCTTCTTGTTTTATTTATGAAAAGTAAATGTACTTGTATATGTTATTCAACGTATGTAAAAGTCAGAATGTATGATGTTTGGTGTAAGATGTAAGAGGAAGGCTAGTTTTTTTTTTTAAGTTAAATTAGTATGTACAATTAAATAAGGTGTTTCGTTCATTGTTTTTTAATACTAGTTCTTAGAAAACTCTATCGCATATATCATGGAGAGTGCTTCGAGGAATTGTTCGGACTAATACCACGTTCCGTAATCGTTCCACACAGCAAAATTGTCATCCTCATTACCTGGATAGTTTTCGCTCCACTTCTGTCAACACTTTTTGCCCCGCGCAACCAACTTATCAACAACGTTATCATCTGCGGTATTTCCGGACCGCTACGACCTTTAAGAAAAGAGCGTATTCCTTCCTCTGACATTAAAAAAAACACAGCTCATGTTAGTTCAAGCAGTGGTTACAGAAGCCTATCAAGACTTACAGTTGTACCATTTCTGTTCTATTGAAATTGCTAAACATGTAAGCCTCCTCTGTGAACCAGGATATCCTATAACCACTTTTTCAATTCTTGCCCTACAATTGTTGTTTATATGCTTCTGTTTGAAGAGTTTGCTTACCTTTGTCAATAAGAATATATGTTTTTATGGCTTAGGCGGAAACGATATATCACCTTATGGTAAGTGACTGCTACTGCCCATGGACGCCTCCAACTCATAAGTCACACAGTCAACAGAAGTGACCTTTGATCTCTTTCCCTCAGAATCCAGTAGAAAACTGCCCCTTTTATGGGCTCTGGTAACCTCACTCACTCGGTGAAAAGTAAAGTATATAACAACGGCTTTCTATGAAACCCTCGTATCACACCGGTTAATATTTTCAATTCTTAAGTAGGCATTTCTCAACATACTTCAGCACTAGCATCATCAGCCTATCGCAGCCCACTGCTGGACAGAGGCCTTTCTCATTGCACGCCACTTAGATTTTCGGCTTCTCATAAACAAAAAAAAATAACATTACATTGTTCCAAACGACTTAAAACATGACTTTCCCTGTCATTCAAAACATTTTAGAACAAACTTATGCAGCATTAGACCCACACACTGCGTAGGCAATTCAAGATATAATTTCCCAAGTACTTCTAACGCGATTGGATTGGCAACACCTCGCTAGCGCCTTTATCCCACGCCTTTCATACATAATTCAGACAACCGTCTCCCGCCTAATGTATTAGAACCGTAACTAAATATTTATATGTGAATCCGCCAATTTACTAATGAATTTCAGTAGTGCAGCATAATTGTGGTACATCAAATATCATGATTTATTCAGTGTAATTTGTATGAAAGAGTGTAGGAAACAGTAGAATACTTGCTTGTCATGTATTCTACTGTTTATTATGAACATAAATAGTTACTAAGAACAAAGTATTAGCGAGAATAAAAAAGAACAGTTAGTGAAAATATCATCCAGCATTTTTTTCTGAGAAATTCTCATACATCAAATAAGATTTTAATGAAATAAAATATTGGAAAACTTGATGGGGAAAAGTTTACAGTGCTTTTTTATTTAAGTAAATATCGAAATACTTGAATGGGTATATACTGGATTAAATGAGCACGATCCAGTTTTCTGTTGAGGACAAAGCCAGGTGCAATAGTTGAAAATATCCAAGTAATCATTTCATGGTAAGCTTGAGAAATATCTTAAGAGGCGTATTGTTAGTGGTTGTGCCAAGACCTGATGCAGTAGTGTTGTTCCTCTACACGGCCTAGCGGCCCACCGCTGCCCAACAGTTCTGCCTACTGGCCGCTCGTCTGTAGTACGTTTCTTCGTTTCACCGTATGTGGAAGTCGCCACTACCCCCTTAACGGTTATCCTTCCAATACCAGAGGTCGATATAAGATGAGTCAGCTGTCTATGCTCTGTCATGGAGCGTGCGTGCGTTGAAGTCCCCACTGAGTTGGGGTGGTGGCTGCGTAGACGGGATGTCTTTTATTTCAGTTCTTAACTCTTGAATAAACTAAGGCTTTAGTGCTTATTACTATAGCTTAAATTGTATGTTTTTGGACAATTTTTCTCTTATTTATAAAATGCAGAAGTGCATATTTATTTTGTATTATGTGTACTATTATTGTAAATAGACGTAAAGTTTAGCAAAGTTCATGGAAGCTCAGTTGCAGTGGCTAGTGATCTAGATTGTTGAGCAAGAGGTTTTCAGTTCTAATCCCTCCCAAGGAAAAATGGTCGTGTGATACACAATCATTAGTTTATTGCCTGGGTTTAATTTATCTATAATATATTAGTTAAGGATTAAGAATACGGAATGTCACTAACCCAATTCATCCCGTGGGTGTCGTAAGAGTCGACTAAGGGCGCAAAACAACGCAGGACACCAGCTCTGCAAAAAGAAGGACAACTTGTCACAAACCCTACACCAACCCGTCTAGCCAGCGTGGTATAGTAGGCCAAAACCTCCTTTCTAAGGAGAGGCCTATGTTTAGCAGTGGACTATTACAGGCTGTTAATGTGTGATGTGATGATAATCGTTATGTAAAGGTCTGTTCATTAGCAGTCTGATTACTATAACACAGTCCATGCCTAATTTTAAAATGAGATGGCTATTTGAGAGGTGTTTCAAATATTTTTAGAGAGACAACAATATCCTTCCTACATTAAGTACTTTTAACATGATTTATAATAGTTTGAAAGTTATTAATTAAAACATCAGGTATGTTTCAGCGCTTTCACGAGCCATAAAGTTAAAACTTGCTACTTTAAAATTAACTTTATTACCAAATTTTGGAATTACTTTCATACTAACTTACTAGTATTTACTTCTACAATGCATTTTTTTCAAGTAATTGGTTAAAATTAAACCGAATGATTATAGGGGTAAGACTCAAAGGTGCAACAATGCACCAGAGATCTTACGTTGCAGGTATCCATGGGCGGTGGTAGTCACGTAGTCACTCACTGGTAAAAAAAACCAGACCTTTGAACATTATCCTTTCATGTATAATGTAAGGAATAATTTTCGTTCATCCCTTGCATATGTCATACGCATAAGAGAGTTTTTTGTCCCGCATCGATCAGATAAAATATGTTAATTTAGCATATCGCTTCCATTTCGTTAAGCAAAAACATACAGCAGGCAAACAGATGGCCAAGGCTCCTACGTCAATGAGAGCCTAAATACGCAACAGTTTGTACAGGAAAATACTTTGATGGAAGCCTTTATAACAACCTTTCATAATAATATTCTCGTTTAAAGAATAAATTTTAGAAATTTTCGTGAGAATTCTTACACTCTCAAAGTTTTATAAAATATTTCTTGAAAATAATAACCTCTACGTAAGTGCTACGTCATCTACGAAATGGCTACGGTGCTACTTCGTAGGGAAAAGTAAAAGATTCATATATGAAGGATACTGAGAATCTGAAAGTGTTATACAGTTTCCTGAATATTATTTTCTAAGAAAGGTTATAGAATGTCTAGGTGATATATTTTTCTTTTACCACAACTCCATCCATTTCCACAACTCCAGGCTCCATCTAAAAGGAGAGTTATGAAGTGTAGATTTATTTTATTTAAATGCCGACATTGCAATTTAACAAATAGTTTATTCTCATACCACATCAACATGGCTCTTCAACGTATAATTGGTTTTTTCATGATCATCTTTTCAGTTTTCGGAATTGGAATTCGACTGCACGGAAGACTTTGTGGTTTAAGCAGTCACCTCGTCGCTTTCTACTGTTAAAATTTATATAATCTCCTTGTAAAATACTGCCTCGGGGAGGACGTTAAGCCGTCAGTCCCGGTTCCCATATGAACAATCGTTACAGATAATTGGCGCTCAAAAAAGAAAATCCGAAAACAGTATTTCTACCGAACTTAGATATCGCCAACTACTTAGGTTATGGAGGTCTGATAGCAGTCACTCGACGTAAAAAAATCTAAGTTCACCGTATCGTTGTAGACTTAAATCCGACCCCAACCTAGTATTGAGAAAAAGGCTCGGAGGAAGAATTCTCATTGCAAAAATGTGTTTGGATCATAGCATTAAATAATAATACGAATACTTGCACTTTTGTGCAATTATACAGTGAATTTCAACTTAATTAATCCAGTAGATTCGAACCAAATTGGTTGTGACAACTTACATATGGATGTACGAGTTATCCTACAAAGAATCCGTTTCTCATTAGCGGTACAGGACCATAAATATATATTTAAAATATTTATTAAAAATTCTTAGAGCACTAATAGGATTGGTTCATTTTTCAATTTTCTTTTTATAATTTACTGCTGCATCTAAAGCAGATTTCTAAATTATATTTGATATTTATTTGCAGGCTAAGTACATACTTATATATTTCAGCATGTCATCAGTAAGTAATGAGCCCGAACTGCCAGTTGAGGATTTCGTTGTCAACTAAGAGACAAGGCACACGTGCTTTACTATTTGAACTGTCAGACCGTATTTCACTATATATTATAATATAAGGTCCTCTGCCACAACTGTCTGTCTTTCTGTATATCTGACTAACCGCGATAAACTCTAAGAATACCAAACAGATTTTAATCCGGTCTTCCCCAGTGGATAGAGTGATTCATAGAAACTGTTTTGGGTGTACAAATAATTAAAGTTTCGTACAAATTTGATGAAATATGAGAATACTGAAGGTTTCGGAAAAAATAATGTCGAATGGGACTAATGTATGCTACATAAACAATTTGCTATGGATTTATTCTTCTTATATTTTTTTAAGTTATATAACTTGAGGAGCTTGCGGCTAATTTTACTAAAATACATCTGACATTAATTCTCTACGTGCCATTTACAAGTTTCCACATGTAGGAAGAGGTCCGTGCTAATACATAAAATCGAATAACATGCAAAAATAAATAATGGTAATATGGTTTAATATGATATTAAAATCCTTTTTTTTTATTCACTCAAAGTGTAACAAAATTATAACATAAATTTTAAATACATAGCATTTTCTAAGCCATGTAGGTTTATAATGAATGCTAAACGTTTGTCTACACAACAAATGTATGTTATGTACAACAAATACAAAAAAGTAATAACATAAAAAAATTCTAATAAAAAACAAAGAAACTGACTTTTTGAAATCAGTTTAGTGGTTTAGGCATGAATGCGTAGCAAACAAACAAACAAACTCACTTTTACGTTTATAATATAAGTATAGATAAAGAAAATTCTGAGCCTTCTAATGTAATGGTGATCTTGATCCTTATACTAATAACATTAGAAACGAGATTTTTTTGGGGGATAGATGCATGGATATTTGTTTTATTATGTTACGTAACGAGCAGACCGGTCACTATATGGCAAGTGACTACCGCTACTGACACTAACATAGAGATAATATAAATAGAGGAAGCGAACTGTATATTTCTCTGTTAGTGGTAACGTACGGGTGGTAGACAAAGAAAGAAGGCTGTTTTGGTCTTTCACTTCTATTTGTTTTCTGCACTGATTGGCTGATACTGAAGAGGTCATTTAAAAGAGCTGATCAGAGACAAAGCAAAGAGAGATGCAAGACCCAAACAATCTTCTTTCTCTCTCTACCAACCGTATGCGATAGCGCCTTGGTCGCTTCCTCTACCATTAAACGCTCTTTGAACACTAGTCATGGAGTCGTCCTTTAAGTCCGCTATCCCTAGCATTAGAGGGGTTAGCAAAGAAAGAGTTACTTAACACTGGTTTTAAATGTCAAACAAATTTGGACTAAATTTGGTACAGAGATAGATTATTCATTATGAAATCAGACTCACTTGTATTTTTATTTTCCTATTTAATTTAATTTGGCCTGACCTGTTTTGCCTTATACCATAATTTGGCCGACCGAATTAAATTAAATAGTGGAAAATAAGTACAAGTGAGTTTGATTTCATAATGTATTTCAACAAGTTTTACGAAGTGCCGACAATCGAGAGTATAAATTATAGATAGATTATAGTCTGGAAATAAAACATAAGATACTTTAATAAAAAAATATGAAAAATTGAACAAACAATCGACATTAGCACTAGTGAAGCTTTTGGTAGAAGTTAATACTTCTACAAACAGAGATAAGTCTATTATATTTCACGATATTACAAACGACTTAACACGCAGGCTCAACCGCTTGTCAAACTAAACTGATATATCGAACTCCTGTGGAATTATAGGGATTATATTGTCAATATCGTTCCTCTATATGTTTTATTGCTATCCAGGGATTAATACCCAAGGGCTTTGGTTTTGGACGTGTCAGTGTATTTTTATGTACCTACATTTAGCAAGTGTATTTCCAAAGAAAGTTTTACATTATGTGCGTTTTTGGACAGAGCATGACCAGTTTTAGAAGTAATGGGGAATATTTTATACTTGCCATTACGAAATTCAGAGATCTATAAAATAAATTGCAATCACTAGTTACTGCGGCCAAACAAACCAAATCATTCTTAGTAAATTTAAATATCACACACGGTAAGGGTAAGGGTCAAAGAACATAATACTGATGAAGAACCGACAAATAAAAACGGTTGTAGAACACGTAGTTAAAGCGGGCATCAATCATTAGATTGATTGTTATCGCTCAGAAGTCCCTCCACCGAACGTAACTTTGACGTTTTACAGAGTTGTTCGGAAAGCTATTATAATAATATAAAAGAACTTTTATATGAGAATACTAAATTAAAATTTAATATCTACAGCGATAACACAGTGATAAAAATGTGTCATCTTCCATGACAGAGTTAGTACCAATAGTGTATGGCGGTATATAGCCAAACGAAAATATGAAAAAATATATACAATTTGTGGGTATATGAAGAAAATCCTAAGTCACGAATTCGATTACACAGCCAGTGTCATGTCACTTCACGTCGGCCTTTGAACACAGCCGATACAACCTAGTGTCGATATTTCAAGATTTTTTGTTACATCATTCTCCCGTTAACTTACATATTAATACTTTTATATAATAGAACAAGATTTTTTTTAAAGTTAGCGTAGAAACGTTACCGTTTTGCAGTAAGTTATAATAATTGCAGCTCTAATGGAACGAAAACACGATAACACAAAGCAGTATCTATGATTGGTTAAATAGCTTTCCTAAGTACTTATTCCGTCAACTATGGGGGGATTAATTTAATGTTCACTGGCATTAGGTTAATCGGCTTACTGAAACATGTTATCGTACGTGTATACTTGTATGCGATGCATGTGTAAATTCGTGAGTTTACAGATTTTATTTATTTAAATATATATATTTGTTTCATTGAAATTTAAAAAAGTTTGAAGTGATTTTAATATAGATAATGAATATCATATTTAGAGTTTCATTTTTAAGAAATGAGGGAGAAAATAACGCGAAATGTTTTTGCTTTTATAGTAGTAATGATGACTAGTAATGATGATTATTTTCTCATTAAGACTAAAAAGTAACAAGTAAGTAATTCGCATACGTAGCAAATAACGCTACTGTATTGTTGGGTATGAAAAAAACCGTTAATCCTGAAGATCCTAATAATGGGCCAAAATTATCAAATTATTGTATTCTCATCGGTCCTTGATGTGTATCCTTCAAAATTTCAATTTAATTCGAAATTTTGAAGTGAGTGAAGTGAGTGAAAGATTCCACTACATAGATACATACATACAGGTCAAGCTAATAAAAGCGTGTTAAAAATAAATAAAAATAAGAAGGGGAGAATAGGATTCTATTAAAAGAGGATTGTATATTTTATTTTGACTCTTGTAATCCATTGCAGGAATCCATTACCGGTGATAATCACTTATCATCAGGTGAGCCGTCTGCTTGCTTACCTCATATCCTAAAGAAAAATGTCATAGTAACGGTTTATAGCTAACTCTGGCTAGGGCTGCCACGTTACCGCATGAGGCATGTTCGCACATTGCCGTGTGGTTTATTTCTACGCTTCAATGCGTATAAGATGCAGATCTTTACTGCGGAAAGTTAGTGGTAGCAATCAAAGCATTCTATGCTATTGCATAACTAACAAAATTATACATATATAATTATAATTTGAAATAATTCATTGAAGATGTACATCATCATCTGCCTACCCTTTTCCCAATTTTATTTGGGGTCGGCGCAGTATGTATGATTTTTTCATTCTACTCTCTCTCCCTTATATTCTGAAAAAAAAAAAAATTCATTACGCTCTACAGATTCTACTTTCGTAATCTTGTAAGCACACAATTATACTTGCTGATATTTCTGGCAGTCGGCCTGTCAAAATATCATCATGGGAACCCTTGTCAAGCAGACGTGTCGGTAGACGTGATCCCGGCTTTGGTGTGACGGCTCGAATATTGGCTCAATTCTCTTAGTACTTTGGTTTTATTTTTGAAGGCTCATTTTGATTGTTAGTAATATTTAATAAAATTGAAATTATGCTTTGTTAACTTCCATTTACGATTTATATTTTCAGTTAAATCAATTGTACGCTGGAATTTTAATAATGACTGAAATATATGTAGACCCAGCCAGCGAAAATAGAGCCGCCGTCTCTCTCTCCTTAGGAAGGAGGTTTTGGCCTAATATACCAGCTGGCCAGACGGGTACTGGTCATCAAATATGTTGAAGCGTAAGCAATCATATAATGGTAAATATAATGTCTATACACTCAGAAATGCCGCCAATGTCAAGTTTTTTATCTTGTTTAGACTATCATTTCCAAGTCCAATCTTTTTGACTAGTTAACACAAACCTTATGAAACTAAACCTAATCTAACGTAGGTAGATTGCTCGGATGACGTAGTAGTTTAAGCGGTTGCCACGCCATTTCTTACAGTTCTGAACGTTGTGGGTTCGATCCCCACATGGGTCGACACTTTCTTGGATCCACAATTTTTTGTTCTGAGTCTAGGTGTTCTTTGTGTCCGTTTCATGTGTATTTATGAAGTGACCCGCTACACAGGACATATTGCTAGTGCGGGAGTCATCTATTTAAAAAAAAAAAAGAAGAGATGACCTAATCTTTTATATATCATAATATTTATCCAGATGTATAAAAAATTGAGATCTCTATGAAAACGAAACGCTCTACTCCACCTCTCTCTACCACGATCTACTCAACGCAATTCTTTCGTTGCCTTTCACTGAGTGAGTGAGGTTACCGGAACCCAAATCCCCCAAGGGCGGCAACGCACTTGTGACTTTTGAGTTGCAGGTGTCCATGGGCGGCGGTAGTTGCTGACCATCAGGTGACCCGTCGTTTGCCCCCTTTTACCATAAAAAAAAAATCCTACCTACTCCTAGCTAATATTCTGATAGTAGAGTTGTGTGTTTTTTATATAAATCAAATACATATATTACTATCAAAAAACGGTATAAACACATTACTACTACGTTCATATATTTATATCTCAAATACTTCAACGCTCGAATAACTTGCCGTACACCCACACTTACCTTCAATAATAACACTTACCTACATAAAAGACAATATTTCGCTAAAGCTAACCTTTTTTATCTTTGATGTTAAACTTGTATGCTAACATAATTCGTTCAAACACTTTGTAGAACAATTCGTTTTTTGATGTTTGCAGTACGTATTTGTTATTCGTAAAAGGAGGCGAAAAAATATATTGTTGTTATCGATAGAATAGAAAATGTATAATATCTGTCAATTCGACTGTTCGACAATTAGTGTGAACAAGAGTAATCTAGTTCTCTTGAGCCGGAGGTAAATTATTATTAACGTTATTATTCAATTTTCACAACGCTGCAAAGGTAGAATTAGCTCTAATTGTATTTCCAATATGTAATCTTACAAAACAACGTTCTTATTTTATGTAATAGACATAGAATATATATATGTACATAGAATAAGTCGTTTTGGTCGCTAGTAGAAACAAACTTACTCTAAAATTGTATTCAAAAAGAGTTTTGCCAAATATTTTTATCATTCCTTATCGTTAAGTTCAAAGAAATACTCAATTTTGAATCTACATAATCCCATATCATACAATATAAAGACTTCAAATACGCTATTGGAAGTCAATAGCTCCTTGTTTATGAAATGATTTGAATATAATCGAGATATTTATCAGCTTGACATATACAAGGTTGTAGCATTAATTATGGCGCGAGACAGAACTTAGCGGGTTTACTGATGTGACGATAGCGCTATACAAATAACACGTCCTTTAGATCCAACCATTAGATATGCTTTATTATTACAAAATAATGTTTTAAGCAAACCCAAATTAAAGGGAGGTTTTCTATTAGGTTATGTGTTTTATGTTTGTTACTATCAACAGCCTTTAATAGGCCACTGCTGGACATAGGCCTCTCCTTAGAAGGGAGGTTTTGGCGTACTATACCACGCTGGCGAGACGGATTGGTACGAGTATATGGTTTGTTACAAGTGTTCCTGTGTTGTAAAGGAAATTCCAACAATTTATGCGTATCATAATTTAAATATATGTCATTTAACTTTAACTTAATTAAGCTTTTTCAACTTAGTACAGATATCATTATATAATTTGAGTAAAATTAAACCAAATTCCAATTTGGTTGTTAGAAATAGAGTGCAATTTTGAATGATTAATTCCTAAAACACACGCCGGATTATTTTATTTTATAATTCTGAGGTTATATTTGTTAATTACTTTTACATATCCGTATTGTTTCAGGTGCAACAGCAAAGGAGCTCAATACAGTTTCGGAAAGGTATGTTTAAATATATAATCATTCATTCCACTTATATTAAATATTTTAAGCTTCATTCCGTGGATTATGTATACGGAGTGTCGCCACCCCTATCCCGTGGGTGTCGTAAGAGGCGACTAAGGGAGCAAACTACGCAGGACGACAGCACTGCAAAGGGAAGGAAAACTTGACACAAACCATATACCAACCCGTCTATCCAGCGTGATATAGTAGACCAAAACCTCCTTTTTAGGGAGAGGCCTATGTCCAGCAGTGGACTATTAAAAGCTGTGGATGATGATGATAATGAAGCTTCATTATCATTTGTGCAAGTTTCTGCTAATCAGTAAATTTCTTATAGTTTCTACACGTATTGAACGTACGTTGTGAGCACAACGTACGTTCAATACGTGTAGAAACATGTTGTGACCTACCTCTTACAATTAACAAAAGTGAAACTTTGTTACCCAGACAAGACGTTTGTACAACATGTTTGAACAAATTGTTTCTGTAAGATGTTTCTTCATCAATCAAGCTATACTGTTCGACAGTTTTTAGGATGCATGAAGTGAGTAGAGAGGCGTATAGAACAATAAGTTGTAAATGTGATTGATGGAAACAAACCTCTAATTATAAATTTATGGTATTTCGATTACATTTTAATCCATACTTACATTATAAATATGTAAGTGGATTTATTTGTTTGTTACGTTTTGACACCTAAACCACTAAACCGATTTTGTTAATTCTTTCACCAATGGAAAGCTACATTATTAGCGAGTAACATAGGGTACTAACCGACATGCACGCGGGCGGAGCTAAAGCTAGTAAAAGGATAAAACTTTTCTCAATTTTAGAAAGTTTTGAATCTAGTTATTTCATTTTCTCTCGTCTTTGTTTTAAGACGCATTATATAACACTTAAATACTGACAAGATTATAGAACAGATAAAATAATTTTCATAAGGAATAATAAAAAAAAATGCATGCAGAATTCTGATACTGGTAATTTACTTAAGTGTTTACTTAAGGTCAACTCCGTCCTCATATTGTACAGGAGACAACAAACTTATTCAAAATTAACTAAGAACCATTTTTGTTTCATTCACAATACTTTCTATTTGGTGTTTCATCCAACTTTTTCTTTGTAAGGATCCAGTCTTATACAGCTAGACAACAATTTATAAATTCCCATAAAATAAATCTACAATGTGATCATCTAAAAGCATTCCTTGTAGTAATAAGTTCACTTAACAGTTTATGCAAATTCTTGCTGACTTTAAAAGGAAGTCTTGTTAAGCGTCTCTATTTCTCTATATATAAACCTTGAAAACTGCTGGACGGACTGGAATAATTTATTTACTTTTACACAATATGATAAAAGTGCGTGTAATTTTTATAAAATAGTTTTATAACTATAGTTAAACCGCCGTAAGCTTGGCCTTCATGATGGTTTGCGGGACGCGGGGCGGGTGTTGCGCTCGGCTATACATGACACGATGTACTAACTCGATATCTTCAGATTTATTTGTTTGAGATTTAATCTACACACGATGTAATAAAAATCGAATTTATTTCCATGTATTATAATGTCAGTGTATTGTAAGTTTTTATGATTAATTGTAAAATTTAATACTGTAAAATAATTTTAATAAAATCACCTTATCTTCATCATGTAAATTATATTCAGATAAAATTTAAAAATTAAGTAAAACAATAAATATTCTTTATTAGAACTTTAACAGTAGAACCTCTGTAAGCCGAACTTCAAGTTTTTAAATCTTTTTGTGACGCAGAGTCGGCAGATTATCCATATTGCAAAATAATACCGTGTGTAGCAGTCTTAGGAAAAAAAACACGTACAGCCATGCTTTCACGTCAGTCACTGCCGGCGGACAGCGACGCACTAGCTAATTGGTTGAATGCACCCCCGCCCCGCGTCCCCCAAACCATCAGGAGGGCCAAGCTTACGGCGGTTTAACTATAGTTAACCCGTGACTACGATCGATGTAATTTAATCGAAATTTTGAAAAACCAAACAGTACATTTTGTCATATGGCATCATAAAATTATTAATTAATTATTTAAACTATCTTTCAGAAATATTTTTAACAACTTTTACTCCTAAATATGGCAGTGGCAGGGTACAACTAGGGAGTTGTACCCCGCCACGGTTCGCTCTTGCAGAGTGATAAACAAAGCTGATGAAAAAATAAATAAAAACAATCTTTGTAACCGCTTCAAAGATTGTTTTTATCTATTTTTTTATTTTTTACCCTATACCAACCCGTCTGGCTGGCGTGGTATAGTAGGCCAAAACCTTCTTTCTAAGGAGAGGCCTATGTCCAGCAGTGGACTATTAAAGGCTTTTGAGTTTTTGAAGCGTAGACAAACCTACCTAACATTTTTATATGTATAAATTAAAGGTCGAAATGTCACTTATATATTATCATACGTGTAGAAAAGCTAGAAGAGAGTCCAAAAAAATTGCAGACAAATATCTCAGTAATAATTCACAGCCATCTCAGTATGCAATATTGCTGAGTGGTTGGGACGAAGCCCGGAGCAAAGTGCCAATATTAGCTAATGCCCACGGCGTACTCCTTACTGCCACGGGGCCCACGGAATATGTGTGAACTGGTGTGTGAAGTTAGCAGTTAACATTGTAAAGAGATTGTTATTCTGTATGTATCTTGTTATTTATTCATTATAATATAAGTATCGTCTATAGCAAATCGCTTTAATGCTCTAACTTTTTGATGTATTCAAGATGAAATTAATAATATGGAAAAACTTATATGAGAAAAAAGAAAATTAAATTACCTATGTATTTGTTTATTGTAAACAATAAGAACGATTTATTTATTTTGTTATTTTTATATTAATTTATAGTAGGTATGTTATATTTATTATTTTTTTGTTATATATATATTATTTACTAGCTGACCCGCGCAACTTCGTCTGCGTCTCTCAATAGTAATACATTTTCTTTTGAAACATTCTTCATTGGTGCTCCGCTTCTATTGGTCTTAGCGTGATGATATATAGCCTATAGCCTTCCTCGATAAATGGGCTATCATACACTGAAATAATTTTTCAAATCGGACCAGTAGTTCCTGAGATTAGCGCGTTCAAACAAACAAACAAACAAACAAACTCTTCAGCTTTATAACATTAGTAAAGATTAAAGGACCTGTTGGTCTAGTGAGGGACCCTAACTGCTAAGCCGCAGGTCGTAGGTTCAATTGTGTTGTGTTGTGTGAAGTTTGTTTGTATTAACAGTCTGGTTACCAAAGCACAGGCTCTGCTTGGTTTGGAATCAGACGGCCGTGTGTGAGGTGTGTAAATTTATTATTATTATAGTACAGTAAAGTGTCGTTTGTTTGGTTAGCAGTTATATCAACATTTACATTTAATAAGCTACTCCAACTAAAAATAGACCCTTTTTTTTTTTTTTTTTTTTTCCGTGCGGAAATCCCCTCGGATACCACCTGTCGGTGGCATGTCGGACTCGAACCGACTAAAACCGCACGCCTTCGCCGGGTACTAATAGCCGGGGAACCAGGTATACCCTAGAAAGGAAGGCCCTGGTGTGAAAGGAAGGCCCTGGTGGACTAAAAATAGACCCATGAGATTTTACTACAATATGGTAATAATCAGTTGAAAAGCTATATAGAAAGTATTTAATCTACCCTTCTCGTAAAAAACTTTTCACAACTACCTTACTAACTAACTACGCTAATTAGGTAATATATTTTTGTTTAGTATTGTATTTTTCTCTGCATGTGATTAATTGTAATATTTTGAGAAAAATAAATGTCTTTAACCGTAAATCCAAAAGGCTAAAAAGTCATCGTTAACGAGAAATAAAGACTTAAAGAAAATAAGAAAAGAGGGAGAAGGCGAAGTCGTAGTAAGTTAACCCTGCTGCAGACTAACACTACTTCTGTCATAATAACAAAATTAACAAATATTAGTACAATTCGTTCTTCGTGTTCAAATTTAGTCTTGGAAATCATTTGATTGATATGATAATCTCTGATGGATTGATGTATACTTAATTGATTGTATACTTCGCCATAAAAAAATATTTTTATTTGAATTCAAATGAATAAATTCAATATTTAATACATATAGAATGAACAAGAAACTCTATTATAAAAATAAAAGAAAAAAAGCTTTTAGACGCCTTTTGCTCAAAGGATTTAAATTCCATGAATTAAGAGTTACGTCACGTTAATTATAATGATGCAAAACTTAAAAGTATACTACTGCAGTTTTTACAAACTTTTATAAATAATTACATTCATCATCATCAACAGCCTTTAACAGTCCACTGCTGGACATAGGCCTCTCCTTAGAAAGGAGGTTTTGGCCTACTATTACTATTCGTTTTCCACAATTAATTCCAAATTTATTGGAGAAAAATGGTTTAACTTACAAACGGATTTTAGGAATGGCTGACTAGTTTCGGACACGTATACACGAAAGTAAAATCGTTTATCGATACTTATATAATACATATAAAAGTGACTTTGTATGTTACGCTTTCACGCCTAAACCACTTACCGCGATAACTGACATAGACGCAGGCAGAGCGGCGGGCAATAGCTAATATTTTATAAAGTATACCATATTGGTCATATTATTTTCCTACATCGTTATAGCTATTTTTATTTTTTATTTTTTTTTGTTGGTATAGGGTTTGTGTCAAGTTTTCCTTCTTTTTGCAGTGCTGGTTTCCTGCGTTGTTTTTCGCCCTTGGTCGGCTCTTACGACCCCAATGGGATGAATTGGGGTAGTGACATTCCGTATTCTTAATCCGTCACTACACGAACATTCGACAACGTAAAATTACATAACTAAACTACATATGCCTGTATTAGATTCCAACAACTTTGGTGACAATTTCTTGTTAATTCCATTTTGTCTTGAAGTAGTCCTAAGATAATATCAATTCAATTATTCACTTTCACGCCATCGGTTGTAGAAGTAATCGATTGAATAAGCTCTTACATGTTGTATATCATTCAATATACACTTAGATAATATTGATCTGATGTTAGATTATGTTAATGCTGTGTCGTTTATATCTTAATGTAGATAATATGTTTTTCGTATCATTAATGTATCTCTTTGATTTAGAAGACACTTCTTTCCTCCGAGTTTTTTTTGCCAAAACTAGGTTAGGTTCGGCTTAAGTCTACTACAATATGGCTAAACTTCGATGTTTACGCAAAGCGGCAGCCATCAGACCTCCATAACTCAAGTACTAGGTGATTTCGAAGTTCTGTAACGATTGCCGCAGATGATCGTATAGCAAATGATTTAGAAGGTATTTATGATGTTATATTGTAAAGGAAGAACGAACTTATATATTTCCCTTTCAAGTTGTTGTAACGATATTCCAACGCAATTTACTCGTATTTCAAACAAATAATTTTGAAAGATCACAAATAAAAACAATATAATCACATGATAATATAACTATTTTACAATTGAATCACTTATGTTTGACCATATTATGACAAATTCATAGGCGTTTAACATTTATACCATCAAATACTGATTTTCATTAATCCATATTAATTAAAATCACTTTTTGAAGTGATAACTTGTTATGGGAGGTAGCGGGTAAGCCGTAGATTGCCCGAATTACGTCAGGGATCCAGGGATTTCCTTTCTAGGTTAGTCTCTAGGATGGGTAGTATCCGAGGGGTTTTCTGCACAGGAAAAAAAAGAATGGGTATACCGCTTCGTTACGTAACGCGTTACGGCGCCAGCCTGTCTTGCTTCAATTTCTCTTACGCATACGGCAGCGGTAGGCAGGCTCCTCATCTATCTTGTTTATATTATATTTATGTTATAGCTACCATAAGCCAATTGTTACTTTTATATGATTAAATAATGATACCAATAATGTACATACATAAAATTCTAATACATATTCAAGAATTGTAACTAATAATAAAATACATTTTATAATCAATAAAAGATTTTATTAATAAATAACCTTTTCTTACATTATCGTATTAATATACGTAAAATTTAGGTAATAAGCTAAGTTTTTCTCAAGTTAAACAATTTCAATAATTAATAGTTCAACTTAGTTTAAGTTATCACTTCTGTCGGGTGTCCTGAGACGCACACCTCTTTTTTAAACGCCAATAATCAAACTTTGAAATAAATTATAATTATTATAAAACACCCGGGTTATTACAGGGCGGTTTACTCTTTAATCTTTACTTACCCCAGCAATTAATACCCTAAGCATATAAGGAAATTCTGATCGCCACCCCTAAACTATCCTTTCATCAATTAAATGAAACCCTTATTCAAAGGATCTTTGAACAGTTTCAATAGTGAGGGTTTGCGTTTAATTTAGATAAGGGCCTATAGACTCGATTACTTGCTGTTTTCCTTGCGGATAAGGTGTTACAACTATTTTGAGACTAATGAAATGTGTGCTTACTTAACAGACACTTTAATTGAATTCCAATTAGTAAAAGAAAGATCAAAATATATATTGCTTTTTGTAGCTACATATCGTATATTCGTGAGCAGTGTATCCGGGTCGGTAACATTTCGTAAAATATATCCAGAAATGTAAAAGCTAGCACATTGCAATAAATACAATTTTAAAAGTAATTTCATCAACATCATTACCAACAGCCTTTAATAGTCCATTGCTGGTGCGTGTGGTGACGGATTAAGAATACAGAGTGTCACCACCCCTATTCATCTCGTGGGATGTTGCTGCCTGATGTTGATGTCAGTGCTGTTGTTCTGAACCCACGGGGGGTTCAGAACAACAGCACTGCAGAGAGAAGGACAACTTGACACAAGCCCTATACCAACCCGTCTGGCCAGCGTGGTATAGTAGGCCAAAACCTCCTTTCTAAGCAGAGGCCTATGTCCAGCAGTGGACTATTAAAGGCTGTTGATGTGATGATGATGTGTGCTGGACATAGGCCTCTTCTTAGAAATGAGGTAAAAAGTAATTTATTAGGGCTTAAATAAAAAAAAAGAGTAATAACTAATAATACTAATGAACATAAATTTATTTAAAAAGTTTAAGTTATAAAATGTATCAGTACAAAAGGTATAACATATAATAGTGTTCATTCTGACAGACACAATATAATTGCAAACCTTGCAAACGTCAGACAAGACTCGTACAGTCGACAAGAATACACCGATTGCTCTTGAGGTACCTATTATGACCCGTATTCCCGCATTGTGAGGATTCTTCAGGTTTAATAGAATAATCGACTAGATTTGACTTTTAAAGATGAATATTCTATAATTTCTATATCAGGAATTCGTTTTATTTCATTATTTGTGACTGCTTAGAAATAAAAATGGTTCGAATTGTGAGTTCGATTTCGAGTTTCATTCAATTTTAATTTATGGGGGTAATTATCAGGAAAATTGTGAAATAATCTTAATTTATCCATTTTCTTAAAAATAAATAAGCTTCTAGATGTTTTTTTATTAAAGTAAGATAACATTTGCAGATCTGAAGACATTTGCGAAGTCGTAACAAGAAATTAGCAGTTTTTTTTTGTTTCAATAAACCTATCAATTTTTATTCTTGTTATGTTTAGTAAAAAAACAACTAGGTTAGTTACGAATATCTTACCGCAGGCCCGAACCTCTCCTTGCCCCCCCCCCCTAATTCTGACAAAGATGGCAGCCTTTATTTGACGGTGGTAGTATGAAACACATTCTATTTGTCTTCAAGTAACAAATAAATAAAAAACGAAACTAAACCATCACAATATGTGAAAAGTTCAGTTTTCTTTCAAAACAGTGAAATATGAAACAAAACAGAAAGATGTATTTTCGAACTACCAAGATGGAATGTAAAATATAGATATTAAAATTGGAAACAAACATACTACGCTTTCAGAAGAAAATTTATGTACACTCTTTGAAAGTTGAACCGTTGTGGGTATGTACGAGTATTACAGCGAAGTGATAAAGATAAACCAAGATTACTTAAACAAGTTAATGGATTACCAAATGAAAGTCTATATGCTTCTTTTATTTTGAAAATTCCATACCTGAAATGATAAACCAAGCTCAACAAGATTTAAACTTACTCCTTATCTGGTTCCAACAAAATCTTCTCACAATTAATGCATATAAAACAAGCTACGTTATATTTCATGCCATAAATAAGAAAGCTCCACCTCACACTGACCTCAAAATCAATAATCAAATACTCGAGCTTAAACAACGTGAAAGGTACCTCGGCTTGCGACTGGAAAACCAACTAAATTGAAACAGTCACATTGAAAACATTAAATCCAAACTAACATCACTTTTGGGTTCACTTCGTAGTATTGTTAATTGCCTACCTTTCAATGTCCGCCAGCCTTTATACAATTCACTAACAAAGCCACACATTCTGTACTTAATTGAAATAAAGGGTATTGCAGCCAAAAAAATCTTAAGGACTAACAAATTACATAGAACAAAATTATCAAAATGCTGTTTAATTGTGACTATCCGTCACCTACAACCAAAATATAAAAAGACACTAAACTTATGAGTATCAAACAACTGTACACATTTTGCACCTGTATACTTATACAAAAAATACTTACTAAACCTATACATACACAGTTATCTTTTACTAAAACACTTGAAGTTAGTAACAGTTGTAGAAAATACCACATTTTGGTTCCTCAAGTAAGTACTACTCTAGGCAAAAGAAAATTGTCACACGAGGGAGTGCAACTTTTTAATAAATTACTCAAAAACTTAAGAAATGCGAACTCGTTTACTATTTTTAAAAGAAACTCAAGAACCATGTCCTTTTTTTTTTTTTTTTTTTTTTTTTTTCCGTGCGGAAATCCCCTCGGATACCACCTGTCGGTGGCATGTCGACTCGAACCGACTAAAACCGCACGCCTTCGCCGGGTACTAATAGCCGGGGAACCAGGTATACCCTAGAAAGGAAGGCCCTGGTGCAAGAACCATGTCCTCGAAAATGTCTCACCAACCTAAAATAATTACCTATAATATGAAATCAGTGCAAAACATATAATTCATTTAAAAGATATAACGAACAAAAAAAAATTAACACCACTATTACGATCTTGTAAAATGAGGCAGTACTACTGTGTTCTGACCTGTATTGTGACCACGAGTCCGCATTCTTCACACCTATGCGAGGGTACACTTATATTTCCGTCTCTAGTCGAGGATAATTTGAGTATACACACAAATTGATTAGTATCAAAGCTATACTAATAATAATAATAAATAATAAACCTCACTCATCTCACACACGGCCGTCTGATCCCAAACTAGGCGGAGCCTGTGCAATGATAACTAGACTGCTGATAAACATACTTATATATTTCTAAATACATACATATTACAGATAAATTACACCCAGTCACAGAACATGCAATGGTGTTCATCACACAAATATCTGTCCTGGTTGAGATTCGAACCCACGAATAATGTAACCGTTCAAATTGTAAATTGTTTAACGAAAATAACGTAATATTTAAATGTTTGAGTGATGAAGTGTAAAATATCCATGTATTTAGTAAAAAATACATTCTCATGTAAGTGAAATGTAAATTTCTTTTTGTGAGAAATAAATTCTTTACCCACACACACAGTGACACAGGACAGGGCACACACCTCACACAAAGCTATTGAGGTAAGACTATTTTCAACAGCAGATGTTCTATGGCGAAAATGATAATAATCAATAAAAATGTGTAATCCTTAAAAAGGTTTATCTTTTGTACATAGAGAAAAGCATTTATAGTCTTTTGTTGGCTATGTTTAGTTATGGATATAAATTTAACTAAAATTTCCTAAAAGAGACTGCAACCGCAAAATAAACAAGCGCAGACACGTGATGTATAACTCAGTATATTATCGTTCTCATAATTTAGATAAATAACAACAGCTTCGCAAACAGCATTTCCACAGTGCAAACGTTATAAATTTGCGAAGCGCATCTACACTACATGAATATGCACTTAGCAATTTTATTAGCAAAGAAAAATTTTCTCTCAGAAAAGTTTTTAATATTCTAATGGGTTGTTTCTGGAGGAAAGTTAGTTGTTCGTTACTTTCATAATATCAAAGTGGTAGTTCTGATAGTTCCAGATATTAAAAGTTTAAGAACGACCTCACAAATAAGCTTTTCCGTTTTATTATATTAGTTTAGATAACGAGAGGTTCCTAGGAAACACATAGGTTTCTACTCGGATTTAAACCGTCTGTAAATATTAATAGAAATGATATCATTGACTGTATTGATCTGTACTCGTATGATTAAAAATCATAGTGTTTCTTTTAAACTAAATACTTTGTAAATAATTTAATTTAGAATAGGGAAACTATGCACTTGCCAATTGAATATAAACTATAACTTTGATGTCTATTTTTAGAAATCCAGGTATTAACGAGTATATAAACAGAACTTTTTGTGTAGTGGTTAGCAATTCTGACTGCTGGGCAGGAGGACGTGGGTTCGATTCCACGACTAGACGACAAAAATGTTTTTTTTAAGATCAAGTAAATCCTTTATTTTCTTAATGAAATGAAAAAGGCTAACAAACCAAATAATTGTAATTTTTTTATTAAGACAGTAATAATTTCTTGTGTTCTATAATCATTAAAATGTATTCTTACTAAATCGTGTATGTTTTTATTATTTACAGATTTGCCGCCTCAAATTACAAAGAAGATAGACTCGGTAAGTCAACAGTTATATACAAGTACATTAATAAACGTAAAACCTTCAAAGACCTTTTGAAGTGTGATGTGAAATGTATCATAAAACCTTTTGAAATTAAATACATGTGTAAGATTTTTTTGACCCGATTTCCCAAAGTACGATTACATATTTCACATGTATGTTTGTCGTTCCCTTTTTAAGTGTGTAAATACCCTTGAATACCCCCACCGAACGGCTTAGGGATTATTTTGAACTCGAACCAACTAAAACTGCTCTCAGACTCGGGTACCAGTGCTCGAGGAACCAGGTGTAACCTAGAGAAAATTCCTGGTACCCTGACGTACCCATCTGCGGCTTACAGATACCGTAGCCCTAGTTCATAGGGATTCCCCTTCCTGCCTCTGTTTACAGTAAGTAAAAAGTCTGATAGCTCAAGTGCAAGTTGTTTCTGAAACCGTACCCACCTTGCACTATAAATTGTTAGGCGGCAAACGAAGTTTGTAAAACAAATAACTTTTCATGAATCAACTTTGATTGTCTCTAAGTTCGCGTTCTCCAGTGTAAGTGAGACCTAAAGTTCTTGAGATAGACCAAACACAATATACAGCTTTAGAGTTTGAGGACTTCTTAGAAGATGCTCGAATATTCCATCCGGCAAGTTCCATTAAATGCACTTTAGTTTTGGGTAGTTCAGACCGTGGTATGTGTTTTATGTTCCATGTTATCATGTTTGAATGAATGAATGCTTATTTCAAACTAAAACATATACACATTTACACATAGTTTGTGGTTGCTATTTTTTTCTGGACTTGACAATGTTCGGTATTAGCATCTGTTTCTAAATTAGGATAGCAACGTGTATTTCAGCCACCTCGATGTCTGAGCACACTTACTATGGAAAGTATTATAATTTCCTTAAACTTATAATTTTATGAATATGTGTTTATGGAAATATACGCGTAGTACTGTCTAGGGAGCATAGTAAACGTCTATAATGGTAGAGTTAACTATTGTATATTTAAATCATATGATAATGTCTTTTTTTTTGAACATGTATTGAAATCCACATAACAAATTGTCACAGAAACAATTAATATTATATTCAATTCCTTTACATAAACTAACAATAATACAAATTTATCTACTAAAAATCTCGTCATAAAATAATTATATTATCATTAACTTTAATGGCTTTTAGGTTTCATGAACTTCATTCTTATAAGGACTTAAAGTCCACTTATAATGAGATATAAACAATTATTATAAATATACTACAAAATGTTTAGCCTCGGGGGTGTGACATTACTGAATTATTTTCTTAAGTGGTCACTGAGTTTGGTTTTGAACAGTTTTATGTTTTGACACTCTTTTATGTAATTTTGGTAGTGTGTTATACAGTTCTCTCTCGAAAAGTACCGTTTTCCTTCCGTTATTAGTTCGTGGCTGGATTAGTTTAAACTTGCCCGCGTTTCTTGGGTGTTTCTGTGTGTTGTTTTTCTCTTTTGTAACTGAATCTTTTCAAGGTTTGTTGTTGATTTTGTTATGATGGCTAAGGTTTTCGACTTGCGATCAAGTGGTTCAAATCCCACTCCTAACACTGATTGAACAATATTTAATACATCCAAACCTGATAAGAAATTTTAAAGTTGTGTTAGAATAAAAAACTTACATACATACATGAATTCTAAAAACATTACTTTATTTTTCCGTATAGTCATTTAGAAACTTAATGAAATAAATAAAAATAGAAACATTTACTTAACTTACAGAGAAGATTGTGAAAGCCTCTCAAAAAACAGATTTATCCTCAAAAACCGTAACAACAAAACAGCTAAACGATCAAATTCCTAGCGTTTGAGACCCCAACTTTTACGTAGAACTTCGTAAATGAAAATTTGAGATGAGCCCAAAAACTTTAAGGGTCCATTGTCACCTTTGATACCTTTATCTTGACAGAGGAACGAAATCGGGAGGCTTTAGATCAAAGGTTTCCGAAGGACAAATTCTGTAAATACTTGTCCCAAATAACTCGGTGGCATGAATCAGAAACACCTGTAAAAATTGTTCTTTCTTCAACATATAGTCGTAAAAATCTTGAGAATTTTCTGACCCGAAAACTTTGGCACGTTTAGTGAAAGCCCAAAGTCTTTGTAGCTGAAGAAATTCCTGGAATGTTAACCTGAAACTTTGTTTTATTTCTTTAGGATTTTATGCGGAATGTGATCTTCGTAATTTTTTACTTCTACCTTATTTCTGAATCCCTAAAATGTATAAAATCTAATTATTTTTATCCGTAGCTACACTTACATTAATGTAAATTTTGTCAATTTGAAAATCTAAATTAGATATTTCTCAGAGAGAGTTTTGAAAACCCGTACCTGATATATAATTTCATGTTTTCATGATAAGTTTTTCATATTAATTTGTGATACATATGTGAAAGGTTGCTACATGCATACTTGATACATGAATGTTACTATATTTCTTTATTTAGTTTATAACATTCGCATCGATTCGACCAGAGTGATTCCACGGCCTTTAATTGATAATCGCTAATGTATTCTTATATTTGATTTTACCGTGCGAATGAAGTTACCAGAGGCTAAACCTAAATTCCCTAATACTCTCGAGCTTCTGATGTTCGTGGTCACTACCATCAGGTGTTTCATCTGTTCCTTTACAATAAAAATACTGTATTTGTTACAAAATCGGGTTAAAATACAGAAATCAAATGATTTAGCCCTCAAATTTCAGTTATGAAGGCCAATTTTTTTTTTTTGTTGTTCGTAAATAATTCTGTCGTAAGACATATTCTAAGGAACTTCAAAACCTTCAACAATTTGACAAAATGACTTACTTCAAAGAAATATTTTTTTAAAAACAAATGTGTTATGTGTATAAACAACAACAGAACTTCGAAGCAATTAAATATAGAAACGTGATGTGAATTATGCACTATTTGAGAATCATGTACTCTTGAACAAAGCAAAACGAGAATATAGATTTATAACACACACTTTCTAAATAATATATTTACTAAGCTGAATTTCATCACCTATGCATTATGTCATCACCCCTAGTCATCCAGTGGGTGTCGTGTGAGTCGATTTAGGGATCAAACTACGCAGGACAACAGCACTGCAAAGAGGAGGAAAACTTGAAACAAACCCTATGCTAACCCGTCTGGCCAGCGTGATATAGTAGGCCAAAACCTGGCTGGTATAGGGTTTATTTCATATTTTCCTTCTCTTTGCTGCCTACGTCGGCTCTTGCGACACTCAAAGTATACAACCAATAGGGGTGGTCCTTACTCCGTCACCACACGGATACTGGTTTCATACATTAATTCTTCCCATCATACTGGTTTCATCTCGTTAGACCATTGAGGATATATCTTCCTGGCACTGGTTTCACTCAACTGAAAAAAAACATGGCAAACCACAGTTTAAGATCTGATATATCTTAGCACAGATTGTCCAATTCTTTTATAGCTCAAAAACTAAGTAGTACTGAAAAATACGATCTAAGCAACCCCCCGAAAATAATAAGTAGGTAAATTTTATTAGGTAGGTACGTTATAATAAGTGGCATGCTTGTCTATATTTTTGTAACATATCTGTCGATAAAAGCTGTCACAACGACGCGATACAGTTCCGCATGATTGAACATAACGATATCATAAATAAAGTAAGAATTCGTGTATGATATTTATTTGAAATTGTACATCAATATTTCTTAGTAAGCTTATTTGATTGTCCGATAATGGAAAAGTTTCTCTAAATAGACAGTAATCTCTAAGGTCTTTGAAAAACGTTACAATAGCCTCTCTTGTATGATCTGTTATTTATTTTCTTTATACTCAACTTCTACATTGAGTTATGCTTCTCTATTAAAAGAATTCCATGAACAAACAAATAACACATAGCCAGGCATAGGTCAAGATGAGGTGTAAGTAATAGGATGGCGGCCCGTTCGAATCAAAACGTGATAAGGCCGCAATGGTGGCGATTTGGGGGCACCTAAATTCACATGGTCAGCGTATTCCTTAGGGTTCGTAAGGGTGGCTTTTAATAAAAATACCATTCATTCATGGCAAATCCCTGTGGGGGAAATCCCTTTGCATCTTCAAGCTTCAGCTTCAGGGACCAGGAGTATGTGACACTAAAAACCGGTCACTAGGCGCTATAATCTAGGGAGGGTGTGAGGTGATTTTATCGTATCCCCCAACTCCCCGCCCTACTCAAATTGACTTCGCCTCTAACCAGGCATTATCCCAGAAGAAGCTACAAGCTCCCCCCCTCCAATCTGCCCAATCACTATGCGGCTGGATTGCATCTTGATCCAATTAGGCCGCCACCCTATCAAGTCACGTATTCTTGCAAACATAGTCTAAAATGTTACAATTAAAATATTAATTAGAATTTTCATTTAGCTAAAGTTTTAATAATAAAGTGACCCTATTGTTCTTTAATTGAAAATTGTTGCTATTATCTAATACGAAACAGTAAATTGTAGAGGACGTGTTATATGCAACATTACTGTGATATCAGTTGCGTCCGACAGCTGTCCAGTGCGGTTTTGTGGTTAGCTACAATATATCGATATATTGTGTATGTACTTATAAAAAAAAGTGTATATGTATTTATATCAGTTGTCTAGTACCCATAGTACAAGCTCTGCTTAGTTTGGGACTAGATCGCGTTGTGTGAATGTGGTAGATTATTATTATTAATTATTATTATGCCTAATATACAAAAAATGCAACAACATTTAAAAGAAAAGGATGACAGAAAAGGATTACTTAATAAGAGGGATTAAAGAATGAAATTGCCGTTGTATAGTAATAGAAATTTTGAATTGCAATATAACCTTTATGGTGTGAGATTTTCCAGTAAAACTTTTTGCACATGATACCTATTCTGGTTCTTATTTAAAAAAATGTGCAACATTCGAGTTTCAACTTTCAATTGTTTTTTTTATTCGTGAAAGATGGATACTTTGAAGATCTGAGTCATTTTTTGAATACGAGTTTTGGCGCGAAACTAAATGTCACGCAATATCAACGCTAGTCTGAGACTGCAAAGAAAGCACCGTGGATTTTTGGGTTAAACGCTTTCGTGATGCAAACTTCGACTTGAAAAACGAACGCCTACACAGATGAATAAAGCTGAATGGAAGGAGATGGTGGAAGCCGATCCGAGTCAAACTACCCAGGAATTAGCGACAGGGCTTAACGTTACCCTACCTACAATATTGACTCACTTGCACCAAATCAATAAGAAAAATAATAAAAAATGCGTGCCTTATGATTTGACTGATCTGCAGAAAGAAATTCGTGTTGAAATTTGTGTTGTCTTGTTGAATCGGTACAGAAGTGAAGGAATATTGGATCGAATTGTGACATGTGACGAAAAGTGGATTGTTTACGATAACCGTAAGCGATAAATGCAATGGTTGACCCAAGGTCAAACCCCGCTGTTCCTTAAAGCAAAGCTTAGCAATAAATAGGTAATGGTAATGGTTTGATGCTCTTTTCATGGTGTTATTCACTATAGCTCAGGTCTGGTCAGACAATAACAGCAGATACTTACTATGCCGAACTTCGAACAATAATGGCGAAACTAGCAGTGAAACAGCCCCGACTCGTGAACCCATCTTCACCATTATTGCTCCATGATAACGCAAGACCTCACACTGCACGAGAAACCGTTGCAATTCTAGAGGAGCTGCAGTTTGAACTTATAAGTCATCCTCCGTACTCGCCAGACCTAGCTCCAACGGACTACCACTTTTTTCGTGATTTGGACAATTTTATTTATTTTTTTATCTCTTTATTGTACACCACTGCAATATTACTTGTACAGATATTATATACATTTTGGTATTACAATAGGCGGTGTTATCGCACACGGCGATCTCTAACAGGCAACTCTTATAAGGATATTGTCAAAAAATTACAATAAAGTGAAAAAAATAAATATAAGGTTACTATATACGTTTAAAGTATACTCGTATATACAAGTACAATACACTTAAATACATACAACATATATGAATAAATATGGCGACGCGTCGCCTCTCCCGTACTATATGTTACATATTCTGTCACATAGTCGACGACGCCATGAATGACATCCGCATTGGATTCCCACATCAAAAATATCTGGTACTTAAGTAAGATGAAGTCGGTTAAAAACCTACTCGTGAATTCCCATAATAATCGAATTCTTTTTATGATTCATATAAGAAAAAAACTCAAAACCAACAAATACTGTTAATAAGGTAAACATCATGGCACATAATCAATATGAACGCGATACAAATAAAGAAAACACAATATTTGGAAAGAAATTTTTACAAGAATCAATTTACTTCGGCCTCGCTTTAACAAAATTTCCCATAGGAAATAAGCTAAGTTTGAACTACCAAATTGAGTTGGAAGTGGCGTACAAATAACAAAAGGTACATTCTAGACGATCCTTTTAAAGGTCCTATACCAAATACAGACCCCTGTGAGATGTTACGAGTTAGGAAAGGATCTTGGCAGGCTTAAGTTGCGTTTTGCCTTTCAATTTATTGGGAGCCGTAAGCCTTGTTGAAAGGAGCATTTTTATTTTAGGACCCAAATATATGGATAGATAAACATTGTGGAATTAAATTAAGGTGGTCGTTAGGGAAAACAGCTGTTTTTTGTCTAGTTTTTAACTTAGCTAGCTAGACTAGCTTTTGCCATCGACTACGTCCGCATGGTCGCCAACATCAGATATCATAGAAGATACAAATGATCAATCAAAATCGTATGTATAAAAACAGAAACCGATAGAACATTTATTTATAAACAACATTCTTAACTGTTTTATATTGATATATATGTTAAAAGTTTATATATTTTATATGCAAGAGTTATTAAATTTTATTATATGGGCAGAAAGATCTTTTCCTGATATGTTAATGATGGTTCTTGTTATTAACTGCGTCTGTTTATCTAATAAAACACAGAACATTGAACCATCAGTTTTCATAGCCTAAGTCTCAGTTCCATTTGCATGCACAATTAGTTTAGTCTAATGGAATGAAGCAATCCTTGTATGAAACAAGATTGTATCATAAAATGAATTCGACAGATTTCTTAAAGTTTAATTATTACATATTTTATATTCATTAGTAATTGGCTTGAAAAGCTCATTGCACCGACAACTACTACTGTCTCTTTGAAACGTTTTAATCCAGCTTAAGGCCCTGGAAGAGATTGCTCTTGGCAATAATATTATATTATATATATGACATTTTTATGTACCACAATACTTTGTAAAACGGTGAGATAAAATGCTGGGAAATAATAATAGGGTTGGCAGTGTACAAATTTGTGACAACAGTCATAGCCTTGGGGAAACCAGTCCCTTTTTGGAATTAAATATCACTTTCTTTAATTATAAGGAATAATAAAATTAATTTAGATTATATTCAAATACTTAAAATATTTCCTTGATACTTTTTTTGTAACTTCTGGTTTCATGCTTTGCTTTAAAAAGTATAATAGTATTTTATGTAATAATATTGATGATGGTAGTCAAGTGCTAACATTAACAGGTTTTTTTTATAATGCATCGAAATACAACCGACAAATACATAAAGTCAAAGTATTTACTGCCTCTAAGTGTACATAAGATCAGGTAACAAAATAAGTACTTTTTATTTATGCCATAAATGTTAAAGAATCAAGGACTTTTACTTTGCCAGACAAAATCTCCATTCATTAAAAGTCTTTGAAAAAAAAAACTCTACAAAATAACTGAAATTCCAAGAATTTAGTACAGACTTTCTAATTCTAAAACTTAGTCCTTCATCAGTCATTATTTCCTTAAACAACCTCAAGGCAATTAATTAATTGAAAACTTTAAACTCATGTACAGAGCTCAACACAAGTTGTACTATATATACTATGTAGATGTAGGCATAATTAACAGACACTGAATGGTGTCGGGTACTCTTAATTAGTAAAGTTTTGGGCAGCGGTCACCTAATCTGGCGAAAGGTTAAACATGATGATATGTGGACTTACGAGGTAGGTATATTTAAAGCTGAAAGTTTACTATAGCTATTAAATTGTTTATTTGGACATATAAATTAGGGTAGTAATTAATGCCGGACGAGTGATTCTAAACGTATCATTAACTGTGAAAATACGTCTAAGACATTACATTCTCTAAGACGTTTATTTAGAGCTTTGCCGTCACCACAGCAAATATTAATTTTTATTATTAAAAAACAGACAACTCCCAAAAAAACAGCATTAGAAATATATAATGTGTTGCGGGAGACTACAAACATACATGAAACGGACACAAAGAACACCCAGACTTAGAACAACAATATGTGGATTACACAAAGTGTCGTCCCATGTGGGGTTTGAACCTGCAACACTCGTCTAGGTAGGAAGCGGCGTCCGCTTAAACCACTACGCCATCCGTGCAGTCACAGTAAAAAATCTATCTTTTCTTTAACTGCAACATATTTCTTTTATTTTACACTTTCTGCAAATAGGTTGCATAAGCGGGAGTTCATGCCCTAGAAATTTTCAGTCAGTCAACTTTTGAGTAATCCTTAAATTATTGAATTTTCGATTTAAGTACTACATTAATAATATTTATTCTGCAGTGGTTATAGCGGACGTCTCGTCACGACGCTACAAGTAATCTATTACTTGAGGTACAGTTCATACATGGAACACGTATACATAGCTCCCTTATTTTGAATGCTAAGTATAGATGATACCACCGCCATTTTTACAAATGTCAACAGCCACTAATAACCATGGACTAACAACTATCTATGTGGTGCTGGAATAAGAATACGGAATGTCACCACCCCTATCCATCCCGTGGGTGTCGTAAGAGTCAACTAAGAGAGCAAACTACACAGGACAACAACACTGCAAAAAGAAAGGAAAACTTGAGACCAACCCTATACCAACACGTCTAGCCCCCGTGATATAGTAGGCAAAAACCTCCTTTCTAAGGAGGTTTTTGCCTACTATTCCTTTATATATACTTTCTTAGAAATCTTTCCTTCCTATGTCCAGTCTTTGGTGGCCTCGTTTTTTTAATACTGGTTAAAAATGTAGTTTTAATACCTTGTTAAGTATTTTTATTTAAGGCGTAAAATAAATTAAACTCAAATTAGAAATAGATTCATTTATTACCCAAAGTAGTACGTAGCGTTAATAGTTTCGAGCTTTCCAGGAAGCTTTACTGGTTTGCTTTGATTAATTACGATCCCGCCAAGGATGAAAATTATAAGTACATTTGACTTAGAAATTTTGAAGGTTCGACTTAGGAAGCTAATATTGTGGAATCAAATACAACCTTCTGAAGGATTAGTGCCTTGATTGTTGAGGTTGAAAGCTATTATTACCTATTATTGTATTAGAAAATTGAACTTTACAGTCTAATATTGCCTCCAGACTTGAATATTTGATATAGGTATGATGAACTTTTGACTTTATAATTTACGCTAACGAACATTTTAGTTTAATAACTAAAATTAGCGCCTCGTTGGGTAAAAACCTAATTATGGGTTTTAGCTGACTCGTTAATGGCAGTACCAAATAAGTCAAGAAAAAACTAAAGGCAAGTAAAGCAGTAAGTCATTTTGATATTGTGTGATTTTATGATCGTTACGCCGTAGGATTAAATGGTTCGATTGTTCCAGAATTGTATGGAAAGTAGGGACAGCGTCATCTAGTATCGAGTAAAGTACAATTATTGTTATTGTGATTAATAATTCTGATACTTATAGCGCTAGATGGCGCTGCAAGTAACGCTTAACTGATACAGAAATATTCTTATTTGTCTGAAACGCACTATCGAATACTAGGGATCATTCTAGTAAATTCGATAGAGCAATTCAAGCGAAGCGTGTTGGCCGTTTTACAATACAGCGAATTAACATCAAAGCGAATTTCTAGTGCCACTAACGATTTACATAGTTATTTCTAGTTTCTTATAGTGAGTGTTTGTAAATACAGTGCAATAAAAGTATATATGTGTATAATAAAGGTCGTAGCATTATTAATTCGTTATTCTCATTATCATCAAATGAAGTTCGCAGAGAAACTAAGTTTATTTTTATAGTTAAAAAGAAAAATACGAGTATTCTTATGTTGGTAATACTTCTTTAAAGTTATTTATCAAAAGGGTACCTTTACCAGTTCAGTAATAATAGTAATACCTTGACAAAACTTGACACGGCCGTCTGATCCCAAACTGAGCAGAGCCTGGGATATGGTAAACAGACTGCTGATAAACATCTTATATAATTCTAAATACATACATATTTTAGATAAATTACACCCAGACCCAGAAAAAATGATTGTGGTTGTCACACATTTATCTGTCCTACTCAGCAGTCAGGTCACCACTGGATCAACAGGCCCGTCAATAATTGCAAAGCTGTTAAACAATTGAAATATTTCATCCAGTATTTGTCTCGTTGCGCTTCATGTCTTCTAGACTGATCATCATCTTCATTATCAACAGCCATTAATAGTCCACTGCTGGACATAGACCTCTCCTTAGAAATGAGGTTTTGGCCCACACTACCACGCTGGCCAGAAGGGTTGGTGTCAAGTTTTCCTTCTCTTTGCAGCGCTTTTACGATACCCACTAAATGGGGGTGGTGACGCAACATATTCTTGATTCGTCACCACACGGATCTGCTACTAGACCGCTTGGCTGAACAAGAACAAGAGATGCTTTGAGAAGGTGTTTTTATTTTAAAACAGGTAAAACATACACATAAAGTTTTAGCGCTGCAGTTTGTATGGGTTTATTGATGAAAGTTTTAAAATATGAACATGTTTGTTCCGGGCGAAAAATACTCTGTGAAATGGAATAGACCGGCTTTTAGCGAGCCGCTGTTTCGGGCTTGTTTTTGTGTGAAATGGCTATGTGTTTTAAACGGACTTTAAAAAACTATAATCCATTATTTTGAATGCGTGTTTAGACGTATTTTCATTGTGCTCATAAGTATTTTTATATTATCTACATTCATCGATATCTACATGCACTCGAAAACATAACCCTCCTTGTAGCAGAGTCGTGTAAAAACGTTAGATTCTATTGAGACTTAGGCAATAATATCCTCTCTAAAGATTATTTCTTTAAGGAAGTAGATTTCTCAAAAATTTTACTTTTATTTTTTTTTATGGAAGAGGGGACAGACGAGCAGACGGGACTGATGGAAAGTGACTACCGTCGCCCATGAACGTCTGCCACTCAGGAGTCACAAGCGCGTGACCGGCCTTTGAGGAAGGAGTACGTTCTTTTCTCGAAGGTTGTTGGATTAGTTGCACGAGGCAAAAAGTGTCTTGAAAAGCGCACTGTGGTAGAGCGCCGATTATCCAGGTGATGGGGATGAAAAATAACTCACATTTTAAATACAAATGTTTGTTTCACTCATTCTGCATGATTTAAAAAGATACTGTTCCCGATTAGCACGAGTAAAACCACGGACAAAAAGCTAGTGTTAAAAAGTAAGTCGCTTGCACGCCTTTGCTGCTTAAAAATTACATCATATTTGTATAATAGAAGCAAATTAAAGTACTCATTTTAATGATTAAACAGAGCAGTAGTGCTTAATACTATTGCATATCTGCAATATGATTATCAGCTAAGTTTTATCCACGAAAAGAATCGAGTTAAATTATACATGATTAGAAGACAACAATTTTGATAGCGAAAAAGTTCAAAGCTATATCGAAAAATGGGTTCTACCACTTTTTTTATTTGCTCTTAGGAGATCTGTATAATAATACAATAATAATAACTTCATACATCTCACACACGGCAGTTTTATCCTGAACTAGGCAAAATCTCTGCTATGGTAGCCAGACTGCTGTTAAACACACTTAAATATTAGCAAACACATAAATATTTTAAATAAATTACACCCGAACACAGAACTAATGATCGTGGTCATCGCATAAGTAGTTATCCTGTGCGGGAGTAGAAACCACGACCTTCAACTTAGCAGTCAGGGTCACTAACCACTAGACCAACAAGGACGTCAATACAATAAAACAACAAGTCAAACCTACCCTCACTTTCGCCAAACATAAAAGGAACATTACAGCACTGATTTCACTAACAACGAAACACTGGACAAGAAATTAAGATAACTTATTCCATTACAGAGTATTTATTATCAAACTACGCCCATATTATTTGAATTAACGCCGTTTCTATACAAATAATATAACTTGGAACAAACAAAACTTTCCTCCCAACAATATTAGCATGTTATGTATAAGGTAGGTAACACAGCATCTTGATTCGGTTACGAAAGTTACGTCATATCTTGCTGTTTAGTATTTTATCGTATATAAGCAGACGGGACATCATCCAGTATTACAGAAATTCCATATGATCCGATTTCTATATACCTAAACTTTTCCATGAAAAAAAAAATACGAATTTACATTTAACATAAAGTTATTTTAGCAATATACTACTTAAAAATGAAAACACCTTTTTGTAAGAGACGATTTATATATTATCTTAGTAAAGTTATAATTGGTGTTTTCTTCGGGTGACTCACTTACCTAATGGTAAGACTCCTTTTCCTCCACTTTGCTCGCCATCTCACGTTGTGAGACCACAGGCACCCACATTATTCCGTACGACATCAAGCCAGCACTTCTTTTGTATTCTCCTCCTACTGGGGCCTGGCGGAGGCCTCATTGCCAGATATTTATTCCCCACGTAGCTCGGCGGTTGCCGCAAAACTTGAACATACACTCTTGCGACTTATCTAATGTCACAAGGCTCGTTTAGGGCTCTGGTAATCTCACCCACTCAGTGAAAAGATCCGAAAGAATGTTAAACACCGGTTTTATTTAAGGCCATAGGTGGATCTGCCCCATATGCACCAAAGTACGGCTTTCCCACGACATATATTTTTCTATTCATATTTAAAACTAAAAATATGTCAAGCGAACTATCTAAGTAATATATAAATTATTGTAAATCTTAAGGCGCATGACTTCAATATTATATAACATTCAAATTCAACTAAACGTCTATCAATATTGTAATTCCTTAAACCGACCCTCCCATAAAATCTACTACTGAAACTATGTACTAAACTTGGTATAAGCCTGGCATCAAACTTAGGCAATTATTAAGTCGCCAGAGGTATTCAAACTTTGTTAACAACACTCCCAACAGATTTATCGAAGGCGTTGATTACTGTGTATAATTTCGTTATATTTCCTTTTAATTAGTTTTTGATTGGTGTTCCGAGATGGGTTTTGAGAATTACAAGGTTTATTTTCATTTATATTCCGTCTGTTTTTTTAACATTCAGTCCTCGGCTATTTTTCTTTTGTGCAAAAACTAAGGAACTCCTTATACTAAACAAAGTAATGGTACATTGTTCTTCGATCTTATAACAAAATGTCTATGTATATTATGACAACTTGTTATGCCAAGTCACGCATTGTAGTTAAAATTAACGTATGGGTGATATAGGGGCATCCCTCTTACAGAAACAAATCTCATCAGAGAGAAAGTAAATTTTTTTTGAAACTTTATTCCATTAGGATGTTTAAAACTGCAATTTAAATTGGGAAAACTAGTTTGTGTTACTATTTTAATCTAATCTTAAGCATCCTTAAAAGAATTGAAAATTGATTTTGCTATTCTAAAATAAACATATCGTTTTGCCCTCGAGAATGTACGTTGCGAACAGCGCTCGTTGCAGTAAATTACTGTGGACGGCGACTTATGCAACATTGTTAGACTATTAACTTTTTGCTTGTAGTATAAAAGTACACTAGGCGCTTTTTGCTTGTAGTATAAAAGTACACTAGGCGCTTTTTGCTTGTAGTATAAAAGTACACCAGGCGCTTTCTAAGACACTGGACGACCGATGACATGACTATTAACTTTCAATAATGAAGTGCCAACGAGTTGTTAGAAAAATCTACCACAAGCGTATAACATTTTTAATCCTCTATATTTTTTATATGTAGAATTAAATTAAGTTGTTAAAGAAGTTTCTTTAACAACTTAATTTAAACACACGTAGAACCACAAGTATATAAAATTTACTCATTTTATCACTTTATGATTTTGTGATCTGAGAGTTCACTGGGAGGGATATCAACTGGCCTAAAGTATCACATGAAATGATTCAAAATCCATACTTTGATATTTATATTATAAATCTGAAAGTGAGTTTGTTTGTTTGTTGCGCTTTCACGCATTAACCACTAAACCGATTTTACAAATTATTTTTCCAATGGAAAACTACATAATCAGCGAGTAATATAAGCTAAATTTTGCCACCATAACCAACATACACGCGGGCGGGGCCGCTGGTAAAGGGTAGTATTCTATAAATGCTCTAATACACATTGTTGAAAAAAGGTAAAAATTGTGAGACGAACACAAAAGAAGTCTACAACTTTTCTCAGAAGTTTGAATTTCATTCCAGACACCAAACTTCAAGTCGTAACTTAGGTATTACTTAATAGAGTGGTATTATAAATATGACAAATTCTCAAGTCCTTCTAGGAATAATGGCCTACATGACATCACACTACCTCTCCCCCAGCTCTAGAGCGAAAGAATAACAAGTTAAAAAAAAACAATCAACCTGATTAGGTCGGTGGAATTTAGGATTATTAGGTAGAATATCAGGTCATGTGGAGTGTGATTTGCGTAAGATGGCTGGCAGGAGCTGGATGCGAGAAGTCGAAAATCGATCGAAGTGGCGTGCAATAGGCGAGGCCTATGTCCTGCGATAGGCTGATGATGATGATGATGAGGTAGAATACCATATCTTATTTAGCATTTCTCTTTCTTAATTACGTTTAAATATATCTTGTGAATCTTTTTAGAAGGCAGTTATTATGAAACTTTATTTTTGTAACCCTCTCGATAGATTTTGAAGAAAATAAATTTTTACTTTAAAACATTTAACTTGGCACCAAAAATACGCCGTTTTTTTATTTTTATCGCATTTTAATATATCCAGTATCTTTTTGCAATTAAGATGAACATAACGATACCTTAAAGACTAAAAACCATGAAGCGATTTAGGCCATAGAGTATGCCAAAGAAGTATAAATAATCAGACACAGTCCGGTAAAAATACATGTCGTTATTTTAAATCTGAACTGTCATATATAAAAGTATTCTACTGTCAGCAAAAACTCATCAGAATCAAATTTCGTTGACCCCACCCGTATTCATACATCTAAAATCATCCTCATTAAAACACATTCGGTATGAACGTATGAACAATCAGTATTACGATGCGATCATTAGCGAACAAAAATGTCTAGGTTTTGTCGGTTATAATGAGCGGAGCCTCATCCTCCTCTCAATTATTGAGAACGTGTGTATTAAATTGTACCAGGATTTATCAAAATAATTCTTTTTATAGTTTCAGAAACGGTTGATGCCCTTGATTATAGGCATTTGACAATGTCTTTTCTAAATGACTTTACTGTACATAGAGAAAGAAAACTTGACACAAACCCCGTATCAACCCGTCTGCCCCGACGTGTTATAGTAGGCCAAAAACTCTTTTCTAAAGAGAGGGCTGTGTGTATTAAAAGCTGTTGATATGATAATGTCGGAGGCGGCACTTTAACCAATCTCTGCGTATAAATATGGAATGTAATTAGTTAAAATCTTTTCATTCCGAAATTTTACTTTATAAAGTATGTTAACTAAACAGCCTTGTCTCAAACTTTATAAGATCTGTTTAGTTCTTATGTTATACTCATACCTTAAATTAATATTTGTACGCTTTTGAATATATACCGTATCACTATCTATTAGAACTGTTTCTTCCATAATCGATCGATGTCTTCAGAGCTTTGATTGTGGTTTTAGATAACTATGAATTTAGGCCTTTATGAAACATAAGATAGGTGTACTAATTGGTAACCTTTTATCTATAATTATTATTTGGTATATTTATTCCCTGCTACTAGTTAGGAGTAAATAATATTAACTTCACACCTCGGCAACCTCACACACGGCAGTCTGATTCCAAACTAGGCAGAGTTAACCATACTGCTGATAAGCATACTTATATATTTCTAAATACATACATATCATATATAAACACACAGACCCACAGAATCGAACCCACGACCTCGGAATTAGCAGTCAGGGTCACTGACAAAACCTTCAGTTTTTTCAAAAGATCGTTTGAAAAAAATTCAAATACAAATTTTTACATTTACATAACTTGCAGACTAAGATTTACTTGGAAGATATTTTAAGACTATTGATTGTTGGCAATTGGTGGAACTTGTTATACAAATTGAATCAGGTTATTTATACTATTCCACAATATTTATTACTGAAGGGTTCGTAAAGGGTACCAGATTGGGTGAATACACTTGAAAATGCCGTGAGGCGAAACCGGTTAGGTTTAATAAAATACAAATTGTGGAATAGTACAAGTGACTTCATCATCACATCAACAGCATTTAATATCCACTGCTTGGACATAACCTCTCCTTAGAAAGGAGGTTTTGGTCTACACGCTGGCAAGACGGTTTGGTATAGGGTGTGTCAAGTCCGTGTCGGTCCGTGTGATGACGGATTAAGAATACAAATTGTCACCACCCCAATTCATCCCGTGGTGTCTTAAGAGCCGACTAAGGGAGCAAACTAAGCAGGGCAACAGCACTGCAAAGAGAAGGAAAACTTGAAACAAACCCTTTTTTTTTTTTAACGTGTGGAAATCCCCTCGGACCGTCACCCCACCGGGGTTTGCGGCGGGGTGGTGTGTCGGACTCGAACCGACTAAAACCACACGGTGTGCCCTCTTTGCGCTTCCAGTTTAGGAGGGGTCCAGGTAGTTATCGCCTTCTGGACCCCTCCCAGCGCCGGCCCGCTCCTGGTGCGGGCTCCGTCTCCACTTATCCTCTCTTTAGGCGACGTTCGGCACACGCGGACGCCGCCCCCTCGCAGGCTGGCCAACTAATGCGGGTGGAGGGGAAACCCACCCCGTCCACCCGCGGCCACACTCAGGGCGGCATGAGGCGCAGGTAAGCGCGCCTCCGCCGCCCGGTTCGCCGGCGGCGGATCAGGTCCGAGTGGAGGTCGTCCTCCCGGGCCTTCTCCGCCGCCTCCTTCTGCGAGATTACCTCCTCGCAGAAGGTTGCGACCGCGGTAAAACACCTGTCGCTACCGGCCATGGAGCGAATTACGGCCGGTAGCGAGAGATCTGCTCCGATGACTGCAGTGAGGGCCCAGCGCTGCGTCGCCCATGCGGGACAGACCGCCAGCGTGTGCTGGGCCGAGTCCTCACTGCAGTCGCAGTGGTGGCAGGCGGGACTCTGATGGTGTCCGCGGTGCACCCAGTCTTCTCCATGACTGCATCGCGGACATCCTCCGACGTTATAGAGTCATCCAGGCCCGAGATGCGCAGTTCCGCGCATTTGGTGGGCCTGGCGATCTTCACACCGTCCGTGGTGGCAAAAATCCCCCGCAGCTTCTCGGCGAATTTATCGGCCGTCGCCGCGCCTTCAGCCCCAGGGAACTCGAATACTCGAGCTCCCGTCTGGGCGCGGCGCAGCCTCATCCCCGCCGCCCCGAACTCAGTGGCGAGACCAGGCCTGGCCCCCTTGAAGAGGGCCGCATACGAAATCCCGCCACTGGCCGCCTCCGGCGACAGCGTCACTACTACAGCCGCGGTTTTGGGCGGCTGCAGCTTCCGCGGCCTCTTTTTTGAGGCCGTTGCCACCGGTGGCGAAGGCTGGGCTTGGGCTGCTTTCTGAGCAGCCCTTGCCAAACTTGAAACAAACCCTATACCAACCCGTCTGGCCAGCGTGGTATAGTAGGCCAAAACCTCCTTTCTAAGGTCCTATGTCCTATGTCCAGCAGTGGATTAGTATAGGCTGTTGATGTGATGTGATGTGATGTGTCAAGTTTTCCTTCTTTTTGTAGTGCTGTTGTTCTGCGTAGTTTGCTCCCTTAGTCCTTTCATACGACACCCATGGGATGAAAAAGATAGTAGCACTCTGTATTTACACTTACCAGCGACTTAAATCAATACATTTTACTCTAATGCATGATCACAGTTATAGCTTTCCTATGTTGTATTAATATAACCAATACCCAAAGTTCAAGAAGATCAAAATGAAAGATGACAGAGAGAGGCAACATTTTTCTTATTCATAAGCCTGAATCTATTCTAAGATTGTTTATTAAGAAATTGCCTAGTTGACGTCTATAGTGAACTCAGTAATTACAGGCCTCTTCATGCTCTGAAACCAGTAGTGCTGGTCCTATATATAATATTTAGTATGTTACATAAACACACATTCAGTACATATATAACCTATATGTTTAGATAATAAAGGTAAAGAGAAAGTAGAAGAAATTGTTTGCTTCAATTTGTGTATGATAAAATCCCAAGCTCAGCTTATCCGTGTGGTGACGGGTTAAGAATACAAAGTGTCGTAAAAGCCGACTAAGGGAGTAAACTTCGCAGAACAACCACACTGCAAAGAGAAGGAAAACTTGAAACAAACCCTATACCAACTCGTCTGGCCACCGTGGTATAGTGGGCCAAAACCTCCTTTCTAAAGATAGGCCTATTTCCAGCAGTGGACTATTAAAGGCTATGAGGTGATGATTATAATATATGATATTATATGCAAAATTCGCAATTCATTACTTAATATATGGACCGCCTTGACTGGACCGATACCACGGTATCAATGAAAAACTGTCTTAAACAATTCTTTCGTTGATATCACCAAATGAGTGAGGTTGGCAGAGGCCCAAATTTCCCCTCCCCCCTCGTAATTGCAGTCTCTCGTAATCGCTTGTATCTCGTGAGTCACCATCCTCATCTGCAGCCTTTAATAGGACTTTTAGGAAGGAGATTTTGGTATAGGATTTATATCAAGTTTTCTTTCTCTTTGCAGTGGTCTTGTCCTGCTTAGTTTGGCTCCTCCATTAGACGACTCTTACGACACCTATGGGATGAATAGGAGTGGTGACACACCTATTCTTCTACGTATCCTTAATCCGTCACCACACAGATGAATACATACTACGAGTACACACTATACAATGAAAGAAATAAAACTTCATAGGTAAAAAGCTACGAATAATAAAGACATTATTCAAATTCTGCTTATTAAAAAAAATCCTTAGCTTTCCATTACACAACTGTCATGGATGTTGTATTGAACGTTTTCAATTTCCGCCTTATTTCCTGTCAGTTGTTCGATGAAACTACGCGGATAAGCTGTAGTTATATTAAAACAAGGTCATTTTCATTCTTCCAGGAGTTCGTCCTTTGTTATTCTAATAAAATTTGAATTCAATTATCTTTTAGAGGTACCTGCTTTTGTATTTTCTGAATTTGTTTAAAATATGTTACATATATTTGTTTAGTTTTCATTATTGGTATAAAATCGACATATTCTTAGTAAAGAAATTCTATAATTGATAATTGTAATTTCTTCATGCTATCCGTGTTTAAATATCTTTAAAAGAAAGAACAACTGTTGAAAACTTTAGAAATTGGTTACGTCGTAATTGTAGGCTACATATTTTAAATATTCAACAAGCCTGGCAAAATCCTGGCGTACCAAAAACGAGTTATATTTTATAGTTCAGTTATATTTAATCCATTATTTACTTAAAGTAGTCGCACTTATGATTCAAATAATGTGGTTTCCAAAATAAAAATAAATTTCGCTAAACATAGTTTTCTTTTGGTCTTTGTGCGGACCCTCCCACTTACTGCTCCTCGCAAATTGTCACTTTACGACAGTACCTTAACAAACTGAAGTACACTGTAGACCAAAAAAACGGCCTCTTTGTTGGAAATATATTTGTACTCTTAGATTTAAAATTAAAATAATAAATAATCAGCTTTATGCTAGTTGTTTACAGAGACCTAGATTTAATACCTAACGTATCATATTAACGATAATATACTAACCGGTAGTCTTATGATATCCAACCATGAATGACAATAAAACAGGCCACGGTAAATGTTTTTTAGTATCATATTTTACACAATTTGTTTTTCACCGAGGCTTTGCTTGTATGAGCTTTTACATAAGCAAGGCCCTTTATATAAATATTTGGGATTATTCAAAATAAATATAAATTTGTGATGCTTACTCATAGAAAAACAATGTTAAGCTTTTCTTACACAGCTAAGCTTACTTTTCCATTTTTAATAATTACTTACGAAGTTAAAACTTGTTACGAGATAAAGACATTAAAATCATTGCAAAACTCACAAAAGAAACACAAAAACCTATATATTAACCTAACATATTCAAGCTGACTATAATCTACAACTGTAAATCGACTATTTTCCTGATGTAGTGCATTAAACACGAGGATTTTTAATCCACATGAAAATACTCAAATTAATATAGCATCCGAAAATTTGCACCTAAATGTAATGGGCTCGTTATACTCTGAGAGCCTTGCAAACACAAGGGTCCCGAGTTTTTCTTTAGGATCTCAATTTAACTCGCCTTTGTACAACCCTATATGCTATTAATAGAAGTAGTTACTGATTAGGACGAGAAAGGTAGGCCTAAATCTTTTTCAAAGTATAAGAGAAGGGTAGTACAGTGGCTTAATATGGTTTTAGGATACGACATTTGTGTCACTATTCGTCGATTCTAATATCTATACTAATTTATAAATGTGAAAGTGAATTCGTTTGTTACGATTTCACGCCTAAACCACTAAACCGATTTGAAAAATTCTTCCACCAGTAGAAGGTTACATTATCACCAAGTAATTTAGGCTACTTTTTACTGCGATAACCAACATACACGAGGGGGCAGCCGCGGGCAGAAGCTAGTCTCCTAGAAATGTGAAAATGTGTTTGTTTGTTACGATTTCACGCCTAAACAACTGAACCGATTTTAAAAATTGTTTCACCAGTGGAAAAGCTACATTTTCGGCCAGTAATATAAGCTACTTTTTACAACGATAACCACGCGACCCGACACACTAGCCTAACCGACGTACTAGCCTAATAGACATACTAGCCTAATAGACATACTAGCCTAATAGACATACTAGATTTTGACAAAAGCAAGTATAGAATGCATTCAAGTAAAGCAAGATTGTAATCGGTCACAGAATGAAGACTTTTTCGAGTATTACATATTTTACTTTCATTTGTATTTCAAGGATGTCCGACTAATGTCAGACACAATGGGGGGGGGGGCATTTTTCAAGGAGTGAAGTCTTGCCTCTATGGTATCAGGACAAGGCAGAGTGTGATGCCTGTATGCGGCTGTGAATAATAACTGTAATTAAACAGATTTAAGAAATTAGGTTAGGTTATCCTGGGAGAGCCATGCTTTTGTACGAATGGGCCGGCTCATCCGGAGTGATACCACGGCCTCACAGATAACCGGTGTTCAGCAATTCTTTCGTTGCCTTTCACTGAGTGAGTGAGGTTACCGGAGCCAAGCCCCCCCCCCCCCCCCCCTCCCGCTAACTCGAGCGGGAGGGACTCCAAGGGCACCAACGCACCTGTGACTTTTGAGTGCCAGGTGTCCATGGGCGGCGGTAGTTGCTTACCATGAGGTGACCCGTCTGCTCGTCTGCCCCTTATACCATAAAAAAAAACTAAAAATTTACGTAAATAAAACTATATATTTAACAAATACGTGGTAACACCACTCTCCACCCTCCCTCTTTATTATAAAAAGAAAATACCAAACATGGATATTACTTAAAATCCTAGAGTTGCCTGACAAAATTCGCTTAAAAGTCTACAACTAATAATAAATAATACTTTACTAGGACTTTTCACTGTTATGTTATTTCAGTTGAAATCTACCGTCCTCGTACGGGATGATATCAAAGAAACATTTCTTTAATTATTTCATTTATTTTACGACTATTTACGACAAATGTTCAAATCTCTTGTATTAGTATTAACAGTTAAATCTGAGCATGTATTTTATCTTTAATTTCCTTAAGCATTGAAACACCCTAATTAACACAATAAAACGACATCTGTTGTACAATCGATGTCGTACTCACAAATGTACAATATTAAATTTTACCTTAAATGCTGCCGTCTATTACACCGTTTTAATTTTACATTGTACCTTTCTTACCCTGTTCTAATTCCTTGGTTAATGAAAGATAAATATTTGTAGAGGAATTGCTTTGAATCTACCGATGTGACGAAGATATATTTATAAGCAATAACTCTTTAAAAGTATCTACAATGACTAACTTTTAGACTTTCACGTTACATAAAATTAATTATATTCATACAATGGACAAACCAGAATCTCATTATACCTATGTCAGATGATTTGAGTTTTTGTGGCAAATTTTTATATGGTGCGATGGATGCAAGAGCGGCAGAAACGCCAACACGATTGGCATTTAAGTTTTGGAACATTTGGAGGTAGGTCTGGTAAATCGATCCTCTCGTTCATGTGTTTATTTTTCTCACGCCTAACGCCTGTCACTTTGCCAGACGTTTAGACTAGGTTACACTTGACGTTTAACAGTTGACTGTCAGATGATTACCATGCCTGTATATAGTTAAGTATCTACATTTTTTCTGTAAGCTATCATATTGCGATTGTCCCCATTTATTTGGGATAATTTGCTTTTAAAGGGCATGTAGACTTAACTCTTGCATTCGTTTAAACAGGTATTAATATATTTACAACTTTAATGATTAATCTAAACTTGATACACAACTGAATAAAAACGGTGTGATAGACGCCTACGTCTGTAGCAATTTGTTTATCTTGACCTGTTAAAATTTGTATACAGCTCTTGACGAGGGTCTTAAAATTTTATCGACGAGACAAACCCTTCCATTTATCTTATTAGTAGCATGAGACTTCTGTTCGGTCGTATATGAGAGTATAAAATATACTACAACCGACTTAGACGCAATAATTTTATAAATATCATTTTAGCAACTGACAGTTTATGTCAGTCTAGTTATTCCGTTTGCCTGAATTGAGTAAAAATGATACAATAATTATTTATGCATTTCTTATTTTTAGTAATTTCTTAACTATTTGTAAACTAGCTTATTTGATGGCACTTATAAGAGATAACTAGCTTTTGCACGCGGCACCACCGGCGTGTGTGTCGGAAAAATTGAGGCGTAAAAACAAACATACACACACGAGTATTGATTAGATTTATGAGTTGGTTATTTTACATTTTAATTTTCGATGTTTTGAATTTTTTTTTTACCTAAATATATATTTTGATTTTCTATATGCCCGTTATTCCAGACTATATCTATCTCTGTTCCAAGTTTCATTAAGATAGATCTGTTCAGCCGTTTTGACGTGATTGAATAAAAAACACACATCCCATCAAACTTTCGCATTAACCATAGTAATAAGAGGTTTATTCTTAATCATCAGGCCAGGTTTCTAGCATTTTAATATTAGAACACAATAAAAATCTTCGTACAATATCACGAAATTGCTTTGGTTGTCACAAAGCGCCAATATCGTTTGAATGGAAACTTCAAAATCGTCGTACCGAAATCAGTTTTAATTACGAACCGCAACTGTCAAACATCAGGAGCGGAACCGTCGAAAAGTACTCAGCAAAATTCAATATTCACGAGATGTCTCACGGACGAATTGTGACTGGATGAGATTTGTTATGTGTTGTAATAATATCGTTCTCTTTTTGTTTATTTCTTTACTAAATCGCGCTAAAAGTATTTTATACACAAGCATACATATTCACACAAATACACACATACTGCATAAAGATGAGCAAAGTGTATTGAAGAAAATTTTAAGTACGGAAGTCGATGGATATAAGATTAGAGGTCGACCAAAGAAACGATGGAATGACTTCGTGAAAGAGGATATGGTTAGGAAGGGATTAAGCAGTGAACTGCAGAGTGATAGAGGAGAATGGAAGACGAAAAATCATTACTTCGACCCCAAATAATTTGGGAAAATGATAATAAGATTACGACAACGAGATGACGATACACGTCAGGTGGTATTGAAAAAATCTGCAACGAATTTACGTGATTCGTGTAATATTGTTTCTATGTTAAAATATGGATTTATTCACTATTCTCTGATTATATTTTTATCAAATTTAGAGGTAGATTGATTATAAATAAATTGCTTTCATAAAAATCATCAAGTATAAAACCTACTTATCATAATCGATTACAATTTGAAGAACCTATCTCTACTATGAGGCTTACTTTTTTTTTAATTTATTTAATAAGAAAAACAGTATCAAATAAAAACACGAAACACCCATAAAACACGTAATGGTTTATCTTGGTTGTGAGTTTACATTCCTCACTCCTTTCTGTTTCGTTAAAATATTCACAATATAACAAGAACTTTTATACAAATTCATTGGTAGCAGTACAATAAATGATAGGTGCAGGTTTGTTAAGGGAGTAGTAACGTGTTAAACCTATTATCCTGTATTTAGAAAGAATATGATAAACCTAATTACCTATTTTAACGAAACCTGTATAGCTGTAAAATTGTCCATAAAACGGTTAATAGTCGAAAGTACTTTTTTATGCCAAAGAGGGCAAATGAGCATACGTGTCGCATTGACACTTGCAACTTAAGAGTCGCAAGCCCCAAGAAAAAAGGGGGGAAAAAGGGGTAGGTTGGGTCCCGGTTACCTCACTTACGATTCTCTATAAGGCCGCGGTATAACTCCGATGAACCCTGCCTTATTTGTTCCGATGCATGGCCCTCCCACAAAAGACTCAGTGAACAACACTAATGAATATAATATGTATACAAAAATATTGTAGTTCAGAAACCTTTTACCCTTAACAGCTTTAAATTTTGCCTCTTAACATTCCTTTTTAAATTATACACATTTGAAATTCCAAAAAAGACGAAAATTAAATATTAAAATATGATCTGCATAACCTTTCTAGTCAAAGTTTGAATCTTCGTCGGGCTTCAAAAGTGACTTGAACTGAAAAGCCTTTAAAGTCTTGCGACATTAATTTTATGAATTAAACATTTTTCTAATTTATTTCATCTTTTTTTACGTTGAAAGGTCGAGTCTTCACAAAAGACTTGGATAAGTTTGAGGACCGATTTCTGTAAGAAATCGCGTTGAAATTTCCGAAACTTTTTCTCATTTGCGGCCCATAAAATTAAGGGTCGAGAAAAGGTCTTAGATTGGATTTCAATCTGTTCAAGTAAAATAAATCGTCTATAGCTTTACTGCTATACAACTTTAAACAAATACGAGTACATATTGTGAGATAGATTTAATTGTCATATTTCTAATCATAGTAGTATAATTAACTGTACCCTGCCTGGCTTCGATGTGGCACCTTATGATTACAAAAAATTAATAAAAACGTGTACATAACCATCTTTGACAGCTTTGTTGTATATCGTATAGATCTCAATCGTTAATACCTTCAGGTATAATACCTTGACTAACGATTGGCTACTACTCATCTCCATCACTTGGATAGTTGGCACTCTACCACTATGAGTGTTTCACGAAACTTTTTGCCAACCAACTTATGGATCAAATTGTCGCCTGCGGTATTTCAAGATCAATACAACCTTCAAGGCAAAGAGCACGAAGGGACACGAGAACCCATAGAATTCGTGGGTGTTAACTTACCATCAGGTGACCTGACTGCTCGTTTGCAACATATCATAGCTTAAGAGATAGAAACATTCATCATAGGGTTTTATCAATTATTGACGCAGGGTTTATTGCTGTATCCATTCTGTATTTCTACTGGTAAAATACTTAACATGTTTTTTTTGCAGATGTTGGCCGAAGCAGTACAGTTACCCGGCAAGGAACTGATGTGTAAGTGGTATTTTTTTCTTATTTAGTAGACGACGATTTACATAGCCAGTCTTGGCCCGTCTTTAAGAAAACCGACCATCAGACTTCCACTTATATATGTTCCAATGAACTTGAGTGGAGTCTAATTTCTTTTTTATATTTACTTGAGCACTAGTTCTTGTTTTTTAGGATTATGTTTGCAGTTGTGTCTGTACGGGTATATTAGTCAAAATATCATGATCGACTACTTTAATTATTTCACTAAATTACTAAGGTTTCTTATATAACATAATATACACATAATGTGACAGAAATAAGAGTTAAAATTTCAAAAGCGGTTTGTAAGACACGTCTGCTTGTTTACTTTCTTTTGATTTAAAAAATATATACACATAATTTCATTTTTCACATAAATTTCAATGATTTATTCTCTTTTTTTTTATATTTTCTGACAAATCTGCACATACCATCAATATATTTATATAAACCCTCGTCAAGACACGTCATCTCATAGCTAAATCCATCACACAAAAAAATCAGACGTACAACTAAAACGTGTCAGTCTCAATTTCATTAAATTATTATTTGGTTTTAGTTTTGCGAATCTTATATTTATTTACATTGTGAAACTATTGACTGCCACTACAAAATACATTCTGTCACTAAATAAGTACAATGGAATTTCCAATAAATAATCACTTCACATCAACAGCTTTTAATAGTCCACTGCTGAACATAGGCCTCTCCTTAGAAAGGAGGTTTTGGCCTATAAATAATAGCATATAATGAAAACCAAGTTTCTTTTCATGCTTTTTTCTTATAAAACATCAGCTTTTTCAGATCAAGTTATCAGTTTCCATAGATAATTTTCAAAAAATTACCTTGAATTGTTTGCGCTTGAAGTTTTTACGGGGCCGTCTACCTTATTTTTATTATTGTAATTGTACATCAACAGCATGAATTAAAAATATTAAAGTATACCACAAAGACCTCGTAAGGTCTATTTGGGATAGATAGATTTTAATGCCTTTAAAATAGATCTTTAGAACAAAGTTTTACCATGGACTAGGACTTTAAAATTAAGGTATTTTTTATGGTATAACGAGCAGACGGATCACCTGATGGTAAGCAACTACCGCCGCCCATGGAAACCTGCAACTCAAAAGTCACAAGTGCGTTGACGTCCTTGGACTCCCTCCCGCTCGAGTAAGCGGGAGGGTGAATTTGGGCTCCAGTAAGGAATTGAAGAAATTTAAAAGAATTGGAGAAATATATCATAACATAACTGAAAGGAATTCAGTGTGATAACGTATTATTAAAAAATAATTCTAATTTTAAAACCTACTAGCTAGAGCGGTGAAGACTTTCATCGAGGAATAAATTACTAACACCTTCGTTTACTGCGAGTGCTTTTGACAGCGAAAAGTTACAAAGCGCTATTTGCATCTAGGACATTTTTAAAGCTTCCTCGTTTCTGTAGCGAAGTAAAATTTGCAAAAGTATGTGTATTTTATGACGTAAAGACTAACATTATTATATATAGGCTGGACCAGACAGTTTTTGAAGTAGCAACTTATAATGTTTATTACATTATTAGTGTTAATATATAAGCACCAGGGACTTCGTTTCTAGGGTATACCTGGTTCCCCGGCTATTAGTACCCGAGACGGCGTGCGGTTTTAGTCGGTTCGTGTCCGACATGCCACCGATAGGTGGTATCCGAGGGGATTTCCGCACGGAAAAAAAAAGAAAAAAAAGTGTAAATATATAAAAGTGTATTACATATATATATTTATATAATGATGTATTAAAGGTGTACTCGTACTTTAACATTACTAGCTGGTGCCTGCGACGTGGTTCACGTGGAGTTTGAAAATCGCTGCCTTAGTGAGTTCGATTCAAGACCAGGCAAATTTTACAGGGTTTTTCTAAGAGAAAAAAATAGCCTAAGTTACTCCTTGTACAGACAGCTACCTGGTAGTAGAATATTGTTAAAATCGGTCCAGCTGTTTTGAAGATTACCCGGAACAAACAGACAGATAAACAAAAAATATTTATACTGGTTTTTAGGCATAGGTATCGTGCAAATCACCGTGTAAGCATGAAAAAAACTATTATTTTGGACAATTTTATTCATTTGTATGATATTGTATAAATAATTAATTAGTCTATCATTAATAATAACTTTTTAATTTTTTTTATAAAGGTAATTCTCGCTGTAGGAATATATCCTGTGTTGTGGGGGTCTTTACAAGCATTCATGAAACGGACACAAAAAACATCTAGACTCAAAACAACAATTTGTGGATTACACAAAGTGTGGTGCCCTGTATGAATCGAACTCACTACACTCAGCGAAGTAGGAGTCGTTTTTCAATGTAGAGTTACTCTATCTACCTAATCATATATGTTTTCCACAAAACTTCGATATCGCCTAGTACTTGGGTTGTGGAGGTCTGAAAAAAGGTCATTTTTGCAGTTCAGTCGTATCGGATTTTTTTTTTAATTATATTAATTTGTTTTTATGTAAAATTGTCTACAATTGATATGACCGATTTTTTTTCACTTCGTCCCTTCTTTTTATGTTGTCGGAGGACAAACGGACAGATGAATCACCTGAAGGCAAGTAATTATCACCGCCCATAGATACCTTTGTCCGTGTAGTGACGGATTAAGATTATAGAGTGTCACCACCCCTATTTATCCCAAGGGTGTCGTAAGAGCGACTAAGGGAGCAAACTACGCAGGACAAACGCATTGCAAAGACAAGGAAAACTTGAAAAAAAAAATAACAAACCCTTTTTTTTTTTTTTTTTTTTTTTTAACGTGTGTGTGACCGTCACCCCTCCGGGGTTTGCGGCGGGGTGGTGTGTCGGACTCGGACCGACTAAAACCACACGGTGTGCCACTCTGCGCCTGTAACAGGAGGGATCCGGGAACAGCTGTTGTTAAGACATCCGGACCCCTCCTAGCGCCAGCCCGCTCCTGGTGCGGGCTCCGCCTCAATGTTTTTGTTCCTCTCTTTAGGCGACGTCCGGCACACGCGGACGCCGCCCCCTCGCGGCTGGCCAAACTAATGCGGGTGGAGGGGAAACCCACCCCGTCCACCCGCGGCCACACTCAGGGCGGCATGAGGCTGTGGTAGGCGGGCCTCCGCCGCCCGGTTCGAAGGCGGCGGATCGGGTCCGAGTGGAGGTCGTCCTCCCGGGCCCTCTCCGCCGCCTCCTTCCGCGAGATTACTACCTCGCAGAAGGTTGCGACCGCGGTAAAACAACTGTCGCTACCGGCCATGGAGCGTACTACGGCCGGTAGCGAGAGATCCACTCCGATGACTGCAGTGAGGGCCCGGCGCTGCGCCGCCCATGCGGGGCAGACCGCCAGCGTGTGCTGGGCCGAGTCCTCACTGCAGTCGCAGTGGTGGCAGGCGGGACTCAGTTCCCTCCTAGCGACCGAGTGCAGGTACTTTCCGAAGCAACCGTGCCCGGAAAGCACCTGCGTCAGCCGGAAGGAAAGGGTCCCGTGCTGCCGCCCTGCCCACTCGGCGATGACCGGCTGGAGAGCCTCCACGGCGGCGAAGCCAGCGCGTGGAGTCTCCAGCCGGAACGACCAACGAGCCATCGTGGCTCGGCGAGCGGCTTCGCGCCACTCGCGCACATCCTCGGGCGGAGGGCGAAATCCGCTCTCCGCCCGGTAGTCAGCCACTCGCCGATAAACTTCGGCGAGCACTTCCGCCTCCAAATCCCACGGGGGAGTTCCGGCCAACGCGCACGCCACCTCCGTCGAAACGGTGCGGTAACCGCGTATGGCTCTGACCGCCATTACCCTCTGAGGGCGCCAGAGGCGTACCCTATTCTGTGCGGTCAGAGCCGCCGCCCACACCGGTGCACCGTACAGTGCCATTGACCGGACAACCCCCGTGTACAGCCGTCTTGTCGCGACGCTGGGTCCACCCATATTGGGCAAAACCGACCAGCTTTGGAGCAAGCTGTCGGAAGTGCTCGTCGAAGAGCCACCTCCCGTCGAGGATCAGGCCCAGATATTTCATCTGGGCCCGAACCGGTACGAGGACCGAGTTGACCACTATTGAGGCGCCAGGGGGTGGACCACGACGGGGCCCATGAAATAAAAGGGCCTCCAACAAACCCTATACCAACCCGTCTTTCCAGCGTGGTATAATAGGCCAAAACCTCCTTTCTAAGGACAGGGCCTATGTATAGCTGTGGATTATTAAAGGCTGTTGATGTGATTGTGTTGCTTCGCTGAGAAGACGTTTAATTGTTTTTTTTTTTTTTATATTATTGTTACTATTTCGATGTTGAAGCTGCTGGTTTTCCTTCAAATAAATATACTTCTAGCGATCGCTTAAAACACAGGTTTACCTAGGGTAAACCAGGCAGGCGAGCAGTCAGGCAGGCTGCGATTAAAGTTTTTGATCTTAATTTTAATACTTGCATGAGTAAAAAAATCATGGCGTAGTGGTTTAAGCGGTCGCCATGCTGTTTTCTACTGCATCGAGTGTTGTGGGTTCAAACCCCACATGGGACGACACTTTGTGTGATCCACAAATTGTTCTGAGTCTGGGTGTTCTTTGTGTAAGTGCCATGTGTGTTTGTAAAGTCCCCCGCGACACAGGATATATTCCTAATGTGGGAGTTGTCTTTTAAAAGAAATAAAAGAAAATATCTAAAGTAATTAATACATTATTGACACACAGGTTATAAAGTATCAGCGAGCTACATACAACGTATGAACATTTTTTTAATTAAAACGTCAGCATTCCGATATTACGAGTTGCCGCGATATATTAAAAAATATCAGATCTCTTGCTGTTCAAATGTTCGGATCAAAATAATTATTTTTGTAGAAGCTGTTCGAACTCTTCAAATATATTTTACTCATATTTGAAAACGTTAAACATTTTTTTGCGAATTTGTTTGAATCAGGTGGTTCACTATTTTAGTTCAAAATTTAAAAGTGCATTAACCCATTTGTACTGAAGCATGGCTTCTCACGTTCATTTTTGGGTTATATTCTACATCGTTGTTTAAACAATACTGATTTGAACTATGGTGCTAGAGATATTTATAGTGAATTTTCTTTCATCATAGATACAAACACTCGAGCATATTTCCCCAAAAAAGGAGAAAATTCCATGTTAAAGGATAAAGTTCAATAACCTATCAAGATTTAGGTAGCATTGAAGTCAACAAAACTTTTGTTCTTTATTGGTAAATTTAACTAACAAAGAATCAAAATGCTTGTCTGTGTATTATAGTATTCATATAAAACAACAAACCACAGTAATGCCTTCCAGCGGGGGTTACAGGTGTACGGCAAAGTTCATGTCTCGCGGAATGTCACGCATTTATCACTCACAACGATAGGAGCACCATCATTTTTGAAGGACAGTCCTTACGTCATTGAAGAGTATTTTTTCAAAAAAAAAACGGTAATAGTTTAAGCAAAGTTCTTACTAGACATTGTGCATAATTTGTATCATGTATTAGGAATTCTTAAGTAGTTTTAAACACAACAAGGATAAAGGGACAAAAACTTCGAGACAAAGCAACTTATCTCGTATTAGTCATGCGTTTTACATTGTGTATAGCAATATTATATTATTAAATGCCTGTTGTTTATTGCATTCTTAGTATTATACAAGGATGGAGAAAATTATTTATAATTTGTGTTTCGGCAGAAAGGCATTTTGGCTCAACCCCTCATTTGATTTTCTGAGACTCCATTATTTGAAGAATAACTATATCTAATATTCGTACGATTACAGTAAAATGTGGTTAGCTAAGCAATTTAATTCAATGCAAATTATGTTAAGATTTAGACTCAATAAAAATATTTAAGTAAAATGCTCCAAAGGGTTGTAATCCATTGAAGTGTATCTAAAATTAAGTCAAATTGATCCATGGTGGATAGGCTATCAAATTCTAAACCCCTCAATCTTCAATCTCGTGTATTTACGGCTACCGTCATTCATAGGATAGTGGAAATCAAAATGTAGGTCACGAAGGTCTAGAATCCAATATTTCGATTACAAACGAGAACAGATGACTGCGACTCGATCCTTATTGAGAGTCACTTGAAGTTTTATTCAGATAGTCTGCTTCAAAGTATATTTGCCTACTGGAATTGCAAATAATCTAGGAATATTATTCCACAAGTTAAAACCGTCTTTAGAGTTTAAGCTTCTTTAGTTTTTTCTATTTTTTAATTCTCGCTTTAAAATCTTTTGTTTTGCTGTCGTCTAATACTTTGTCGTCTGCAAGGAGAAGAGAATGGCGAACTTGAGAACTATTCGTTCTTGAAATTAGTCACAGAACGCGCTTAAACAACTCTGTCTGTAAATCACAAGATATGTGCCAAAATAGATAAACAAAGTTATCAGGAAAGTAAAATGTAAAAAGAGATCGAGTTTAGTTAAATTTTGCAGAATTTCTTTTGACAAGGAAAAAGTCTTAATCGTAGGTAAAACCGGAAACGTGATGCTAACTTGTACATCATTTTTTTTTGTAACGATAATATGGTTGCTAAGCTTTTGGGCCATATATTGACATTTGATCTGGGCCTCAATGCTGCTATTTTAATATTATATCTATAGTTTGTCTATGGAATGTCGTCGGAATATTTTTGCACCTTTCCTATTCTACTAACTATGTAAGACCAATGGCCTCCCGATGACTTGTCACTGATACAAATGTCGTCTATATATTTGTAACATGTTTGTAGTAAACGGTACAATTTGTAAGAAAAGGCTTTATTTAATTTTCCAGGTATAGCAATGTTGTTGATATCACCATTGATGACCTACATTACTGTCTATTGACACTGTGAATATATGTTAGTAGAATACTGATATTTTGACCAATGCCAATGGCGTCTCAATGGAATAACAGTGGCGTTAACATAAAATAGCAGAATTGTGGCCCCGTTTACCAGGCTAACTCTGTGTCAGAATCTCTAAAAACGTTTTATAGAAGATTTCTTGATACCTGGTGGTACTTTTAGGTATTGATTTTTTAATAAATTCAGCATTAAACATCGCTCTGAATATCGCCATATACTTTCTAGAGCAATCGCTGCAAATTTAACTTTAAGATATAAAACTAGGGCGTAATTTTTAAATAAACTGATCTTCTTACATTCGGAATAGAATATTCTTGGCACTTTTACCCCATCTATTCCAACATTCAACTTGATTTATTTATGTGGCTAAGTGTCTAAACATCCCAGCAGCGAGAAACCTTTTCAATCAATTGTATAATACTGAGCATTTTGCTGAGTTCTTTTATTTTGTTGTGTATTTTATTTCGACAGAAACCTAAAGCGTCTGTAAATACTTTGTGTACAACAATTTCTGCAGTAGTAAATATCTGTATATCGCTGTCATTTTCAGACCTAGTCTTGACCTTTTAACCTTGGTCACAAACGAAATAATAATACAGAATTTTGGAATAAAAGTAGATTGTTATAAAATACAATAATCTCATTGTACACTAACAAAATACTGCTTAATATAAATACACAATGTGACTACAATAGCCGCTTATTGTACAAATCCACTTTGATATAAAAGTCTTCTACAGAACAATGGATAAACAAAATCAAAAATGGGTATAAAAATAAATGTATATAGATTGTGTAAAATATTATATGTGTACAGATTTGCTTTTGTGAATATATTGGTTTAAAATACATACAACAAAATACATACTACTGTTTGTCGGGCCTGTTGGTCTAGTGGTTAGTGACACTGACTGTTAAGCCGTAGGTCGTGGGTTCGATTCCCACCCAGGACAAATAAGTGTGTGATGAGCGCGTAGATTGGTTCTTTGTCTGCATGTAATTTATCTATACTATGTATGTATTTAGAAATATATAAGAATGTTTATCAGCTAGTCTGTTTAACATAGCACAGGCTCTGCCTAGTTTAAAGAAGTAGTGTGAATTTATTTTATAGTTATATTTACTTTGATGAATTTTAAAAATAATATTGTTTATTGTTTTTAAGTAATTTATTTAATATTATATTAATAATAACTTTATTTCATAAAACAATTCTATAACGTAACAAGTTAATACAAAAATTAATATAATATCGCGTGAAATATCGTCATAGGTCATAGGGCAGTGATAATATCGCGTGAAATCAGTGGTTGAAGCGCTGTACTCCCGGTGTAGCTAGGTTATAGAATAACCTATTCTTATAAATCTTTTTCAAAATACAAACAAAAAGAATGTTTACCTGTACAAAATTTAATAATACCACTGATCAATATCAAATAATCAAATTAAGTAACAACTATCGACAATACTCGATTCTAACACGTCCGTCTAGATCTAATGCCGCCGTAAAAGAGAGCTCGGACTGGAATCTCACGGCATACCTCTCCATGCCTTCCCTCACTCTAAACGGAAAGTGACGTCAATACTAAGCCACGCCCCTTAAAAATAAGAATTACCGGTGATTTCCGCTTATTCTTTATTAAGGAGTAGGTAATAAATAAATATAATATCAAAGTAAACTTTTTTTAATTATCGGGAAAAATACAGAATAAGGTAGAAAGTTTAGTCTCTCATAAAGATTTTTTCCTAAGCGTACACACACTACCTCCACGTAAAGAAAGCACTTTGGTTGATTGCAAATCTGACCCCGCATCTTTGATGCCCTGGAAGCTTCTAGTAACACCTTATTTCTTTCAGAATTTTGTGGTTTTATATTCAAGGTTTCTTTTTATTTCTAAAATGGACCCTTCCATTAAAAGAACAGAATGTAAGGGGTATCGAATTCATTTAGACTTGTTATCACTTTTTATAACAAAAAATTTCCGATTATAATTTCAGTCCTACTTTAATAATTAGCTATTGCACTTTAGAAAATAGATAATAAGTAATAATAATAAAAAATCTTAATGTTTTTTTCATCTTCACAAATTGCATCATGTTACACATTTTACAGTTTACAAGAAAATTGACAAGAAATTCGTAATTTGTGGGAGATCTAGAGTCTAAACTAAGCCGAGGCCTCTAGTATAGATCTCCAGGCCCCCATTACAAAATATTGTATAAATTGTTAACATGTCAGAAGCGTACATGAGTGTGTGTGAATAAGTAAAAGGTAACGAGTTTTATTGTATGATAATGATATGTACGTGTGCGTGCGTGTGCGTGCGTGGGTGTGTGTGTGTGTGTGTGTGTAGTGTGTTAGAGGGTGTTTAAGGGACATATATTTTTTGGATATTATTCACATAATAGCATGTGAGGGTAGCACACCTGTAACTTGACTTGGCCGAAGAGTCTAACTCATCTAACAAGGCGTTAAATATTTTTATTCTTATTTTACCCAACTTAGATTTGACCGAATTGAGCAGGTTTCCGCTTCTGAAAACCTGTTATTCGTCTCAAATCAACACTCATTTCACTCTTTAAGTATAATTCGCTTCCAAGTGCCTGTCTGGCCGAGTTTTACTCTTACCTCGAAACTTAAAAGTAAATTCCTATCTGTATTACTGATACAACTAAAAGCTTGGGCCTTCCAGTAGCTATTTTTGTTCGTAAGTTTACGACAGGTGTTCGCCTCCCTGAGTACATACTGAAATATTCAACGTCGTAAGTAGCTCCTGAATTTTAAACCATCTTCATTTTTCTTCGGTTATATTTATAATTTGTTTAGAAGTTGCTTCCTGAGAGGTGAGAAAATCTAGTGGAAATCTTCGTCATTTCACGAGGGGAAGCTTTAATATCTTATTAATATAATAATAACATATATCTTCTTAGTAGTGGGGATCGGAGTGTTATTAGAGGTGTTAAATACTTTATTTGTGAATGCTGATCCTAATATCATTTAAGGAACCAAATTATTACTTTTTTAAGGGTAGGTACTCATATTAAACTACTGATGAAAATGTATGTGTATATAAAGTGTTATTATGTATATAATGTACTAGCTGACCCGCGCAACTTCGTCTGCGTCTCTCAATAGTAATAAATTTTCTCCGTTTTGGAAACATTCTTCATTGGTGCTCCGCTCCTATTGGTCTTAGCGTGATGATATATAGCCTATAGCCTTCCTCGATAAATGGGCTATCTAACACAGAAAGAATTTTTTAAATCGGACCAGTAGTTCCTGAGATTAGCGCGTTCAAACAAACAAACAAACAAACAAACAAACAAACTCTTCAGCTTTATAATATTAGTATAGATTATATTTACATTAAATTTTTGGTTGTTTAAAAAAAAACAACAAAAATTGCTAAACAGATCGAGGCAGTATTTCACTCCGGCCCATCGTCTTTAGCTCTATAAGGCGCAGAAATACTATTATCATCTCTATGCGGGGGCACCTCAGTACCAGCTTCTCTGTCTAGACCGCATCCAACGAAGAGCGACTCGAATCGTCGATAGCCCAAACACCTCCGATCGGCTTGATCCCTCGGCGTTACGTAGAGATGTGGCTACACTCTGCATTCTCTATCATCATATATCATGGAGAGTGCTCCGAGGAATTGTTTGGACTAATACTAATACGCAACTTTCCGCCATTGTTCCACATGGCAAAACTTTCATCCTCATCACCTGGATAGTTAGCGCTCCACTACTGTACGCTTTTCAAGACACTTTTTGCCCCGCACAATCAATCTGTAGAACGTCTCCCTCTAACATTAAAAAAAACACTTTGTTCTCTAGTATGCAACCTTCATTTAAAAAAAAAAATACATCCATACGAAAAACCATTTTAAATAGAACCTGCATGTTTTTTTTTCAGGATTTAATGTAACTTTTTACCAAAGTGAGATGTCAGATATTATAATCACTATATTCAAGTACTGTAAGGCTCGCTTTTTTTGCATTTTCTGCCTTTGTTTCTGCCCTTGTATAAATTAATTATGTAAGATTACACCGCTAGCATGTGGTGTGATCTCATATATGCACTGATTTATTAGGTGTCAACTCAAAGTGAGCCAAAAATTCGTTCATGTTTCAGACGTGGATCAAATATAAACCTTATAGCAAGAGCATAGACCTGAAAATCATATGTCACTGAGTCTTTATCACATTATTTAAAAAATATTGTAATGTTCGTCTACACTACATTATCCGAATTGTATAACCTTAAGGTTCCAGGTATAATAAACTGTACAAATAAGTATACTAGTGTTTAAAAGAACAATAGTTGTTCTAGTATACTCGTACTTATAGATTTGAATACATATACACGTCATTCAAACTTAAATTCGACTATCGCACACCCGGCATGTAATATTAAGCTAAAAAATAAATTTGTTTTGTTATTAGCATTATTTTAGTGGCCTAAAACAATCTTCGCATTATCGCTTTCTAATAAAACCGATTTGGGGCACATCGGTTGTATCAATCAAATCAAATCAATCAAATATCTTTATTTTATATTTATATAAATTTATTTTATATTTGATTTGATTTGACGTCGGTTGTATGGTTTGAAAGTCTACCTATAACTAGATATAGGTATAGTAAATGTAGATAATTTACAAGAAAAGAGCGTATTCCCTCTATCCCTTACGTCAAAGGCCGGCAAAGTTTCTTTTTTTTCTTTTTTCTTAAAAAAATACAGCTCTCGCATTATGAATATATCCTGTATCGGGGCACTTTACAAACATACATGAAACGGACACAGAGAACACCCAGACTCAGAACAACAATTTGTGGATCACACAAAGTGTCGTCTCATGTGGGGATCGGACCCACAACACTGAGCGGCGTGGCGACCGCTTAAACCTCTACGCAATCCGTGCAGTCAAGTTGTAGCGACTCTTAAGTTGAAGGTGACAATGAACGGTGATAGTTCACTTGCCTTTAAAGATTAGCCTCGGTCGCATTGGTAGCATATGCGACTGCTGTGCTGAGAGCTCGGGTTCGATTCCCGAGTCGGACCAAATGTTTGTATGATCTGCAAATATTTGTTTCGAGGTTTGGGTTTTGGTGTATATAATAAATACTATGCATTTAAAAATAAAGAGCATGAATATATATCTATGCTGTACGAATATACACAATATATGTATGTCTATATTATATATAGTTATATTTATCAATGTATTTAAACCCAAACTCAACTCTCGTGTAAACGGAGACAATATATGTAGATACTTATATACAGAGGTGTCAATAACATTAACAGTGTCGCAAGTTCAATGTTTTTTCCGATCTCAAAAAACACATTATTTTAGAAGTTTTCACTTCAAACAATATAATAAACTTACTCATAATTTCTTATTTTACGAGACATCTTCTAGAGAACAATAACGTCATACACAAGAATCTTTTCTGTTGGAAAATGTACAAGATAGACCATATTATATTTTATGCAGCTATAGTTTTACGCGAAACATTACAAGATAACATCTTAATTTCCCTGTAGACATATTTTCTTTTAGACCCCTCATATCTGTGTAACTTAACGATAAATATCTCGGTAAATATATGATGGGTTCTACGGAGTATATAAACATTGTAGTTTTGCCGGTTATGCATTTTTGTTTTGCTGTTATATACGTGTAACAGAAAAAATAAAATGCAACACCAGTGATATTATTCATCATCATCATCAACAGCCTTTAATAGTCCACTGTTGAACATAGGTTTTTCCTTAGAAAAAGGTTTTTAGCCTACTATACCATGCTAGCCAGACGAGTTGGTATAGGGTTTGTTTCAAGTTTTCCTTCTCTTTGCAGAGCTGTTGTCCTGCGTAGTTTGGGAGCAAACTAATCAGCATTTACCTCATCCAAAGGCTAAATAGAGGGATGAGAACCGTATTCTTAATCCATTACCACGAGGATGGATATTACTCACAAAGTGTTAATTCAATTTTTTGAACTACCTTAATCCTAACTAAGCTTTCCTAACCCCGGCAAACAAAACACTCCTTAAGTGGTGGCAAGTGATCAAGGGTTTAATTAAACCCTATCCAGTAACCACCTTCGTGAATCCCCCTCTTTCTGTTAGGTGGGGGGGTACTAAAGTATTGGAAACGCACTTACCACCAGGTGACCCGTCTGTTCGTTTGCCTTTCGTGTGATCCAGGTGCCTTTATTAAAAAAATACAGACCAAATTGTTTCCTTGATTTGTAGCTTTGTGGTTGAATTGCCGCAAAATCTTTGAATAGCTATAAATTAAAAAAAAGTATGATATACGTATGAAAGTTAAAATAAAATGGCTGCCATGTTAAACTAAAACCGTTGACAAAAAGCCAACCGTCTGATGTATTTCGATCTTAGTTCCTTACGACATCCTTTAAGAACACAAGCTTAAGCTATGATAAAGATACGGTGTCAAAACGGTTGACACCCAATGCATCACATCCTGTAGCTGAATGCCGCCGTGATGAATGGACGCCGTCCTAACCCCGTATTTTTATACAAACACAGATTATGTATGTAGTTTTTGTAACATGATGTATTCAAAGCTGCACCAACCAGTCTTACACAATAAGAATACTGGGATTGGGGTGTAAGTAATTAAAAATATTAATATGTAATTTTAAATGCATTTACAAATTGATAATAATTGTAATTTATTGATACCAATACCATCACCTCAATAATACATTTGATTTTTAACATGTAAAAATAGTTGGGTCTTCGATATTATTTTATTTCCGTCGTTTATTTAGTTGACGTCGTTTCTATTTCTATGAATATATCATTTCTTGCCTTAACTGACCGACTCATTCATCAACGCAGAGCCTAAACCGCTGGGGTAACAAACTTGAAATTTTGACATCTGATGCTTTTTATGTTATAAACAAGGAATCCCAAGAAAGATTTTTTGAATTTTGACCCCTTTTTTTTCCGTGCGGAAATCCCCTCGGATACCAGCTATCGGCGGCATGTCGGACTCGAACCGACTAAAACCGCACGCCGTCTCGGGTACTAACAGCCGGGGATTTAGAATTTTGACCCCTAAGGGATAAAATAAGGGATTAACGGTTGGATGGAAGTTCATCATTCTTAAAGTTAGAAATACAAAATAATCACGAGAGCGAAGCCGAAATAAGTTTTTATGTAAGGTTCCGTGCGCATGCATATAGCTCATAACCAACTTATTTTTAATTCAGAACAATAATATTTGTGTTTAACTTTTAAACAATTTTCTTCTAACATATTTATGACATTGTCAATTCGTCAAACGTCGTTCGTCAATCTTCGCTGTCATTTCTAAATGAATTACATTTACACGCGTGCGTACGCTATATCCGACCTAAGGCGCTTCTCATTTGTTTCAAAATTTATTTTCACGGGTATATTCTTTACATAGGGTTGTCATTTTTTATTTATAGTAATCAAATTAAAACGGAGTACAATTCGTAAATCCTAACTAAGGTTACCACAAAACACACTTAATTTTATTGTGGTTAAGAAATGTCGTTTTAATACTATAATATATAAAATATACATACATCAAAATGAAAATCGGTAAATGTGCAACAAGTCAAGGAAAAATCATTTTCGGAAAATAAAATATCATTTCTTTTTCGGCTATACATACACAACTCTTCTAAAATATTACTTCAATTTTCTGTAAAACCTTGTAATATTATATTCATATTTCAGAACATTATTCATGAAAGTTCTCCAAACGCAGAATACTAAGGCTTTTTATGTAGTACATATGTTAGGACTGAAAGTCAAGGCACGTGAAACAAGTGGATAAGGTATAGACGGCCAAACCTAGGTGCTGGATATTACTATGTACTAGTTGATTTAAACTAGGGGAATAATAAAAACGGAGTGAGGTGTCTATGGACCTCTGGTAGAACGAAGTTCCTTTCGTTTTTTGGTAATGTTTGCTATACTAAAAAGTCTGAAAAAAGTCTTGTTACACATTTTTAGGCCTCGCCAATATTAGGTGTAACTGGTTCCGATGGGACTTCGGATATCATTCCCGACGTCTGGTCCCCAAGTTGGTAGGAGCAGCGAGTGCACTTATGCCCAACATGAGGGAACCCGTTGACTCCTGCAGGAGACTCTACTCGGGGGTTATCCGGTCCTTGGTCCTTTATGGGGCCCCAGTATGGAAAGAGGGCCTAAAGGCCAGCAACGTCGCACTACTGCGACAAGGGCAGCGAGTGCTGGTCATTGGGGTACCGCACGATCTCCTTTGAGGCGGCGAGTATACTGGCTGGAACTCTACCGTGGGACCTGGAGGCGAGAGCTCTTGCCGCTCCGGCTTTGTATCAGTGGCGCAGGGAGGCGAGGGAGTTGGGTCGGAGTCCTGAGACTCAAGAAATCGACGACTTGAAATCCCAACTCCCAACGCCAGGTCTTCGTGGAGTAGTTCCCTCCACTCCTCCCAGACGAGTGGAAGAAACTACTTGGGCAACCGAGCGCTGGGAAAGCCGTTATGGCGTTATGGAGGATTAGCTCGAGAGGCGTCACGAAACCCTCTCATACCGGCTGACGCAGGTGATCACCGGGAAAGGATGCTTCGGAGATCACCTGTGTCTGATCCGTTAGGAGCCAACGCCTGAGTGCCACTGCAATGGCCGGACCGTGGACACGGCGCTCTACACGTTGGCAGAATGCCCAGCCCATCTACACGCCGTGGATGGCCCGAGGTACGTCAGTGCACCCGGGATTTCCTTTCTAGGGTGCACCTGGTTCCCCGGTTACTGGTACCCGAGACGGTGTGGGGTTGATGGTCGGTTCGAGTCCGACATAATCACCGCACCGGTGGGTGATATCCGAGGAGATTACCGCACAGCACCAATATGTGCTTAAACTTAAAATTATGTAAAATAATCTACATATTGCTTTAGTGGTGATGGTGATGGATTAAGAATACTAAGTGTCACCATCCCAATTCATACCGTCTGTGTCGTAAGAGCCGACTAAGGGAGCTAACTACGCAGGACAACAGCACTGCAAAGAGAAGGACAACTTGAAAGAAACCAACCCGGGTTGTTATAGCCAACCCGTCTGGCCAGCGTGGTATAGTAGGCCAAAACCTCATTTTGAAGGAGAAGCCTATGTCCAGCAGTGGACTATCAGAGACTCGTGATGATAATGATGATGTTAAGCACATCAACTATGTATGTAAAATAATCTATTGCTTAAGAGATCCAGTATACATATATTTTGATCTGTCGTAGTACACATCTGGTTATAAAATAGAACAAGACATTCAAAATAATCTAAAATCATCAAGTTGTTTTTAATTTAAAAAAACGTCAATAGGATCACAAACAAAATCCAGTCTTGTAAAAAATTATATTCTTTTTTCTTTTCTTCAAGCAAAAATCTAAAGAATGTTTGGTCAGCAATAGATATTGTTCCCAACACAATATTTTTTCATACAAGGTACACAAAGAAACACGAATATCAAAGAAAAACTAGAAATTACCAAAATATATTGCTCATTTGTAATATAAGCGTTGGCAGCCCTGACCATGCTGCTGTATATTTAGGCAACAAACAACAGAGCTGTCTTCTCATATTTAGCCAGCAATATTTCTCCGCCCTTTGTGTACGAAACGAAATCTCGAAACAAAATCCTCAGTCAGATGTACTGAAAACGTCTTCAAGTCCGCAACAAACAAACCATAATCTTAGCTTTACAAATTTAAAGTAGATTTTTCGTTGGTAGCTAGCAAAAGATTGTTTTCAAGGTAAGTTGGATTTTAGTAATACGGTGTAAAGTTGGTTTTCGTCTAAGAGATATATTGCATGTAACGTATTAACCGCAAATTGCAGTGGCTACTTGAAAGTTATTGCATATCTGTCTGGAATTTGTCAGTCTTAAAACTTATAGGTTTATTTGTGAAGAAATACGTAGCATACATATATATTATATTTTTTGATCCTTGTGGTGACGGATTAAGAATACAGAGTGTCACCACCCCTATTCATCCCGTGGGTGTCCTAAGAGGCGACTAAGGGAAAAACTACGCAGAACAACAGCACTGCAGAGAGAAGGCAAACTTGACACAAACCCTTTTTTTTTTTTTTTTTTTTAACGTGTGGAAATCCCCTCGGACCGTCACCCCTCCGGGGTTTACGGCGGGGTGGTGTGTCGGACTCGGACCGACTAAAACCACACGGTGTGCCACTCTGCGCCTGTAACAGGAGGGATCCGGGAACAGCTGTTGTTAAGACATCCGGACCCCTCCTAGCGCCAGCCCGCTCCTGGTGCGGGCTCCGTCTCGATATTGTTCCTCTCTTTTTAGGCGACGTCCGGCACACGCGGACGCCGCCCCCTCGCGGCTGGCCAACTAATGCGGGTGGAGGGGAAACCCACCCCGTCCACCCGCGGCCACACTCAGGGCGGCATGAGGCTGTGGTAGGCGGGCCTCCGCCGCCCGGTTCGCCGGCGGCGGATCGGGTCCGAGTGGAGGTCGTCCTCCCGGGCCCTTTCCGCCGCCTCCTTCCGCGAGATTACTACCTCGCAGAAGGTTGCGACCGCGGTAAAACAACTGTCGCTACCGGCCATGGAGCGTACTACGGCCGGTAGCGAGAGATCCACTCCGATGACTGCAGTGAGGGCCCGGCGCTGCGCCGCCCATGCGGGGCAGACCGCCAGCGTGTGCTGGGCCGAGTCCTCACTGCAGTCGCAGTGGTGGCAGGCGGGACTCAGTTCCCTCCTAGCGACCGTGTGCAGGTACTTTCCGAAGCAACCGTGCCCGGAAAGCACCTGCGTCAGTCGGAAGGAAAGGGTCCCGTGCTGCCGCCCTGCCCACTCGGCGATGACCGGCTGGAGAGCCTCCACGGCGGCGAAGCCAGCGCGTGGAGTCTCCAGCCGGAATGACCAACGAGCCATCGTGGCTCGGCGAGCGGCTTCGCGCCACTCGCGCACATCCTCGGGCGGAGGGCGAAATCCGCCTTCCGCCCGGAAGTCAGCCACTCGCCGATAAACTTCGGCGAGCACTTCCGCCTCCAAATCCCACGGGGGAGTTCCGGCCAATGCGCATGCCACCTCCGTCGAAACGGTGCGGTAACCGCGTATGGCTCTGACCGCCATTACCCTCTGAGGGCGCCAGAGGCGTACCCTATTCTGGGCGGTCAGAGCCGCCGCCCACACCGGTGCACCGTACAGCGCCATTGACCGGACAACCCCCGTGTACAGCCGTCTTGTCGCGACGCTGGGTCCACCCATATTGGGCAAGAGTCGCCCTAGGGCAGACGCAGCGCCGACCAGCTTTGGAGCAAGCTGTCGGAAGTGCTCGTCGAAGAGCCACCTCCCGTCGAGGATCAGGCCCAGATATTTCATCTGGGCCCGAACCGGTACGAGGACCGAGTTGACCACGATGGAGGCGCCAGGGGGTGGACCACGACGGGGCCCATGAAATAACAGGGCCTCCGTCTTATCTAGGGCCACCCGTAAGCCCAGCGCCTCAATGCGCCCGACCACCAGGGAGACTCCCCCTGTGGCCAGGCGCGCCGCCTCTTGGAAGTTTGCCCCCCGGGCTGTCACGAGGGTATCGTCTGCGTAACAGATTACACCCAGCCCGGGGGGGAAATCGGCGCGAAGGGCCCAGTCGTACCCTATGTTCCACAAGAGGGGTCCAAGAACAGACCCCTGTGGAACACCGCACGACATGGGCCGACACCTCAAATTACCTTCTCGGTCCTCGTACACGACGGTACGCTCCTCTAAATAGTCTGCCACCAGCCGCCTCAGGTACTTTGGCACCCCATGATAGTGGAGTGCTTCCCTGATGCAGCTGAATGGCAGACTATTGAATGCGTTGGCGATGTCCAATGACACCGCCAACAGCACGCCGCCACAGCTCACGGCCTCTTCGGTCACGGCCCTCAGGCGCAACACGGCGTCGACCGTCGAACGCCCCGCCCGAAAACCAAATTGGGCGTCCGACAGATCGGGGCCCACCTCGCAAAGGTGCCGGACGATGCGGGCAGAAAGAACCCTCTCAAACAATTTGCCCGCCTCGTCCAGCAGCACGATGGGCCTATAGGCCGCGACCGAATCGGCAGGCCGTCCCGGCTTCCGCAATAGGACCAGCTTCCCGCTCTTCCAGCACTCAGGGAAGCGTCCCGACGCCAAGCTAGCGTCGAACACCTCCCCGAGGCGGTCTGCCATGTGGTTGAGGTCCAGGGCCAGCACTCGGGCCGGTACCCCGTCTGGCCCAGGGGCGGTGTTCTTGGAACGGATCCGTAGAACAGCCTCCCCTACCTTCGATTCCCGGACGGGCGGAACATTATCCTCCCCGTGCTCCCCGTCGTCTCCGGCCAAGGAGGCCATCGACGGGGGAGTGTGTTCCGCCCGTTGTGGGAAAAGGCCCTCAACCACTTCTCGCAGGAAGCTGGGCTGGAGAGTCTCCGTAAGGGGGGGGCCCGACGCGCGGAGCTTTTGTCGCACCGCGCGGTAAGGGCGACCCCAGGGGTCACGATTAAGACCCTCCAGCATCTCCTGTCTCTTTTCCTCTTTGGCGCGGCTAATGGCCAGCTTCAGAGTTTTCCGAGCCCGTCGGTACTCCTCATGAAGCCGGTCCTCCTCACCGTCTCCACGGTGACGCCGCCGACTGCGTGTGTAGGACCTCCGGGCACGTGTACAGGCCGCACGGAGGTCCGCCAGCTCCTGGGACCACCAGTAGACCTCCTTCCTTGGAGGCCGACGACCTCGAACGCGGGGCATGGCCGCATCGCATACATGCGTAATCGCATCGCGAAAGCGGCCAGCCCCCACGTCGACCTCCTCGGTCGGAGCCTGAGGAGACAGCCACGAGTGAATTATGGCTGCCTCCTCTAGTAGGTCCCGGTTCAGCCTGGCAACAGCCCACCGCGGAAAGCGGGATAAACGCCGCGCCACGTGACCCCTACTGGAGTCCTGGGCCCGGGAGAGCTCAAATCGGATATACAGGTGATCCGAGAGCGTCTCAACCTCTTCCAGGACACACCAGTTCCTTACTCGTGCGGCGAGGGCAGGGGTAGCGAACGAAAGGTCCACTATCGACCCCCCCTGCTGTCGCACGCACGTGTTGGTGGAGCCTCTGTTTAGAAGACAGAGGCCCACCGAGGCCGCCCACTCCTCTACGGCCTCGCCCCTGGCGTCCGTCCTGGGGGAACCCCACGCAATGGACTTTGCGTTGAAGTCCCCCAGCACAAGGACGTGCCCAGACGCTAGTCGCCTTATCGAGGTCTCCAAGCTGGTTAGGAAAACCTCGAAGTCGTTCAAACTCCGGTTGGGGGAGAAATAGACACCATATATGGTGATCCCCCCCCACTCGACGGCAACATATCCAGTGCCCTTGTCTCTTAGCGACAAGGGCGGGGAATGAGCCGTCGTGGAACCGACGACTGCCACGGAGCCGTCCCAGTCACCCATCCAGTTTGGACGGGGAGGGACAGAATAGGGCTCCGCGACTACGGCAACACCTATCGACCACTGTGCCATGGTTTGCAGGAAGAGATCCTGCGCCGCGGCACAGTGGTTCAGGTTCGTCTGGACCAGGAGGTTGGAGACTTGATCCATTACTGGATCGTCTCTACAACCTCCTCCATGGGCGACGACGTCGACGCACGAACTACATCGGAGGCAGCCTGGGTCGACTGGCTAACCCCCGACGTCTGCCGAGAACTGCGGGGAGGCTTGCAGCCTCTCTGCCCCATCTGGTGATTGGCGGGCTTATTGCCCGCCGCACACACTGGGCAGTGAGGGGCGGCAGAGCATTCTGCCGCCTTATGCCCCGGTTGACCGCAGCGGAAACACAGTCCGCCGCAGTCAAAACAACTGTCGCACTTGACGCGCGTGTGTCCCGATGCCAGGCATTTGTAGCATCTCATCGGTCTCGCCGCCAGGACTGTGATCCTGGCGCTCACGAAACCGATGAGCAGCCTGCCGGCGTCGGCCAATACTTTGGCCGACGCTACGGGACAGCTGACCCACACGGCGCCAAGCCCTCCTGGACCGGGGCGGATGGTGCCGACCCTGACGTTGTCCGCGCTGCACCCCGTCTTCTCCCGGATTACAGCGCGGACATCTTCGGCCGTCACAGAGTCGTCCAGGCCCGAGATGCGCAGCTCTGCGCACTTAGTAGGCCTGGCGATCTTTACACCATCCGTGGCTGTAAAGAGTCCCCGCAGCTTCTCGGCAAATGTGTCCGCCGTTTTAGCGCCTTCAGCCCCAGGGAACTCGAGGACTCGAGCTCCCGTCTGGGCGAGGCGCATTCTGACCCCCACCGTTCCAAAATCGTTGGCGAGGCTGTCCCGGGCCTTTTTGAAGACGGCCGCGTAGGACAGCCCGCCGTCCGCCGCCTCCGGGGACACGGTCACCACTACAGCCGCGGTTTTGGGCGGCTGCAGCTTCCGCGGCCTCTTTGTGGAGGCCGTTGCCACCGGTGGCGAAGGCTGGGCCTGGGCTGCTTTTTTGGCAGCCTTTTTGGCCCGCCTTCGGGACTTCTTGGAGCCCCTCGCCTCCTGCCAACCCTCGTTGGAGGGGGCAGGTGCGGAGGGGCCCGGCAGGGGTGTCGGAGTGGGGAGCGGAGGGAATGCCACTCCGCTTATCGGCGCTGTTTTAGGCCCCGTCTTGGCCGGCGCCTGGAGATGTGCCTTGGCCGGCGCCTTAGCCGGTGCCTTGGCCGGCGCCTGGGCCGGTGCCTTGGCCCCCCTCCTCGGCTTTTGTGGAGCCGATGGAGTAGGGGCAGATGCCGCCGCCGCGTAAGAAACGCGGCCTCCCACAACGGGGAGCGCGGTCGGAGCGGCGGCCTTAGGCCGCTGTGCCGACGCGAGCGGGGGGCGCATACTCGGCGCAGGGGGCAGTCTCGCCTCCAGGCCAGCCAGGCGTCCGTCCAGCATATTCCCAACTGCGATGAGGATTTCTCGCAGTTGGGAGTCAAATGCCCCTGAGTTGGTGGTAGGGGCAGGCTGGGACGCGGACGGGGCTTCCCGCTCGGGGAGGTTCGCCTGGAAGCGGGCGAACTGAGCACTCAGCTCGTTCACCCGCTCCGTCAGCCTCTCGTTGGCCACCTGCAGGCGAGAGACGTCGCCCGCTAGGCCCTCCACGACCTCTGACAAAGCGGAGGAGGAGTCCTTAAGGGCCCTCACAAACGAGCCCTTAAGGTTCACGGATTTGGTGGCCACCTTGTCGATGACGGCCACCGCCGCTTTCGCCCTCTCCTGCACGGACACGGGAGCCTGGGGGGCATTTCCCCCCACCGGCTCCCGAACCTTGAGCAGGAGATCCGCGATCTCCTCCTCCGCTACGGCCTCGCCGTCCACTCGCACGCTCCTGTAGGACTCCGCGTTTGAGAACGCGGAGCCTGACGGGGTCGAGACCGAGGCCGGTTTACGCGCCCTCCCTCGGCGGCTGCTTGCCACCTTTGGTGGCATCATTTCGCCGGACGTGTCGGTTTCCACGTCCCCTGAGCGTCCGCGTTTTCGGCTGTCGCTTCGCTCCGCTTCCATGGCCTCCGCGCCATCCGACGAAGCGGCGGATCCGGAGTGCAGCCGATCCGATGCTCTTCGGCTCCCAGAGATCAGAGTCAGACTGACTTCTGGGAGCCCCATCGAGATGGGCGTTCCCGACGCCACCTCACCCTCAGTGGACGACCCATCGACTCCACTGTTCTTCTTCTCCTTCCTCGTTGCCGTGTCCGTTTGACTTGCCTTTTTCGTTTTGGTTAGTTTTCCGATCGGTTTCTGTATGTTTTTATTGATATGCTCCATAATAAATCCCACGAGTGGGGGAGAACTAAAGGTCCACCCGGGCAGAGATCCCCCATTACCCGGGCAAGCGTAAGTTTTTAACCCAACCGAGGGGTCCGCAGGTAAATCGGCTTGGAGTGCGCTCGCGACTGAACTTCCCATCAGCCATGCATCCCCTGGCCACGCACCAGAACACGGGATTCGGGGAATTTTTTAGAGAGGTTATCTTCCTCGCGGTCCGGGCGGTTAAGCCAAGACCCTCGCCCCCAATCAGAGCCGCGAGACTTAACCACAGCGCTCTTCTCGGGATTGCGATATGCCGACGGTTGACAGGGAGACTACGTCCCCCTGCCTGCTCGGTGGTAGTGTGAGTACACGCCGAGCCCGTCCTCCTTTCTCCACCGCTGTCAGCGGAGAAAACTGTGGCCCCTACAGGGCCCCGCCATCAGGTTTTTTACCGAGGTTTTCCTCCTCCATGCTCCGAAGAGCGAAGAGCCAGCAGGGCAACCGGCAGACACGCCCACCCTGCTGGACCAGGCCTTGCCCGAGAGCCGATGAACGGCTGCCTCTTCTGCTAGAATATTGGCCGCTGGCGATAATCCTCTCCTCCAAGAGGACAAGGAGGGAACAGTACCATCGCCAGCGTTTCCAGGGTGCACCACGAGGAGGTTTTCTAGCCCAGCACCCCACACAAACCCTATACCAACCCGTCAGGCCAGCGTGGTGTAGTAGGCCAAAACCTCCTTTCTAAGGAGAAGCTTATGTCCAGCAGTGGACTATTAAAGGCTGTTGATGATATTTTTTCATATTAATAAGATAAGTTAATCATCGCTTTTAGTTAAAGGAAAAATGCTCCAAGTTTTTTACTCTATGATAACATGATCTTAGAGTAAAAAGCTTGAAGCATTACCTGCCTTTATAATTGATTTATTACAATATCGTAATCAATAAACTAGTAGTGTGTTCATAGTACGAGCTCTGTAAATACCGAAATAGTAAGAACGCAAAAGTTATGTGCTATAAATATGCGTAATTACACAAATACTAGAGTTTTTACGAGTTTGGTTCATACAAAAATCTTCTTTTAGTGTATGTAAATTAAGATCTATTTGGTATTAATCAATCTAATAATAAACTTATGTTATACGATAAATAGTTTTATTAAGTTTGCTTCTTTGCGTCTTCTTCACTTCTTTTTTCGTATTTGATATCACTACAGGTAAACAAAAAATATCGGTAAACTCTTAAAGCATTAATAATATCTATTTTTCCTTATGTTTATTTTGTGTATGTGTTATATTATGATGATGGAACTGTCACTAATGACTTAATTTTAATATGGTGAATTGTAATGTAATTTAATTTTTTAATAAGGTTTTTTTTGTATTTTTTTAGTAATGTAATTTAATTTTTTAAGTCAATGATGTTGATAATGATATTATCAATAAATGTGTACTGAGTTGACGACATAGTAAGGCTCGTGATTGATACCTGTAATAAAAGTATTTAATTTTTATAGTCCTTTTACGTAATTTTAGTAATTCATCTTTGATATTTCTATCATATTGGTAAAAATTTAGAGTAATAACAAACAATGATAATAATATCTCACATCTCACACACGGCAGTCTGGTCCGAAACTAGCTAGAACCTGCACTATGGTAACCAATCTGCTGATAAACATACTTATATATGTATAATAATATTTTGGACATCTGACACACAACGACATCTAGTTTCAAACTAAGCAAAACTTGTTTTATGAAAACTAGATTGACTGATAGAATACTTATATTCTTTTTTTTTAAATACATACATATTGTACATAGAAAACACCCAAACTCCAAAACAAATATTTGCAGATCATGCAAACATTTGGTCCGAATCGGGAGTCGAACCCGTGACCTCAACGCAGCAGTCGTATACGCTACCACTGCACCACCGAGGCAGTATTTTCTTAATACATACATATTATAGATAAATTACACCCATACACAGAGCAAATGATCGTGCTCATCACACAATATTTGTCCTGGGTGGGAATCGAACCCACAACCTCCGGCTTGTAGTCAGGGTTATTAAGCCCGTCAACAATAACTAATTACTTTTATTTATCAACTTAACGATGAACTGAAGAGCAGCAGCACACAAATCTTAAGAATTACAGTCTGCCACTTTTAAATACATATCTCGAAACAAACAAACATTTAGTTGATAGATTTTGGCCCCAAAGAACGCAGGAAAACATTTTCATAATTTACACTTGGCAAACCGTTTGATCACAATGGTATTACACTTAAAATAGGTTTACGGTATTGACCAGCTGTGCATGTAACCTTGCATCTTAGCTTTGGACAGAAAGAGAGAGAATCAACTGCCTCTTTTTTGTTGTAGTTTATTTCTGTTAAGGCTTTAGTTAATAGTTTGGTTGATTACCTAACTATTAACTAAATCTTAATTGAGAACTATTTTAAGTAGCTTCTACTTAAAAATAGTTCTCAGTCAGTCGCAATCTTAGGTATATTTTTTTTTTTTGGTCTGGGTGTTTCTATGTATAATAAGTATGTATTTACAAAAAAAAAAAGTATATATGTATTTATATCAGTTATCTAGTACCCATTGTTAGCGCCAACTGGTCGGGGGAATGGTAACGCCACCGGTGGCCATAGAATTTATTGGCGCTAATACATATGAGCGGGTGCGCAGATATCTTCAGCGACTAAGCGCTGCCTGAAACTGATATGCTGAGTACGTTGCGGCTGCCGGACAGGTGGGTAAAGGATATGGGAAAAGCACGCCTACCTTGATGGTCTTCAGATGCTGGTCGAGCTGCTGTCCAGACCTGGCGGGCTGATCAGGCGGCCTGGTCTCTCGTGGCTTCGTTGTGGCTTGTGAAAACAAAATGGCGGCGCGCTGCGCGGTATAAAGTCACTAGCTTGCCGGCAAGGCACGATTTAACACTCAGCGGACAATGCGGTAGCGTGATCCGAAGACACTTGAACGCGGCGCGTATTATACCAATATTTTTGGTTTTTAAAGTTTATATGAGATGCGGTAGCGGAGAGAAAAATATAACGTGCGGTGTGTCTCGCGTCTCGAACGTCACCGAAACTGTTTTCTTTTAGCGGCGTGCGTGCGGGATGTCGATATATGATCAAGGGATTGATAGGTGCCGACAGCCTCACCTAGCGGGAATTTAAACTAAAACTTAAAGAGTTCCTTTCTCTATGGACAGGTGGCGTTACCATTCCCCCGACCTTAAAGGGTTACCTTTAAAAATATTAAAAATGCGGTAAGAAAACGCGGTAATATTTTGCAAAAGATGCAAAAGGTGCGGAAAATGTATATATATAATATCTAACCTACTTTAAGCCTATTTAAAAACTATTTGTGAGGATTAATAATATTGATTATTGACTAGGCAATGGGCACAATCGGACCACTGGGCGCAAGAAGCTCCCTTTACTAGTTCTAACTGTGACTACTCGCGTTGTTCCATCTTTCGAAGGATGAACGGCTTCTACAACCCCGAGCGGCCACGAAAGTGGCGGTGCGTTATCGACGATGATTACCACTACTGATCCCAGCTGGATCGGTGTAGTGGGCGTGGTCCACTTGGCTCGAGCCTGCAACTTATGCAGATACTCGACTCTCCATCGCTGCCAAAACGATTGAACCAGCTTGTCTAGGAGTGAGTGCCTCTCGAGCAGGTTAGCTGATTCTACGTTTGGTGCGGGTAGCGAAAATAGCGGTGCAGTATGAAGAAAATGAGCCGGCGTTAGCGCCGATGGCTCAGCGGGATCGCTACTTAAAGCGGTAAGAGGGCGTGAATTTATGAGCGCCTCGACCTGAGTGAGCACCGTTAAGAGCTCCTCGTAAGTGAGTATCTGCTGACCTATCACCTTGAAGAGATGAGTCTTAACGACCTTCACCATTGACTCCCAGCATCCACCCCAATGAGGGCTAGCAGGCGGGATACGTTTGAAATCGATGCGACTCTCTGTCAACTCGTGTTCGAGGTGCGGACGAAATTCGTCAAGGAACTTATAAACGTCGCGTAAGTATGAGCGGCAACCCACAAAATTAGTTCCGTTGTCAGTATAAAAGCACTGTACCGGTCCGCGGCGAGAAAGAAAACGCTTGAGTGCGGCGAGAAAGCTGACTGTACTCAGCTCCGTAGATACTTCTATGTGTATACAGCGGGTAGTAAGGCACGTAAAGATGCATAGCCATGCTTTACGGCTCTTAACGCCCCTACCCCTAATGGGGGTGAAACGTATAGGACCGGCATAGTCACACCCACAGTGGGCGTATGCCTTTATAGACGGGTTTACGCGGGAGCGCTGCAAGTCCGACATCATCGGAAACGATGGACGCGGCCTTGCTCTGAAGCAAGTATTGCACTTGTGTATGCGGTGACGGATAACACGTCGTGCGGAGAGTATCCAATAATGATGTCTGAGTAAGGACATCAAATGTTCGGGACCGGCGTGTAAATGCTTCCTATGATATAAATCGATTAATATATCGACCACATGATCATGGCGCGGGAGCACACACGGATGCATTAGCGAATAGTCGATATCGGCGTTCGACAGCCGGCCGCCGACGCGAAGAAGACCATTTTCATCTAGAAATGGTTTCAATCTCTGTAAGGCGGGCGAGCAGATTTGACCTTCCTTTATTTTATGAATGTCGTCACGGAAGTGAACTTGTTGTAATGCGTATAATACTTTAATTTCAGCGAATTCGAGATCTGAGCGGGTGACAGAAGGTCTGCGCGTTAACGATTTTGAGAATCGGAAAATGTAAACGACAATACGTAATAACTTCGACCACGAGGATATACGCTGAGCGAGAGTGTAAATGAGCGATTCATTAGCGGGTACGGTCACAGCATGGGCAAGCGGTTTCATGTCCGGAACCTCACCGACGGCGTCACTATTAAACTCGGCGATGGGCCACTCCGATGGATCCTCAGATGCCCACGGCGGTCCCTCAAACCACAGAGGATGGTTGATTAGCGAAGCGGGGGAGAGGCCGCGCGATAGGCAGTCAGCGGGGTTTTCAACACCCGGTATGTGATGGAAACAGCTGGCAGGCAAGTTCTCAACGACCTTGACAACCCTGTTCGCGACAAACGTCTGCCAGCGGTGCGGAGACGAGTTGATCCAACAAAGGACGACCTTTGAGTCGGTGAAGGCGAATACGTTTGAGACTTTATAGCGCAGCTCAAAAACGTCAAGTACCCTACGCATCAACTTCGACAGAAGTACTGCGGCACATAGCTCTAACCTAGCGATAGAAACGGTTTTGAGCGGCGACACCTTAGACTTCGAGCACACGAGCCTAACGAACCTAACAGCTCCAACGGTGACCTGTAGGTATACCACACAACCGTAGGCGCGTTCGCTTGCATCAGCAAAGCCCAAGAGGTTAGCTATGCACCCCTGAACCACTCCTAAATGTCGAGGAATACGGATAGCGTTGAGCGCAGGTAACTCGCTACAAAATTGGGACCAGAGGGTCAAAATGCGTTGGGGAGGCGTGTCATCCCAGCCGCATTTCAGTAGCCATAACTCCTGAATGAGGAGCTTCGCGTGTAAAATGACGGGAGCCACTAAGCCCAAATTGTCCCATAAGCGTGCAATGACGGACAGAATAATTCGTTTTGTGCATCCTGACTCAGGTGTATTGACCTTGAAATTAAAATCATCATTAGACCTATCCCAGTGCGTGCCTAATATTTTATGAGGTGTGCCACCCCTGTCTAGTTCAAGATCCGAGGAGGCGCGGTGCGATGCGGGAATGGCGCGCATAACAGCGGGGGAGTTACTAGTCCACTTCACAAGGTCGAACTGTCCACACTTGAACAAGTCAATGAGTTCCGTACAAGCGGCAACAGCAGCGGCCTCATCAGAGCGCGATGAGTCACCTGACATTATGCTGAAGCATACATCATCCATGTACGTGGAACTGGATGCGATAGCGGCGGCGGTAGGAAACTTATGTTTTTCATCAGCGATGAGCTGCTGAACGACGCGTACAGCGTGAAACACGCTTGACTTCATCCCGAAACAAACTCGATTAAATTCTAGAATTACTAATCGGTCTTGCGGCGAGAATCTAAAAAGAATCCGTTGAAATTTGCGATCTGCTTTGAGCATACCAATCTGCAAAAACATTTGACGACAGTCAGCGGATATAGCTATTTTAAACAGGCGGAAATTTAAAAGTATGCAATTTAAGTCACCCTGTAGGTTAGGGCCGGAATGTAAAACTTCGTTAAGTGACAACCCTGTGCTGGTTTTACAACTGGCATCTAGAACCATCCGAACCTTGGTTGTCGTTTTATCCGAACGTTGCACACAAAAATGCGGCACGAAATAAGAATCGGCGGGAGTTATTTTATCAATAGATCCTATCTCGGTAATGTAGCCCTTATCAATGTACTCGCGTATTATATCATTGTAGGCCGTGCGCAATGTAGCTGATGACTCCAATTTTCGTTCCAAACACATGAAGCGTCTTTTAGCGGCGGCGAGAGAATCCCCTAATTTATAAACATCGTCCCTAAACGGCAACGAAACGGTATACCTACCACTAGCATCGCGCGTAGTGGTGGCACGGAAGTGATTCTCACATTCAAGGTCATCTTGACTGTGGGCGGGCGGAGCGGAGACCTCTTCAAGTTCCCAAAACCTTTTGAGAATGCTGTCCAACGACTGTTCAAGAACAGCACAACAAGCGGTTGTATTTTTAATTTCGTGTTTAGACAATAATGCGGGCACAGAACCCATGATTATATATCCTAGAACACTTTCTATAGCGGGCGGTATCCCTGCAACATTACTATGTACCACGCCTGGTAGCAGCAAGTGGGGGAAATAATTCGCGCCGAGGAGAACGTGAACCTCGGCGGGCGAGGCGAACATACTGTCCGCGAGCGGGAGCGACTTCAAGTGAGAAAACGCTGATAAGTCAACGGGCACCGTAGGTAGGTTGTCCGTTATGCGGTCGACAATAAATGCCGATACTTCAAAATGAATTTTATTAGAGAAACGCGAAAATATTTGAAATTCTGTGGAACCTCGAATAGGCTTTTCAGCACCACCAAAAACTCGAACAATCGTCCTCGTATTTCTATCGCAATCCAAACCTAAGCGCGCGCAACATTCACTCGTAATAAAGCTGATTTGCGATCCCGTGTCCAAAAGAACTCTAATCGTATGGGCGCGTCCCATTTTATCGTAGACAACAACCTGAGCGGTCGACAGCAGTACCGTCATAGGTTGCGTACATTGCGCGCTCTGAACCTTATTATTCGAAGCGTTCGGTATTGGCGCGGCAATGGATGCATGCAGCGATGATACGCTCACATCGCGCGTTGAGCTAATCTGTGGCGCTATAGACGTCTGCGTGCGCGGCGGCGACGATGGTTGAGTGCGGCGCGGAGCGGGCGCGGCGGCTACGGTCCCGGGTTCGATTCCCGAGGCAGCCATTCGGTGGTCAGGCGTTTGCTGTGAAGCCTGACTGCGAGCGTTATCGAAGTGCAGCAGCGTATGATGCCTCTGGCCACAGCTGCGGCAGTTCATGTTCGAATGACAATCGCGTGCTTTGTGTTTTAAACTAAGGCAATTAATGCAAGCGTTACGTTCTTTAACGCAATTAAATCGTGCGGAAGGCGTTAAATTATTAAACGATAGACATTTAAATAAGTGGTCATGTACGAAGTTGTCACAAAGACATTTCTTGTGCGGCGTAGATACTGCTACATAAGCATGCGGGTTAGGCACATGAACCCGCGGTTTATTTCGTGTAGAATGAGAAGTAGAAGTACTTGCGGTGGGGCGTATGTTATTGTATATCTTGTACTGTCCTTTAATAAATTCAGTCAGCTGACCGAAAGTAGGTACTTTCGTATCGCGGTACTGAGACTCAAACGCGCGGATCGTTTCTTCGTCCAACTTCTTTAAAGCGAGGTTAAGCAGTAGGAAGTCGCTTAAATTATCAATTTGTAGATTTTTTAATGCGTTTGCGGCAGTGACAAACTGATCCATGAATGCCTGGAATTTGGATGAAGAAGCGGGGCCGGTCAACTTAACATTTAACATCTGATCTATGTAGGTATGTCCGAGCGTGCGCTTGTCTTCATACCTATCTATCAGACATCGTAATATCGTGTCATAATTTTCAGCAGATGGCGTGATGCCTGAGAAGACAGTTTGAGCCTTACTCGAGAGCTTCCCTATTAAATAGTACAACCTCTCAGAGTTGGTCAGCGTGGGATTTTCGTGTATGGTGGACTTGAACCCAGCGTAAAAAAGCGGCCAACTTCGGATGTCGCCGTCAAAACACATTATCTCGATCGGCGGCAAAGAAGGCAATCTATGTTTCAAGCCTAAGCGTTCGGTCGAACCATCCTGATAACGATCAGTGTCCTTCGTGGACGGTTGTGGTTCAACACTTTTTAATACACGTTTTATATGACAGTACAGCTGTTCGAACGAGTTTAAACATTTATAGTTAGGTTTATATGCGGGATCATTTTTGAGCGAAGCGCGATTGTGCTCATTGACTATTTCCCTGAACTCAGAGCGAATATCTTCAATAGTTCCTACAGAACTAAGGAAATCTTCCATACATTCCACACTTTTATGAACCTTTTTCGAATTGTCGTAAATAATTTGAACAAACTCGAACAGCGCATCTCGTTTACTTTCAAGGAGAATAATCTCATTGTCTCGCTCAGTCGCGAAAGACTCAGGATCCGCTTTCCTGGGCATTGTCGGCGCTAAATTTTATTATGAACCGACAAGGCACAAGGAGATCGAAACGCGGCTAGCGAATTAAATTTATCTACCTACAACTTTACACTCACTAACCGGGCGAGCGGCGCGATATATATATAATATAATGTGGGTAGGTATTTATTACAATCTTTGCATACGAAATAAATACCTATAAACAAATAAGCTACACGTAATTGACTAATGAATCAAGTTATTGTAACTAAGTAAGTAGGTAACTCTTATAAGGCACGGAAGAATGAATGCGAAGCTGGTACGTAGGCAATGTTTACCTAGGTAGGAAATTATGTTTAATTAGAATATATAACTAAGCGGGCAATAGCTAGATAAGCGAAAATTGGCGGGATTATAGATCTTAGTTAAGCGGGTTTAAGTTCTAGATGGATCTAGACTTAATAAGTGGGCGGTTAGGAAGTACTAGACGAATCTAGACTTGACAAGCGGTGGGTCAAAGGGACCCCAAAGGATAGCTCTAAGCTGAGATGCGGCCGAAGGACCATAAATATGTATGTTAGCGCCAACTGGCGGTGGCCATAGAATTTATTGGCGCTAATACATATGAGCGGGTGCGCAGATATCTTCAGCGACTAAGCGCTGCCTGAAACTGATATGCTGAGTACGTTGCGGCTGCCGGACAGGTGGGTAAAGGATATGGGAAAAGCACGCCTACCTTGATGGTCTTCAGATGCTGGTCGAGCTGCTGTCCAGACCTGGCGGGCTGATCAGGCGGCCTGGTCTCTCGTGGCTTCGTTGTGGCTTGTGAAAACAAAATGGCGGCGCGCTGCGCGGTATAAAGTCACTAGCTTGCCGGCAAGGCACGATTTAACACTCAGCGGACAATGCGGTAGCGTGATCCGAAGACACTTGAACGCGGCGCGTATTATACCAATATTTTTGGTTTTTAAAGTTTATATGAGATGCGGTAGCGGAGAGAAAAATATAACGTGCGGTGTGTCTCGCGTCTCGAACGTCACCGAAACTGTTTTCTTTTAGCGGCGTGCGTGCGGGATGTCGATATATGATCAAGGGATTGATAGGTGCCGACAGCCTCACCTAGCGGGAATTTAAACTAAAACTTAAAGAGTTCCTTTCTCTATGGACAGGTGGCGTTACCACCCATAGTACAAGCTCTGCTTAGTTTGGGACTAGATGGCGTTGTGTGAATGTGGTACAATATTATTATTATTATTTTATTATTATTTTAGGTACATTTAATCACTCACGTCTTTGTCCCCAAAGGGGTAATCTATACTTTTAGTTCCACTTACGTAGCAGGAACAAGCTTGTTGCCGGTCAAAATTATTTCCAAATTTTTGTCCCAAATCAATTTTGGAATCATTTGTAACACTAGTCTAGAATTAGTATGTTATCATTACGATATTATGTATATTTTCTTTGATTTAATTTTTTTTCTGACTTTCTTGGCATTTTGATAATCATGTAAACAACATATACGAGTACATATTTCACTAAGCTACATTATCAGCAAGTAACATCGACTACTTTTTTCCATTGGTGAAAGAGCTTTTAAAATCGGTTTAGTGGTTTAGGTGTAAAAGAGTAATAAACAAACAAAGAAACAAACTCAAAGTATGGAAGCATAGGAAAAAAATAATTACTAATTACTTTTTGTAAAGTACACTATCAAAAGTATTAACATCCTTACGGAGGATATGCGCGCCGGCACGGATGGCGTAGTGGTTTAAGCGGTCGCCACGCCGCTTCCTACTACGCCGAGTGTTGTAGGTTCAAACCCCACATGGGACGACACTTTGTGTGATCCACATATTGTTGTTCTGAGTCTGAGTGTTCTTTGTATCCGTTTCACGTATGTTTGTAAAGTCCCCCGCGACACACGATATATTCCCAACGCAGGAGTTGTCTTTTCGAAAGCTTAAAAGTTTAAATTTTAATGTTACAAAGCTACATTATTTTTACATACCTTTCTTCTTTTTATCAACATTTGCTTTTATTAAATACCACATTGAAACATATTTCTACTTTTAATATTTTTATTGTAAATTCACCAGACTAGATAACTAGAAAAGCACAGAACATTTTGACTCCAATACGAAAAAGTTTTTTAAATATTATTCTTTCAGACAGTTTCTCGCGGATTATTCTATCTTTGTTCGCTTTCAATTGTTCGATAATCGAAGACTTATTACTGTTGAAATATACCTCGGCTTATTTTAAGAAGGTATTTTTACAAATCAGTCAAATTGAGTTCTGGCTGACTATCGATCGATTTGTCAAGGTGAGTGATTACTCTAGTTTACATTCGAATTTGGTTTTCGTTTCATCTTCATAAAAAAACTTTTTAACACGTGAAAACATTAGATAGTAATTCGTTTTTATGAAATTCGAACATCATATTCAAAGATAACACAACGAAGCTACAGCTAGCTAAGCTAGCTTAAAAACAGACACAAATTTCCAGAACAGTGATTTGACAACATTTTCTTTCTTTGACATCATTTCAGACTGCGGTATTGCTCGATTCGCTATATTATGAGCAATAGAATTCATTTAGCTAAAACGAGTAAATAGGGGCAATGTTCGCAATCTACTTAGTATCTAAATGATGTTCTAACAACTTACTTACTAAGGGCTTTACATTACTTGCTTAAATGTATGCATAAGTAACTTGTGTATCACTCAAGAGGTAGACAAAAGCTATACAAAAGGTATACGGACATTTTGTCAACTATGGCCCTGGATGAAACTTCGTTCTTTTTAATTCTTTTTTTTCTGCATTATTCTCCTCCTGCAAAAATAAGATTAACTGTTGGTAATTGTTAAAAAATCAAGCACATGATAGAATGAGAAGATATTAAATATATTCAGTTAATTTTCAAAGATTATTTTATTTTTTAAAGATTATTACGTTGCGGACAATGAAGCGGCAGTAAAAAGATCGAAAAATCACCTACTTATACATGTATGACACGTATTTCTGTCAACTATACTATAATTTTTCACCTGATTATTGTTTCAATTTCTTCTAAACGAGCAAATAACATGATTACTAAATTTAAAATTGAATAGTCCATCTAAATGTTTACACAAGCTGTTAAACGTATCACAGCAAAAATAATTTTACTTATTTATATCGGATGCTGTCATTTGAGTAGATAAATAACATTATTCGGTCCAGTGAAGCTGAAAATTGCTGTGTACACGTCCCCGACGGTTTCATTTGCAAAATAATCTTTTTGGTGGTAGTTGGATTTTTTTACACAACTGTATATAATTATTTATGTTACTGAAACTTTTGTTCGTATTTTTAAATACAATACTAGGCTTTTGTGTTTTTTTTTTATAAAAATTCTCTTCAGTTGTTAATATATTAAACTCTTCATTCAGAATCGCGACCACTTCCGTACACTATATTTATATATAAATGCAAAAAAATATATAAACAATTCTCATTAACTTCATAATTTCAAAATAGTTTTGTCATGTCGCAAGGACTTATTTTCAACGCTATCTAAGAGGAAAACAATTTAAAAAAATTACATATTTGAACACAAGGTAACCATCAATTTTTACAAGCTTTTATTTAAATTGCAATGTTAAACATAAAATTTTACAACTTAATTTTAAAGAAGATATCCCCAACTAATTATTCTGATATGTTATACATGGGTACACGTTTAGTTTGAATTACGAAATATAAAAATAAAATGAAGTAAAAAAACTAATAGTAAAAACAGTATATTATAAAATAAATATCAAAACTCACAAAATAACCTTTCAAGGGATGACGAACAACAAACCTTTATAACTAAGCACTCAAAGGATCGTTTCCATGAATGATACAGCAAACTTCAGTAAGCTAGTATCGTTATCCATGATTTATGAACACGTTTTGTTTTACTTCCGGCTGTCAATCACTATTGTAAACGAATACAGAAACAACAACTATTCATACACGATGATGAAGCTCAGAAAAATGATTAGAAAAAGGAAATGATTAGAAAATGCAATGCAAAACGTCTTGTCTACCTTGTCTTACAGCACAAGTAAGGCGAAAAGTCTGAAAAATAAAAAAAGTTGAAATAACGTAATTTTTGGTACTTACAAGTTATCGCGAAAATCGAAATTTGCTAATATCTTTTTATCGTGTTGACTCAGGACCTTGGTTTTTATACACCTTATAGAGACCATAGACCTCAGTATCTAGTAAAAATTTCAACTTGATAGGTCTACCCGTTCCTGAGAAAATCGGTGGTGACACACGGACAGACGGACAAGAAAGTGATCTTATAAGGGTTCCTTTTTTACATTTTGAGGTACGGAACCCTAATTAACAACTTTCTAAGGATAAGAAGTAAAATATAATATGTACAAATAATAGTCTCAACGGCTTCCATACACGCCCCCTGTTCTCTGACTGAGATTACAGTAACCTCAGTCTCGTTTCTTGTGGTATCCCTTACTTTTGCTAATTTTCTTCCCTTTTCCCGTCTGTAAATAAATTACACTCAAAAGGAGAGTTGGCATTAGGCTCTGGAATGTTACACATTATGCGGAACCTAAATAAAATTTGGAAAAGGTCAAAATTATGATGATGGTGATAAATATTTGAGATTAAATTAAACTCTGCCGGTTCATCATTAAAACCTAAAATCCCTCAAATATAGTTGTTTCCAATCGGCATGACAGTAAAAAAGAAAATGTCTTTAATCTCGACTTTATCATCAAAGATTTCATTCTTTAAACGGCTAACATTTACTCCCAATTTATTTTCAGAACCCATTTGTCACAATATTTATGTTTGATTTTACAGGTACTGAATATTTATTTGAAAGCCCATCCCACACGAATCAACAACATTGTACCAAAGCTCTCCATGATACTGTTCGCTAGTGGAATACATATTTTATAAGTCCATCCATCTCCAAACGGAATCGTAAATGTACGTAATGAAACACTCAAAGCGATATTTGAACAAGGTTTTTGATTTGTTATTTTAGTAACATTTATATTAAAATTTATGCGTAGTTTACCTTTTAGACAAAATGGAAAAAAATAATCTATACGAAGCATACATTTTCTTGAAGATTTTTGAAATAAAAAAGCGCTAGAAACTGTAACAGTCAGTACGATAAACTGTTACGAAAGAATAGAAGTAACTTCAAGTAGCAAGTCCTTAGAAACGGGAGTAAAGACAGCACATGGATTGTTACAAATACTGATCACACTAACTTCGTTTTCGTTCAGATCGAAACTATAGCTGATGGCTTATAAAAATAATCTTGTATACCACTAGTACCACTTACGGCGACATGAATACGCATCTCTTAATAATACATTTTAGAATGGTGACAGGATATAGGAAATATATTTGTTCCCAAAATAGCATTTCTTTGTCTTCATGTAAGACATTTTCTTTTTTTATGTAATAATAAAGCGACCGATAGACATATTTTTTATTACGAAGAAGTTTGTAAATGTAAATTAAATTATGTTAATTAAACAATGTAAATTTTATATTAGAAAACTGGGATAATTTTTTTTTTACTATTGTTAACATCTAACAAAAACCTTCTAGAATACAAAGAGAAGGAAAAAGAAAACATCGTGATTCATAGCATCCTCATTTTTAGCCTAAGATTGATCTTAAATCTAGTCTAGCTAGACATAAAATTATAGCATCATTCAGAAAAAAAACTTCAGCAATTCTATAATTTTTCAATATGCTGTTTAAAAAAATATATATATTTTCTACCTAATTACCTTACGAATAAAATGTGACTGTTGTGAACTATCAGATTACATACTAACGAGCTATGGTGAGTCGCTACAGGGATAATTATATCTTTATGGTAAGAAATAAGAAGCTAATTGTGTCAACATATTATGTTTATAATCACTTGTTTACTGAATATCAACAACAACAAAATTGTTTTGTTACAACTATGCATGTGACCTCGTTAATAGTAACCCCAAATCAATTTCATTATTTATTCATCAATCATCATCATCACATCAACAGCCTTTAATAGTTCACTGCTAGACATAGGCCTGTCCTTAGAAAGGAGGTTTTGGCCTACTATACCACGCTGCCCAGACGGGTTGGTTTAGGGTTTGTGTAAAGTTTTCCTTCACTTTGCAGTGCTGTTGTCCTTCATAACTTGCTCCCTTAGTCGGCTCTTACGATACCCACGGGATGAATAGGGGTGGTGACACTCTGTATTCTTAATCCGTCACCACACGGATTATTCAATCTTTATTATTGTGATGTTATTATAATTGCCGTAATATTTTTACTAGTCAACTATATCTCCGTTTGAATATGTGTACAGATGTTAGCTCAGAGACGATAAGTATGACACTATAAATAGTAACACAATTTACTAACAAGAATAGTAATAAAATAGTATTTGAACACGCAACAGTAGTTTTACTACATAGCCATACCTTGCCACGCTTCGCTGTGACACATTGCAGTTGCATTGACGAGAAATGAGGATTAAAATACCATCTTTGAAGCGTATTGTATATCGTGCCAAAGTAGGCAGAGCCTGTACTATGGCAACCAGACTGATAAACATACATATATATTTCTTAAATAGATACATATTATAGATTAATTACACCTAGACACAGAACAAATGACCGTGCTCATCACACAATATTTGTCCTGGGTGGGCATCGAATCCATAACCTCCGGTTTGGCAGTCATGGTCACTAACCACTAGACCAACAGTGAATTATCGTCATAGAGTGCATCATTTTATGTGTAATATATTATTTCATCTTTCCTGCATTCTGTGGCAAAGATTTTATGAAAGGGGACGATATAGGGTTAACAATTCCCCTCTCTTATTTTTAAAATAAAGTCAAATCTAACACTCGAGTAATTTGACAAATGAGCACGAACGGTGAGATGTCACACATCACAAGGGATTTCTGTACGTTCGTTTTTTAAATACACTCATTATAACTGTTGTGTTTAGCTATAAGGTTGGGTAATATCTTAGAACCGTATCTAATATTAAATTGACAGGAAACATTTGACAGGCGGACATGTCATTCTAGAAGAAAGTGTCATTATTTTGAAAATATTCTAGGTAGTTTAAATAAAGCATCGATTTCATCTTAATCCCTAACGACTTACAACATATTATTATTACACAATCTACTGGCAGGTATATGAATATAAAATAATTTACGATTATAACATTTTGTAAAGTAAGATTTTGTTTTTTAATCTGTCACTTTCACCTGTCACTTGAAGCGTCATTAAACACCAATAAAAAACTCTGTTTGTCATTTTAAACGCTCTCGAAACTTTTATATTTACAAAAACACTTAACTTTGCAGGCACTACGGCATAAGTTGGCTGTCAATTGATGTGCCAAATAATGACGTTGGACTAAACCAGTCTATTAAAACTTTTCTTGTTATAGCACATGCATTGTTGTATAAACAAAGTTCTCCAACTTGAGGGTCGAGATAAATAAGGTGCGAAAATATGTACGAGCACATAATATATTATACATGTTTTGGGTTTATTTTTCGTAAGTATGTCAAATATAAACGGCTAAGTGGCTTAGTGGTAACTGAATAATAATAATAATATTGTACCACACTCACACAACGCCGTCTAGTCCCAAACTAAGCAGAGCTTGTACTATGGGTACTAGACAACTAAAATAAATAAATATATACTTTTTTTTTGTAAATACATACTTATTATACATAGAAACACCCAGACCAAATCAAACATTAAATGTTCATGCACACAAATGTTTGACTTGAGAGGGAATCGAACCCGCGACCTTTGGAATAGCAGTCCGTTACACAAACTACACGCCATTCGGTCGTCAAATAGGTTAACGCATTGCAAAGTTAAGTAATCCTAGCCAGGTCACTCTAGGGATGTGTGACCATTCTTACCACATTAAGACCCCTCCGTGTTTCGGAGAACACGTTAAGCCGTCGGTCCTAGTTGCTATACGAACATCTGTGTAATTTATTTATTTTATTTTTTTATTTTAATTCTTTTTGCACAAACAAAGTACAATGGCGGACTTAATGCCAAAGGCATTTTCTCCCAGTCTACCTTTGGGTGGTGGGGAAATGTCTGAGTAGGTGCATGAAATTAAAATTAGGTTACATACATACTGAGATACACATACATATATATACTTGCTGAATAATACATACAAGACTAACATAATAACATATAAGACTTTAGGGATGTGAGTGACTGCTAAAGTGTCGAGAATTCGAGCTCGGACTTTCGTCTTAAATGTAATGTAATCGTTGTGGGTAGTTAGAACACTAAAAAGTTCGACAACAGTCTATCTACCGAACTTCGAATTCACCTAATACATACTTGGCTTGTAAAAAAAAGTTCAAAGTTCAGTCGTATCATAGTAGCCTGAAACTGAAAGCCGGCCCAACATAGTTAGGGAAAAGGCTCGGAGGATGATATGTAAAATTATAACTTTTTAAATTAAGGTTGAGTAGTTTAGCATTATTTTATGTACAAAAATATGTTTATCCCTTATATTATTAAGTTTTATCCTTACTTATATTATAAATGTGAAAGTGTGTTTGTTTGTTTATCAGGCTTTCACGCCTAAACCACTTAATCGATTTTAAAATCCCTTACACCAATATAAAGCTACATTATTAGCAAGTAACAAATTCTACTTTTTAGAGCGATAAGTCCCTCGTAGAGGAGTTTAACGACTTAGGCAAACGTGCGCTGGGCACGCTGTTATCGCGGCGGTAAGACCCGTTATGGAGGAATGGCTCGAGAGGCATCACAGAACCCTCTCATACCGGTTGACGCAGGTGATCACCGTGAAAGGATGCTTCGGAGATCACCTGTAACTGATCCGCAAGGACCCAATGCCTAAGTGCCACTGCGGTAGCCGAACCGTGGACACGGCGCTCCACACGCTGGCAAAATACCCGGCGCGGGTGGAACAGAGGCGTTGCCTCGTGGCGGGCAGGGGTTGGTGGGTGGTATCCGAGTAAATTTCCACACAGAAAAAAAGAGCGATATCCGACATACGCGCGGGCGGAGTTGCCGGAAATAGATAGTAGGATATAGTTTTAATGTTGTTTATTTTCAAGGTGAGTTGTCAGAAGTTAAAATTCATAGTATATGCACTGAAAGACTCGTTCGTGTTTAAATTTTATTTTTAAGTTTTGCGATTATACATATTAGATTATTAAATTAAGATTTAGTTAAAATAACAGTTGTGTACCTTATAATTAAGATTATGTACCTTGTAAACGAGGCACCAATCGTGGTTTGATCATGACAATGATTGCTGCAATTCGATCTAAGCTTCCGGACAGGAGCGGTTGTTGTGGCGAACCTTGGGGGGGGGCCTATGTCCAGCAGTTGACGTCTTTCGAATAAAATGTTGATGATGATCTAAACTTCGGCTGACCCGAATAGGGATTATACCTTATAATAATCAGGATTACAGTTATTGTCTTAGCTCGTGTAATAAACAACAATTACGTTGACAGATGATTTGAATACAAATACCAAGAAACTTAACTAATAAACTATAGCTAAAACTAAACTATACTCTTTTTTGTAGTCTTTATCTGATATTTAATAGACGATTACTGTCTGTATGAAGAAAGAATGAAAGAGTATTTCAAAGCACGTGTTAACAATTCAAACGTTTGAGTCGATCAGGAATTTATTGCTAGATTTTATGGTACGTTTTATTAAAGGAGAGCTCTATTTGTAACGTCAAATCGAGTACGAAATAAAATTTATTACAGAAAATAAAGGTACTACAAATACGGAAACAATTCTCATTACAGAACTTTTTTATTATTTAATAATTATGTCTTCAAGCTTCTTTTCCTCTTCTTAATATTGTCTATTTTATTTATAGAACAAATCTTTAATTAATGACGGGAAGCCTGCTTGCTGTGGTACCTACTTTTATTTTCTTATGGAAATCGCGCTATTGAAGTTTTGTATCCGAATCAAACCGACTACAACTGCACAGTATTCCGACACTAATAGGTCTATTGAGGAACTTTGGTATAACCTTTTAACAAAGTCACCGAGAACCCTAGTATACTCTAACCACCTCTTAAATAATAAGCAGCAACACTAACGCTTGCGGCCATGCCTCTAAAATATATTCATAAACTATGAAACAACAATAAATGCCCCAGTTTTACCAAGCTCGTTACGTAACGAAAATTTTGTTTCCCAATTATTTTGACTACACACCAACCGCGGTTTTGCTTTTTATTAGTTTGCATTTTTCGTATTATTATTTTTTCTTTTTTGATACTTATAGAGTATTAATAAGTATCAAAAAAGAAAGTAAGTATAGTATAGTATAGTATTATTATTTCTAAGTGGCGTGCAATGGAAGAGGCCTATGTCCAGCAGTGGACTGCGATAGGCTGATGATGATGATGATAGAGTATTTATCAAGCACAGTTTTACACTTTTGCGATCTTTGATATACAGGAATTAACGTGACCGTGATTTTTTGCATGCCTTGAGGTAGAATTTGGCTGCTCATTGTTATACCTTTATACCTTAATATGTATACAAATGTTCGCAAAATAAATTATTTATTTTGATTTGATTTTATTTGATTTGATTTGATTTGTTTTGATTTGATTTGATTTGATTTGATCTGATTTGGCCATTAAAAAGTTTTACATGCTCTTAAGCACGAAGCAAGTCTCAGATCTGAAACATGATATGTTTACATGGCCTGTTAGTTTAGCAGTTAGTGACCCACCCAAGACAAACTTTCCGTTATGAGAACAATCATTTGTTCTGTGTCTAGATATTATGTATCTTAAATATGTGTGTATATAGAAATATATTAGTAAGTTTGTGAGCGCTCTAGTCTCTGTGTTATATTATAAAATATAGCTTCTTCTAATATAATATGTGATTCCTAATGTAATACTTAAACGTTAGGGCCTTCAAACAGAGCTTTTACGGCGCGTAATGGTAACAGAGTAATATTTGAAATCATTATAGAGTAATATCGAATATTGTATTGGAATATTGAAAACTGAAATTGTTTCGTAGAAATTTCAATATATGGATATTATTTTTGAAAGTATTGTCAGGTAAAATATAGTGTTTTTTATTTTCCTATAAAAGAGAAACTTCGCCGATACTATACGGAATATATATTTTTGATAGGTATATGATTTCACTCGCTATTGTCTATATTGCTGAATCTAGTGCCGTTTTTTTATTGTTTATTAAAAATATAACTAATATAAATGAATAAATAATATTGTACCACATTCACACAACGGCATCTGGTCCCAAACTAAGCAGAGCTTGTACTATGGGTACTAGACAACTGATATAAATACATATATACTTTTTTTTTATAAATACATACTTATTATACATAGAAACACCCAGACCAAATCAAACATTAAATGTTCCTGCACACAAATGTTTGACTTGAGTGGGAATCGAACCCGCGACCTATGGAATAGCAGTCCCTTACACAGTCGTCATAAAATTTTTATATGTGTAATAAGAATATATAAGTAGAAAAAAAATGATGTATCAACACCCACAACCTACTGTGGGACGATTATATATTTGAGCCTTTTTACCCATTTTTCTCCTCCTGTTAATTGGCAAACATTATAGTCAAACCTGTTATCAGGCCAATAGGTTTAAGTCAATGACTTTGACTACCATGTACCAGGACTCTCCAGGTAAAGGCAGGGTAAACCCAATAATTAATAAAATGAAACGATCAATGTGTATAATTTTCTCCAAAATCTAGACAAAAGTCTTAGAAAACATATCATACCAAAACAAATTCTGCTTTAAATGGAAATAATCTCCAAACATAAAAAGAACGTGCCAATTCAAGGAAGGCGTAATTAGTTTTACATTAAAGTTTGATACTTTCGTTTTAAAGTTAGTTGTACCGTCGTGATTCGGAATTGGAATACGAATACAGAGTGTCACTACCTCGCGGGTGTCAGAGCCGACTATGGGAGCAAACTACGCAGGACAACAGCACTGCAGAGAGAAGGAAAACTTGTCACAAACCCTATACCAACACGTCTGGCCAGTGTGGTATAGTAGGCTAAAACCTCCTTTCTTAGGAGAGGCCTATTTTAAGCAGTGGACTATTAAAGGCTGTTGATGTGATGTGACCGTCGTTATCACATCATATTTTTATCTCCCCTCATCCTAATGATATACTCGTACGTACAAGATAACGTACACATCAGCGTAATCTTTTTTTCGTTGAAATTTTAACTCAGAAAATTCAGAAACAACACGGAGTTTTTAATAATAGATCTTTACCTATGAAGTTAGAGATTTTTAAAAGCAGAATTTTCAGATTTAGTTATCTGTGTAAAATTTAAATAAATTTTATTCGAAAGCCATGTCATTACCACACACTTTTATTACCTTGGTATGTATGCATGTAACAGAATCTTCGAACTTGATTTTGATTCGCTTTAAAACGTCGAATTAAATGGAAATTTTGATACAATAATTTGATAAAGTTGGCTGATTATCCTGATCAAGATATTAAGGATAAAGACTTTTTTCATTCCTAAAAACACGGTAGTGTCTTTTGCTACGTAGGCGACTTACTTAGGTACGCATTTGTGACTGTGATATTAATAACTTTTTAGACAAAAATAAATTATGGTAAAAGACTAAAAAACACGCCTTTGTAGCCGAACTAAAAAGTAGAAAATATATTTCTAAAAGTTCAAAAAGGAACATTATTTTATAATAAAATATTTTTACAACAATTCAGATCTAGCACGCAACAGACTTTTAGTTAGTATCAAAACAACATTGAATTAAATTGTTGACAAGGAATTTTTCGGAGTAATACCGGCCGCAACCTTCCGCTATCGTTCAACACATCAAAATTTTCATCCCCACTATTTGGATAATTGGCGTTCCACCTCTGTGCGCTTTTCAAGACACTTTTTGCCTCGCACTACGAATCTGTGGAACAAGTTATCGGTTGCAGTATTAAAAGGGCGTACTCCTTCCTCAAAAGCTGGCAACGCGCTTGTGACTTCTGAGTTGCAGGCGTTCATGGGCGTTCAGTCTGAATTTAAAAAAAGGTAGATAGTCGGTTCATGTATAGCACTACTGAATCGGCATGGAAACGTGAATCCTGTACGACAACCATAAGCATGCATCTCAGTGGGTAGACCCGGGTACAGCATCTAATCTACCTATAAAATTGGAAGATGATGGTGACTGTCTGGTGAACCAGTGCCAGTGTTGTACATCATATCTTCTTACCGGAATGCACAGTAGTGGCGGTAGAAGACCTAATATTTCTAGTAGACAACACGTCATATATTTTACAATTAGTATTTGATTTCTAAAATAAATTGCAATTTTATCCCACTATTAGTCAAAGAATAAAAAAAACTAACTAACGGGGGCCCTCTTTCAAAGATCGAAGGACCCTATTGCATCGGAATCATATCTCACTGACTGGTAAATGTTGTACCCATTGTTTTTATACAACTGATGTGACATGGTATGACCCGAGTGATACCAGTCTGGCCATCCGTGTTGCTACAGGAATTTTTTTATGATTTCCTTTTCTTTGCAGTGATGTTAACCTGCACAGTTTACTCCCTTAGTCGGCACTTACGACAACCACGGGATGAATAGGGGTGGTGACATTTCGTATTCTTAATTCTTCACCACACGAACAATTACACAGCAATATTTTGAACAGCAACAATAAATTTATCATAAGAACTTGTGTGAAAATATTTCGTAACTCTTCTGTTACTCTTTAATTCAGGACAACATTAAACTAGGTTACTCGAATAAACTCAAATATTTTTATTCGTACATTCATTTCAGTCGAAACCTTATTTCACGGACAGACATTATCTGTATCTACCCTCATGTCATGGTTCCATGACTCGCTGGCCAGCTAGGTATCCAATTTACGAAGTTGTTGGCTCGCATTGAACGGGAACAAACAAATTTATACGAATTATACGACAATTGGTTTGGAATTCCGTGTGATTGTGGTAAATAATATAAAGTGCCAGTTCTATTTGATTTAGTACATATTTGTTTTGATTAAATATGTGAGCGTTATTGTCACAATAACCAAAAATCAATAAAAGATAGGTGAAATACAATTGTCTTGTAAAATGATGATAAATGCACGGATGGCGTAGTGGTTGGTAGTGAGTTGTCCGATCCCCACATGGGACGACACTTGGTGTGATCCACATATTGTTGTTCTGAGTCTGGGTGTTCTTTGTGTCCTTTTCATGTATGTTTGTAAAGTCCCCTGCGACACAAGATATTATCCTAATGCGGGAGTTGTATTTACAAAAAAAAAAACATAGAATATTATAACACCAAGTCTCGTAAAACTGTCGTACTGAAAAATCACAAACATTTCGTTTCAAATAAAAAGCGATACGTCCAGGGGATTCCGCTCCGTTGAACTAGAAGCCCCCGGTTCATATCGACGCCAGCAAAATGGATACCTCAGGATTTCTATCTGATAATTTTTTAAAGGAAAATTGTATTTTTTTTTTCAATAATGGAAATATTGTTATCAGCATTTAAAGTTAGGTTTGGTTCATCTTTCTGGTAAATTTGCAATGATTTGTTTAAGTTAGCCACCTCCATCTCTCTCTCTCTCTCTCAAGGTAACTCTATAGGTTTTGATTTACCTGCAAAATACTCAAATATATGACAAAAGTCATATTGTTGGACCGCAGAAAAGGTTTAGTTGTTAATTTCACATCCAATTTCTACACGTTCTTAAGAAAAAGTTGGTGTGATAGTTAAAAATACGGACAACAAAGCGATCTTATAGAAGATTTTTTTAGAAAACAATAGCATAATAAAAATAAAAGAAACTTTATTGCACTAATAATTCTTTTTAACGGGCATGTATCACATGAATAGCTATCAATGGCGGCCTATTCCGCTAAAAATCAATCTCATGCAGGCAACCTTTGGATGGACAAATCGACAGTAAATAAACATATTCGTAGGTAGTTCTGATGTAAAGAGAGAAAGGAAGCAATAAATCTTATCAATAAATCAAACTAGGTTGGTGTCGGCCTTAAGTCTACTGCGATACGGCTGAACTTCGATTTTTCACGTGTAGACATAGATCAACACAGGCCACCGGAGGACCGGAGATGCGTGTAGAGTGCCAGGCAATATCGAAGTTCTGCAGAGAGACAATTGTCGGACTTTTAAGGGCTACCCGTAACGATTGCGACAGATAAACATCTGTGGCAATCGTTACGGGTAGCCCTTAGTACTCTCCGAGTCACGGAGGAGTCTCAATGTGTTTATAATGGTAGCCTATCCATAGATCATCCATCCGTAGATGCTTAACTTTGCAGAGACCTTAACATTAAAAAAGAACAAAAAATTGGATTAGTGTTGGTCAGAAAAAAACAGTTCACATCTCATCTCTATACAGTACTACATCATAGGATGCAATAACATTCTGTGAAATATCAGAATCATAAGTCTAATACATTTTTAATTTCTTAACCTTATAAAAATATAGCTTTAGATTTAAAAATATTGTGCTTAAATAACAAAAGCTAGAAATATAAAATTTATTTTTCATTCCTTTCGTACCCACTCGACGAGCTCGTCTCGCCATGTTGCTTGAATAAAGCTGAAGATGCACTGAATTATGAATAATTCAAGCCACCGAGTCTAGTGGCGCCCTCTAGTGGTGGTAGGGGATTCATAATTTGTCCTTTCAGCATAGTGAATGATATTTTATAACTTGTTTTTATTATTCCTTTGTAGACGGTAGATGGAATTATAAAATAATTAATTGCCTATGCTTGATAGTCAAGGACGATCAAAATTCACGTCTAATCTTATTTAAAGTAATTAACATGCAGATTATATTCGGATCGGATTACATTAGGATGTATTATGTCATTTACAATCCGATTATTTATTTATTTACACTTAATACACATTAAATATGTAGTTTTCATGAAGCCTAAGAAATTCTTTACAACTTAACTATTAAGTGATAAATAGTAAAAATTTGTTTAAAACTAAGGAAACAGACTATTATCAAACTTTGCTAAATATAATCCATACTATACATATTAATATTAAACTAACTTTAAACGAACTAACTAAACTTAACTTACTAATATTAAACTAACTAAACTAATATTATAAATGCGAAAGTGGGTCTGTCTTTCTGTATTTCTGTCTGTGTGTCTTTTATCTCTTCACGCTTAAACCGCTGAGCTGATTTTGGCATTCGATGGCGATGAATTTTGGCATAGAGATAGTTCGAGTCCCGGGAAAGGACATATCGAAGTTCTTATCCCAGAAATCACACTTTAAAGGTGTGAAAAATGGAGTGGAAGTTTGTATGGGAAAATAAGAACCGCTGAACAAATTTAGATAAAATTTGATACGAAGATACTTTGATTTCAACATTTGCTTCTTTTTACAGCTGCGGGAAAAAGCTAGTATCAAATAAATAAACGTATCGTATACTATACTTACTTAGACATATAATATATGGATGTCAATTGCGACAAAAGCTAACAATATTAAAATCAATCCTTACAAACAACTCCGGGAGTGCCAACAGAAGTATATATATTTATATACACAGGTGTCGGTAACGGTAACATTTTTTTCCGATCTCAAAAAATAAAGAAGTTTTCTCTTCAATATATGTATATAGTGGTGTCGGTAACGATAATAGTGTCGCGAGTTCAGTGGTTTTTTCCCATCTCAAAACAAAAATACATTCTTTTGCTTGCAGAAGAAGTTATTCCTTCAAAAATCTTGACAATAAATACACGAATTAGAAGTAATAAATTACACTCATCACGTATCAAATATCTTGAAGTTTTACATTTTTCTAGATGTCTAAATTTTATCTTTTGATTGTAATTACATGTCAAGCCGTATTCTCTTGATATTGTGAGTACCTATCATCTAGAGAAAAGTACTGTTAGCGAGAGATATTGATGAGAAAATCGTGGTAAAACTACTTTTAACTGAAAAGATTGACTTCGTTATGTATTCTTCCTATAAGATCTTGAACAACGTTGCTCGAGACAATATATTTCTAGTTTTATGTCAATCTAATATGAACTATTTGCATAATTTTTTCTCACCTACATGTTTTTTTTTACACAAAACACGATAGAATTCATCGACTGGTTGATTCTGAGCTTTGTTCTAATTGCTTGTCTGGATCACAGTATCCTCAAATGTATGTGTAAGATATTTCGAAAATTCGCTGACTCGATGACTTTTACAACACACTAACATTTAATAAATTTAATTTACGTTATGGCAGTTTAACAAGCTGCCTTTCTGCTTCCCAAGCTTAGGTCTCGGGTTCGATTAACAGGTCGGATCAAATGTTTCTTCTTGCATGATCTGCAGATATTTATTTCGGCGTTTGGGTGTTTTCCAAGTACAGTGTGTATGTATTTACAAAAGTATTCTGTCGGTCAATGTATCTTTCATAATACAATCTAGATTTCGTTATGTGTTAGATGTCCGAAATATTATTAATTATAATATGTCCGTGTGAAAATGTGAGCTCGTAAAAAGATATAAAGTGATTAGTGTAAAAGTTACGATATTTTTTTACCCCAATTTAAAGTTAGTTCCAGCTACAAGAATTTCTTATACACGTTCGTGTTTATGATCATCCAATAGGTGATGTTCTGAACCGCAAGACTAAATCAAATTCAAATTTTATTTCCCAAATATCTTGAAATAAAACGACCGATATCCATTTACATAAACCTTCACGCCCCAGAAACCAACAAACTTATACGTCTGGAATTTCGCAACACCAACAATATCCATATTTATGCATCCGACTGTACCGTGTGCAATCGGGTGAGAGGCTATGAGCTTTGACATTTCATTTTCAGCGGCTTCGCATGTGTCAAATGTAGCAAAAACTACATATTTTACGTCATGTTCATCGGTATTATTACATATCCAGCATATGACAGGAAACTATATATATTTATTTTGCAAAATCTTTTATTATGACCCTCTCGCCGCTTCCTACTGCACTGAGTGTTGTGGGTTCGGTCCCACATAGAAAAACACTTTGTGTGATGCACAAATTGTTGTTCTGTGTCTGGATGATCTTTGTGTCCGTTTCATGAATCTAATCTGAATCGGAAACGGCTCCAACGATTTTCATGAAATTTGGTATGCAGGGGGTTTCGAGGGCGATTAATCAATCTACCAAATAAATTTACCAAATAAAATATACAGTCGTCCAGTTACTGTTTGTAAAGATTGCACCACAAAACATTCCAAGTGTGGGAGTGGGAGAGTTACACATGCTAGTACCGTGGACGATGCCGTGACCAAATATTTTAAAATACTAAACGACAGTATTAAAATATTTGTTCCTTTAGTAAAAAAATACAACAATTGTCAGTATCCTACATGGTTTAGCCCATCCTTAGTGAAGATAATTAAAGAAAAAATAAACTTCACAAAAGATGGAAAAAAATTGGTAATCCCCGTGATTATTTAGAGTTCGATATTCTTCGTGATAGATAACACCGCGAACAGAAAAAATGTTTTCTTATTTTTATGGCTAACACCGAAACTAATATAAACCGCAACTCAAAATCTTTTTGGACGTACGTTAAGTCAAAGAGAGGCGGCAGTCAATGCCCTAGCCAGTTTACATCAGAAGGCTCTTTTACTGAAGAACAGGCCGTTTGCTCAGCTTTCAACAGTTTTTTTTTTGTATGTTTAACGATGTGCCTTGTGGTAGTTTTGAGACCATACCTTACAGATTTGATACTCTCCTTAATGTTTTGTCAAAAATTGATATAACAGAAGATATGGTTCTCAATTTGTTGACGACACTTGGCAAGACAAAAGGCCCCGGCTATGATAGAATACCTGGTATACTTTTATCAAAATGTGCTAATATCCTTTATATTTGATATTCAGAAAATCATTTTGATTGCATATTTCCGTCCATATGGGAAAAAGCGCATATAATACCTATCTATAAAAAAGGATCAAACTCAGTGATTCAAAATTATCGTCCCATAACTATACTTGTTACAATAAGTAAGATATTCCAAAAATTACATACATGCATTTACCCATTACCATGCATTTACCTTATCATTTCACAGAGCATCCATATACTCAGCACGGTTTTGTAAAGGGCCGTGCCACGAACTCTAACCTTGCTCTATTCTGTGATTATGCATCGTGTGGAATGGAGTCCATTGGGCAAAATTGACTAAATTTCAAGGCAAGCAGACAACATTTATCATATCTTGCCGACTGTAAGCACACTGATTGATTACTCTACTGCCTTGAGTTTTTTATTCGCTATTATTCGAGGTGAAATTGAAAGTGGTGCTAATTCTGTTGTTAGAAAACTCTCTAAACTAAACTAAAAATCACTAAAAATTTGTTAAGTTCTGCCAAACAACGTTTCCTATTCTGAAAACGTATATTTGACAGGTTTTTTTTTTTATTTTTAGTTTAGTTTAGAGAGTTTTCGAACAACAGAATTAGCACCAGTATCGACGTTCTCTCTAATATCAGCTTGAATGCGTCCAGGGCTCCTAGTAGACAGACGCGGCTATTCATTGTTCCGCTGCACCGCACCAATTATGGTAAGAATGCTCTCACTCGTTTGTCTAGCTGTTACAATGATAATTTTGACGAAATTGACATCTTCCACCTCTCAAAAAGTGCCTTTAAAAAACAAATCATTAAAAGGTTGCAATCATTCTTGTTAATCCAAATCAAGATTGTTTTTGTAAGCTATTTCTTTTGAAATAATTCTCACTCGCACAATATACCCAATATACCTAAATTAGAGGTAGTATATAACATTTATAATTACCTATGTTTAAGTGGTGCACGCAATTTTTACTTGTCAGGAAACTTTATTATTGGCTAAAAGTCCATTGAAATGTCTAACTTCACTCATGATATATGTAACATAGCTGTTAAGTATCCAAATAAACAAATAAACTACAGCCGTCGATGGACAGCTGTAACTCAAGAGTAACAAGGTCGTTGCCGCCATTTAAGTGTTCTTTGAGGATAGTTGGGGACGGGGCTCTGGTCACTCACTCGGTGAAAAGCTAGTAAAAAAGTATCGTTCTCGAGAGACCTTGGAATTTATTGACAAAATGTATATTACTATTATTTGTCACCAGTTTGTTTTAAGGACTATAGAACAAGAGGACTTTTTCAATTCATAGCGATATTTTATTATAAAATACCCGATTGATATGAATTTACCTGTGTTTTACGAAATAAATGATTGATTGATTGATTGATTGATATGAAAAATGTTTTTTTTTTTATCTACTAGTAATCGCTGATGTCGAACAAATAATGTAAAACGTCATTCGACGGTGAAGTATTGATGTCAATAAAGACCCGGCCTGAACCTATGTTGCTTCGTAACTACTAAAAGGCCGTACTGAATGATCGTCTACCACTATCTGGTTCTTCATTGCAGGCGCTTCACTGGGTATATTAATACTATAGAAATGGGCCGTTGATATTTCTGTCTTCTGTGGTTTTCCTATACGTGGGTATTACCCAGCTTCTTCGAACTACTACATCCTCAATCCCTCCAAGACTACAGTATCCCTTATCCTACCCCACCCTTTCTTGACCTATTTATGACCTGAACTCATCGTTTTTATTTGTCCGGTCTGAAAATGATTAAAGTTTCAAGATGTCAAATTGCAGGTCATAAAATAAACGAATCAAAACCCTTTGCAATACTAAACTTGAAGTTCTGATATGAAGCCCAGAAATACGATAATGATTAAAATTATCCATATCCATACTGTGATTTGAAAGTGAGTCTGTTTGTTTGTACGCTTTCAACCCTAAACGTAGACCGTTTCTATCATCATCATCATCAGTCTATCGCAATCCACTGCTGGACATAGGCCTCTCCCATTGCACGCCACTTAGATCGATTTTGTTTCTATATCTATATCCTGTATCTATATTGCTTGTATTTTCTATCATCACTTAACCGTTTTAAAATACTTCCACCAACGGAAAGCTACATTACCTGCGAGTAACATTGGCTACTTCCAGCCTTTGTCTCGGCCAACAGCTAATAAAATATTAGTTTTCAAAAATATTTTTTAACATCATTAATTACAGGGTTTGTGATTGTAAAAATACATTCAGATTACATTTGTATTATTTAGTATTTCGTGATTTCTTGTTTATCATATCTTTTGCGCAATTAATCTCTTTCGTTAGAACGGTATAAGGTAATTTGAAAAGTTTTGCTCCGAAACTAATAAAACTTTGTACTAAAACTTCTGAAATCTAAACTTAATTACAATCATAATCTTATTATATATTTGATCATCTTAATGATTAGGTGTTTATATAGAAATTATATTATACATAAGTAACAAATGTTTGAAAAAATATTCCTACCCAACTTTTTTTTCAACTGACATTGACAATTTAAGTGGATACCGTAAACTTGTTTCTGAGAAAGCCTTTTTATTCCGTTTCTGGTCTCTCGGGAATCTCTTCCTACAGCCGATGGCTTAGGTATTTACTATGTGTTACGCAGTCGCCGAAGTTTTAAACTTTCAATGTTATGTGGGATGATCAAATGTGATGGCCATTTAATAATTATATAAATTATAATTTATTTGTTAACTTTTAAACTGTCGCTTTCCATGTTAAATATAACTATGTAATTTATATATAAAATACTTATTTCCTACCTAAAAAATAACCGTATGTATTTAAATCTGTTGTCTAGTACCCAAAGCACAAGCTCTGCTGTGTTTGAGATAGACATTGTTGTATGAATGGGATAGTATGTTATTGGATAATTGGCGCTCTACTACTGTGCGCTTTTCGAGACCCTTTTTGCCCCGCACAACCAATCTGCGGCACGGGTTATCGTCTACGGTATTTCCGGACCCATACGACCGTCAAGAAAAGAGCCTCCTTCCTGGCGGCGATGGTCACTTTCCATCAGGTGACCCGTCTGCTCGTCTGTCCACATAAAAAAAAAGTATTATTATTTATTCCTTTTGAATTGTCTGGTATTTGATAGTTGTTAACTCGTATGTACGAAAATCCAATAGGGCAGGCACATCATCTAGTCTTTTTTGATCTTGTTCTATTAACCTTAAATTATAAAAAATAAGCTTTATATTACATGTCATTTAAACAAAGTTTACACCTGAGTTATGATCCTAATTGTCTATGATCATCAATCATCATCCATCAACAGCCTTTAATAGTCCACTGCTGGACATAAGCCTCTCCTTAAAAAGGAGGTTTTGGCCTACTATACCACGCTGGCCAGACGGGTTGTTATAGGGTTTGTGTCAAGTTTTCCTTCTCTCTGCAGTGCCGTTGTCCTGCGTAGTTTTTTCCCTTAGTCGGCTCTTACGACACCCACGGGATGAATAGGGGTGGTGACACTCTGTATTCTTAATCCGTCACCACACGGACCAGGGTCTATGATACCAGTAACTATTCTCCCTGCAAAGTTTTCTTTGTGCCAGACTGTAAGTATAGAAGATTAAATCATTTATTTGATCTTGGAAGACTACTATAAGTTACATTCAGCCATTAACAGGTCTTCACGAATAGAAAACAGTGACTAACCAAAGTCTTTAACATTCCAAGATATTTTTAGTCACTTTTCTTTTTCACAAAGTAAGGTCGATTAAGTGTATTAATTATTTTTTTCTTTTATTTCAGGCTCATCAATGGAGAACCGAACTTGCAACCCATTAGTACCATAAAAGGTTAGTGAACTGTTTTATGTTTAAGTACGAAATAATATCAAGTCAAGTCAAGAATTAAAGTCTGAGACACGCTGTAGACTGCTGCCGCTAGTTGCATTGGGGTCTGACAGTGGGTCAGAATGTAGAATGTTCGCGAATCCCTCTATTTTAGGCGCAAAATGGTTGTGTGTGGTTTTAGTCAGTTCGATTACGACAAACCACCCCACTAATAACCCCGGTGGGTGTGAACTCGAGGGGGTTTCAAAATTTAAAAGGAGTCTGAAGGTACAGTCGACCTAAATGTTGTTGAAATAAAAACGCATATATATAAATATGCGTTTTTATTTTGAAACCTTTAGACCGCATGACATAAAAACGACTGAGTCTTCAGACGTATGCCTTTAACGAGCCTGTTTGTGTAGTGGTTAGTGACCCTGACTGCTAAGCCAGAGGTTATGGGTTCGATTCCCACCCAAGACAAATAATCGTGTGATGAGCACGAATGTTTTTATGTGTCTGAGTATAATTTGTCTATAGTATGTATGTTACCATATTACAGGCTCTGCCTAGTTTGGGATCAGACTGCCGTGTATGAAGTTATTTTTTTTTCACTCATTTCCATATCACCGGCACGGCACTGCAGTTTGGTAGAGGATGCCTATGTCATTAAGTCCACCATTTTACAGTTAGTGCATAAACAAACACATAAACAAATGAAACAATACTCGATGAACCTCGATAAATTTCAACAAATGTACGGCAATCCAAAAAAAAAACAAAAACCACACTTTATTCGATTCAGTTCAGTTTTTATGAACTTCGCATATAAAAAGTACACAAACCCAATTTCATACATAAAGTTAGGAGGTCTACACGCACGAGTCGCACTCAATTCAGACATTTGAGTCGGCGTTACGTAGATAAATAATGGTAATAAATAATCTGGCCGTGACACCGGCCGTGTGGAGTGGGCTTTACTTCCCGTCACCGTTTGTGAGTGGCTACGGGTCACACCGTTGCGTAAATATTTATGCAACAACAGACAACAGACATATGTTAAGATCTATTACTCAAGAGAGGATTATATGGAGAATAAAAGGATTGGAATTAAATTGTTTTATATTCACAGGATATTTCAAATATTTAATGAAAAGGTAATGGAAGCTAATGTGTGTTTCTTATTTTTTCTTTTCTCGTTTTTATGGATTCACTTCTTCTTTTCTCTCTTTTACTCTCAATTTTATCTTTTTTATAGCTTATTTTTAGTAATATAAAGCTCACAACTAATCAGTTATATAATGAACTTAACTTAATATTACAAAAACTATTTGGAGTTTAAAAAAAAATACCTTAAGTTTATTTCCTTTTTTTTTCTCACTGAGCTCACTTTTTCAAAACGTGTGGTTAGGTTACGTGTGGTTAGATGTCAATACGATGTTTTTTGTTTTAAATTGCTTCAGTATGTTTTTGATCGACAAAGCAACCCAATATTGCGTTGCCATTGAGTGCGTTTATCTAAATCTGTATTCTTTATGTACTTAAAAATAAAGTGATTTTAAATATATTAATAAGCAATTTTAGAAACTTCATTTAGTGCATTAGTTTTTTTGGAACGAAGTTTTGGAACGAAGTTCCTTATCGCGCGTTGTGAAAGCGGGCTAGACGGAAAAAAAACTCACGAAAACTTGTAACGACACTTTTTATGTCACTTGTCAGTCATTCAGGGCCATCTATCGAATAGATAGGAAATCATTACTTTTCATCTCAGTAAAATTAAAATTTATGTTCTTAGGTTGAGCAAAAAATATTGTATTCGACATCATTTCTCAAGGAGATTTTACCAATGTATAAATTGTTTTAATTAGAAACCAACTGAAAAATATGTAGGTAATGGCCGCTTTCATAGATGGCGTTGTAATTAAAATCGTGTCGAATCAGTTTTACTCGATCGTCACAACTTCGTTCCTATCGGGTGACCCACGACACCACACGGCTTTTTTTGAAAATAAGTGCTTAAAAATCTCTAAAAGTCCATGACAGACTTCAAGAATAATTGGTACATAAAGGAGTTTAGCTTGAACAGAAGGCTGCTTTGTAATTATAGTGCATTTATCTCGCCTAACTACGTTTTTACTTTTTCATTAACTTTACGTTCAGTTCCAGAGAATACCTTAGACATTTAGTCTACCTTAACAAATAAAAAAACACGGATTACAGCTTGTAATAGTGTTAATTGAAATTCACTGAAGGCAAACATTTATAACAAAAAAAAAAAACATTTACGTAAATGACATTTGGCCACGATCAACAATATTTGGTCCAAACTTCTCTAATTAGCGAAGTTGGTGATATTCAGAAACATCTGCGTTTAATAGTTTATTTTAACTAACGCAGTTTGCGACTGTTTGTTTGTCATTATCTTCTCTTACTGAAGTAGTAATTTGATGACAAAATAGTCTTGTCTTAGCCGACTTGTTGTGTTAAAAGTTGGAATTGCTATCGAGGCGTTCCGAGTTCGAAGTTGCATACTGTAATAATAACTATAACCTTGCACATTTAACACAAGGCTATCTGATTCCAAACTGGGCAGGGCCTGTACTATAGTAACCAGACTGCTGATAAACATACTTATATTTATTTTATTCTTTAATGTGTTCATGAAAGACGTCACTTCATTCCTCAAAAGCAGCACACCATACCTCTATGCGCACGATCTTAAGTTAATGAGACCAATCAGAGATCTTGAAGACATGACGTTACTGCAAGATGATCTAAACAGATTGGTTTGCTGGTGCAATGATAACAAAATGGTTTTGAATATTGACAAATGCTGTAATATTCGCTTTACTCGTAACCGTAACACTGAATTGTCCGGGGCTTATACCATATCAGACCAACGTATTCAAGAAGTCGAATGTGTTCGGGACCTTGGTGTTGTTCTTGATAAACAACTAAATTTTAAAGAACATTACGATCACATTGTCTCTAAATCACTCAAATTACTCGGTTTTATAATAAGAAACACTAAGCACTTCAATAATAAAGGTACTGTTATTAGATTATACGAAAGTCTGGTCCGGTCTCTTATGGAATACTGTTCTGTGGTATGGCATCCGCATTATGAGGTTCATTCCAATAAAATTGAACGCGTGCAAAAAAGATTTATGCACCACGTGGCATATAAATTTAACTTGTCGAAGAAGCTTACTAGTTACACAAACCGACTAACTCATTTCAACTTAATATCATTAAAAAAGCGGCGCAAAATTTTAGATCTATCTTTTCTTCACAAGCTAGTTAACGGTAATATTAATTGTCCTAATCTGCTACAATAACTTAACTTCACTATCACCCATAAACTTCCACGACTGTCTAGATACTCCTTGTACACACTTTTACACACGTTCTCTCCTTTAAATAGGCTCCAGGCAGAATATAATTCTATAAGTAAAAATAAGGATATCGATGTGTTTAGATTAAGTTTACCTTCGTTTAAAAAGAAACTATCATTGTTAAGGTGAGATATATTTTATGTATAATATATTTTACTACATTCACACAACGCCATCTAGTCCCAAACTAAGCAGAGCTTGTACTATGGGTACTTTTTTTTTTTTTTTTTTTTTTTTTTTTTTTTTTTCCGTGCGGAAATCCCCTCGGATACCACCTCTCGGTGGCATGTCGGACTCGAACCGACTAAAACCGCACGCCTTCGCCGGGTACTAATAGCCGGGGAACCAGGTATACCCTAGAAAGGAAGGCCCTGGTGCCCCGACATACCTCGGGTCATCTACAGACGAGTAGACGACCCCCGCCCCGTGTGGGAACCCCATGTTCCCTGTGCTCCCTGGAAGCGAGCGCGCTTCGCAACGCGCTCGCCGCCACCCCGGCCTGCTTCTGCTAGGGTGACAGATGGCCTCACCTGTCACCCCCAGGCCTGCGCTTATGGAGGACGGAGGTCGTTCTGCGACCTCCGGCGCCTGAGTCGCCTGCGCTGCCTGGCCCGTGCCCGGGCCTGGCGGGCCGGGAGAGTTCTAAACCTCTCCCGGTCCCGCTCCGCCGTCTCCTTCGCGAGCATAACTTGCTCGCAGACGGCAGAGTTCCACGCACTCTCGCTCCGCACGATAGCCGCAATCAGGCTATCGAGCGAGAGAACTCCCACTCCGATGGCCGCCACGAGGTCTCGCCTCTGCTCAACCCACGCCGGGCACTCTGCCAGCGTGTGGAGAGCCGTGTCCACGGTCTGGCCATCGCAGTGGTGGCACTCAGGCGTTGGCTCCTTGCGGATCAGACACAGGTGATCTCCGAAACATCCCTTCCCAGTGATCACCTGCGTCAATCGGTATGAGAGGGTCCCGTGACGCCTCTCGAGCCAATCCTCCATAACGGGTCTTACCGCCGCAATGACGGCGTGCCCGTGTACTATGGGTACTAGATAACTGATATAAATATATATATACTTTTTTTTTGTAAATACATACATATTATACGAGTACATAGAAACACCCAGACCAAATCAAACATTAAATGTTCCGGCACACAAATGTTTGACTTGAGAAATGTTTGGAATCGAACCCGCGACCTTTGGAATAGCAGTCCGTTACACAAACCACTACGCCATCCGGTCGTCGAACCCAGGGTTTGGTATAAGGACTATTGTTTGTTTTATGTTGTAGAAGTTTTTATGTTGTTTTAAGTAGTTATTCTGTAAGAAAATGTCTGCTCAAGTCATTTTTTTTCTCATCTTTTTTTAAGTTAGGGGAAGCCTTACGCTCCCAACTCTCTTTTACTATGTTTTCTGTGGCAACCTGTAATTAAGGCAGCAGTAATGCTTGTATATCACTGCCATTGTATCTCTTGCTTTTAAGGTGTATGTTCTTGTTGGTTGTCCAAATAAATAAAATAAAATAAAATAAAAATATTTCTAAATACATACATATTATAGATAAAGTACATCAGACACAGAACAAATGACCATGCTTATGACACAATTATTTATCCTGGGTGGAAATCGAACCCACAACCTTTGGCTTATTCAATAACTACTAGATCAACTCGCCCGTCTTTTGACGTGAAACAACTTTTAACGAAAGTAACTCCAATCATCATCATCATCATCATCAATCATCATCAACAGCCTTAATAGTCCACTACGTCTATTCCCATTCCGAGCATATGAGAACAAATATTATGATACCGTACTTAAATCATTGATAAATTCGAACCAAACTGAAGCACATATTAGCATAGTACTGATGAAGTTATCTCTGGTATTGAGTGCATGAAGGATGCTGAAGGTATACCATCTGAAACAGTTTCAGATGGTATACCTTCAGCATCGATGATAGAACTGTTGCCTGGACCGAACAATGCATATGTAGACCCGAAGTTAGCCATGCTATATATGCCATAAGGTAACATGCCTAGAACACGCTCGCTGACACCGCACGGTGTAGTGACTTACACTATTTTATTGGAACGCCTTTTGTTGTTTCGGGCCAGACTCTTGCTTGTTTTGTTACGTAATGATTCATAGCCGTACCCCATTCAGCAAACCTTATATAATTCGCACAGCTTTTGGTGTTAGATGAATTGTGTGAGTGATATATGTTTTTTTTTCTTTTGCACCCTCCAGATGGGAGAAGCTTTCTTTTTTGTTTTGTAATTTAGTCATACCGTATGAAAGTAACGCTGTTTCAGTTGTGGTTCCGTCTGTTTGTTTCTTTTTTATTTATTTTCTTCTGTTCTGTGTTATTTGTTTTACTTTTATTCTGAAATTATAAGTTGTATGCAAATTCAAATAATTGAAATTGCGATCACAAATAAAATGACCTGTATATTTTACACGCTTTATATTAGCTTCACTTCTATGTTTGTTTGTATGTTTGTAACCGACTCCTTTGGGCGAGATTTTGACTGACTTTAAACGGTCAGAATTCGTTCAAACTTTGTAGATATATCGAGGACCGATGACAGTACACAAATTTAAAACAAATTATAGTTTTAAAAAACTAAAAAACACGAATTCTATAGAAAACCAAACTAAAAAATCGAAAATAAATTTGAAAAAAAGCGTTGGGTGCTTTATACTATTTTCTATCTTTTTTTGTCAATAATACCTTAAGTACTTTAAGTATACATTTTTTTACTTTTTTAAAAAAAAGAAAATTTCTGCATTGTGAATATATATTCCTGTGTCGCGGGAGCCTTTACAAACGGATACAAAGAACACCCAGACTCAGAACAACAACTTGTGGATCACACAAAGTGGTGTCCCATGTGAAGTTCGAACCCACAACACTTGAGTGTTGTGGGTTCGAACTTCACATGGGCAGTAGAAAGCGGCGTGGCGACCGCATAAACGCCATCCGTGCAGTCAAATTATAGTCACAAAATGAATAGGTACAATGTTTTTATTAGTAATTTTAACATGAATTTTATACCAACGTAAACAACGCAATCCGTTTGAACTATCTTGAATTACACTATATAATAATTTATAATCAAATAATAATTTATGCGTCTCATACACGGTCATCTGTTTTCGAACTAAGCAGAGCCTGTGCTATGGTAACCAGACTGCTGATAAACATACTTATTTATTTCTAAATACATACTTATTATAGATACACATATACGCAGACGCAAAACAAATAATCGTGCTCATGAAACAATTATTTGTGCTAAATGGGAATGAAACCCACGTGCACCGGCTTTGCTTTGCAACATGAAACCTGGTGTTTGCACTCAGTGTTCCAAACTACTAAAAATATTTTTAAATTATTAAATTCAATATGTACAATGCCACTTTGTGCATATTCATCTGGGTATAGTAATTTAATAAAAAAAGGTTTACAAAAAGGTTATTCTATTAAAATAATATACTATTAGATAATATTACTAAAAAAAAAATTATCTTATATATTACTTGTACGAGTGAAAGGAGTGCACGGAGGTTTAAGCGGTGGGTTCGATGCCAAGACACTTGTGTGATTTACAAAAAATGTTCTTCTAAGTCTAAGTGTTCTTTTTTGTCGTTTCACGAATGTTTGAAAAGTCCCTCGCGACAAAGTATATACATATTCCTAGTGCGGGAGTTATCTTTTTAAAAATAATAAAAATTTAACTTTATAAAAGTGATTTTGTAATATCAAAGCATGGCATTAATGCTTTGATATCACCAAATCAATTTCTTTTAATATTTATCTTCTTTAAACATTATCTGAAGACTCTTAAACAATATTTTAACCATAACCGAGTAATGACGGGCTTGTTGGTCTAGTGGTTAGTGACCCTAACTGCTAAGCCGGAGGTCGTGGGTTCGATTCCCACCCAGGACAAATAATTGTGTGATGAGCACGATCATTTGTTCTGTGTCTGGGTGTAATTTATCTATATTATGTATGAATTTAGAAATATATAAGTATGTTTATCAGCAGTCTGATTACCATAGTACAGGCTCTGCCTAGTTTGGGATCAGACGGCCGTGTGTGAGATGTGTGAAATTATTATTTTTATTATTATTAATCCATTGTATCAAACAAAAGACCCTAAAGTTGAAATATTACGTATCAATTTCGTTTAACAGTAGCTATACATACACGTATCTATCAATATTTAGGATAAAATCGGTATGTACAGCTATAAAGCGTGAAGTCAGAGGCAATCATACGCCGTAATTGAAGTTTGCGGTCTAGCGCTCAAATGGACGACACCGATCAAACATGTAGGGCTATAACACGTTTGTGTAATGTATTTTGAAAGCCTTATATGTCTGCGTTTCATGAATATAAACATGGAAAAATAAATAAATATCAGTTAGTGTTTACTGGAATATCGCTTGCGGCAAAGGATGTTTTATAAACACGTCCATCCTACCAAATGTAGCAGCCAATTATTTCTTATAAATATCGACAGATAATTGTTATAATTATAAATAACAATAACCTTAGACACACTGGCCGTATGATAATAAATAATGAGGTTTGATAGTCCCGGGGCATATGTTTGGATTTGTTTTACGTTCTAATCGCAAGCTTTCAATATCGAGGTGACCGCTTAAACCACTACACTATCCGTGCAGTCAAAACTTGTAATCGTGTATGATTATGTTCTAAACGGGTATAATTTATCTCTAAGTATATATATTTTTTTTCTTTTGAAAAGACCACTCCCGCATTAGGAATATATCCTGTGTTGCGGAGGACTTTACAAACATACATGAGACGGACACAAAGAACACCCAGACTCAGAACAACTTAAAAATAAGTATTAGTAAAGTACCATTGCAAAGGCTCTGCCTAGTTTTAGATCAAATTTCTGTGTGTATAATGTGTCGAGTTATTCTTGTATATGTCTACATGTAACTAAATGAAAGCGTTCTCAATACAACTCTATATTCATTAGCACATAACTGTGGAATACTTCAATTAAGAGCCAATCAATTTCCATCATAGAAGCCCACATCAAAGGAGTTGGGCCAATTGCAATGCGTGCACGTATAAAGGCTCTATTTCTATAGCCTACATGTGTGCGTGGTTATCCTCTCAATATTTACACTTACTGAAACAAAAATCAGTTTATTTTTTACACACGTATACGCTATCGGCTGATACCGGTTTTGATGTGTATCTGTGACATGGAAATTTATAGATTTTAGGGATCCTGGTTTCTTTAGGTTCCTGGAATACAGAAAATCAATTATTCAATAGCTTTTAATAGTCCACTGCTGGACATAGGCCTCTCCTTAGAATGGAGGTTTTAGCCTACTGTACCACGCTGGACAGACGGGTTGGTGTCAAGTTTTCCTTCTATTTGCAGTGCTGTTGTGTTGCTTAGTTTGCTCCCTTAGTCGGCGCTGACGACACCCACGATGAATAGGGGTGGTGACACTCTGTATTCGTAATCCGTCACCACACGGATAATTGCGGAAATTAAGTTACTGGTATTTAATTTTTTTTTTTGTTATATACTGATTTTTATAAGAATGTTATACAATATTTGTAAGCCATTAATATATGACCCATCAGCATTCCTGTAACATATTTTGATAAGATTGGAATTAGGAAATTATTATCAATAAATATTCTCTTGCCTTATCATTGTTCTTTTTTGTATTTAACTAATATATGTAATATAATATAATAAAACTTTTACAGTAAGTATTTAAGTTGGTTACAATTTAAGCTTTTATTTAGAACCGGAAAGTTAAGTAAAGACATACCTAACTTTCCGGTTGTTGTGGCGCAACTTAGGGGAGGCCCTTGTGGGACCCGATGGCATTCCTGGCCGAGCGTGGGTCCTGGCCTTAGTCGACGAGGCTCTTGAGCCCCGACTGCGGGGGTTCTTCAGCGCATGCCTCGAGCGGGGCCAGTTTCCGAAATTGTGGAAGACGGGGAAACTGGTCCTCATCCGAAAGGAGGGGCGCCCGGCGGACTCACCGTCCGCCTACCGGCCCATAGTGTTGCTTGACGAGGTGTGCAAGCTCTTTGAAAGAGTGATTGCAAGGCGCCTCGTCAAGCATCTCGTGATGGTGGGGCCGGATCTGGCGGACAACTAGTACGGTTTCCGTCAGGGGCGCTCCACCGTGGATGCGATCATGCGCGTGAAGGCTCTGGCGGAGGAAGCAGTTTCCCGGGGCGAAGTGGTGTTGGCGGTGTCCTTGGACATCGCCTAGGGGAGCCTAGGGGAGGCCCTTGTCCAGAAGTGGACGTCTTTCGGCTTAAATGATGATGATGAGTAAACACTGAACTTTCTATCTTATTACTTTCATTATACAGACACACTAAATTCTGCTATTCTATAAATATTAAGTAAACTCAACCAGATTATTTCAGAACAAAACTGATACGTTCATAAGCACTCAGAATTGTTCCGACCTAACATAGACTAATAATTATCTACAATAAATATTAAAACCTAATATTTTTCAATCAAACCAACTCATTTGCCGTCTTTTAGATAATTAGAATCGCTCATCCTTACCTTCGTGCAATCAACGAACTTAAATCTCCTTGATTGATTAGCTGAAGACGAATTTGCTCCCAATTAATGTTCATGCTGCTTTACACTTGCGAGCAGAAAAGGCGGTCAGCTTCATTCAGTTATTTTCTCGACATACCTAAAGTCCATATTGTAATCATACTTAAATCAGCAAAGGTATAACAAGCTTATTATTATTTTTAACAGTCCACTGCTGGACATAAGCCTTTCCTTAGAAAGGACATATAAAAATACTACTACAGGTATTACTTTGATGATAAGAAAATTAAAGTGAAAAAGAACGTTCTTTTAGTTTTGACTCTCTTTATACTCTTTAAAATGCGTTGACGATTCTCCAACTGATTCCTGTATAAACAAATATCCTATTTATAGCAGCAGAATTACAAAGCAGAATAAAGAAATATATATTTATATATTTCTTTATTCTGCTTTATCTAAATAACTATTGTAATTTTATATACACTTACTACAATGTGTCTAAATTGTGCCACATTAATATTTCATGGTATCTGCTAGTCTTAGTCTTAAGGATTTTTTTTTTTTTTTTATAAATAATAATAATAATAATATCCTACCACATTCACACAATACCATCTAGTCCTACTAAGCAGAGCTTGTACTATGGGTACTAGACAACTGATGTAAATACATACATACTTTTCTTTTGTAAATACATACAAAATAAACATAGAAACACCCAGACCAAATCAAGCATGTTCAAGCACACAAATTTTTGACTTCAACGGGAATTGAACCCGAGGACTTTGGCGTAGCAGTCCGTTATGTTATGTCATTGTATTGTAAAGGATTCTTTCTTAGGAAAAGAAAGGAGTGGAGTCACTGGAGGCCCAACCACTTCCCTATGCCCTGATTTTGTGTTGAGTTGACGGTGACCTTTTCTTGTTCGATACCATAAAATTTCTTTACAATAAAACATTTCTTATTTGAATATGTTACTGTTTATTATATAAAATAAAGTTACAGACTTTTAAGTTAAATGTGATACAATATTTTCGCCGCAAGTGTACACACCTACAAGCCGAGCTTTCATCAAGATATTCACGACCAATCCTGAATATCGCTAATATATCTGTGACGACACGTCTCCTAGCAACGAGCGGCAACGGTCGGCAACTAGGCACAAATTTATGTAAATCAGGCACTTAGTGACGTAGCTAAATGGCTATTAATACCGCTTCCCTTCGGCCCTTCCCACGATAATTGGTAAATTTACCCTGGCTGGCGTTTAATATTACGTTTGTAAATCATGTTATATGTATCTTGGGGTCCTAAGTGGATTATAAATTGATGAAAAAAGAAACTGATAACTTTTTTAACTAACTACAAAAAGGAGGTTTTTTTATGGAAGGGGGCTATCCAGCACAAGGGTCATCTGATGGTAGGTGAGTACCGCCACCCATGGACACCTACAACTGAAGAGTCATGTTTTGTCTTTGCCTTTCATATACATATAACGAGCAGAAATAATTAATATCAAATGACTTTTTTTGTTGTTCCAGGTCTGGACAGAAGAAAAAGGTTATCAGATGCCAGGGTTATCATCACTCAACACTTTACTGAAAGGACTGTCACTCCAGGTGGTGATGTAAGTTTTGTGCTGACCACGATAGATGTAACTCGTCAGAATTATTTCGTAGATCAGGGCATAATACATTAAAATACATTTGTATCTTGAAAACAAACGGTTCAAATCACATATGGTCGTGGGGCTATCGATACTGTATAGTAGTGTATTAAGACCATTAATAAAAACAACAATTTATCTCTTGGGAAAGTACGGTCAAGAAAAAAAAAGTAGTTATACAAATTATGATAAAAATAATTATTCTATAAAAAGAGGATTCAGGACCGTGGTCCCGGTCCCAAAAGCCCCACGACCCAAAATATACAAATACTTTCGAACAGGGCCTTTGTCAAGGGGGATGCAACTTACTGTGTTCTTGTCAATCTCATTGTGTAATATCATATGTATGTTTGTAAATTTATTACTATAAAACATTCTCCACTTCCTCAGATCAGCATGTTGTGCGCAGCTACAGGTGACAGACCTCCACAGTTCGTGTGGGAAAGAGACGGCATCGTGGTTTCCAGCAATACTGATCCTAGGTAAAAATAAAACATTAAAAAATAACAGAATGTATGTTCGGAATAAATTACAATCAGATTTTAAAAAGCTTTGTACGGGTTATGGTTACCGTACAGGGAAAATAAAAGATAGAGTTAAGCCAACCTGGTTTATATTAACTTAACTAAATCTACAATGCTATGGTTAGATGGTGTAAGTACAACCTAACGGAATGGTGACCGAAAATGCACTGTTTTAATGTTATAATAAAATAACGTTAATCGAGTTAAATCGCTGACCGCGCGGAACATGATATAGCGCGGTTTGTGTCGATCTGTGGATCGTACAAATATCATGAACATACAATATATAAATGCAATAACACAATGGATAAATATTACGATCATTCGATTTCTGATCAAACTGACAAAGACCTAAAGAAGTTTGATATTAACAAAAGTAGCAAAAATAGTTGGTAACTGTTTATCAACTGGTAAAATATAAACCTGGTAGATATTTGGAGATTAAATTTATAAAGTCAGTTTGTACAAAAATCGCCTTCTAAAAAAAATTTTGTAGAGGTAATACTCCTTTTAATATACTATAGATTATTTGCCAATATTAGAGCACCCTGACTTTTCCTCCAAAATTCTTCTTCTGTTACTGTCTTAACCATAAATTTATTTAACATACCTAGTTCTTACGAGTGATTGTTTTAGTCATTTTGTATTTCCTTAACTTTAAATTTTCATCAAATGATTTCAGGTATGCCCTAGGTCAAGTAATGACATCAGACAACTCCGTGGTGACACAACTGAATATAACAAGAGTAAGAGTAGAAGATGGAGGGCTTTACTCATGTACAGCTAGAGAAGGAGATCATATAGCTGCACACGAGAATAGACTCGACGTGTATGGTAAGACACTTTGACTCAAAAATCTTAACCTAACTTTAAATCCTAACTAAGATTAAATGCTAAAGTGTCAAATGTATCTGTATTTTGTAAAAAATCGAGATGATATCATAATTATTATTATAACTTTGAGACAGCTTTAGTCACAAACGTCAAAATCGAAATCCTACCGATCTACTATAAACAGTATATGAAAATTGAGTAAACTACCATATTCTTATATATATTATAATCCGAATCCTGGGAATATTAATGTTAATTAATAACTCCATTTGTTTGTTTTCACTGTCTAAACACTACACTAGTTTTAATGAAATTCTTCTCCATCCATAACAGTTTATTTCAGGTATGACCAAAATCGTCATTGTACTATAATTGTACTTATTTTAACTGTAGGTACATTATGTAAATGTTTATAGGGTATATTTTAGATTAACCAACCTTCTGACCGAATGGCACTGTACATGGTTATGTCCTCTTAACACCCGATGCTCCCATACAATACTAGTTGTTTATATTTCCAGGTCCACCATACATAAGATCGTTACCGCCAGTAAAAGTACAAAGCGGAGAATCCGTTAACTTAAGATGCCCATTTTATGGATATCCTATTAGGTAATATAATTCGTTTAATATAAATAAATTATTTTCTCTGTCTATAAATATTTAATTTAAATACTTTAACTTTTTTCAAGTAGCCCTGGATAATTGAATTCATATTCTTTAATAACAGTTTGATTTCCAACTAAGCATCCTCAGATGTTCAAAAATTTTTTCATAAATTAACCACGGTTGTGAATTACTTTTATGTGTCTTTCACCACAACAAAACAATAAAAAATGAACCATAATTACTTATGATTTTCAGTAAAATTGATTGGGAATATAAAGGAAAACTCTTAACATCCAATGCCATATTCCAATCACGTTATAAAAGACACCTAAAACGGAAAACCAGACGAAATGCTCCTAGCGTTAATATAAATGGAATTTTGTCAATTCCTGAAGTTTCCAAAGAATTCAATGGTGAAGTTTACACCTGTATTGTCACAAGTCCTTCGGGTGAAATGGCTAGAAGAGCATTCGAAATCCAGGTCATTGAAGCTCCAGTTTTAGATGATCTGTTACTGGGAACTAATTTGCAAGAAGGACAAATTGTAAATATATATTGTAATGTACGAACTGGAGATTTGCCAATCCATTTTGAGTGGTTAAAAGATGGTAAAAGAATTCCTAGTAACTTGAAGGTAAGAAAATTTATTAATAATGTATTAGGTACTTTCGAGGATTATTTTAAATCAATAAACATTTTTAAACAACGTTTAAGTTGAGATTTATGTTTTCAAATACAATTGATAAGGGCAATGCATATCTGCAAAAGATATAACTTTTCAAGTAACTTGTTTCGGTACTATAGTATTGTTGCAGTTTTTAATATTCATTACAATTCTCCCTGCTATTCCACTATATTCCAGATATTTGTAAATAGAAAAAATAATACTATTCAAAGTATACATTATACACATAAAATATTTTTACAGGTGGTGGAACGGAATTCTGAGCTTTTTAGTGCCTTAGTTATCAAGAAGGTGTCCTTGGAGCATTGCGGCAAATACACTTGTGTAGCTTCTAATCACGTTGCCAAAGTAAATCGTTCTACAGAATTATATATCAAAGGTAATCATTCATTTTCTCAAAATATTATTTGGTCATTTTTATAAGAAACTTCAGATTTCCCAATAGTATTTTGTGATTGGAATATTAAACATTTGATAACCGTACAAAATAAAAAACTGCTTTTTAGATTTCAGAGATATCTTATTAATGAGAGTACAATATTAAGAAAGATTTGCTGCTTATTTATTATCCGATAAATGCTAGAAGTATTAAAACTACTACTACTTAATAAAAAAAACATTATACAAACATTTACAGTATACTGTAAAGGTATTGTATTTTTCAAGTTCCCCTCGGTCATATTTCTAATTATCTAATTTGCAGCTATTTTTATTTTTAAACTGAAACGTCTGTAAACATAATATATATATATTATTGGAAGGAAATAAAAATTGAAATTTTGGTGTAACTAATTAAAAGTAATTATATTTTCGGTTACAGTGGCACCAAAATGGTTAGAAGAGCCCAACAACTCTTCTTTATTACTTGGTAGACGCGGGACTGTGTCCTGTAGCGCCAGCGGTTATCCACAGCCACAGGTTCATTGGATGAAGAAAGATGGTATACGACAACATTTCATTAAATTTTATTAGCACTTGATTGTATTCTTAACAACTGACATCGTGCGTGTAAACAATACCTTTTTAAATTAAAAAGGTAGCCATGGGTAATAACAAAATTAAAACGTGATTTCAAAATCAAATACAATAGATTTATAATTATTTCCGTGTGGTGATGGATTGAGGATACAAAATGTCACCACCTATATTCATCCAGTGGGTATCGTAATAGCCGACTAAGGGTGCAAACTACGCAGGACAACAGCACGGCAAAGAGACGAAGCTTGAGACAAACTCTAAACCAACCCGTCTGGCCAGCGTGGTATAGTAGGCCAAAACCTCATTTCTAAGAAGAAGTTTATGTCCAGCAATGGATTATTAAAGGCTGATGATGTGTAATAATTTAGACAAACTTCTCTTCTATTTTCAGCCATCCTTGGCACTTGGCAACCAGTGCTTGAGTTAGCCGGTGGTGGCATACTGAGCCTTCCTAACGGCACCCTTGTTATTGAAGAGGTTTCCCTAACCGATGAAGGCTTGTATTCGTGTAATGTGGAAAATGGAGTTGGACAACCATTAAGCAAGACTGTTTGGATGAGTGTAAATAGTAAGTATTATACATTAAAAAAGTCTTGAATACTTTTTACATGACCATTCAGCTTCACTCGTAAGTACGATATGAAGATTTATTAGTAGGTTAATAAAATTTCATTCAACAGAATGATTTTTCGTTAATAGTCTTTATAGTGTACGTGTGTAGAATAGAACTGAATCACACCTTGGCCTTACAGGAAACTGATTTTAATTATTACTTTTCTAATTCATTCGTTGGATTTCACCAAATGAGTGACGTTACCAGCGTTCTCCCCCTTCGTAATTCTAGGGGAGTATTCAAAGGCAGGCTTCGCACTTGTAGTTGCAGGTTTCCATAGTGGATTACCAAAAGAAACGGAGCATGTCCGTCACTAGTGTGGGTGCAGGCGTGTTAGTCCGCATGTCTATAACGAGTTTCATGGCCATTTGTTCCAGAACCGGTTCATTTTGAAGTATCTTCAACAAACGTTACATCAAGACTAGGACATCCTGTTACCCTTGAATGTAAACCGATGGGTGATGAGCCTATTAGAGTGACATGGACACATGATGGAAGCATGTTGGATTTTAATAATCAGAGGTAAAATACTCTAATATCACGTGAATTTCATGGCGGAGTTTTAAGATACTCAATAAATGCTCTGGTAATAGAATCAGCATCCGAGAAACTTATTACTTTAAGAACAAACTCGTCTACTGTTAAATCTATCTATTTAGATTTCTACTTATTTTTTTATTAATACTTTTTACTTTTTTCATTTTCTCAGTAGCGGTATTTCAAGTCCAACAACTAATTGTTATTTTAAGAGGACGTAGATGAAGTTGATTTTTAGTCTAATAGAACTGGGCATTTTTTGCAGAGTAAAAGTTACCGAAACCAAAACTGCACTTGGAGTGTTAAGCGTCATTAACCTGCAATATTCAGAAACCAACGATGCTGGTATATATCAGTGCAGAGGCAGCAATCCCTATGGCGCTGCTAGTTTTAATGTACATCTTACCATTTTAGGTAAGCACATTCAAGTGTAAATTCTTATTTATCGTCTTGACATTTATTATTATGAATACTTGAACCAGTTCTCGCATAATTTCAGGTTAATTTTCTGCTTTAAAATAATAGTATGTTTGTACAGAAATAGATTGAACCGTAAAACTAAGAAATTGGAATATGTTGACAGAGAAAGAGAAGATAGAACTTTAGAAAATAATGTTTCAGTACATAAAATTCCCTCAAAAAGATTTTTTCCAACAAAACGCGATGCTTGACTACATGAATTAAGCTATAACATACCCGGAATTCACAATTTGCCATGTTAATAGTCTTGCGATCTTCCAGAACCACCGACTCCACCATCAGACATTCGCATCGAATCTGTTAGATCTCGTACTGCAACAATTTCTTGGCGAGATACACTTCGGGCGCACGCCCGACATTACTCCCTCCAGTATTCACACTTACACTATAACGACGCTGTTTGGGATCACGCTAATACTATAAATATCACCAGGTAAAATCAATTCTCTTAAATAGAAAAAATACTATTGATGTAATGTTAATTTATTTTTTTCTTAACTTAAACTAAGCTAGCTTATTTAAAACTAGGAGATTTTTTGCCAAGCTGTAGACTTCGGACATAGCAGTGACTCAGAATTCCATTATGTGCAGTACAATAAAAAAAATTGTTACAATACTGCTGTGCAATATCGTGACGCGGCAAAATACATAAAAGGCATTTTTTATTTTAGTTTATAGTTCGAAGTAGCAGCAGTTACAAGGACCTTGCTTGCAGGCTTGAACATTTTTAATATCTTTGACAAAATAGTTTACATGCCTAAATAATGGGGATCTAAAGACTAAAATGCATGCAAAATGCATTACGGTGACAAAATTATTGTTTCCAGAAAAGATCAAGATCTCCGGCAAACAGTTGAGCTACAAAACTTGCGCCCAGCTACAGCTTATGCAGTACGAGTAGCAACTGGCAATCAAGTTGGTACCAGTTTGTATACTGCGCCTGTACATTTTACTACGCATGAGGAAGGTAAGGGAAAAAATAAATTATTGCTAAACTAACTTGATAAGGCACCGCTTGCTTTGCTCTTGTTTGGTTTACAGAGCATATATTTCTACACGTAGCGTAGACTGAACTTATAACACTTGATAATATTACAGATTGTGAGATAATCGTTTACTTTTATGGTATAAGCTTGGTCGAACTAGCATTTATTTATACTGTTTATTTAAGTTTAAGTTATTTTGTCTTCCAGCTCCATCATCTGCGCCACTAAATGTGCAAGTAGAGCAAACAGAAAACCCTGGTGAATTATATATTTCGTGGTCACCACCCTTAAAAGATTCCCACAATGGTGTCGTCATTGGATATCATGTAAAAGCCGTTGCACAAAGCATTGGGACAGGTAAATTTCATAAGACATTAAAAACTAAAACTTTGACGTATAGATTTAAAGTAATTCAAATATTATACTCAGAGCGTAGCGTTATCGAAGTAGCGAATGGAGTTTTGTATATTTATATAAGTACTTAGAATGCTATATTCAAACGTTTTAAATTTTGTTGTCGTTCGTCTTTACATTTTTAAAATGTTTTTATACTTCTAGTTTCAGATGAAGCTGACACTAGAACCGTCAAAGTATCTCAATTATCTGGGAAGCAGGAAACAATACTCAGTGGACTTTTAAAGAACACCAGGTAGAGCACCAAAACTTTTCTTAGGTAGTCATTCTAGTTTTAGAGTGTTTTATGAATTGAGCATGAAATCAAAAGCGGTATCGTAAAAGAATTATAAATGTTACTTAGCCTGTCTATTAATTGCCCATAAAGCATACAATATAGAATCCATGAGGACGTTTTGTAAAATACACTGAACTTAGTATTATGTTTCAGCGTGTTGAGACGAAATATCTTTAAACAAATAGTGAAAATTTTATTTTATGCTAGTTAATATTAGAGTATAATTTATTTTTGTCATTTTTATTTCGGCGCGTTACGTTACGTGTACTAAGCTTCCTTGATTTCTACTAGCATTTTTGATTTGTTTTTGTTTAACTTTCAGATATGCAGTTTCTATATCAGCCTTCACGAACGCAGGTTCAGGACCATTCTCATTACCCGTTTTTCAAGATACTAGAGAGGGAGGTAATTATATTCTTCACTAGTTACGTAAAATATCGAAGTTCATTAAAAAAACTTTTTTTTATATCATTCCTAACTGAAATTACCTAACGTTATTTTTCATAATTTTTTGAATACAATATCTCTACCTACTGCTACTGCTCCGAGTGTTGTCGGTTCGATTCCCACATGGGACAATTCTTGGTTTAACTTAAAGACCTGAAGCGCACTTGTAACTCCCTAATTTGCATTCATTTACTTGTTTGTCAGTTTTATACAATATGAACAATTACATCACTTTTTCTTTAAGTTTCACGTAGACCCCTAATTTGAAATTCAAACCAAATTCATACACCAGTTTTTTCCATATTTATACATTAACGTGTTCATCTCGTCATCATTGGATTCAGTAGATATAACAATGACAGAATTCAGCCAGTATTAACATTATACTAACTAGAATATATTTTAATACAACTTTAAAACCTAATTTTATTAATAAATTTAGAAGACCTATAAAGTAAAAGGATTTTTTTTCTTGTTCTGCGTTTATTCATCTGCTGTTCATCTTTTTAGCTCCGGAACAGGCCCCTCCATCTGTAGAATGCACTGCAGTCTCTTCGACGTCCCTGAGAGTAGGTTGGCAACCTATTGGACTACCAGGACAGGGTAGCTCGCTAGTTGGATACACAATCCTGTTTGCCACAGATGGTAATAAAATAAAACTATGGACAACTTGACTATTGACAACAATGGAAAGTTTTAAGATAAATAATTACAATATCACATACACTTACCGTATTGCTAATCATTATCATCATCGTCCACAGCCTTTAATAGACCACTGCTGGACATAGGCCTCTCCTTCAAAAGGCCATAGGCTATGGCCATAGGCATAATAGGCTATGGCCTATTACCAGTACCTAAATGAATTACCTTTCTGCATAGTTAGCTTTATTTATCTAATTACGAGTCAAGTTACGAGTAGATAACAACATTAAATTTTCCTTTCACGGTATCGTAAAAAGGAAATAATGCATTGTTAATGAAAACGTAGCTTAAAAATTAATTATCATCTTTCAGAAGCTGCCTGGCAAAACCAAACATCTTTGCATACAGAACTGTATCTGCAAGGTCTCATGAAGTACACCAACTACACAGTCAAAGTAGCTGGCTTCTCCAACTTTGGCATTGGTCCGTACTCGTACCCAATCATGTGTGCTACCTTACAAGATGGTGAGTCTTTAGCAACTTCAAACTTTGTTTCGTTAGATAGAGGTTGAAAACGGATTTTGCCACTGCTAGAATTAGAGATCCAGACACCCAAAATAATCTGAAATATATAAATAATACGAATATGTAAAATATAACTATGAGAGGCATGTTTCGAGACATATGGGTTAATTTAACCGAAGTGATATTACGGCTTTACGTATAACCTGTGATTTAAGCGGGCACCATGCCGCTTCCTCCTACGCCGAGTGTTGTGTGTTCAAACCCCCACATGGGACGACACTTTGTGTGATCCACAAATTGTTGTTCTAAATCTGGGTGTTCTTTGTGTCCGTTTCATGTATGTTTGTTAAGTCCCCCCCAACACAGAATATATTCCTAATGCGGGAGATGTCTTTAAAAAATAAACCGTTACCGGCGAGCCAAGCGCCCTCTAATTATAAGGAGAGTACTCAATGCAAATTGCTACTCTTGAATAGCGGTGCCCATGGGCGACGGTAATCACTTACCATGATATGAACAGTTTCCTCTTTCGAATATACATGATTACCGTTATATAATATGATGTGTATTATTGAAGTAATTAATTGAATGAATGAATAACTGAATGTAATAAAATCTATCAACCCGATAGAGTTACGTTTATGTGATTGCCATAAAATAATTGGTATTTCTGGAAGTTTATTGTATAAGTTTATTCTGTAATACCGATTAAAATGTTTTAGTGCTTTAAGTCTAGAACAAAAGTACAGGAACAAAAAGTACAGGACGTACTTAAAAAAATATCTTCCAATTCTATTAAATCTTATTAAACGTACAAATATTACAGACATTAAAATGTATCATTTGATATGTTTCCTCAAGTAAATTATCAACTGTGCTAACTTGTCATTAAATTCAATTTGTGGTGGCATATCCTACAGCCAGCTTTACAACAAAGGAACACACTTGATACTGGAACTACAACTTATCCTTATGATAATTATCACAGCGCTGACGTCAAACCAAATTATGCGGTTTTATTATCTTATTTCATTGGAATTGTATTTGTATAATAATGCTGTAACATAAAATTGTATTGATTGATTCTGTTGCCAACTCACATATTATATTTATTTTACAAATATTTGCCCAGTGTCTGGCTCTATCTAACGAGAAGTTTTCACTTTAATCATGAGTGTCTGCAATGCCTACGTCGTTATATGTACTTCGTTGTGTCTATATAAACCTTCAAAGCAAATGATTGAAAAAAAGAAAATGACTAATAATTCTTTGTAAGAACCAAACACATCGGCAACTTTTTTTAGTAGATTTTACTTTGATCTCTCTTTCCCCAATTCTCAATCTCAATCCAATTCTCCAATCTTTTCTTTCTTATTATTTTGTTTTCAGTTCCCGGCTCCCCATCAGATATCAAAATCCTTGTATTATCATCGTCGTCTCTTCTCATAAGTTGGAAAAAACCAATTCATCCAAACGGGGAGCTTCTGCATTATACTGTTTACGTGAAACCTACTTCTAGGTAAGTATCTATTTTTAATTTAACTATACTGATGTTAAAAGACCAAAGTATTGTTCGTTCAGAGTTATAAACTCTAAAATTACTGAACTATATTTAATGAGTCTCCCATCGTTTTCTCTCCTAACTTTTCCGTGCCCGTCAGGATCCGTAATTGTTTCTTTCTACATTTATAAGACCTTACATACATACATGATGGAGTGCAATAAACGAATTGAATTGAATCGTTGGTAAAGTACTTCTTCTAAACGTTAATTGGCTACGTCGTTTTGATAATAGTAACTTATTATAACGTATTAGTAAACGAGGGTGTGGCCACGGTTTTATATAAACCAGATCGATAATTGTCAATTTCAAGTCTTATTTTTACATTTCAAATATTGAAATTTGAAAGCATTAACACGGCAACTTTAACAGTATTTCAACTTATAGCAGTTATATTTAGTTTCAGACTCTTATTTCATACACCAAAAGCTTGTAGTTAAAGTTATCATATTTTTCCAACTTTAATTATTGCAGATACATTTTAGTGTTTTTTTTTTATCACTTAATACCAAACTCATGATAATCATAGTACAGCATATCAATTATCACAGCAATGGTCCACCACAGACGTACCGCGTGGACTCTGAAGGTCGTACAGCTGCTGAAGTGAAGGATCTTGTCTCCGGCAGAACTTACGAAGCATGGGTGACGGCTAGTACCAGCGCTGGTGAAGGAAGTGCTACAAGAAGGGTATCACATACGCCCACGCATCGAGGTATTTCAAAATAAGAAAACAAAATACTACTCTGTTCAAGTTTTCTCTTCATACTTCTTTTATAAATTAGAGTTATTAAAGGGAGTGCCTCAAGGATCTATTTTGGAGCCTCATTGTTTTTTTTTTAAACGAATCAGTTTTGGCCAAAGTGATTGACTAAAGTAGTTATGAAGGAAAATGCAAAACGATGTGAAACAATTCACATGGTTATTTTTCAGGGTCAAAAGATAAATATCATTTTCCTTAGTATATAATTTTTGATAGTAAATTAATGAACTAATTCATTGCATACGTCAATATGATAAGCTTTGAAATTCATAGAGGAAATATTAAATTTTCCTTCCGAATCAAATATTTTGTTACTGGGAGGAAAAGGAAATACCATACGAGTCAGTTAAAAATGCAATAATTCACATTGTTTGTATTTTACACAATATATTTACTATTTATGAACGATTTCAATTATTTATCAATCGTTTTTAATTCATTCCTTTGTATTAAGTAAAATACTTAAGGTAAGTTCAACATAAATTAGAAAAAATGTTCCATGTCTAAGAGTGGAAAAGAAGAATACTGCTCATTATTTATTAGGATATTAAAGTCATTGAAGTCGGTGATTTCTTTTTCTCTACATTCGTTTTTTATTTTGATTCAATGTGAATTCCAAAAGGTTATGAATACCTTCATTAAAAAAAGTTACTTCGTTTTACTGTTACCCAACTAGGATTTATGTTAAAAAGCTTTAAAATTTGAGTGAAATATCACTTAATAAAGTTCCACGCTCATCTCTTGCAAGAATTGAGCTGTAGCCAACTTTCAGAAAACCATATTTAAACATAAAAAAAAACGCTTACTTCAATTATGATCTTCTGATATTTATCCTTGTTCCTAGCGACTACTACCATGGAATAATAGTAGCCGAAAAACCTTATGGTGTATTTTCGATCCTCAGTTGTTGCTGGAGTGGCTTCTCTTGGTGGAACTATTTCAGTTGGAGTTGGAAGCACATTACTCTTAGTATGTCAATGTGTTGGAGTACCACCGCCTCGCACCGTATGGTACCACAAACATAATATCATCACCCATCATCCAAGGTTCACCAGGAACCATGACGATAGCTTGCTGATAAATAGTAAGTGTTCTTTTTTATTTAATAGTTCGTCAACGTAGGATTATTAGCTGCTAAATTTTCATTCTCTATGAATATCATTAAATAAATTATTTAAAACATTTCTGGTAAATGATGACACTTTTAGGTAAGAGTTTTAGATACCGTAGTTCTACAAATAATATTATATACGGATAAGTAACATAATTCAATGTGATATGACGCATCATCGTACCATATCGAGGTTTGGTATGGTATGGTGTCATAAATATGATGTGATGAAATGAGATTTGATATGACGTGTCGTTATGAGACGCGACATGACAATTCAAATTCAAATTATTTATTTGCTTTAAATGCGGTAGTACATAATGTGGTATTATAAAACAAGTTTGATATAAATCGAACAGGCCCATTTAGCCATGAAAATAGCATGCAGATTTAACAAATGATTTAAGTACCTATATAATAATTTTTGATGTAAAATTGTTTCACATAAAATTGTTTGCTTCAGATATAGACCAATCTTTAAGTGGGAACTACACTTGCCTGGCGAAAAATCTCTACGGATCTGACTCCGTAGAATACACTGTCATCGTGTTACCACTACCAGAGGCGCCTATACTCCGAGCAACGCCTTACAAAGACTCTATCTTAGTTGAATGGGAACAACCGTACTATTCCATTAGTAATAGAAGCGCTAGTCAAAAAATAAGTAAGTACTTGTGCATTATTATTTTAATTTCCTAAGTTCGGTGCAGGCTTGAAGTTGTTAAAGTCAGAGTCAAAATATCTTTATTTTATTTTATTTTTTATTATTTGAAATCGTCTTTTATGTAAACTCTAAAGTCATAGATCTACACATACAATAGGAACAATCTGTTTTGCCCTTTATGCTTCTTTAAATGCGCTAAGGCTTCACTTTCGATCAAAAAGTCAAGGTGTCAATACTTCTACGGGATCAAAGCGACGGTAATTCCTTTCTTTTTGAAAATTACTTCTTGCCTATAATAGTCGGATTTAGGCTACATGGTTAACCTTATATGGTTATATGGTTCTTAAACATCAGAACTAACCTTGAGAAGCTGAACAATAAAACGTAGATGAATCTTTGGGTACGGATAGTAGAATAAATAAAAGGAGAAGGCTGCTAAGTAATCAGATGCTCGGTTCTGCTCAAGCTATTGTTTATATTTCTCAATCCATCTTTACAAGTATAATCCCTTTTCTACCAATGCCTTCTCTTCTTATCTACGTTTCCTTTCAATATACTCCCTTTTCCATCGGATTCCTTAAGTGCCTCATTGATGTAAGTGAGACTAAAATTGTAGACAGCAAAACAAAAAACTCCCTTCAGGGACCAAAAGTCTATCCTTTCAAAGATATGGGCTCCAGTGTATGTCATATGCGCAGAACATCGCAAATGCTAATTTCTTCTTATTTGTTCTTCATACCTACATTCAGGTTATAGTCTTACCTGGAAGGAGGCCAACAGTCCATGGCGAGAAGCGTGGCCTACCAACAAGTTGCCCAACTTGTCAGGCGTTCAAAAGCATGCTCTTGTCGGGCTAAAGTGTGGAACTAAGTATTCTTTAAGAATTACTGCCACGAACAAGGTCGGAACATCGCAACCGGCATATTTAGATGTCAGTACATTGGGTGGAGGTAAGTAACATAAAGTCTTTAAGACAATGAACATCATCCTATAAATTTTTTTTGTGGCCAGAAATTCCACGTCAACGGACCGTCCGTTGACGTGGAATTCTATCGTATTTCTAATTATTCCAACCCTGTTTTGAAATATTAGATATTTAATTCAGGACTTGCTATCGATATATAATTACAAAGTATAGTACTTTTTAGTATAGAGCTACTCAGAAAGTAAGTGAGTCGATTCACAATTATTTAATAATTCTCTACATTCCCCAAGTTTGGTTTACAAAATTATGTCCAGTGAATTTTGGGTTTACGATCAAAAAATTAAGTGGCACTCAACAGTTTGGCTGCTACAAGATGAGTCAATGCTTCTCATGTCTAAGGAATTAACACGATAGCTATTAGTCTTGATTGGGCAAGGCTAATACCTATCGTGAGCGTGTTAATTCCTGTAATAAATCATTATATTCTATAGTACGCGTTAGTTTAAAAATTAAAAAACAATATCGTCTTACTATTAATATAATCGTATAACTATATTCGTATAGTATTAAATATATTCGTATTACTATCCAACAATTTCTAGCATAAAAAAAGTTTTGAAAAAGTTAATTTGTTATCGATTATAATGACTTGTAATTGATTCTTATGTGTAATTATGTTGTCACAGTACCTATACCACCATCGACAAACGAGTGGCTGTGGAGCAACTCATCACATATCTACGTACAACTGGCAGGATGGGACCATGGAGGTTGTGCCCTTAAAGCTCTGGAGGTAGAATACAGGCAGCTTGGTGCTAGATCTTGGACCAGGGCTCACAACAATATGGTACGTATTTTACCATTAAAAAGTTGCAAATTAGGCTATTAAAAGACCGACCTCTACTGAAGGAAATAAGAAATTAATGTGACTACGGTATTCGATGAACATATTTTCCGGTATTGAAATGCTTTTTCCATATAAATTTTTTTATTCGATTTATAGTAATAATTTATTTCAGACTTAGTACATACAAGTTGTTAGTAACAATGTTCTTAGCCTAGTGTTAGTAACATCAGTCAGTCGCTTGGTATCACGTGTAGGCCAGTGTGCCATCAGTGTAGTTTTATGGTAACTGTGGACGACGGGGAGAACGATGATAATGTTCCGCCCGTCCGGGATTCGGAGGTGGAGGCGGCTGTTCTACGGATCAGTTCCAAGACGACCGCCCCAGAGCCTGACGGCATACTGGCCCTAGCCCTCGAACAAATAGCAGACCGCCTCAAGGAAGTGTTCGACGCTAGCTTGGCGCCCGGACGTTACCCTGAGTGCTGGAAGAACGGGAAGCTGGTCCTGTTTAGAAAGCCGCGACGGCCCGCCGATTCGGTCGGTGCCTACAGGCCCATCACACGATGGAAGTGGTACTGAGTGAAGGAATGGATACTGAAAGAGGCGGGTAAATTGTGTGAGAGGGTTTTCTCTGCCTGCATCGTCCGGCACCTCTGTGAGGTGGGCCCTGATCTGTCGGACGCCCAATTCGGTTTTCGAACGAGGCCGTCGATGGTCGACGCTGTATTGCGCCTCAGCACCGTAACCAAAGAGGCAGTGAGCCGTGGCAGCCTGCTGTTGGCGGTGTCGTTTAACATCGCCAACGCATTCAATAGTCTGCCATTCAGCTGCATCAGGGAAGCACTCCACTATCATGGGGTGCCAAAGTACCTGAGGCGGCTAGTGGCAGACTATTTAGAGGAGCGTACCGTCGTGTGCGAGGACCGAGATGTTAATTTGAGAGGGTCTGTTCTTTGGAACATAGGTTTCTTCCCTGGGTTATCATTGTCAACTTGGACCTCGTACCGTTCAGGCTCAGATGAAGTATCTGAACAGGTACGAGGACCACATATCGTCTTCAGAAACATTATAGTTTACTTTTAAAACTTATGATAGAGCTTCAAGTTTTTTTCTCCTTCAATGTATGAAAGTATTAATTCACGCTTAGAACACTTAAAAGTAGTAGACATTTTGAAATTCAGCGAAGATACGAATCAGTCTGTTTAGTTTATTACGAATTTGTAATAGCGACATTAAAGGAAGCCACTCTTTATATATTATTCGATAAATGAGGGTGGTGTGTATTTTGTTAATTAAAGTTGCCTGCAAACTGAGTGAAAAATGTAGATAAAACGCCTTATTTTCAATAAAAAACTAATATGGAATAAAAATATACCGCAAACTAATCAATTAAATAGTTAGAAAATAGAAACCATAATACATAGTGGTTTTCTGTTTCCTGACTTGTATCATAATTTTCGTGATAACTTCGGCAACCGCACGTATCCGCCTCTGATTTTTGTAATTGTTATTTATGAATATCTACGCTACAAAACAACATCAAATATAAACTGTCGGGAGTTGTCGGTAACTGTCAAAAGCCTCGATGACGTTAAATATTGTCCTCTTCCCCCTCATCTTGTTAATGTTTTTTCATGGAAATATAATTATAAAACCTACAATATTATAATTGCTTTAAAATCTACAAATAATGAGCTTTTTAGAAATGTAAAACACTTTATAACTATTCCCACAAATTTTTGTAATAAATTAATTTTAAAGTATTGAAGCGAACAAACCTAAAATAGACATTCTAAGAATTACACTTTGTGGTATTAAAAAATTTATTTCAAATGTAATTCATGCCAAACCACTACATTATATTAAAGTTCCATTTTTACACTAATCAATAAACTTTTAAAAGCGTTTCAATAACGATATTGGTAAAAAGGATTTTTGATATGCCGTTGTTCTACCGTTTTCCATAGTGCGGCGTAGGCGCGCTTACCAGCGCTTCATTCCGCCCTGTGGCAGCGGTTGACGGGACGGGTTTTCTCCTCCATCTGCTATAATGGCCAGCCGCGACGTCACCTAAATAAAGAGTTTATCTAAAGGTGGTGCCCGCGCAGTTGCGGGCACCACCTTTAGATTTAGAGGCGTTGGGAGGGGTCCGAATGTTTTAATATCAGCTGTTCCCTTCTATCTCAGTCGCGGAGTAGCCCACCGTGTGGTTTTAGTCGGTTCAATTCCCACACACCGCCCCGCCGCAAACCCCGGCTTGGTGACGGCCCGAGGGGGTTTCCACATGTTAAAAAAAAATGCTAATAAATATACTTATACATTACTATGAATCAATTATACACAGACACAGGCCAAATGATCTTAGTCCTACTCAATTATTTTTTTCCTAATGGGAATCGAACCCACGTCCTCTGACTTACCAGAGACCAATAGAGCCGTTGTAGCGTCGTCACTTGCTTATAACCTTAGCACACTTTTAGGTATTAGCTGTTTAAGCTTCACACTACTTAAATTTAAGAACTATTTTTTGATTAATGCTTGCACTTCTTTACAAAATAGTTTATTTGCTTCTATTACAGCCTTACTCAGATTTATCGTGGAACCTCCAAAACTTGTACCAAACAAAAATACCAACATACGCTATCCTTGATCTGTCACCTGGTTCATGGTACCAGGTCAGAGTAACGGCTACCAATGAAGCAGGAAGCGTCACAACCACATATAATTATGCTACAAAAAACGAAGATGGAAGTAAGTGGTTTATAACTATATGGTACCTAATGATTGAATTCTAATACATGATATAAACACCAATCTTAACAATTATTTCGAAGCTTTTCACCAAGTAAGTGAGGTTACTGGAGCCCAAAACCTCCCCCGCCCCTCGTCATTCTGAAAGGAGGGCTTAAAGAGCGGCACTTATCATCAGATGATCCTTCTACTCATTTGCCTACCTATATCATAAAAAAGGCATGAGGGGTCTATGGACCCACGGTCAGAACGAAGTTCCTTTCGCTTTTTGGTAAACGTTTAATACAGTGTCGGAAAAAAATCTTATTACACATTTTTCGATCACGTCGAAATCATCGTGCAATCAGGTTTATGCACCCCCGGTCAACGAAGTTTCGCAAGAAGTGTCAGAAAAAAGTCTTATTACACATTTTTGCTCTCTCTCATATCGCTCAGAGCGGGTAATGAACTTCGTTCCAAAAGATTTAACAGAAGCATTCGATACTTACGAACGTCTTTAAACAAGACGTAACACTTTTACTCATAATTCTTAACCACATTTCAAATGAATCCGTAATTACGTTTGTATTTACGTCATTCATTGTTTTATTTATTTTTTTATTCTCTTCATATATATTAAGAGTATATGCCTATTACCTTATTGTAAAATGCGGCCTAATCAAGAAACAAGAACTGGGGGAACGCCTAGTTAGATTTAGTTTTTATACTCAACTTTTGAAGGTATTGGCTTCCATGATCACACCTAACCTGTTCAAAACCATAAAGCCTAAAAACCCTATGTCTTTTTTTATTATATTAACCCACATGTCGTCGTCTGACGAAAGGTACTTAAAATATTTCAAAATACATAAATATTATATTTAATTTACACCCAGACACAGAACAAACGATCTTCCTTATCACTCTATTATTTGTCGCGGTTGAGAATCAAACCCACGAACTAACTACTAGTCGAAATATTAAAACTACACTGAAGTTTTTTTTGAACCATAACTAAAGAAGTGTTCTTTTTTATGGATTTCAGGTGAAGTCGGTCCACCTTCAGAGATTTTCGACCTGAATATGCTAGTGATAATATGTAGTTCAATACTGCTAACATTATGTTTGTTAAGCTGTATCTACATACTAGTAAAACGACAAAGGTACGTAAATACGAATAAAATAAGAGTAAGTAGTAGTAGTAGTAGTAGTAATAATAATAAGCGCCGACTAAGGGAGCAAACTACGCAGGCCAACAATACTGTAAAGAGAAGGAAAACTTGACACAAACCCTATACCAACCCGTCTGGCCAGGCCAAAACCTCCTTTCTAAGGAGAGGCCTATGTCCAGTAGTGGACAGTTAAAGGCTGTTGATGATTGATGATGATAAAATTTAATATACTGTTCCTTTTATACATTTTAATAATGTATTCATATTATTAAAGAAAGTAAATTCTTGTGCCTAAACTGTCTCACATTTTACAGGACCGGCAATTTGACGGAATATCGTGACTCAATAACAGTAGATAATAAATCAGAAAGCGGTAACATTACCGCTAATACCTCACACACAAATCTTGCCAATGTTAAAGAAAATGCTATGAATGCCCAGAATAGGATATACAGCGCTCCAATACATATGAGGAATAATAGCAAGCATGGTGAGTATACTATCGATTTTGTTTTAATCGTAACATATACTCGATTAGAAAGAACCTACATTTACATAACAAGAGTAATAACTTTATACATCTCACACACGGCCGTCTGATACCTAATAAGGCAGAGCCTGTACTATGGTAACCAAACTGTTACATGCTTACATATTTCTAAATACATTCATATATAGATAAATTACACCAAGGCACAGAACAAAAGATGGTGCTCGCCACACAATTAATTGTCCTGGGTGGGACTCGATTAAACGACCTCGATCTTATCTGTCAGGGTCACTTACTTACCGTTAGATAAACAAGCCAGTCAAATACAGACACCAAGACAAAAGGCTAAAGTTATCGTAAAAAAATATAATTGATAAATAAACTTCTTCGTCTTTTTCTAAATTCTTATCGTCACAAAATTTAAAATGTGTACTAAAATAATGATATACAATTGGTAACAGAGCCATGACGTATGTTTTTTCTAAGATTAACGAATTATTAAATCCATTTTACCCATGACAATTTCAGAATTATACGAGATAAGTCCCTATGCCCAGTTTGCAGTGGGCTTCAGAACCTTCGGTCATGTAGAGAACCAAGATATGCCAAGTCGACATACTAAACATAGCAGATATGACACAGGTAAGCTATATATTTGACTTTCTATGTGTATTTTTTCAACTTTTATGTATGTGCATTGTTTATTTATTTATAACTTTATACACTTATGCACAACTTATACACTTATACACTTTATACACTTATGCGGCGGACTTAACGCCCTAGGCATTCAGCCAACTTTTGGGTGGTGTAGAAATCTAGTAAGGTATGTGCACTGAGGTTACAGTTGTAATCATAGTTTTTTTTTAATCTAAAATATATGTAACCAACATAAACTAACAACATAAATTAGTTGTACGTCTCCCAGTTGAAGGATAGTGTGAGGGTTAGTTTGAAATTTGGTCCCACCTACAAAATACTTATGAAACGATGTATCACACGTTACACGCTATTGTAGGGTGGGACCAGGATTTGCATTATCCTGTGCCAGCTCTAAGAATAGAAAATTAGACTAAGAAGAATTCAGTAGAAGATTTATTTAATTAATAATTCAAAAATAAAAGTCGAGTACTTGGTTGATTAGGCTTGTGCCATATAACATATGTGCTATGCGCGTTGAATTTACCTCTGCTAACCCCTTCGGGATACAGGCTTGAGCGTATGTATATATAAAAGAACAATGGCAGAAACATATTTACCTAAAACTCAAGCGTTTAAAAAATTGACACACCGTAAACTACATAAATATTTTTTCTATTATTCATCATTGCACTACCATGTGTTGTATAAGTCTAATAAAAGATCGGATATTTTTGAAGATTTTATTTGACTAAGTACGTAATGTCAGATTCGCCATCACGTATAACCGACTAGGGATTCGTGATGGCATTATTATATTATGAAACGTTTTATCGATAATCGCTTTTATAGCTTTGGCTGAAATATCTACCGAAGGTTCACCTTTTATGATTATGAATTTGCTTCTGCACACGGGTTCACTCGCGCGGTAGAGTGACTAAATCAACATAATTACAAATAATTTGGAATATTTTTGACTCTTTTTAAACGATTTTTGCTAGACTAAATTAATAGAATATAGTTACGTTATTTTAACAATGTTCGCAGTCTAACAATATACTGCACAGTGTGATGAGAAAAAATCATTGTCGTTGAATACGGCTCATAAATAGAGATACATCGATATTTTCAAAATGTCGATACATCGCCGTTTGGATCCTGTCGAGTGCCGCACTCAACAGTCTTGTCGTTTGACACTCACGTGCATGACTTCATGACCATTGCTTACACGACAATTCTTTGTTTTTTTATTACTTTTCAATGTAGTGTTAAACTCGCAAATATGTTATGTTTTTATATTTTTAATTTCGTATATTATTATTTTTTAAGACAATTCCCACATTTGGGATATATCATGTGTCGCGGGGACTTTACAAACATACATGAAATGGACACAAAGAACATCCAGACTCAGAACAACAATTTGTAAATCACACAAAGTGTCGTCCCATGTGGGAATCGGACCCACAACACTTGACCGCTTAAACCATTACGCCATCCGTGCAGTCCTGTATAGTCGATTCATATAGTCTGTTATGCATGATGTGACGCCTTAAAATGTTGTGCATTAATCTCAATGTAACGGATGCATGCTTTAGATTTTAGTAAATAATGTAAAAACTACTAGCTGTCCAATAAATAAATAAATTGCTTCTGGCTTGTGTAAATGTGTATTTAAGTACAATTATTCGAATTATTGTTTCAATTTATTATTTATTTATTTATAGCTAGTATTACACCTCGGTGAGCGATTTTTTCTATTGTTTTGGTAAAATAACCTGCACCCTTTTAGAGAGTCGGCTAACACTTTCAACAGCAAAATAGGATTGTTAATGATTAATAATATTTTCTGTTATATGAGACACAACGCCATCTAGTTTCAAACAAAACATTGACAATATGTTAGTACTTAACCTCGAAACATTCAAAATACAATATCTTTTTTCCTAGACTTCTTTCGCTAGTAATTTTGTTATGAGAATGGTCAAAAATAAATTCTCAAGCGTTTTAGGCATTTTTGATATTTAAACGCTACCATTTCAGTTCAAATAAAATTATGTATAAGGGACCTGCCATTGTTCTTTGTATGTATGTATTATATTTTATTTTTAGTATAATAACACTACATATGTATAAAATTATTTTAATTGTTCCAGAAACAAGTTTCCAAATGTGTTCAGAATCAGAAGATAGCGATAGTATATCAAAATCAACTTTAAAAAGTGTCCCCAGAAGTAAGAAGTCTTTAATTTTTTTTGTACTTAAACACATTTTAATTAAATTTAATTTCCATGTGGTGGTGGATTAAGAATACGGAGTGTCACTACTCCTGTTCATCCCGTGGGTGTCGTAAAAGCCTACTAAGGAATCAAACTACGCAGAACAACAGCACTACAAAGAGAAGGAAAACTTGTCAAAAACCCTATAAGTGGCATCTGGCCAGCGTGGTATAGTAGTGCCAGCTGTAGACTTTTAATGGCTGTTGATGGAACTGCGGTTCATTTTTCATGGATTGCATTTGGTTGTCTAGTAGAGATAGCTGACATCGAAAAGACCGCCATTACTCTAATTTGTAAGATAAGATTAGCTTCAACTGTATCTTATTAGTGGTCTTCAATATAGTTTATTCTAAAGATCTAAATTTATGAAAATTATCAATCTTATATTAAACTAGCTGAGACCCGCGGTGTTACCCGTGTTTGTTGTTATAACCGCGAGCAACGCCGCGGGGTGTAGCTAGTCTAAAAAAAGTAGCCTAAGTTACTCCTTATGTCATCAGCTATCTGCCAGTGAAAGTCCCGTCGAAATCGGTCCAGCCGTTCCAGAGATTACCCGGAACAAACAGACAGACAAAAATTGTAAAAAATGTTATTTTGGCATATGTACCGTGTAAACATACATATGCATTTAGTCAAAAGCGTTTATTTTAATATTACAAACAGACACTCCAATTTTATTTATTTGTATAGATAAGTACCCGTTGTATTATTGAATCAAAAAGAGCTTAAACTTTGTCAGTGTGCACTCGACCTATACACACACAGCACACGACCTATTTATGTATACTAACATTTTATTTTTATTTTTGCAGAAGTATGCAGAACACCTCACCATAGATAACTATATAAGGAAGAATTTTCATTTTAAAAGGATGTTCATTTCATGGACCAGTTTGTGTACACCCGTTGTATTTCAGTAAGAAGAAATCGCTGCCTAAGTTTTGAATTTTCTACCATAATTAATATTTAAAGTATGAGAACCCTTTTTACTTAGATAACCAAAATAATCTTAGTCTCTTACTTTTAAGACGTGGATACAATCAAAATCTAGTCACATAGATGTTAAACACTATTTTAAAGTTAATTTTAAAAATACAATCGCCCTGCAAATAAGTGAAAGCAAATGTACCTGCTATACTCTATTGAAAAGTGAACTGTTAAACGATCTAATGTAAAGTTGAATACTTAAAATTGCGTCTAAAAGCAGTATCTTAGATCAAATATGCCGTAGATTTACAAAAATAGCGTGAAATAGTGCCACTCGAAGGGTACCCATACTTCACATGCATGCAGTTAATATGCCATCGTAATAATAAATCAGACCACACAATGAATGTTGATGTGAACATACGGTGTATTTATTTAATTATCTTGATCGACCTTCTTCATTCGGCAAAGCAAATTTTGCACTTTCTTTTAGGTGAATTACCGTCTTATACAATATTATATTTATTTTTAACAAAATGTCAAGGGACTTTTTGACAAGAGTATAATTTGTTTAGATACAGTAAACAACTGACGTATGCACCTCAGCAAGGGAATTTACACAAAGAAAGTATGTTGACAAGAAAACCATTTGTTAATAACAATATTCTCTTATTCATTTTAAATTACATGACGTTTCCCTGCAGTTTTATATACGTATAATAATTTCTAAGTTCTCAAAAGCGGGTAGTTACCTAGATGCAAAAGGCACTCCTCAAAAATTGTACTGCTAAATCTAAAAAGAATTCTGCAAACTCGTGTCAAACAAAAATCAACTCTTCTGCTTAGTTATAAAAGTTAGTTTAGAATATTGTTGTTGATCTTCCCGGAATAGTGTTGGTGCTTCTCAGGATTAATATAATAATTTTAATGAACAGATAAATATAAAAGTTAAACGTCACAAACCACAAAACCAGACATACTCTAGTGACTAATTAATTTAAATAATAAAATTAAATCGACTTCTGATGAAATTATTACGTTATACCATAAACATTATGCCAAATATGATAGTTGTATAACTGGGTATACTGTTAAATTTTTTATATAAAATTTAGGATTACAGGCAAACTATATTGCTCAGCAAAGCAATAAACTAATTCCATGTACGAGGATTATTATAGAGCGGATAATTCTGTAAAATAGCAAGGATCTATTCGAAACTCTTTTCATTAAAATTTCATTAGGTAGCTTTAAAATTTGTGTAAATAACTTTTGTTATTTTTAGTGTCGATGTAGTCCAAAACCTTAATTTCTAAAACTAATACATTCTTTAAAATTCTATCAAAACCTAAATGATGTATAAATTAGACCAAAAGTAAAGTAAGATCTTTATAAATATCTGTCTAAATCACCTTAAACGGCATGAAAATATTTTACATTATCATATATTTAATTAATAATTAAATATTGTATCCTTACCTTACCCAACTGGCAAAAGATAGAATGTAGAACAGGCAGTGTTAGTTGAGTGAAGCAAATTGAGTCTGGGTGTATCACATATTTTTGCATTTCAAAATTCATGGAGCATTTCTACCATTGGCGTTTCGGTTAGATGATGCAACGGTTTCTGACTAACTAAAAATAGTCTGTTCATTCATATTTTTTTATATTTACCCCACCGGGATTCAACAGTATACGGAATCGAACCAATTACACGGTGTGCTTTACTGCACCCGAAATAAAAGCCATCTAAATTATCATTCAGGTTTGTACACCCATTTTTTTTTTCTTTTTTGGATCCGGGAACAGCTTTTGTTAAGACACCCGGTCTAGGTCTGTACACCCATTTTTTTTTATTTTTTTTTTTTTTCGGGGGGAAATCCTCATGGACTACCTCCGCCTGGGGAAAGGCGGAGGGGCGTGCCGGACTCTTACCGGCTAAAACCACCTCGGTGTCCCCTCACACATGCGCGCGGGGCCGCGGGAATCCAAATTCTTCCGCAGCCCCACACTAGTGCTGGCCCGGTCTGTCCGGGCCTCGTCTCCTGCACGGGGTAGTGAAGTGTTTAACTACCCCGGGCCTCGCCTCAGAGGCGCGCGCCGACACCCGCGCGCGCCTCCGCCTCGGGTACAACGGATAGGGGGCGGGGACTTCCCCAAGTCTCTCGCCCCTGGACCCATTCATGGGGGCCGGAAAAGGGCGTTGTCCGCCCTTCTCCTGCGCCCGGACTCCACCGCGTCCCACGACTCTGCGCTACCGACCATCCTCCGCACTACGGCCGGCAGCGACAGATCGCTTCCTACTTCATTTGTGAGGATACGGCGCTGCTCCTCCCAAGCTACACACTCGGCGAGCGTGTGTTGCGCCGTGTCCTCCCCGCAATGGACGCAGTGGTGGCACCGAGCGTCCGGCTCCCTGTCAATGCGGCACACGTACTTGCCGAAGCAGCCGTGCCCCGACATTACCTGCGTCACCAGGTCTGTACACCCAGACCCAAACTTATGCTCGTCGAGTAAAACAACAATATCTTCCTCTAGAATCTTATTTACCATTTTAATACAAATAATATACGAGTATATACATTATATTTTCATCATTCCCGCTCCGCATTAAGAATATTAATAAGAAAATAATATAATTTAACGCAATCCAATATGGATTAATGTTTGTAAAACTTTGTAAATATTTATCAATATAGAAGTTAGTATATTGTATCTAGTCATATAATAATCTGGTGATAAGTGACTGTCAATTTAACATTTCAACAATTGGTATATTTAACACTCTTCTATTAGCTTGCTATGTATGTATGTAACGGTTTCTTCGAACGTGATTTTGACCCACTTCAAAACGTCCAATTCGAATGAAACTTTGCACACTTATCAAGGACCGATAACAATATAATAATTTGATAAATTTTGTCCATTTCCTTTTTCGGGATCTTCTGGATTAACAGCTTTTTCCATACCTAAAAATATGGTAGCGTTTTTTGTTACGTCCTCAGAGGCTTGTGCTAAAATACATGTAACTTACTTACTTGTTACTTTTTTAGTCTAATAAGAAAATAGTCATCATTAATGAGAAAAAAAGCAAAAATAAATTATAGCTTCAAAAAAAACAAAAACAAAATCTATTTATCGTAAAAAAGCGTGGCGCGTTTTCATGATAAAATGATTTTTCTTTTTGAACTTACAGAAAATTATTCTCTACTTTTTAATTCGGCTAGTTACAAAAGCGTATTTTTTTGTTTTTTAAACTATAATTTATTCGATTCGCTTCGAATTAAAATATGTGTTGTTTAACTTGTGACGTTATAATTCGTAATTAATTATCAAAAAGCTTTAGCTTTCATGTCTTTAATTTAATACTTAAAAGCATATCTGTCCGCGCGGTCGGTTGTTTAGGCGACACGTATTTCTGAATCGCTCGCAATTGATTTTCATTGTTTGTCAACATTTTTCGGGCGTGGTAAACTTAGTGATTATAGATATGACTAAGAAATGTGCGCTATGTAATAATGCTTTCGGCGAAGGAGTGCAATGCTCGGTATGCCAGGTCTACCTTGACTTCGGCTGCGCCAAACTCTCTGAGAGTGGATGGAAGAGGCTGGGGCCTGAACGGAGATCGTCATGGAAATGTGTTTCATGCAAGACATCGTCTCCAGCACCAACTAGCCATCAGATAGACCAAACATTCTACGAGAATCTGTTGAAAGAGATTCGCGAGATTAAGCTCAAATTATCTGATCTTCCAACTTTACTCCAGGACGTTAAGAGCGTAAAAGACGAACTTCTATCTCTCAAAGCTTCCTGCGAATTCTCGGGAGCAAGACTCGATGAATTCAGTGATAAAATGACATCAGTGGAAAGTTCGGTTAAGGAAATCCAAGAGAAACATGAGTTGCTGGAGTCGGCTGTGGTTAAGGTTCAGAATGAAGTCCACAACAATGATCAAAGAACACGCCTAAATAATATCGAGATTAAGGGTGTGCCGCAAAGAAAGGATGAAAATCTATTCCATATTATAGATATGATTGGTGGGAGTATTGGGTATAATCTGCCGAAGATGCAAATAAATTATATATCTAGGATCCCTACTTACAACTCGAAGGATAAATCGATTATTGTTAGTTTCATAAATCGATATATCAAAGAGGAGTTTATAGCGTCAGCACGGGCTAAAAAGATAATTAAGGCGGAAGACTTAGGATTTCAAGACCCGGAAAAGAAGATCTTTGTCAATGACCATTTGACTGCAGACTCGAAAATACTACTCAACAATGCTCGAAAACGTGCTAAGGATAGAAATTATAGATACATCTGGGTCAAATTTGGTAAAATACATGTTAGAAAAAATGATGGATCAAGACCGTTCATAGTCAATACCACGTCGGATTTAAACAAAATAATTTAGTCCGTGTCAAACTCTTTTTTATTATGTTATTGTGTATTATCTTTCATTGTATCATGTGTTCTGGTTTATTGCATGAAATGTTGTTATTAGCTTTAATTGATGTAATCTTGGAGCACTACAAAAGGTTTAGCACCCCTAACTCATATTATGTAAATGCAAGTTGCTATTATTCTCGCCCGTCGGTCAAGGTGTTATCATCTCATTATAACTGCATCTTGCTCGCTCTGCCCGAAACCGCTATGTGTCTGTCTCTTTCTATGGTGAATCCTAATAAATTTCATATTGCTCGTTTTACACTAACCTACCGTCTCTTTCACAAATATACTTCAGTCAACCCACATTTCACTAAATTAATTATTAAAAATTTACAGTTTACTATCTTTTGTATTAAATTACTTAAAATGTTATTAGCAATTTATCGTAACAATGACTTATAATTATAAATATAATAAAAAGTGTTATAAAGACTTTAGTAGCTTGAATATTTATTATCAGAATGTACGTGGGTTGAGATCAAAAACTGCTCAGTTTTACCGTAATCTATGTCTCAGTTCCTATGATATATTAATATTGACCGAAACGTGGCTTTTGGCGAGTATAAGTAGCTCAGAATTATTCGATAATAGATACATAGTGTGGCGCAGGGACCGGAATTACGATGTTACTCAACAAACTCGTGGAGGTGGAGTCCTTATAGCGATTCGTAAGGAGATATGTGGTGTACCGTAACCCACCTTTCAGTCAAGTGCAGAGGACCTCTGGCTTTCTTTACCTATTAAACAATCGAGTGCTAGAACAAAGTGCGGTTTTAATCTTAACTTGTGTGTAATTTATCTATGCAAACAAAACTTGGGATTAACTTTCTCTAATCAATTAAATAATTTTATAAATAAACTTGATGAAATTGTAATCAATACGTCGGACGATAGATACTTGATTGTTGGAGACTTCAATATGAGTGGAATATCATGGATGTTAGAAGCGGGTGAGTCATACTTTTCTCCACATAATATTAACACATTGGATGAGTATTATTTTATTGATTTGTTACATACTTATAACCTAAAACAATACAACGGGATTTCAAACCGGTACGGCCGAATACTAGATCTTGTTTTATCAAACAATGACGTCGTCGTTTCAGACTGTGATGAGCCCTTAGTCACTATTGACCCCCATCACAATGCTATCACTATTAATGTAAATTTTGTTCAATATTCCATGTTAACGACTGCACCGTATACCAAATACTTTTTTTCGAAGGGAAATTATGATAAAATTAATGAAGAAATTGCTAATATTAATTGGATTGACATATTTAGTAGCATTAGTGTGGAATGTGCAGTGAATTGCTTCTACTCGTTTTTAAATGAATTGATTATTAAGCATGTACCGTCAAAACTCTATAAATGTGACAATTATCCGGTTTGGTATACCGCAGTGTTAAAGAAATCTATTCATGAAAAATTTAAATTCTACAGAAAGTATAAAACCTATGGTAATCTTTCAGACAAGACTAGTTATCAATTACTGAGAATAAGAGTAAAGAAATTGGAGCGTGAATGTTATGATAATTATATTAATTCTGTTGAAAACTCTATAAAAAATAATCCCAAACAATTTTGGAAATTTGTAAAATCTAGATTAAATTCATCAAATATCCCTAGTACTATGAGTTATAATAATAATGTCGCTAGTGATGGTGAGAACATCTGTAGTCTATTTTCGAATTACTTTCAATCAACATTTCTGGATTCTTCGCTAAGTATACAATCACTGGACACACAAAATTTTGAAGATTCATCATCACACATATCCAATATAGTAATAGATCATAATGAATTGCTTAAATTACTTCAAACATTGGACACTGGTAAATCAGCTGGTCCAGACAAAATTCCACCCCTATTTCTGGTTAACTGTGCCAAAACTATTATGATTCCAATAAGTTTATTATTCAAAAAATCACTGCGTGAATGCGTTATGCCGCACTTGTGGAAGGCAGCATTCGTTACCCCGGTACACAAGAAGGGCTCTAAAAGTGAGGTGACTAATTATCGCCCAGTCTCGAAATTGTGTGTAATAGCTAAAGTATTCGAAAAAATTATTCACACTCAGTTATACAATGCACTGAGAGGTAGTCTTAACGGTTATCAACACGGTTTTATGAAGGGTAGATCGACTACTTCAAATCTTATTCTTTTGGATAACTACATCACGGAGAATATGAGCCAGGGTAAGCAGGTCGATGTCGTTTATACTGATTACAGCAAATGTTTTGACCGGATTGACCACTGCACCTTGATTTATAAGCTGGGTTCTGTCGGGATAAGAGGAGATCTCTTAAGATGGATTACCTCATATATATCTAACAGGTCACAAGCGGTAGCTATCAATAACTACATTTCGAGCTGGATTACAGTCCCTAGCGGCGTTCCTCAAGGTTCACTCCTAGGTCCTCTGCTCTTCACAATCTTTGTAAATGACATCGATAATTGCTTACAATCTGCTAATTTACTCTGCTTCGCCGATGATATGAAGATTTTTAAGGCTATTGCATCGCAAACAGACGTTCATGCATTGCAGAGTGACCTGCTGCGTATAGATGACTATTGCATTAGGAACATGCTAGACTTAAACCCATCAAAGTGTTCTGTTGTTACATATACAAGGAAATACACCACCGTTGAGTCAGAATACACATTGAAGGGACAAACGCTACACAGAAGTCACAGGGTTCGTGATCTTGGTGTAATATACGATTCTAAATTACTCTTTGATGAGCATGTGGACAGTATAGTAAAGAAAGCGTCGCAGGCATTAGGGTTCGTGATGCGGATGTCTAGCTGTTTTAAGGATGCGAAAACATTTAAAATACTATACTGTACATATGTACGCAGCATATTGGAGTATGGTTCGCAGGTCTGGAATCCCAGATACAATAGATATATCATAAGAATAGAAAATATTCAAAAAAAATTTGTTAAATATTTGTGTTATAGAGTAAATATTAATTATAGGAGTTCAGATTATAATAAATTGTGTGCAAAATTTCACCTTCTTCCTCTCACTGAGCGGCGGGCTATAGCAGACGTTGTCTATTTACTTAAAATAATAAATAATGAGGTTGATTGCCCCGAACTTCTTGGGCAAATTGGGTTTGAGGCACCGGTAAGGAATATGAGACATCACGCACCTATTCACCTTACCAATGCATCATCAAATTATCGACGGAATACGTTTCTTTGGCGAGCTAGCAAGACCTTAAATAACATCTGCGAGTCACATGACATTGATATTTTCAACACTAAAACAACTACAGTACGTCGGGTGCTAAGCCAAGATTTCTTTCTCCCTTTCTTGTAATTGAGTGATAGCATATGTGTAATTAATATGATACATACATTGGCCGCACGAAATTATGTAAAATAGTGCTTATCTGTGAAGACCTTTAATTGGCTAAATGTTTTATATTATTGTCACTATCTCAATGTTAAAGCTGTTGGTTTTCCTTCAAATAAATAAATAAATAAATAAATATAATCAGTGTGTTAGAAAATACATATAAATAGAAGATTGAACGTCTGTGAAGGAATTTTGTTTAGTGACATGATGTGAATTCGCTTTAGGAGATTGATTCAGGTTAAGTTTCAGTAAAATAATCTTTTACAACGAAGTAAAAGTCAATTTTAGACGTTATTAGTTAGTACTCAGATGTTTTTTTTCACAGTTAACCAAAAAACAACGATGCTTTATTCAAGTATAATTTAAACGATGTACTATTGCGTCACTCAAAAATTATAAGAAGCATTTAAAGACACATAAAACTTTGATAACCGAAGAATATTATGTAAGTTATTGAAATGCATGTCTTCTAGACTAAACTTAAATAAGTTCGTTTTTTTTCGATCACTACAGATCCTTTCTTGCATATGAGCTACTTAATTGTTAGGACCATTAACCAAAATAGAAATACCAAAAAAAAAGGAATGTAGTAAATTCAAATAGTACGTGTTCTATGACAGTTCAAGCATAACTGGAACTCGAAGACAGTCTTGTTCTGTGTTTTTGTCAGCCACTCTTGTTAATCCTGGCCTCGGAAGAAGACCTGCAGAAGTCAAAACAACTTGAATATAAGCGGGAGTTCAAAAATTTTTTAATATAAAATATTAGAATGTAACAATTTTGTTAATTTATTCAAAATGTCGATCGGTAAAATATTATCGGTTTCGGTAATTTTTTAAATGTTTTTGTTAACTTACCGACTACTAACAAACTTACCTACCGATATATGATCGACATTGAAGTGTGGATCATAAACAAAATCTCTTGCTTAATAATACTGGATACAACTTAGTATTAAACTAAGTTGTACAACAATATACAACTTAATTTAATACTAAGTTGTATCCAGTAAAATTAGTTTTTGTTCCACTTGAAATATACTGTTTTACTTTTTTAAATTGTGTTACAATGGACACATGGATACTATGGACGCCTGCAGTCACTTATCACCAGAAACTCTTTTAAGTCGAATTTTATAAAGTTGTAGCGATAATTGCTAAAAATATATCTAAAAAAGACTGATTATGTAATTTATTTAAACAAATGTTGTTTCGTTTCTATATAATTTTGATCTAGATATGAAACGAATAAATGTTAGATCAATAGAATTGTGTTTTATTTATTCAGTGTCATTTTCACTTAAACCCTTGATCTAATTAATTACTTATATACACGTAGGTATAATATATGTAATACACAATTTATATTATCGTGAGTTTAATAACATAACGTGATCCCTGTGGTGACGGATTAAGAATACAGAGTGTCACCATCTCTATTCATAATGTGGGTGTCGTAAGAGCCGACTAAGGGAAAAAAAAAACAGCACTGTAAAGAGAAGGAAAACTTGACACAAACTTTTTTTTTTTTTTAACCTGTGGAAATCCCCTCGGACCGTCACCCACCGGGGTTTGCGGCAGGGTGGTGTGTCGGACTCGGACCGACTAAAACCACACGGTGTGCCACTCTGCGCCTGTAATAGGAGGGATCCGGGAACAGCTGTTATTAAGACATCCGGACAAAATTTACCTCTCTTTAGGCGACGTCCGGCACACGCGGACGCCGCCTCTTTCTGCGAGATTACTTCCTCGCAGAAAGTTGCGATCGCGGTAAAACAACTGTCGCTACCGGCCATGGAGCGTACTTCGGCCGGTAGCGAGAGATCCACTCCGATGACTGCAGTGAGGGCCCGGCGCTGCGTCGCCCATGCGGGGCAGACCGCCAGCGTATGCTGGGCCGAGTCCTCACTGCAGTCGCAGTGGTGACCGAGTGCAGGTACTTTCCTAAGCAACCGTGCCCGGAAAGCACCTGCGTCAGCCGAAAGGTAAGGGTCCCGTGCTGCCGCCCTGTCCACTTGGCGATGACCGGCTGGAGAGCCTCCACGGCGGCAAAGCCAGCGCGTGGACTCTCCAGCCGGAACGATCAACGAGCCATCGTGGCTCGGCGAGCGGCTTCGCGCCACTCGCGCATGTCTTCGGGCGGATGGCGTGACGTTTATCGGCGAGTCAGCCACTCGCCGATAAACGTCGGCGAGCACTTCCGCCTCCAAATCCCAAGGGGGAGTTCCGGCCAACACGCACGCCACCTCCGTCGAAACGGTGCGGTAACCGCGTATGGCTCTGACCGCCATTATCCTTTGAGGGCGCCAGAGGCGTGCCCTATTCTGGGCGGTCAGAGTAGCCGCCCACACCGGTGCACCGTATAGTGCCATTGACCGGACAACCCCCGTGTACAGCCGTCTTGTCGCGACGCTGGGTCTACCCAAATTGGGCAAAAGTCGCCCTAGGGCAGACGCAGCGCCGACCAGCTTTGGAGCAAGCTGTCGGAAGTGCTCGTCGAAGAGCCACCTCCCGTCGAGGATCAGGCCCAGATATTTCATCTGGTCCCGAACCTTTACCTCAGGTACGCCTCAGGTACTTTGGCACCCCATGATAGTGGAGTGCTTCCCTGATGCAGCTGAATGGCAGACTATTGAATGCGTTGGCGATGTCCAATGACACCGCCAACAGCACGCCGCCACAGCTCACAGCCTCTTCGGTCACGGCCCTCAGGCGCAAAACTTGACACAAACCCTATACCAACCCGTCTGGCCAGCGTGGTATAGTACGCCAAAATCTGTTTTTTAAGGGGAGCCTTATGTCCAGCAGTAGATTATTAAAGGCTGTTGATGTGATGATGATAATATAAATTGTACATTATAAAACAATATTACAATTAAAACTGCGAAATAGATTTAAAATTTTATTCAATCAGATTTTAGGTAATATAAAACTTATAGTTATAACTTATTACAAAGAATTGTCCTGCGTTACTCTCATAGTAAATTAGATTGGCGGTAGTACATTACTACCAATCCAACTTAATTTGAGAGTAACGATGGTTGTTGTTTAGGAACTCTCACCCTAATATTTTTATTATGTTTCGTAAATAAACCATAGTTCAAAACTAATCTACTGTTACACATTCTTAACCACAGATGTGCTAGTTATAAAAAAATAATACATTTGCAGTGTAGTCAAATAAATTTCCTGACCGAGCGAAGTCTAGTCTTCTTTCTCTTTCTTTTTTTCTCTTTCGTCTCTTTCTTACTGCGATAAACATTTTCAGTATAATATCTTTATCAACAGTGACTTTCATTTTATAGTCAACAAGCTTATTTCACAAATGATTTTCATTTACATTTTTTTCATTAAGTGTTTCTATAACAGCAATAATCCATTCTAAATAATCAGCCACATTCGTATATATTCCAGGAGAATCCTTGGTTCCACATTTCACATTTCCAAGACTTGTCACACCCCATAACTCGACGACCCTCTCTCGAACCCATAAAAGAGGCCCTCCAGAATCCCCCCTGCAGGTATCTACACCCTCAATTCCACCAGCGCAAATTACATGAGGAGGCACTTTAAAGTTCTTGTAGGCCACTATACAAGCATCTCGCTCCCAGAGTGGCAGTGGGATGATTTTTTTGATGGAACTGTAGTATCCTAGGCGTGGAATTTCTCCCCAACCTGATGCTGCGAAAGTGATTTTGGGTTGTAATTCTCCTGATGGCAGGCAAACTGGACGGATGAAATCTGTGAAAAGAATATTTAAGTAAATAAACGATGACATAATCTGTTGCAGGTATAGTAAACTTTTTTGTAATATAATTCAAACATTTTTTGCTAATTAAATTATATAAAATGACAAAAATTTTAGTGTCAATTTTATATTAATTTATTCAATCTAAAACAACAGTCAATCATAAATCTTAGTTTTGTAAAATGTGAGTGTGTTACGTAATTATGATTCCAAAATCTTACCCGTATAAGGCGCTTCGGCTTCAAGCCTCAAAACAGCTATGTCATTAGCTCTGCCATCGTAATCCGGATGAACGATTTGTTCAATGACCTGGAGCTGAATGACATTTGAAGAACAGATGCCGTTAACACAATCGACTGATTGTGCCAAATCGTATTCCCCCAAACGGGCCACTAACCTGCCACAAAGATATGTAAGATATTAGAAATTTGTAACGTTATGACGGCCCTTGGCCGTGGGCTCGATTCCCACCCAGGACAAATACTTGAGAGATGAGCACGGTCCTTTGTACTGTGTCTGAGTGTAATTTATCTGTATTATGTATGTATTTAGAAATATATAAGTATGTTTATCAGCAGTCTGGTTACCACAGTACAGGCTCTGCCTAGTTTGGGATCAGACGGCCGTGTGTGAGATGTGTGCAAATATTATTATTTTTATGTTATAAGCAATGATAGAATATTTACATATGCTTAATATTTACATCAACAGTAATTCCCATATAACTATAGGATTTATTGTGTAAACTTTATCTCAATTTTCCAAAAAATGATGGTTTTAACATAAAATAATTAACAACCATTTGAATAGAGATATTCGCGTAACACACACATAGTATGTTGTTGTTGTATGTTACTAAATACACAGTGTGTGTGTGTTACGGGAATATTATTCTTAAGAGATATCAATAAAGCATAGTTACAATAAATAACATTTTATAGTTCCAAGATAAACCATGTCGGGCAAATTTTACTACGAAAATTTAACTAGAATCGAATTTAATAATACTGAATTTGAAACAGAAAAAAAAATACCTTGTAAACTTAGGCTTCTTAATACAATGGGCAGCGGTGATTACGTGAAATCTGTCAATTAAAGTAGCTGTACATCGAATATCTGTGCGGTAATCGCCCCTCCAGTACTCCAAGAAAACCACCCACGGATTGTGATGAATGAGGCTCGCACTCGCTTCTACTCCACAAAAATTATCTGTTGACAAAAAATTGTCCGTGGGTCATTGCAATTTTGTATGACGTAATTTTTTCTTACGTAATGTAATATTACATAATATTGTATGGAACCATTTTTTTCTTTTTGCAAAAATCACTGGCTCCAGTTCCGATTATTTTCAACATGATCAAAATAAAAATTGTAAAGGTAACAACAAAACTAAATAGTTTAATTAATAATTAAGTGACGTATAAATAACTAAAAAACAACTAATAATATTTTTGAAATAGTTGTTTTTTTTGTAAAACATTTTTTTTAAACTAACCTGATTTAATTTTGAAAGATAAAACACCAACGGTACATAACAGAAAAGTCAATATTCGAATCATAGATATAGCTTAGTAAGCACACTGTAACTTCTGTAACTGAATCCCATGAGTTGATTGCAGGACATTTAACTTTGAAATGAGTCAATCGAGAAGGCAGCGGCTTGTTATATATACGTTCAACGCCAGTGAACAACTCATTTAAAACAAATAGGTACATATTGAAGAAGAGGAAAACGCTCGTAGCAACAAATATAGAAAATATTATTAATAACGCGTCATAGTAGACCTCTTCTCTCTCATTCTCTCCACACATACGTAACATCTGCTTTTTTTAATAAAAGAATGTCTGGTAAATATCTTTATTCTGTTCCTGCACATTTTCCAATTTTATCTGGATTATTATTATTCTTATTATTAGAGAGAAAGAGATTAAATTATTACTATTATTTTCAATTATTATCATTTTACGCAATAAAAGCGGCTGCAGCCTAGTGGATAAGACATTGAATTTGCGATCAAGAGGTCGTGGTTTCGAATCCTGACCAGTACTGTACTGACGTGAACCCATTCCTAACACAAGCAATTTATCTTAGCTGGAAGGGTTATCTCTGCCTGTCTACCTTAAGGTTGTGTAGAAACAAGTGAGAGTATGCACATTAAATGTGTAAGAAAGTTATATATGAAGAATAGAATAGAGGAGTAGAAGAGAGCATAAACCTTAGCTTTAAATGAAAGCCGAAAAGGTGCCATCCTCATTTTGCTGTAGTAGGGTGTTCCAGAGTAGGACAGACTGAGTAGCGATGGATACTCGTAATAGAGTCAAGCTGCAGAATGACTGGGACATATTAGAAGAAAATTCTGTGAAGAACGGAAATTTGCAAAGAGATTTGAATACTTACTTACAACGGTCGTCTATAGCTTCGTGGGAATGTCACAAGGGTTCACAAAGGTTTTTACTTTTTTGGTCAACATCTTCCTGCCAATATCCGGATTCTACATAAGATTAGCACAATGCAAATATTGCAAAAAGGTTTATTTTTTTACAACTATAATATATAGTTTTTTTTCTTCAAATTTGAATGGGACCGGGAATTACCCTACCTATTAGAAAAGAATATTTCAAATCCAAATTTGTGTTACGATTTCGGGCCTAAACCACTAAACAAATTTTAATAATTCTTTCACCACTGGAGAGCTACATTATCAGAGAGTACCATAGGCTACTTTTTACCACGGGTTTACCAATTTACCACGATTTACACGCTTGCGGAGCCACGGGCAAAAAAAATCAAAGGGAAACATTTTTTATGTATTTTTAAACGACTACAAAAAACGTTTTTGAAGTCATTTAAAAATACATTTAAAAAAAATATGGCACATAGGGCGGCAAACGAGTGTCACCTGTCAGTCACCTGTTGTATGGCCGCCCATAGAAACCTGTGAATCTCTCTCACCCACGAGTCACAATTACCTAAAAGTGTATCTTTGAATTATAAATAGAACAGGGATGGAATAAACCCACAATCACATGTGAAAATTCATATGATTTATAAGTGTGGGCGTTACTGCCGCTCTCGCATCGGACTACACAGCCATATTCAAAGTTGGTACAAAGACAGTACTTAAATCATCTGACAAAGATGTGAAAGGCCAACGAACGAACAACTCTTCTAATACATATTTATGATAAGTTTTATCATATTCGTATAGTAGAAGTTTACACTTCATACAACAAAAACATAGAGCATGGAAAACTTTTAAACTGCCCATGATACATCAGTCATTACTAATGAATGGGAATTTAAGTGATTAATAAATTTTACATACCTATGAACTTCCACTGACGTCTCGTCCAGGTGTGATCAGTATCAGCTATGTATCGTGATAATTCTCGTTCATTACTAATAAAATATAAACAGAGCATTTCAAGTAATAAAGGCGGAAAAATAGTTGAACTCTCATTAAGAAGCAAAACTAATACTTTCCATTTGTAGGGTTTCGTTATTCGATTCTGTAATTATCAGTAGCAAAAATGGAAATATACTTAAAATGTGCAAAATGTGATGACACATGCCCGGAAAAAGTCTTGCAATAAATCTACCTGGAAACGAGCAGTTGGACATAAAAAATCGGTAAGTGAAATGTTCATCATCATCATCCATCATCAACAGCCTTTAATAGTCCACTGCTGGACATAAGCCTCTCCTTAGAAAGGAGGTACCCTACTATACCACGCTGGCCAGACGGGTTGGTATAGGGTTTGCAGTGCTGTTGTCCTGCGTAGTTTTTTCCCTTAGTCGGCTCTTCCGACACCCGCGGGATGGATAGGGAAATGTTACTTGACAATAAACAATTATCTTTCTTTCTTTCTTTCATCACTACGTTGTCCATCTGTCTCCTGTCGGTTTGTCTATGATCTCTTTGTCAAGCTCACTTTTCTCAAGAACGCGTGGAAATATAAAGTCAAAATTTACAGCAAATACGTGGTCAGCGGTCGCTTGCAACTGTAAAAAAATCATGCTTCGAAGTCAACGCAAAAAAAAGGACACTTTAAGGCATTTTGCAGATAAAATTAAACCTATAGTGCACTTACTTCTCATTGTCCTAGAATTATAACTTTTTGGAGTAAATTCTTAGAGCATAAGTGAAAAAGTTTGAAATTGCTATTATATCATATAAACGGCGTGAAGGGTCTATGGACCCCCAGTCGGAATGACATTCCTTTCGCTTTGGTAGACGTTTCCTATAGTGTCGGAAAAAAGTCTTATTACACATTTTTCGGTCTCGCTCCGACCCGCTCCTAGAGCGTGTACCGCGCAATAAGGAATTTCATTCCAATAACAAGGTTTTTATATTGGGTGCATAGACAATGGACTATGAGGTATATTATTTATCAATGTATAAGAGTTTTCAAAACGGCAGTATTCTACGACTGCACGGATGGCGTAAGATAAAGAGTAATCGTTCGATGGTTGTAGTTTCACATACAATTTTATACGGAACCCTCGGTACGTCAATTAGACTCGTATTTATCCAGATATTAGTCCACCAAGCTGTAGTTGTTGTGAAAGTTAGTTTTTAAACGTACATGATGACTTAATGCCAGGTGAACTTTGTAACTCCATGATGACGTAAATACACTCCCTTTCTAAGACAATAACAAATATTTACAGTATATAGTATTCATTGTGTGTCATATTGGTTCCACGTATTTAGGTAAAGTACAGTTATGTCTCCTGTGTATTACCAGGTGTAAAATAGTACCTACCATGAAGAGGTTTTTATGCAAATATAAAGACCTCTTTATGCGTTCATAGTTAATATTATAAATGCGAAAATGTGTCTGTCTGTCTGTTACCTCTTCACGCTTAAAAAGGGAAAGGACATAAGGTAGTTTTATCCTAGACATCCCCCATTAAGGGGGTGAAAACGGGGGTGGAAGTTTGTATGAGGAATGAATAATCGCTAAACTCATTTAGATTATATTTGGCATGGAGATAGTTTGATTCTTGATATAGGACATAGGACTTATTTACCGCGATATGTACATGTACAAATAACCATGTGATCATGAAAAAAAAATATTTTGACATTACAAACAGACAATTTTATTTATTTGTATAGATATCAATAAAGCAAAGAGCTTAAAGAGTGTGTTGGGATTATACTCGTTAGAAGTAACAATAATGTGGGTTTCAAGCCAGCCCATATGAAACAACCAGTGATTGGTAGTCGATCTTTCATTATAGGTATACGCCGAGTGTTGTGGGTTCAAACCCCACATGGGACGACACTTTGTGTGATCCACAAATTGTTGTTCTGAGTCTGGGTGTTCTTTGTGTCCGTTTCATGTATGTTTGTAAAGTCCCCCGCGACACAGGATTTATGCCTAATGCGGGAGTTGTCTTTTAAAAAAAAATAAAAAAAATACGTGAAGTTATCAGAGAAACAACTCACCACCTTCCGGAAGGTTTAAGTATTTCATAAACGAGAGAATCCTCCTCCTCCTTTTTTTTAACAGGTTAAAAACAACCTGTTGGAGTTCAAATATAATTAGTTTAGTAACGAATACATATTTTATAAAATATACGTATATGTAATCTTATAAGAAATAAAGTGTCAATGGAGAAATCGACATTGGATTATTCTAATTATGCCGAATCATGCGATGATACGCGTTGACTCAATTACTACATTGCTACCAACAAGCTGTAGTGCTTATAGCTTGAATACACCTCATTCTTTACATAAAGGTATACAAGGGTCCTTATTCTAACAAAACGTTGGGCAAACATTATTTAGTATTGGATCCACTTTAAATTTAAATTCACATTGTAGAAAACATGTACTGCTGGTTATTTGGAATAAATGAAGATTGTCTCGCAAGACAGGTCCAAGATATCATCTCCTACTTGCTTTTAAAATGATGTGCTTAAAACAACTCGAGCTTAAAGCAGAAAGATCTTTTGAACAATGTTTCTATGTTTGAAGAGTATTGTCAAACTCATCATTATTTATAATTTCTGCATAATAATTTACAATGTTTTGAAAATGAAAGTGATTTAGTCTAAGAAGGTGGACTTACAATGAGTTTCAGTTTTAAATAGGATTAGCTAATGAGCAATTAAATTTAAAGACGTTTCAATTAAAGCAGCCGTAGTTCACAGAAATTCTAGGATTTGGTTATCCTTATCAGCATCATTAATTCTGTGATGATGCTGATAAGGATAACGAAGGATTACGAAGATTTACACCAAGATTTCTTTTGAACATTTATTTGACAGTCTGCGATGGCCATTTAGCGAAGGTACTATTTCAAAGCGTCTTTCCTATTAATAGAATAATATTTAGAGCGCTGACGTTTTATATTGAAGCAATAATTCAAACATTTCGATGTCTTAACTTGACCTTTCGGCTGTATTTTACGTCCAAACAATCGCCTCATTTAAGGGTATTTCTTGTGCAGAAAGAAATGAGTTTATTAGTCACATAAATAGTTGCATCAAAACAACAAAACAAAAATTGTTTACAATTTGAGATTGCTCAACAGTATTGTTTGTTGTGCAAAATTAATCTTAACCTTTTGCTCAAGTCAAAGATGACGTAATTTATAGTTAAACACGAGTTAATACCAGTCTGGTTATATCAATGGAAATCCCAACGAGACGCGCGTGCCTTTTATTATTGTTATATACGAGTATGGAAGCGATAACATGACATGGTTAACGGCGGACTTGTGCTCAAATGTTTTTAGTAGAATACCAACCACAACACTACTCCTGTATAAGTATAACCTACTTTACTAATATTCTTTGGTAAAATAATTAACCTAAACAAAATTACTTCAATAAGTCTGTATCGTGATGAGTTATGGAAAGTGCTTTCCTCAATTCCTAAATTTCCTGCCCTACTGGTGATTTCTTTTTCAAATTTGACTTCAACAAAAAAAAGATATATATTTTTTGTATCAAACATAAAAGAGAATACAGTCGAATCGAGTCGTTTTATTGAAGTTAATCCAGTCCTAATCTCCCCCCCCCTCCTCCAGATCCCCTCCAAGGCGGCAACTCACTTGTGAATGTTGAGCTCCAGTGGTCTAAAAGCAGCGGTGGCACCCTATACTATATAACAAACATAAAAAAAAAAACAGTGGAATTGAGAACCTCCTCCTTTTTTTGAAGTCGGTTAAAAAAAGTGTGTAGTAGCGGTGAACAGCCCGCTCTGAAAAATCACTATATAAAGGTGTTTAAGGGAATTTACCAGGACAAACATGATGCGCTACTATTATTTATTTCAGTCATTATTGACCTGATGAAATTATTCATTAAACTTTCTGTTGATGATGCAAAATTGGTCTACGTAAATACTTGTAATGTTAGCCATTGGTGACGTGTGACGTCTATCGTCATTGAGTCCATGACTAACGTATCGTATATTAATTAGAAATTAATATGACAATTAATTAGGCACCACAGTTTTCTGACAATAAAATTACATGTTACTGTCCTTTTGCGGCATATCCGTTCGATAAGTTGATAAATTATAAAACAAAACAAAAATTAAAAAAAAAATAGTTTTAAAAAACTTACTTTTTTTTTAAATTAGTGTATTGTCATCGGTTCTCGATATATCTAAAAAGTTTGAACGAATTCTGACCGTTTAAAGTCAGTCAAAATCACGGCCAAAGGAGTCGGTTACAAACATACAAACAAACATACAAGTGAAGCTAATATAAAGCGTGTAATAATAAAAGATTTTCGTAAAAATAAAATTAATATTGTGATGGTGTTTTCAAAAGCATAAAGGTAACAAATACTTACTCATAAATTTATTAAAAAACTCGTGCATCGAGGGTATCGTACCTACCCAGATTTTACGTAGATTTTCGCGAAAATTTGTAAGTACAAAAATTTATCTTAATTTTCAACTTTTTTTATTTTTTGGTATCATTCCTTTCTTTGTCCTGTAAGACGTTTCTTTTTGCCAAATTTCAGGATTCCTAGGGCAATAGGGTCCTATAGGGGATTGACCTAGAATTGTCAATTTTGGTTACAAGCAAGGTCTTACAGCACAAGTAAAGAGAAAATTACGAAAAATAAAAAAAAATAGGGTAAGTTTTGTTATTTACTAGTTTTCGCGAAAAACGAAATTTGCCCATATCTTTTTATCGTATTGACTCAGGACCTTGATTTTTATACACCTAATAGGGACCATAAACCTCAATATCTGGTATAAATGTCAACTTGCTAGGTCTACCCGTTCCTGAGAAAATCGGTGGTGATACACAGACAGACGGACAGACGGACAAGAAAGTGTAAATTTTGAGTTACGGAACCCTAAAAATGCTTTTTTGACAAGATAAGTTCTCTTTATCCACAAAAAGGCAACTGTTCAGGCGACTCATCTGTGATTAGCCACTAATGGCAATATTGATTAAAATATTAATAATACCTTCAATCATTTATTTAAAATGACTAATTCCCAATCAAAACAGGACCATACTCGATGGTAAAGTACCTTTCCCCTACAAAAGATAATTGTTCTTTTTAATCCATTTTTCCCCGTTATGCATCACTTCTGCAAATACATGTAATTTACACTTTTAAGCCGAAATCAAAATACGGTAATAATAATAAAAATATAATAATATCCAAATCCGGCCGTCTGATGCCAAACTAGGCAGAACCTGTACCATGGTAACCAGACTGCTGATAAACATACTTATAATATACTAGCTGAGACCCGTGGTGTTACCCGCGTTTGTTGTTATAACCGCGAGCAAGGCAGCGGGGCGAAGCTAGTCTAAAAAAAAGTAGCCTAAGTTACTCCTTATGTCATCAGCTATCTGCCAGTGAAAGTCCCGTCGAAATCGGTCCAGCCGTTACAGAGATTACCCGGAACAAACAAACAGACAGACAGACAAAAATTGAAAAAAATGTTATTTTGGCATATGTACCGTGTAAACATACATATGAATTTAGTAAAAAGCGGTTATTTTATTATTACAAACAGACACTCCAATTTTATTTATTTGTATAGATTATTTAGGTACATACATGCATCTACCGTCCACATCATTGCCTACCGCTTACAGTTTTTTCCACAAAGTAAAAAGGTGTACATTTGCTGATAATCTATAAACTTCTGATTATTCTACTCACTAATGGAAACTAAAAGTGCTTACCGTACGAAAACGGTGCTTCGGCATAAATGGGATGATTCGACCAGAGTGATAAAGCGGCCTCACCGAAAACGTATTTTGACGTGACAACGTCTTATAAATTGGTTTGCCGGGTGACACTTCAAGAAACTGCGTTACGCTCCGCTCACGTTATGCGCTCACAATGAGAGCGAGTGAGAGGCACGCGTCCCTTCCACTCGGGCATGGTTAGCCTGGTGGTATAAATTAATGTTTTAAATATAATTCTTTGTATAAATAAATGTTTTAAATTGTTACTATTATTTCATCCTTCTTCCTACTATACGAATGAATATTCACATTAAAATTATTTTACCACTCAAAGTCGTTGTCACGTAAAACTTTCGCCCGTATACCGACTTTACAGGCAACCAATTTTTTTTTTCGTTGCTTTTACTCATATGACTCAACGGTTACTCAAAAGGCAGCTATAGATAGTTCAACTCAGTTGTGCGCGCGGCCCTTTGTGTGCGTGGGCTCGGACGACGACTGCCGCGTCACTGCCACACGAATGAAAGTTGTATATTTACAAGCCCACGCACACATAGGGCCGCGCGCACAACTGAGTTGAACTATCTATACCAACTTGTGACTTGAGTTGAGTTGCATGTGTCCTCGGGTGGCGGCGGTAGCTACTCAGACGCCTTTTGACCAAAAGGTGTACATTTACTTTTAATCGAAAAGGTTCAGTTAATTCTACTCACCAATGGAAATAAAAAGGGCAGAGCGTTTTCACCGCAATTTTTTATAACGCAAAGACGCTATAACGTTCAGTGAATGAGTTATCTCTCTCGTTTTTTTTCCATATAAGTTGACGACCGGATGGCGTAGTGGTTTGTGTAACGGACTGCTATTCCAAAGGTCGCGGGTTCGATTCCCGCTCAAGTCAAACATTTGTGTGCATGAACGTTTGATGTTTGATTTGGTCTGGGTGTTACTATGTATAATATGTATGTATTTACAAAAAAAAAAAGTATATATGTATTAAATCAGTTGTCTAGTACCCATAGTACAAGCTCTGCTTAGTTTGGGACTAGATGGCGTTGTGTGTATGTGGTAGAATAAAAAATAAATAAAAAATATATATATATAAGTGCATCAGTGTGATAGATAAATGTCACACTTTGTCGGTGCAGTGTATTTTACCTGATCACTTTGTAGGTACACAAATAAATAGGTCGTGAACATTGGTAAAATATTGGCTCATGAGTCATTAAGTTTGTCATAAAGGGGTTACGATGAACATTATAATGAATTGAGTGCATTAAACACCTGAGGCCCTAGGGTATGTAGGACGATTTTTTTTACCGATCAAAGCAACCTAATGAGAAGGGGGGGCATTTTGATGACGTCAGATATAACTCCAACAACTGAGTTGAGTTCATGTTGAGAGTGACTTTGCCAAATATATCAATTCCTACTAAATTATTTGTTATACACATCTTTAAGAAGTCTAAAATATATAAGTTTGATTCAGGGTTTGCCATTTATTGCTTATAATGGTGACTGTTTTCAAAGTGAGAATTTAAAATTTACCCATATGTTCGTTTGTAATACGTTCATATCTCTACTTCTTGACCCATCTTTTCCTGACTGACGTTTCGCCAGGCCCTCAACACTAAACAAAGCGTATAAACACAAGCTCATCGTTTTATAGTTTCAGTTTAAATTATGTTTTTGTATTGGTAAAGTTCTGATTTCGCAGATTAGAAAATAATTTCACGTTCTTTTACAATAATGTGGCGACTCCCACATATTATAGAAACAGAAACATACTACAGGGCCATCTAATAGAGACACACCGAACTACGGAGTAACTCCTGAATGAAAATTGCTAATTCTGTATCGCGATATGAAGAATTCTCTCGCCGATTAGCATATATACAACTTCCCTACATCAACCGTCGGGCCGCGGCCCGCCAGGCATGATCACCTGGCCTGGACATGACACCCGTTCCTCCACAATAACATTACTGAAAAAGGAAGTCATCTGAATAGACAGTAGGAATGAGGTTTAACTTACCTATTTTTTCTTTTTTCTGTAACATGATATATGTGATATGGCATTTGAATGTAAAGTGAGGTTGGGATTTCATTTGTTGCATTTATTACAAACGATAGACTATACCATAGATTTTATTCCTTTATGGTAACCCTTTAATTTTATTTTCGAACATAAATTCGAAAGACTGAGTTTGTCTTTGCTTACGTTACTTTAAAAAAAGGAAACCAGAGTAAGGGGTAACCAACAACTGAAAAACTTTATTTAAAATAAATAAATTCTTTTAATACTTTTTAGGTTATAAAATATTTTCATTTTCTTTTTTTATATTAGTTAGTGAAAAATGAGGCACTTTTTTTTGCTTACAACAATTACAATTATTGCTTCTTTGCTTAAAGTTTAATAAATAGGTATATAGGTAGATTTATCTACTATCAACAATATCAAAAATTCTCACAAATTATGTCAATATTAAAAACGCAGTTTTCAAACATCAATATGGTTAATTTTACAATTTTATATAATGCTACGTATTAACTACGTTTTCTGTGTAACGACAATTTTTTGAGCAAAACTTGCGTTGTAAAATTTACTTTAGTTTTTGACAAAACAATTATATGCTTCACTTATATACTTAACAGTTTAATACTTCACTTCGAACGCTACGTACCTACGTCTTAGAATAAGTAAAAAAAGTTTTAAGAATGTTTTCTTTTTTCATTCATTTCAATATAAATGTAGTTAAATCAACATTTAAGTAATTTATTAATAATACTCTACAGGATGTTACAAAAGAGTGGTCATATTTTAAGGTGTTAGAGCAAACCCCATAAATGACGTAAAACAATAATAACTTAATAACTTTTTTTTTAAATTGACATAAAATTAATGTTTCGTATGACAAAAAGGGAACTATATCATAAAAACTTAACACATCTTGCACACGGCTGCCTGATTCCAAACTAGGCAGAGCCTATACTATGGTAACCAGACTGCTGATAAACGTACTTATATATTTCTAAATACATGCATACATATTAAAGATTAGAATTATAGAGAATTAAACACAGGCAAAAAACAAGTGATCGTGTTCATCACACAATATTTGTCCTGTGTGGGAATCGAATCCACAGTTAGTATCACTGACCAATAGAACAATAGGCCCGTCTAACGCATAACTATATATAATTGTCAACAAGAATGTTTATGATATATCCAGTTTTTCTGAAATTTATGAGAAATTACCTGAAATAGATATGAAATTCAGTATAGAAATGCGCAGATTCACTAAGAATTGCATTTTCCGAAAATGGTTTTTCGTAACCCATTTTTTTATTTAAAAAAATCTCCCCAAAAGCTCTTAAAATTTGACCAAAACCTTCTGTAACAGCCTGTATAATTATTAAAACATAAAACAAACATTTATTAGCACACCTTGAGGAACAACTAACTCTATATCATAGAAGGATAAAGATTTACACAAGATTTATCTTGTTAATGAGGACCAAATTTAACGTCGGCGATATGTTGTTGTTTAACACATTAATTTATACAAAACGACATTTAATATATTAAGTATCTAGTATAAATATATTTGACTGACTTCTACTTTCTTTCTTACGAGATCATTTGGAAATTGGAATATTTCCATTGAACAATAATGTCAACGAAACTTAGTACGCAATTACGTTCATTTCATATTCCCACATAATTATTTTAAAAATAACATGGTATGAATCGATTCATGTTCTAAGATTTAATTACTGCTTCAATCCAATCGAGGTAATCAACCACTTTTGTATAGATGCCAGGGTAGTTTTTTGTTCCACAACGGGCGTTGCCACCACTGGTCACACCAAATAATTCAACTGTTTCCTGAACCCTAGTTAATGGACCGCCAGAATCACCTCTGCAAGTATCAATACCTTCCTGACCGCCAGCGCAGATCACACTCTCGGGTAGGACAATGTGTTTATAGGAAGCTTGACAGTCTTTTTTATTCCATAAAGGTAAAGGAATGATTTTCTTATCGTGAGCGTAGATTCCTTTCATTGGGATTTCACCCCAACCAGCAGCGAAGAATGTAGTATCAGTCTTAAGTTCTCCTTTCGGTAAGCAGACAGGACGAATGAAATCTGTGAACAAAAGAATTGTTTTATAAGTCTTATATATTTACCTTTTATTTTATTGGACGTACTTTTTCAATGTTGGTATGGGTTGGCAGAAACATGTTGCACAACAATTGAGAAATGAATGTTGCGATATCTTGGACATGTTGAATGAATGAGTGAAGGGCGAATGTCTAAACAAAGTAATAAGTTCCCTATGGTAGGCGACTCGGTACGAATAGACGTGAAAGTTTTTTTTTTTAAACAACTCACGCATTAGGAACATATTCTGTGTCGCGGGGGACTTTACAAACATACCTGAAACGGAAACAAAGAAGACTAAGACTCAGAACAACATTTTTTGGATCACACAAAGTGTCGTCCCATGTGGGGATCGGACCCACAACACTCAGCGCAGTAGTAAGCGGCGTGGCGACTGCTTAAACCACTGCGCCATCCGTGCAGTCGAATAAACTGTCTAGATTGACAATATGAGCATTATACTGAGAAAGAGTCAACCGAGAAGATTGCATGACAGATCTGAATGTAAGGAAGCCTTGAATGAAGGATCTTGGTAAATTACTAAGACCAACGTATGTGTTATATTTTCTTGTGTCTCTTGAGTTGGACACCTTGAATGGACTCCTGGTTGATTTCGATAGCCGCTGAAAATCAGGTGACCTGTAAGCTCATTTGTCTTTGAGGTATAAATGAAAATACTAACCAGTATAAGGAGCATCTTCAGCCAGTCTTACAATAGCGATGTCGTGTTCTCTGCCATCATATTCAGGGTGCACATAGACATTTTCTACGTCGATTTTCACTAAAGGATCGGTGCACACACCCTGCACACAATCTTTGTCTGATAATAAATCATATTCTCCAAGACGTGCAACTAATCTGAAACATTAAAATTATTGTCTTTAGCTTCTTGTTGAAAGAGAAAGTACTGAGAACAGACACCGGTCATGGTCACAAAAAGAATATTGCATAGAATTTTGTACTGTGACAGGTCAAAACATGTTATAAGTACACCTCTATAGCTTAATGTAACCGTTTTACATTTAACTAGTACAATCATTTTAAGATAATATTTGATTCTAAAATAATCTTTGTCATTATAGCAAGTAGGCTCTTACCGTTTAAATCGAGGTTTCTTAATACAATGGGCGGCAGTGATAAGGTGACGCTTATCAATCAAGGTAGCTGCGCATCTGATATCTACGAGATCCTTTCGCCAATACTCGAGATATACCAACCACGGGTTGTGGTGGACGAGGTGTGTGCTTGCTTCAACGCCGCACTTACTATCAACTGTAACAAAGACAAAGAGGATTTGAATATAAAACTACAGTGAAATTCCAAGTTAAATTTGAATTATGCTTAATACTTAACTTAGAAAGAGTTAGTGAAGGTTTGGTTATTTAAGAGTATTATAGAAGACCTATGAATGAAATAAAGCGCTTTTAAGAATACTGAAGTGTGCGCTTTTTGGAGACAACTCATGTTTTTGAAATTAATAAATTAACTTTAAAAATCTTTTTTAATCCTCATCTTTTACAGGGATGAGGGATAGTACAAAGCGACCTCTCTTTTTTTGTGATATGCTTAACCAATACTGGATATTATTGAAGGTGTGGTCATACTGTAGGGTCTTATATAATAGCAGACCCTATAAATAACATTAATCGCGAACAATTTAATTAAATTTCATGATTAGAAATCGACTATTTAAATTTAAAAAAATAATTTTAAAGTTAACCCTAAGGATATGTGTGTACAAGAGATGACGTGTACAATTTTAATAAAATTTTCAATTTAAAATAGGCACAAAAAAATTGTAATTGATAAACATTATTTCAAAATTGACCTTTAAAGCTTATAGTTTACATATTATCTTTTAACGCTTGCAGTTTTGGGGTAAATATTTAGTTAAGTTACATTAATATTCATCTATACTTCGTAGTATTGATCTTATTTACTTAATAATACTAAGGAGGAATGAGGAAAACCAAAGTTCTGTAATTGGTTGCCTGTTATAATTGCAAAGTAAACATTAAGATATATGGGTTTTATACCATTTACTAAGAAATAAACTTTTAATTTTCTAAAAGGTTATGAATGAAACATCAGTAAAACCTAAGTATTTAATACAAAAAATAATATTTAAAATTTATAGATATGATATATCTGAATAAAAAAATTGGTAATTTTAAAACATAGTTTAACAAAAATTTCGCTTTGAAATAGAAACCTAATTAGCCATATTTTTTAGATAAAACCGTACCGCAAAATGTGTCCCTACCTCTTCATAATAAGGTGCATAAAATTATTGGAATTTGTACTTTTTAACTACAATTCACTGTAAATGATATATCAAAATGGTTAACAAACTCCTGACCACAAGCGGTATTTCCAATATTATGGGCACGCGCGTCACAATATCACTATTGACGCGTGCCATTATTAATTGACGTCAAAAGATAAAATACCACACTTTAAAACATAAAAGGACTTAACTCAAAACTTAAATGTAACTGACAAATCTTTTAAAAGAAAACCGACCAAAATTAATATAACCACAAAAGTTTTTAGTTATATAATTTTGAGTTTGGAACAGTTCTGAGTTGTAGTGGAATTATTAACATTAAAATTAAAGAAAACATATTATTAACAAATTGGATTGTTAGGGATAAATAGAAAATATATTGTGGCATTAATTTGTAACAATTATTTGAATACTTTTCCTTATTTAGTATGAGAATGTGAACATAAACGTTTAAAAATTATGTTAATTAGTGTAAAATTTATTTAGTACTAATATATAATGTTTAATTTTATAATAATTAACTTTATTCATGGGAAACTATTCGAACTATTGGAAACAAGGTGATTTATTAAATTCGTGTAAATTGTATAGGTAATTGACAAATTAAAAAGAAGAATCACTGCATAGGCAAATTGAAAGCGGCTTTTATTATTATTTATTAATTCACTTTTATATATATAGTACATATAATAAGTACATTTTTTATTTTATTTATCTTTGGTAATATTAGTGATTTTTTATCATAGGTAGCGGTGATTTCAGCTATACGGTATCTAGGGGAGAGATAGTTCTGGGTATCCTGGGAAAAGGTTAATAATACACAAAAATATATGGACAAATAAATTTTCTCTACGTTTACTTACTTACTATAGAAGTAAAGAAACACTTAATAATTTCTATTCTCATGTTAAATAATTGTTCACTACTATATTTAAGTTTATAAACACCTAAAATTCATAAATAATTAAACATGTATTTTTAGTTATCCGTAATTTAATTAAACACACTTTTAAATTAAATGATGGAAGGCAACTCAAAACGTTTAGTTTGCTGAAAACAAATTGACCCTTTTTATTAATTCAAACAAAGTATGCTTGAAGGACTTCTTTATGTTATACATCCATCTTAAAACGGATATTGAACCTTATCTCTTAATCACCTTTCTATAATTTTTTTGCCATGGTAGTAGTAAAAAGACTCTTACCATTATTCCACCAGTCCAACTTCATACCCCAAACTCCACTTAAACACAAAACGGCAAACACAAACACAAGTGAACTCATTTTTAAAACTTCTTTTTCTTATATAGAAAGTTAGGAACTATGTATCCTGACCTTACAAAGGTTTTAAGGATGAGATTGGCGGTACAACTGCGAGTACGAAACTCGCCTATAGTTGACCGTTCAATCCAAAGCGCGAACAGCGACTGGTTCCCTGCAACAAAAACATTCATATTTGAACTTGTTCACATTTTCCTCATAATTACTATGTATTACGTATTCGAGTAAACCCATGAAGTGTTTCAAAATACCTTCCTGAACAGTATGGATAATGTATACAATTTTTGTCTATCAATAACGTCTATCTACTTTAAATGTTGATATTAAATTAAAGTAATGTTAATATTTACTGGACTTAGATTACAGACTAGTGTGGGCGTAGAAGGTAGAGGGACGTACGAGTATATTGTACTAGCACACCCAAGCACTTTAGCTCCGCCCTAATAATGACGTCAAAGCATAGTAAAATGAATTAATAGAGATACCGAGTCATTGTTTAAATTGTTTTTCAACGGCAACTCTTGTAGTATTACGAGTATTTTTTACTTGCTATTGTAGGTAGTTTCATCAATGTTACTGCTCTCTTTCTGTAGGCAGTACATACCCTTGTCAAAACCTTTCTGAACAACTAAACTTTCAAAAGCAGCAAGTCGGAGATGGAAAAATGGTGGAGGGTGACATTTGGAATACTTAGAAAACTTAAGTATTAAATGAACGCCGCCCATGAACGAGCATGCCGCCTACAGTATATACCTGCATAGGTGTATTGATTCATCTTTGGAAATCCATACAATGACAGATAAAGTTAGGTATACGGGTTAATTAAAAATAAAAAGTATAGTCGAAATTCATTCAATTACCAGGCCATCTCAAGACCCTTTTATGTTGTAATAGACCCATGACATTGAAGGTTTTTAAACCAGCATTTTCGGCTTTAATTTTAAATTTTATTCGAAAGCTATATTATTTTAATTTCAAATTCAGTCATTTGTTTTAGATAGGAATTTATTTTTGTAAAATTTTTGGTAGTTTTTAGCGAATTGCAAACAACGATGGAGAAGCTTGCAATTCAACAACCACGACTCACTCAATCACTCTTCATCTGAGCTTCTCCACGACAACGCGCGAGCTCACACTTCACGACAGACCATCGCAAAGCTACAAGAGTTAGAGCTAGAAACTCTCCGTCACCCACCGTACTCACATGACCTTTTTTTTTAAGAGAGAAAAAATTCATCACCCAAGAGGCAGTACAAAACAAGTTCGCTAACTTCATCACCTCCCCGTCCAGCACACTTCTACTGTAAAGGCACAAGCAAACTGGCATTAAAATGGCAAAATTGTTTAGAGAATTTGGGCCAGTACTTTTATTAGCTAAAATAAAAAAATATCCTTTTTTTTAATTTTTATACAAATCTCCAACTTCATAGGTAAAGACCCAAATTATTACAAGGGTATACTTCAGGTAAGTATCAAAAGTAGGCAGAGGTAGTCTTTAACTATAGTACTAAAATACAATGAATTAATTTTAAAATTTGTACATAGAAGCTTTCATTAATTAATATTTGACGTTTATCTTTAATTTATTCACTAAAAATACGCTTAACAATATGGCAGAGAAATTCCTGGACAAATTTCAATCTAATTTGTCACTGTGGCGTAGGTGATGAGTTGTCAGTTAATTAGATAATACATGAATAAGTTTGCTTTTTAAACTGTGTGCGAATTATCTTAAATTAAACTGATTAAAATATATTGATATCTATACCAATACCTACTACTGAATAATATTAGAAATGAGATAGTAAACTATAACCAGCCTATTGCTTTATCGGATAGTTATCCTCTGGTTACCATACCACAGGTTATACATTTATACTTATAACTCCTGTAGATAACGATTTGTAACTTCAGTTGAGAGGCGTGGCGATAACGTCATCACAAACGCAACGAACGGGACCAAGTGATTGCGTACACGCCACATATGTATGTTTCTCTTTCTAAGTTTTGTGTACGCTTTGAGAGAGCGAGATAGAGTTATTTGTCGTAACGTTTGTCAAGATGCTGTTGATAAGATAGGCGTTGCCCGCAAATTAATGTACTTCTGAAATGTATGCACCTATGACATATTTTGATATTAACTTGCAATTCAATAACAGTAATCATCATCATCATCATCAACAACAACAGTCTTTAATAGTCCACTGATGGACATAGGCTTCTCCATAGAAACTAAGTTTTGACCTACAGTAATAATAATCAATTAATAATTTGCTTGGATTTGACCCGTGAGCTTTTGATATGTGACGTGGCGATTTGGCAATCGTTGTGCTGATAGTCATATCAGTCCATGGGTTTCTTGCTAAGAGCGAGCCTCTTAGCAAGAAACCCATGGACTGATATGACCATATATAAACACCTGGATACCAGCTCGACTAAAATGTATGCAATAAACGTGACTTATACGGTTCCTTTTGAGGGTATCTTACTTTTTTGGGATCTTAAAAAGAATGTTTATGCTACAATTAAGTAGATATTTTAAGAATGTACCTACCCAAAATTACACCAGAACGTGTAAACCACATATCTTCACGCAGAGTATTTTATGTAGGTACGTACAGAATTCCGTACATCGAGATATTTGTCAGATTTGTAATACACCAATAACAAGGATGAATGGGGAAATCCAAGTGAACTTATTTATGATTCTACGTCATACCAATTAAACACATTTTCCCGACAACATGTGCTTACATAGTAATAGTCTAGAAAATTTACATGAGGTCTGGTACTTGTCTCGCCCTCCACCTGTCTTATGCAATTTTTTTACATGTGGAAAAAATTAAAATATTTCATTAAATACAGGTTCAGGGGTGATATAAGTATTAAATTGATCAATTGATTGGCAATGAGAGGACCACCGGGGTCTTCAGTCGGTGAGACCACTTCGCCCCCAATAAGCCCCATAAGCGATAGACATCCATCAGGATCTTCCACCCTGTTAACAAAAAGTAGAGGTCTGTTAGTACTTTATCCAGAGTAAAACTAGGCTACGATCGCCAATAACATAAGTTGTCGCCATTTGCGTGCTGAGTGTGCACAGAAAAAGGGTTATGGAAGAACAAAGTAAAATTTAAACAAAATTTCAAACAGGTTTCACCGAAATCCTCCGCAGGTAATTATTAAAATAAGGTTAGAAGCAAAAAGTATATTTTATTTTTAAAAAGATAACTGTTACATTAGGAACATATCATGTGTTGCGGCGGACTTAACAAACATACATGAAACGGACACAATGAACACCCAGACTCATGACAACAATTTGACTGCGCGGATGGCGTAGTGGTCGGTCGCCACGCCGCTTCCTACTACGCCGAGTGTTGTGGGTTCAAACCCCACATGGGACGACACTTTGTGTGATCCACAAATTGTTGTTCTGAGTCTGGGTGTTCTTTGTGTCCGTTTCATGTATGTTTTTAAAGTCCCCCGCGACACAGGATTTATTCCTAATGCGGGAGTTGTATATTAAAAAAAAAAATGTGAATCACACAGTGTTGTGTATAATATTTTTTAGATATTTTTTATATGCGGTTTTATGAAGTTAGTTGTTAATACAAATTGACTGCCATTGAGTATTAGGTAACAGAACTTGCTTTAAAGTTTAAATGTAATTCGTAACTCTTACACATATTAAAACACAAATAGTAAACAACAAATTCAAATAACTCGCGATGTATTGTACTGTTTCCTGTTGAATCTTTAACAGGGGATTGACTACATTTACCGTAATTACCAAGGCCCTAGTGGCTGACGTCACTTTCTTCTTAGCGTAAACAATTACGTTTATCTTTTTATTTATTACTAGCCTTTGTCCACGGCTCCGCCCCTGTGTATGTTGGTTATCGCGGTAAAAGGTAGCCCATGTTACTTGCTAATCATTTAGCTTTCCATTAGTGAAAGAATTTTTTGAATCGGTTTAGTAGTTTAGGCGTGCGTGTTGTGTTTAGGTTTCTCTCGCTCGATAGCCTGATTGCGGCTATCGTGCGGAGCGAGAGTGCGTGGAACTCTGCCGTCTCCTTCTGCGAGCAAGTTATGCTCGCGAAGGAGACGGCGGAGCGGGACCGGGAGAGGTTTAGAACTCTCCCGGCCCGCCAGGCCCGGGCACGGGCCAGGCAGCGCAGGCGACTCAGGCGCCGGAGGTCGTAGAACGACCTCCGTCCTCCATAAGCGCAGGCCTGGGGGTGACAGGTGAGGCCATCTGTCACCCTAGCAGAAGCAGGCCGGGGTGGCGGCGAGCGCGTTGCGAAGCGCGCTCGCTTCCAGGGAGCACAGGGAACATGGGGTTCCCACACGGGGCGGGGGTCGTCTACTCCTCTGTAGATGACCCGAGGTATGTCGGGGCACCAGGGCCTTCCTTTCTAGGGTATACCTGGTTCCCCGGCTATTGGTATTGGTATTGGTTGTGGGCCTCGGTTTCCGCATTTAGACTCAGAGTGGTCCTTTATGCGTCGGGGATTGGTTGACTAGGTGAGCCAGCCAAGCTCCTTCCAGAAGCGCAGAAGCCTCCTGGGGCGTTCACAGGCTTCTAGGAGCGAGTTTATATCAGGAATGATATTTGCCCGTTGTGTGGCCACTCCCTCGCATTCCAGGACTACGTGGGCGGCCGTTTCTTCAGCTTCCAGACACCCCCTGCACAGGGGGCTGTCCGTCGCATTAACTATGAATAGTTGTCGGTTCAGGGCTAGATGTCCTGTAATAGTTCCGACAACCATTCTGATTTCCGGTCTGCTAAGACTGATCAGTCTGCAGGTTAGTCGTGGCGTGACTTGATTCAGCACCAGTTTGGACTGTCTGCAGCCGGGTGAGTTTTTCCACCTCCGGTTGTGTGCTTCACAGGTCCGTTGCCTGACCCAGCATCGTATTTGGTTAAACGATATGGGCAGGAGTGGGGTTGGGCCAGAGGTTGGGGTTGCCGAGCCCCTCCTTGCCAACTCATCTGCGGCATCGTTCCCGTGTGAGTTACTGTGCCCTTTAATCCATTGGAGGAGTACCCCATTGAATATAGCGAGCTGTTCCAGTGCTTGGTGGCATTCGAGGACAACACCAGAGGTCATTGTGTTGCCCTCCAATGCCTTTAAGACGGCCATGCTGTCGGATATTATTCGGATGTTGTAGTCCTTGATACCCCTTGACATGGCCGTTGTGGCGGCGTAAGTTATTGCCACACATTCACATTGAAATATGGAGCTGTGTTGGCCTAACGCTAGTGATATGTTTATATTTAGGTCTTGCGAGAAAACGCCGGCTCCAGTTCCTGACCTAGTCTTAGAACCGTCCGTGTAAATTCGGACTTCGTTAATGCCGGATTGATCTCGGTCATTTCCATGTATCTGGATGTAGTATCTTCTTGTGAAGATATGGTGTTTTGGGATTCTATCGCATGGAGCTGCTATCAGTGGTTCGTATTCCACCAATTGATCCCATAATTTAGAGTGCGATCCCTCCCTTTTGTGCCATAGACCTAGGTGTTTGAGTCTAATGATCGCCATGGCGGCCTCCTGCTGTATGAATAGATCCAGGGGTGGCAGACCAAGAGCCACCTCCAGTGCGGCAGTAGGCGTTGTGCGCATACAGCCAGTGACCGCGGAGCATGGGAGTCGCTGGAATTGCTGCAGTTTGTTTATGACGGTGCTTAGCTCTGTTCTCTGCCACCAGACAACAGCACCGTAAGTGATTATTGGTCTTATGACTGTCCTGTATAGCCATAAAGTAATTTTGGGTGATAGTCCCCAGCTTTTGCCGAGTAGCCGCTTGCATTGGCAGAAAATAATGCAGGCTTTATTCAATTTTTCATCGAGGTGCTTATTCCACAGGAGTTTACTGTCCAGTATTACTCCTAGGTATTTGACCTCTTTGGTAAGAGTAAGTTGTGTTCCAAATAGCTTGGGAAGTCTGAGATTTCCTAGGCTGCGTTTGTTTGTGAACATGATCATCTCTGTTTTGGATGGGTTCACTGTCAGGTTGTGTGCTGCGCACCATTGTTCCACGATCTTCAGTGCAAGTCTCATTTGATCGCATGTAATGCTCTCAAAAGGACCGCTGATGAGAATGGTAAGATCGTCTGCATAGCCTATTGTGAGGAATCTTTGGTCATTAAGTTGTGCGATGAGCTCATCCACAACAATGTTCCATAGAAGGGGGGAGAGTACACCGCCCTGGGGGCAACCTCTAGCCACCACTCCTCTAGTCACTTCGCTCACAGTGAATTGTATAGCTCTATATCTTAGCATGCTGTCGATCCACCCTGAGATTGTGGAATCAACACCATGCCTAGACAGAGCTTGGCTAATGCTGGTGAAGTTGGTCTTGTCAAAGGCTCCCTCGATATCGATAAAGGTGGCCAGTGTTGACCTTTTGTGATTTAGATTGTCTTCTATATATGAAACAACTCGATGTAGGGCAGATTCTGTTGATTTACCCATCGAGTATGCGTGTTGATTGAGGTGTAGAGGATGACTGACTAACGCAGTTTCCCTGATTTCCCTATCTATTAGCCTCTCAAGAACCTTTAGTAGGAAAGATGTGAGACTAATAGGTCGGTGTGATTTGGGTTGTGTGTAGTCACCTTTACCAGGTTTGGGGATGAAGACTACTTTAACTTCTCTCCATTTCAAGGGGATGTACTGATGCGCCAGGCAGCCCCTATAGATTTTTATAAGATGGTCCAGTAATGTCGTATCACACCATCTCAGTAGGCCTGGGAAGACACCATCTAGTCCTGGCGCCTTGAATGGTAGGAAGCTGTTAATTGCCCATCTTAGTTTGTCATGGGTGACAACTTTGCGGGCCGTATCCCAGTCTGTATCATCTGGTGGTTTTTCCCATCTGTCTTCCCATTTTTCCATCACATCTGATATGCGACATCCAGGGAAGTGTGTTTTTAATAACAGCTCTGAGGCTTCCGAGTCTGTTTTGGTATACTTACCATCAGGCTTCTTCAGTGAGCCAAGATTGTGTTCGCCTCTACTACACAGTATGCTTTTGACTCTATTGGCCTGGTTGTTGTTCTCTATGTTAGTACAGAAGTTTCTCCAGCACTCAGTTTTCCTGGTTCTGATTCTCTTCTTATATTGTTGTCGGGCCTGCGTGTAGGCATCCCAATGTTGGTCTAGTCGCGAGTTTTTTGCTTTATTGAACAACTTTCTCACTTTACGACGTAGTCTTTCCAGTTCCGGACCCCACCATTGGTGTTTGTTCTGTGGTCCAGTTCTGGGTGTGGAAAGTGGGCATGTTTGTTCAAAGCAATCGATCAGTGTCTGTGTAAGGTTGACAACATGACTGTCAATGTCCTTAACAGTCCCCGTAGCGTATGTTGTGTTGATGCTTCGCAGATTCTCCGCAGTAAGATGTTCATACAGTTTCCGGTCCATCGTGCGGGGATTCCGTCGGGGATCGGGTAGTTTAAGTTTCATTTCAAAGTTAAATTTGATCCAGCGATGGTCTGAGCACGATGCTTCGTTCGAAACATGCCAGTTCGATATGTGTTGCGATGCATGCTCACTTGCTAATGTAAGATCAATTATAGTTTGGGCCCTGGACGTGACAAATGTCGGCTCCGAGCCCACGTTGATAATGTTAAGGTTAGTTGATAATAGGAACGATACAAATTCCTCACCTCTCCGGTTGTTGCTCCTGCTGCCCCACAGCGCATGGTGCGCGTTGGTGTCGGCAGAGATGATCAGCTCCAGACCCTCGCGCTCGCAGTGGTGTGCCAGCGCAGCCAGCTCCGGAGTGGGGATGTCAGCATCGCCCGGCAAGTAGGCTGATGCTATCACCACGTCAGGCAGGTTTGATGAGGGTTCCTTTAACCTAATAGAGGTAAGGTCTCTGGAACAGAACTCGGTCATTAAGGTAGTACACGCATGTTTTGGTGTATAAATACAAGTGCGCGGGTTATCAATGGTAGTGTTGAGAAGTATCTTACCTCCAATATTATTTAGACCGCAGATCCTGCCCTTCCTAATCCACGGCTCCTGGATTAGGGCTACGGTGTTGGTTTTTACCTCCAGCTCTCTGCGTAGGGTAGCCGTTGCTGTATAGCTGTGCTGGAGGTTGGTTTGGATGGCTATAAGGGTGTTATGGGGGGGTGCAGACAGCGCCATCATCGCTGTTCAGCATATCCTCTATGTCGTCGAGGTCACTCTCGCCCACCGGTAGGTCCTCCAACTCCTCAGGAGGTGGACCCCGGCAGGCTGTCTCCTCAACGGGTCTCAGAGGCTCCCCTCCATTGCCGTCCTTAGGGTGTTGTAGGGCCGATTCTCCTCCTCCCTCGAATGGCTCCTCGTTTGGGTTAGTTGGTGGGGCGGGACGTTCATCAAGGAAGCGGACGTAGAGGTTACCCAGTTTGTAGTATACTCTACGCTCGCTAGCCTTGAGCTTCACGACGTCCTCTTCTGGGATGCCGAGCACTAGGAAGAGACATTTCTTTTCCTCCTGCGCCTCGGCATGGTAGAGGGCCCAGTTGGCCACATTGTACTGGCTATTCTGGTACTTTAGCCTCGTTTGAATACGGACCAGTGTATCATCTGGTCCGATTTGTGGTACCAGGAGTCCAGCCTTGATCCTTTTCGGGATCTCAGACTGCCTCCTGACGACCAGTTTGGTGCCTTCACGTGGTGATGGGATCCTCACCAGGGATCGGCGAAGCCACTGTAGGGCATATTCGTCGTTGCACCACATCTTAAGGGCGCCCTCACTGTAGAAGGCCTTGCCCCTAAACTGTGGCGCAGCGACGGGTGCGCTTGACGTGCCGGGCGAGAAGATCTCCTCATCTAGCACGCCCTGCAGCTGGCCCTCGATGTCCTCTGCCTGTGCCTTGGTGAGGTCGTGGTAAGGCTCCAGCATGACCGCGACGCAAAGGTCATTCGCCTTTAGTGCGTCGGAGTAGCTCGTGGAGCCGGTCTTTGGCAGCGGTTTGAATCGCTTGCCACTGCCCTGGGGAGTGCGAGACTCGTCCGGGCGAGTTCTTTTGACGGGCTTTGTATCATTTGAAGGTTTCCCTCCACGTGTCGCTCGTCTCGCCCGTTTACCCTGTCCAGGTTGACCCTGCCTAGAGGGTACTTTGGCCGCTACAGGCGTCTTGGCAGGTGGCGCCCCCACAGGAGTACACTTCCCCGTGGCTTGACTTTCGTCTTCGCCTCGGGGCAGCACGTCACTGGCGGGGGCAACGTGGGCCCCTTCGGGCCCTTCAGCGACTTCAAGCCGCTTACTTCCACCCGAGGTCAGACACCGTGCTTGCCTTTCCACTCGGGCTTTCGCCCTGTTGGCGTTACGGGTCTTCTTGGACGGGTTTGGTTTTTTCGACGCTCTCTTCTTTGTCCTTACCAGGCTCCAGCCGGTTTCTTCCAGGCCGGGTCCGGGCATTGCTGCCCTCAAAGAGGAGAGGTCGATGGTCGACACTGGCTCCGTATTCTGGTTAGACACCAGAGGTGTCGCCAGAGTCGTGGATGGCGCTGCGGTCGGGTTGTTTGCCTGAGCAGCAGCCAATGGTGTATTTGCCGGTTTCACCCTTGGGTTGTTCACCCTGGGGTCAGCCGATTGGTGGTTTAGCCTGGCACTTGGGTTGTTCACCCTCGGTACCGGCTTGGTGGTTTTTTTATTACTTGGTTTTTCAGTATCCATAGTTTTTCTGGTATACTATTCATCTCCTTGTCCTTCCACCCTCCTTGGAGCCCTCAAGTGGGGACGCCGCGGCAGAAGGCACACGACGCCAGAAGTGACAAGGAAATATAGAGCTCCCTCCCTGGCAGAAGGCAGGCCGAACTAAGTAGGAAGACTTGGTCGTCCCACCCGTCGTCCACCCCCACCAAGGAAGAGCTCTCGCCCAGCAGCCCTCTGACGGGATACTACAGCCGATTGACCAAAGGTGGCTAGCCTTCAGCCTCCCGTGTAAAGAGAAATCCAGGCCAAAGCAGTGTGTTGCCTTTCAGCTCAACTACCAGGATCCCTTCATCCTCCCTTACGGGTCCCCGCACACGGCACAAACATGCGGGTGGTTGCCCCCCCTCCCCCTCACTCTCAGTCTTTGTTGATAGTGAGGCCGCAGGCACCAACCACTTAGTGTCCGCAGTAGGTGTGGATGGGATAGAAAATGGGAAGGGATAGGTTTTGTGGGATGTGGGGTTCCCCGGCTATTAGTACCAGGCGAAGGCGTGCGGTTTTAGTCGGTTCGAGTCCGACATGCCACCGGCGGTATCCGAGGGGATTTCCGCACGGAAAAAAAAAAAAAAAAAAAAAAAAAAAGGCGTGCAAGCGTAACAAACAAACAAACTCACTTTCACGTTTATGAATGGATTGTTATGTACAGTGTATCGACACTATCCTCATGAATTTACTGTTAATTCTAGTAATTTTACACTCGTTATTGAAATGTACGGAGTCAAATCCTCAACAAAATCCTAATTCGAAAATAGTTCAACAGACGGACCAAAATACCTTTCTACATAAGGACTATATCTCTTGTATTCTGTAAAAAAAAACAACTAACTTGCTTTTATTTAACTTGGAAAGTCTGTATGTATGCATGTATATAAGTTTTAACATTAACATCCTTCATGAAACATCTCATAATAAACTAACGGGACTAAAAAAACCAACAAGAACTTTATACACTTTATATACTTTATATACTTTTGTTTCTATGTATAATATGTATGTATTTACAAAAAAAAAGTATATAATGTTTTTATATCAGTTGTCTAGTACCCATAGTACAAGCTCTGCTTAGTTTGGGACTAGATGGCGTTGTGTGTGATGTGGTAGAATATATTATATTATATTTTTATTATTACAATTAGTGCAATTAACGTTTACGGTGAGAGAACCACTCAGTATATGATTCCTCGGCTAATTAATAGCCTCGATTATTAATTTGTGCAAAGCATTACAAAACGTAACATCAAATTTAAATTAAAAGCTCATTTGTTGAACAACCTGTGGATTGGTACAGATACTTCAATCAAGAACGGTTTTTGTTTACGTTGATGCGCGGCGCTCGGTCGTGTATTCACGAATAGTGTACAGTGTAGGTAATGTTCTAATGTTTTTACATGCTTAGATACAACACATTTATGTATGGTTTATGTATGTATAACATTCATCTGTTCTATGTATAGAATGCCGGAAAAACCCATAGCAGTTGCATATTTGGAATGCTTATTATAAAAAAAATCTCCTACTACTCCTATAATTGAGGCAGTGCACCAAAAGATTATTGTGATATATTTGCTTCATGTTATAATTGTGAACAACCTTTGTCCAAGATCCTTAATATTAAAAAAATAAATCGACCAAATTCTCACATCCCCAAAGTACATAAGTAAGTGAACCGCAAATAAATACCGCTATTCGCAATACATTTGTACAACACTACGGTATAACGTAATTGCGTTTGAATTGGGTTAAGTCCCGTCTAAATAAACATTTACGAGACTGTTTTTTAAGACATTTATAGGGACTTAACTCAATGCGTCATGGAATTTACTTTTCCTCCATAGAAGACAATTTTAAATAGGAAAGTCATACTTACATATAACCCAACTGTAGGTTTGTGAACGTCACTAGTGTAATGTGTTTATTCATGTGTAGGTTTTTAGGTGCAGAGGTAGGTCGGCAACGCTAGAGATCACAGGTTTGACTTCCACTCAGAGCAATACATAATAAGTAGGTACTGTATAATAAAATGTATCTTAGTTAATCTTAACTTTATTTATTTTATATATTATACTCGTAGTAAAAAACATACAGTTCTGTGTAGACACGAACTAAACAGTTTTTCAGAACCTGTGTTTAGTTTGGCTCTAGGTAGAACTTTTTAACGTTCTGCGAGAACTGATTTGCTCTGCTGCTATGCCGGAGAGGGTGGGTTCGATTCCCACCCAGGACATTTGTGTGATGATCTCGATCATTTGTTCTCGTTCTTGGTATAGTTTTTCTATGACATGTATGTATTTATGCACAGTCTCTGCCTAGTTTGGGACCAAACGGCGGGTGTGGGATGTGCGATGTAATTATTATTATTAATGTAATTTTTTGAGATTGTAGTTCGACACAAAGTTATAAAACCGTTAAGAAAACTATTTGTTTAGACAAGAAAAAGTCTATCAGTTTTTTTACTATGTAATATTATTATTTGGAAATATTTTCTCATTTTAAGTAACTTAGCACACATTTAATAGAATTGAATGACGTAAACATCACAAGGAAACCATTATATCTAAAGACTGTTTACGTAATGATTCAATAGAATTCGTAGAAAATACACAATCCGTTTCATAAACCACTTTCTTATCAAAATTACATGCTAATTACTTAACTTCACGTAACACTAGCTGTTTTGTGGAATAAGGGACATCTGACACCTCTAACATAAAAAAAAGAAAAAAACGAGCAAATGGGTAGCCCACCAATGCCCAAGGAACCACTGTCCTAGGATCACATCACATTAACAGCCTTTAATAGTTCACTGTTGGACATAAGCCTCCTTAGAAAGGAGATTTCGATCTACTGTACCACTCTGGCCAAACGGGCTACAGAGCTTGTTTCAAGGTTTCCTCCTCTTGCAGTGCTATCAAACATAAGGAGTCGAGGAGGTCGAGCTCCAGTTTATTTACTGACTTTTTGATTTCTTGAACAGCGATTTTCTGTGAGGCCGTGGTACCACCCTTTTTCCCACCGCAAATACTGCATATATATGATTACGATCATTTGTTCTGTGTCTGGGTGTAATTTATCTATAATATGTGTGTATTAAGAAATATATAAGTATTCTTCAGCAGTCTGGTTAACGTAGTACAGGCTCTGTCTAGTTTGGTTTCAGACCGTGTTTGAGATGTGTGAAGTTATTATATATTAAGAATACGGAGTGTCACCACCCCTATTAATCTCGTGGGTGTCGTAAAAGCCGACTAAAGATAGAAAATACTGACAACAGCCCGGCCAAAAGAAGGAAAACTTGAAACATACTTTATACAAACCCGTCTGGCCACTGGGGTATGGTAGGCAACTGAAATCTGCATCACTTACAACGCCGAACGCACTCGCTGTCGAGAGCATGTGAAATAAACTCGCGATTGGCCCCAAGAAGAAAGTATATACATATATTATATAACTATATCCGTAAAGGGATATAGTTATACTAGTAGTAAATCTGATAGTAGGTCAAAACCTCCTTTCTAAGGAGAGGCCTATGTCCAGTAGTAGACAATTAAAGCGCCTTTGGCTATGATGATGATATACACGTGGCTTTTTCACAGTATTTTTGATTTTATAACAAAGAGCTTGAAAAGAGGAAAAGTATAAAAGCAAGTAGTAATAGTATTTCTATTTGCATACGTGACTGTAAACACGTTTAATTAAACGTAGTTAAATCAATGACTAATATCGCAGATAAATGACTAATAAAACAGAAACAGTAGTTATAAGATTTATTTATTAGGTATATTTAATTTTTATCATTACTCACACATAAAATAATTAGTTAAGCAGTGCACATCCATTACTGATCTCTTATTTAAATGCTTCTGAAATGTTATAAAGTAGTAAGTATAACACTGGTTAGTGTTCTTTGTGCACCAAAAAATTTTTTCTCTAGACTTTATTAAAATCTATACCAATATTTCGCTACTACTATTTATGCAGAGCTTCATACATCTAAACTAATTTTCGGCTGACTTTATTCAATTTACCACAGCCTGCTCAAATACTGACAAACTACTACAAATTAACTTAAATCCTAAGGATTACACTTCAGGTCGCCTATTCCGAAACCAATCAATCAATCATTTATTGCTCAAACATGTTATTTTTAATGGGTATCGTCATCATCACCAAATTCAAATTGTATGTTTTTTTTTTAAAGACAACTCCCATTAGGCATTAGGATAATATCCTGTGTCGCTGGGGACTTTACAAACATACATGAAACGGACACAAAGAACACCCAGACTCAGAACAACAATTTGTGGATCACACAAAGTGTCGTCCCATGTGGGGTTTGAACCCACAACACTCGGCGTAGTAGGAAGCGTTATTTTAAATTGCAGAAAACACTTTTACAATGGTGTTAGAAAATTGCAAGTGCTTCTACCGTAAGGCATGCAAAATTATACAGTGTAGTTTATCAAAATCAAAATCAAGATTGACACTGTAACATTATAAAGTAAACAAAATTATTTTAGGATATTAAATAAATGCAATGTCCTTGTTAGACTTATAGTAATACAGGTAAATTATTTACTTATCATTAATTCATTAATTATTATTCATTTGGTCTTTACAAATAAAATATGAATAGTTAATTAATAAATTAAATGTCAATCCTCGAATTATTATAATAAATCAATAGATAAGAATGAAATATGAAAAATCATTATACATTTCACAATATTAAAAAATATAGGTATTATTATTGTCAATATCATTAATATCAGATTCTCACATTGAAAATATTAATGATATAACAAAATATATACAAACAATATATATGTTACATAACAAAACTCTTCGGACGTCTAATGCCCAACGCCATCTAGTTTCATTCTATTCTATCCCTAGAAAGGAGATTTTGGCCTACTATACCACGCTGACCAGACATGTTCATAAATTTTATCTGTAAGTAAATCTTTTCAGATATTTTTACAAGTCGGATTTTACAGGTGTACTGAGTATTTCTCTTTGCAGTACAGTTGTCCGGCGTAGTTTGCTCCCTTAGTCGGCTCCAAGGGTATACAGGAAAATCGAACCATCAACAGGAAAATGGAAAACATTACTTCCGATATACGACTCACACAAACGTGTAATATCGGAAATCCCAGTGACCACAAACAGCGATGTGCTCAAAAATCTGTTCCATTCATAGGTTCATAATTGAGTTTAATATCGAGTTCAAAATTCTTATTATGACGAAATAATCACTTTTTTATCAGATTTTGTTTTCTGATCAGGAATTGATTATCTATTTGGTCCTACTCACGTAATCAGGTACAAGCCTATTGTGAATAAAGGTTAGGTAAATTACGAGTATATACAAAAGAAAATTAAAAAGAGGTTATAAGGTAGAAAGGCAAGGAATATTGCGTTTATGGGTGGGTGGATAATAATAATAATTAAAATAATAATATTTCAGACACCTAACACACAACGCCATCTAGTTTTAAACTAAGTGGAGCTTGTACTATGAAAGCTAGATTGGCTGATAGAATACCTATATACTTTCTTTTTGTAAATACATACATATTATACATAGAAAACACCCAAATTCCGAAACAAATAAACACCACTTGGTCCGACCCGGGAATCGAACCCGAGACCTCAGCACAGGAGTTGCATACGCTACCACTGTACCACCGAAGCAGTCAGGTTCGATTAAAGCTGAAACTATATAGATGTTACCGGAAAGTCCGTCTTCTCAAATATTGCGACAAAAATACAGTGAAATAACCTTACACATGGCAATCTCATCTAAAACTATGAAGAACCTATACTATGGTGTGATGGAATTACCAATAACACCAAGTTTTAAAACAGTTGTTGCTCTTCAGGGACTGACTCCATTTTCCCTATATACTTATCACATAATACGACTACGTAACAAATCCTTGTCTAACGAACCATTGTGATGTCAATAAATATCCCATTTATTTTCCTCTACACAGTATATGTTATAACATCATAATTATTACGTTTTAACATAATATTTGTTTGTGAAGAGTTAACAGCGTTATCAGTTTTAAATCCTAATTAATGTAAATATTAATTTATAAGAGGAAAACGACGGAGGCCTTAACAATTGGTATTGTGATAACTAACCATTTGAAAATTCTTCCTCAGAGTCACTAGGAAACAGTCTTTGCAGAGGTTTGTTTACTTCTATTATATACTATACTAACTTTTGCTTGCGACTCTGGCCGCGTATACGTCGGTTATTAGGATAAACGTAGCCTATGTCCTCCCTTAAGAATCAAAGTATCAAAATCGTTTCATCGGTATTGCCATTAAAGTTTTACGCACACGTGATATTAGCGGTGTTTATCTGTCATCACCATTTTCTTGCCCAATTTTATTTGAGATCGCCGCAATGTGTAACAGTGCAAATAATAATAATAACCTTATACATCTCTCACAAGGCCGTCCGACTGCAAACTGGGCAGCGCCTGTACTATGGCAACCAGACTCCTGCTGAAAAATTACGCCCAGACACACAACAAAGCTCACCACACAATTATTTGTCCTTTTTTTCCTGTCCGGAACTCCCCTTGGATACCACCCACCAGTGGGGTGATTATATCGCACTCGAACCGACCGAAAACCGCACGCCGTCTCCAGGTACCAGTAGCCAGGGAACCAGGTATACCCTAGAACGGAAAGCCCATGTACCCCAACGTACCTAGGGCCATCTACGGTTTTAGATGACCCCCTCCTGTGTGGGCGCGTCGCGCCGCCACCCACCTCGGCCTGCTTCTGCTAGAGTGACAGATGGCTTCACCTGTCACCCGCAGGCCTGCGTTTATGGAGGTCGGAGGTTCCCTTCCGCTATTTCCTTCGCAAGCATTCATCCAGGAGAAGCTCTCGATTTAAATACTTGAGCACTTAACCTGGCTTAGGTGGAGCTGGCATAACCGGCCTAATTTGTGGGAGCGGAGACGTCAAACCTAATGTATTGGTGATCCGAACCCGTGTCCTGCCAAACTACGACGCGCCAGTCCTAAACATGATGTGCTAGCGAGGGGCACGCGAACGAGATGTCCATGATCGAAATGCCCCTCGCCGTCACGAACGTGGCCTCGGCCTCTCGGTTTAGAATAACTAGGCCGAATCTTTCGGCCCAGTTCTCCAGTGCCAGAGTATATATAACAAGAAATTAAAAAGAGGTAAGAAAGTATGTAGAAAGGCAAGGAATTGAATCAAGAATCGATCAGGCCGCAACGTAGTTAGTGTGCTGACCGGCGAGAGGAAGTTTGCAGCTTCCACCGTTATAGGCCCTGTAGGTACAGCGTCGATTCAGCAGGGACCTGAAATCACATGCTCCGTGTCTTCCCCTGAGTACGGGCTTTGGGTACGGGAGTATATTTTTTTAATGGAAACACCACATACTCCGGCCTCTCCAAAGAGCCGGAGTAAACAAGGGATTTTAAGATCCGGCGTCGCAAAAAAAAAACAAATAATATGGCAAAACTAGCTATGGCTCGTTGGCTAACACTACGGTTACTGCGAACTTAGAATTTATTTAAATTTCACTACTACTATTGTCATTAGTATAAATACCTACCACAATTTATTACTCATTGAATATACCATAATTGACAAACAACACACTGAGTAATGGTACGCATTAGACCTTTCTCATATTCCTATAAATGGAACAGTAAGATGGGATCACCAACACCAAAGTTTAAAACAGTTGCTGCTCTTCAGGGACTGACTCCATTTTCCCTATATACTTATCACATAATACGACTACGTAACAAATCCTTGTCTAACGAACCATTGTGATGTCAATAAATATCCCATTGATTTTCCTCTACACAGTATATACTGTACATTACAGTATATTATGTTAAAACGTAATAATTTTGATGTATATAATATACATCATAATTATTACGTTTTAACATAATATTTGTTTGTGAAGAGTTAACAGCGTTATCAGTTTTAAATCCTAATTAATGTAAATATTAATTAGTAACAGGAAAATGACGGGGCCTTATCAATTGGTATTGTGATAGCTAACCATTTGAAAATTCTTCCTCAGAGTCACAAGGAAACAGTCTTTGCAGAGGTTTATTTAATTATATTATATACTATACTAACTTTTTCAGCGGTTTAGCCATGAAAGTGTAACTCACAGACAGTTACTTTCGAATTTTGTAATTTTAGTAAGGATTTATCTACCATCACCATATTCTTACCCAATTCCGTTTGAAATCGGCGCAATGTGTCACATTGGAGATGGTAATAATAACCTGACACATCTCTCACAAGTCCGTCTGACCGCAAACTAGACAGAGCCTGTGCTATGGTAACCAGACTGCTGATAAACATACTTAGTTATATATTTCTATATACATTATAATATAGAAAAATTACGCCCAGACAAACAAGAAATGTATGTACTCAACACTATTATTTGTCGTGGGTGGAAATCGAACCCACGACAGGCCCATTCAAACAAGCCGAAACCCTGCCCGATTAGGCTTGTTTATTTAACAATCGGCCGCCCGCCTCACATCCAAATTCCTTGTATTAAAGGTAAATAAATGAACTATAAAATCTAATAAATATAAGTTTTAATAATATATTAAATGCACTATTTATTGTCTAAAAAATGAAGACAAGTAGGATGTTATGTAAAGACAGACCTTCTTTCTGTAAACTGGACAAAGACAGATTAAAAATGACTTGCATTTATCAGGACAGACATCTATCTCTCTACTAGGATAGACATTGGTGCTAATTCTGTTGTTCGAAAACTCTCTAAACTAAACTAAACATCACTTAAAATTAGTTTAGTCCTGTCAAACAACGAATCGTATTCCGAAAACGTAGGACTTAACTATATGTAGTTTAACACAACTAAAATTAGTTGCTACTTAATTTAGTCCATATTTCGTCATTTATTTATTTATTCATAAGTTTTCGGACTTAATGCCTAAGGTATTATCTGCCAGTCGACTGATTGGGCGATGCTGAGAGAATGAGGTAGGTGCATTTATGGGGGGTATTAAATGACAGAAGTTTTCTTAAATACCAGCTATCTTAGAATTTAGTGTATACATCTGAATACCACACACATAAATTCACATATACACATATATATTAGAAAAAATATAATAATTTTAGGCGATGAACTAGGAGCTCATTGAATCTGCCATTTCACTCAGCAAAAGCTCTTTCACTTTCGTCCTAAAAGACTACCGACTTGTGGCCATCCTGACTTCGAGAAGAAGCACATTCCACAAGACTCATTTGTTATTCTGTTGTACGACGTATAAAAATTGACTAAAATTAGAAATTTTCAGACTATGACATAATAATATTGTACCACATTCACACAACGCCATCTAGTCCCAAACTAAGCAGAGCTTGTACCATGAGTACTAGACATGCTGACTAATTTGTTGATTATACTGTTTAGGTATAAATTCTTTAAATCTTGTGTTTTTTTTTTTAATGAATAGCGATAACATGATTTGTCTCTGGTCAGTTTAGCGGATATTTTTCTTGTTCAATCACAATTATACTATTATCATGTATCTTATCTGGAATTATTAAACATACATACGTATTATATTAAAAAAGTAAAGAATACGCCTTGAACATATTCAAGACGACTTCAATCCATTTGAGATGGCAGAGAAGTTTCAGTATTTTTTATGCTTTTAGAATTTCATTGAAGGTATTACTGTCTTACTTTTGTCGAAAATTATAAAACTATATTTATTAATAGTTTTTTTAACTGGACTATTCCTACTTACGCCATCTGTTAGAAAACTCAAGAATTAATATCGATGAAAACAGTATTTAGTTAATAGTCATAATTAATAGTAAGTATTTAGTAATAATTAATTAAGCCTATATTAATAATTTACATATTAAAATATATTTTTTTATATATTAATATTGTAAAACTGTATTTATTTAGCTATAACTGAGAAATATAACATTTTGTTTATTATTTAGATCAAGTAATGAAAATAAAATGCATAAATATTAAATGCATAAAATTATATGCATTAACAATCATTTACAAGAATTTTAAAATGTTAATAATATAACTTCAAAGGATTTTTTTAAATTCACTCTTTATCATTCATTCTTAATTTTAAACAACGGTAATACTTTCCTTTTTAACTTTTAGTGATGTCAGATTCAAATTTAATGTTGTATTATTGAACACCAAATTTAGTTCGACTTGAACTTGAGCTTGGGAATTAGCACAATCCCCAATGTTGTATCCTAATTTCTCCTAATATTAAACTTCACATAAACTAAAGCTCAATACCGCCATCTATGCGTCATACTTCTCAACAACTCTGCATATCTATTTTATGCTTATGCCTCGAACAAGTAGATGGGTCTGTATACAAATAAAATATAAATACAGTGAAATTAGTCTCGAGAAATTTTTGCATATGTAGTGGTGTGTATATTACTCAGATCTTAGAGCGCGTTTCCACTATATCGTTCTGGCCTATACAAAAATGTTTCGATATCCTAACATTACTATTTAATTTTATACTTATCCCTAGCAACACTCTGATTTTTGTTTTCAATAAAAACAAGTTTTTATTTTAAATAAAAAGGTTTTGACTTTATAAAAAAAAAAGGTGTGTGTGCGATTCACACACGATAGAAGTGAAACTTCAAAGAGGAGAGACCGATATTTAAATATTTTTTTTCCTTTCATCTAGGTTTTTTAAACTCCGGGGGGGTCTACGGGGGTGTCAATTTTTTTGTTATTTTTGGCCTAGGACGCACCGTTTCCGAGATATTTCAATCTAAAGCAAAAAATCGTCACTTGATAGTGGAAAGTGGAAACACGCACAAAACCAGAATAAACCAGTTTACGCTGTCCTGACCATACACTACTACAAACGCAAAAATGTCTCCAAGCTAATTTACCTGTAAAATACTTTGTCTTGTGCCATAAGTGCGAAAGTAACTGTCTGTCTGTCAGATAAAGAAACGTGCCGTCCTTTTCAGGAAATGAACACCTGAAGTTTGCATTATAGGATGAAAGTGTATATTAGTAAAGTTGTGTTCATCAGGTAATAACATGGAGCACATACAAAGTATTTGTATTTACTCCATCGATAATATATATATTTTATGTATATCCCAAAACTGAAGTCATAGTAAAATATTCACGTCTGTGATTCAAACGTTTCTTTAATCCATTCAACCATGTTTAATTTTCACTTTTGTAATATTGGAGATATTATATTGTGTATGTCAATTCAAGATAGTTTGTTACACGGCACTTTAATGTCGATTTTGGCTTGTGCCAAATGGTAACAATTCGCTTTATCAATTGAAATCAGTTGTTGAACTGACTTGGTAATACAGTTTCGTTGCCTTACGCATCCCCAGCATGTTCGTTCGGGTTGAGATACAGGTTGAATATTGGGCACCCCATACAATTCATTTTACTGCTTCAAAGTTATTTACAATCCGACCCGAATTCGATTCTCTGGAATGTATATTTTAAATTTTGTATATATTTAAACGTCATCTTAATTTTAAACAGATATAAATAGCATCAGTGATTCATACATCGACGGCTACGTCTCTGTACATTGCATCATGCGGTTTACTTTTGCAAATTCTTTCCTTGATATTAATATTATTGTATAATATTTTATGCCTCTTGATTTACTGTTGTGAATAGTAAACTATTTTCACTAAGTTTATAAACGTGAAACGTTTATTCTTCAAGCCTTTGCACTTACTTTGTAAAAGGAACATAGTAAGAGCTTTCTTACAACTCTCCATTTCTGCTAGCAACTGATATTTTATAGCGGTCACATCCTTCTGTGCGGACGACTTCTGGCATAAGAAGGCGGTAGGGAGGGCCTGGAAAGAATATCTCCAGAGCCAAATCACAGCAGGCAAACGGCGGCGGCGTGCTGTCCTGAGTATGGCCTCAGGGCAGCACGCCGCACGACATGACGATTTTTTCCTTCCACTTGCTATAGCGGTCGCCTGCAAGGGGGCGACGTCTGCGTGCACCTGGACGTCGCGTCGCCTAAAGAGCTTTTGCGAGCAGGCGCTAGAATATGTTCAGACGTCTTAATAAAAGCTATTTCCGGATCCCATATATTTCAGGCACAGTTTGGCAATCCGTCTAGTTTTAGTTGGTTCGATTCCGACACATGTACAAAAATTTGTAGCAAGACAAATCGCAATACCAAAAAAAAGTTTATTGCTCACAGAAAGAAAGGTTAGATAAATACTTTTATGAAAACGAAACCTCGTGCAAAGGGTAATCTTGCTAATCTTACAATCTCTTTAATATCTTTCCCAAATCATACTCATTCATTTCTAAATTCTATATATATCGCAAAGATTTGAGAATGGATGCGGCTGTTTATTAATCGTTTACTCATAAACAACTGAACGTATTCAGATAAAACTTATCATACAGCTTTCTCCACATCATAAAGTTATTTCTTCATTGTTTGTTCCCATTCTAAGAAGATTTATACAAAACTTACCAGTCAAATAAACAAATAATACATAATAATGATAACTAGACAATCACTAACAGATATTGATTTTTTATTAACTCTGTGGGTTATATTGGCGTCCATCAAGACTTTTATGGGAGGGCCTCTGTAGGCTCTGAACTCTGGCACAGTCTTTAGAAATTACTGCTGGACATAGGCTTCCTCCAAGTTTCGCCACTATAACCGGTGCTGCGCTGCCCGCAACCAGTCGGACCAGCTTGTGGGGGGCTACCCACGCTCCGTTTTCCGGCACGCGGTCGCCACTTCCAGAACCATTTGGCCCCATCGGCCATCATATCTGCGAGCAATGTGCCCCGCCCACTGCCATTTCAGTTTGGCAATTGTCCAGGAAATGTCAGTGACCTTAGTTCGTCTGCGGATCTCCTCATTCCTGATTTGTTCACGCAGAGAAATTCTGAGCATTGCCGTCTCCATTACTCTTTGGGTGACTCTGAGCCTTCTGAGCGACCACGTCTCTGTGCCATAACTCAGCACTGGCAACACACACTGGTCTAAGACTTTTGTCTTGAGACACTGCAGTATTTCAGACGAGAAGATGTCACTTCCCGAACGCTGCCCTGCAACAACCCAAGTCTTCAACAACTTCGAGCGTAGAGTCTCCGATATTTACTGGAGTGGCTGCGACATGGGCGTTCGACATAATTTTCGTCTTCTGCATGTCCATTTTAAGACCCACTTGTTTAAAGACCCTACTACGAGCATTATGGTCATCCCTGGTTTCAGCCATGACTACTATATCGTCAACAAATCGAAGGTGGGTGATGTACTCTCCATTGATGTTGATGTCAAGTCCATTCCAGTCCAGAAGCTTGATCGTGTAGACGGACTGATATGATGGCATTCTAGTATAAACACTTCAACTCTTCGATGTACCGATAGTCAATTTAGCACCGCTGGAGAGTCTGACGCACAGCCCAGATTTCGATCGAGTCGAAAGCTTTCTCATAGTCTACAAACGCCAAGTATAGTGGAAGGTTATATTCTTCGGACTTCTGTATAACCTGCCGCAGCCTTCTTTGGGAGGCTGGAAGTCGTCAAGTCTGCATGCGAGACGATTAGTAATGACTCTCGACAACAGCTTATAGACATGACTCAGAAGATGAATGATGAAGATGGGTCTAAAATTTTTCAGCAGGATTTTATTGCAGGATTTTTTAAGAAAAGTACCACAATACTCCCAAACTATGCCTTCAGCCGTAATTCCGTCTTCACCCAGTGCCTTGTTGTTCTTGAACTGTTTGCGACCCATACTAATCTCGTACAGGCTGACGTCCGGTATATCTTCGATATAGTACCTAATTAAGCCCTAGCATCTTTAGTAACAGGATCTAGTGTTGCCGTGTATAACTGTCCATAGAACCTCCCGACATCGCTCAGAAGTTCATAAAATTCTGACATCGTCAGTCTTCGATTTAGTCAATTGGCTCCATCTAACAGACAGAGCTATGGTGTAAACTTTAGTTTATATTATAAGTATATATGTATTTTGTGAATACATGTTAGTAACACCTTGTATAACGAATGAAAAACATAAGTTTAGTAAATAAAGTGTAAAGAATTTAACATTTATGAGATATAAATGTCGACATATTAAATTATCAGATTCAACTAATCAGTCATTGACTTGTATTAAAAAAAAAACAATTATAAGGAACGTACCTTTAAGTTTCTGTTTGCCTTGTTCAACAAATTCTTATCCAATGAAAGCGAGTTATTTGAAGATACACTTTAATTTAACTCAGAATTATGATCCACTTTATAATGACCTATTTATAAATAGATATATCAACAATTTACTATCACTTCAACTGTAACCTTTTATTTTTAAATGTATTTTAATATTTTTAAATTTAAGGTTAAGGTCAAAACTTGCCGGCGTCTAGTCGAATAACGAACTGGTTGAATACTACATATAATATGTTACCCAATTATTGCATGCCTTGTATCACTATTAAATAAACATATACGTATCGTCATTACAATGTTTAGTGAACATTTTCACGTTTACTTGCAATTAATTTAATGAAAGCTCTTTGCTCTGTGGTGTGGTGATTCATTATAAGTCAAAAGTCAAGTCAAGTACGATACAGTATTGGTCTTATTTTATCAAGGTACTTATGACTTTGTTGCCTTTTCAAGCATTGCGATGTGAACATTAGATTGAGGCATATTAATTTAAACTGTTAATGATACAATTCAGAAATACTGTTAGTATGAAATAATTCCGAGTACCACTGAAAAGAATACCAATGAAAATACACTATGGTCAGAATCCATGAAGATTTATATGTTTAGTTTGGATGATAATGCATGGTTAGCTGTATGACGACATTCTAAATCCAACATGGCGGAACACCCAAGTGGCGGACTAGTTATTTTTAATGCACTCCTACTTGGAAATCTTTTTTTTTGTCTTTTTTTCGAGTATTTCATACCACAAAATAAGTTGAAGTCAAAGTGAAACGTAATGGATTGGAACCCACGACGGTAACGGACTTGCTACTCTTGGGTTGAGGATGTCAATGGCGAGTCACTTACCATCAGGTTACACGTTTGCTTATTCAACCCCAAACTAAAGGTCGCCTGGCAGTTTAATTTAATTTATTTTATTGCCTAGTGTAACTAGAACTGTCATTGTATGGACTTTTAACCATGGCACGTCAAAATATATTGTTAACCTTTTAGTTTCCTGTACTTGTTTCCTGTTTCTTGTCCGTGTGGTGACAGATTAAGAATACGGAGTGTCACCAACCCTATTAATCCCGTGGGTGTCTGCGCAGAACAATAGCACTGCAAAGAGAGGGACAACTTGAAACAAACCCTATACCAACCTGTCTGGCCAGACTGATCTAGTAGGCTAAAACCTCCTTTCTAAGGAGAGGCTTATGTCCAGCAATGGACTTGTAAAGGCTGTTGATGATGTGATGTGTGATAAACTTGTTTCTACATAATTTTTAACTTTACAGCACATAATATTGAAACATTTTAGCTTTGTGTACTTTTATATCCATTGAGAATTTCAAATATAAGATGCTTCCGTGTGCCAATTTAAAAAAAAGGCGTTTAAAGAATTCTCTTCACATATTAACGTATTGATAATTATAATCCAAAAACGATTACTGTACACAGATATATATCACAAACTATCTTCGATTGTAATCGCTAAAGAAATATTTTAAGTGATAAAACAACAAATTAACGCCATGTCCATATTTTATGACGATACTGAACACATTCCTCTAACATATATTTACTGTAACGTTCTCTTTATTCCGCCATGTCAGCAGAAGACCAATTCTCATAATAAAAGTTCGGTCACAATTCAGTTCCGATCAACTCTCGATCTTACAACTGTCATAAAAGGTATTTTCGTAATGTCATTATATCGTATTGTAACCGGAAAGTCTGAATAATACTTTACTATTTTACTACTAACATGCCTTTTATGACAGTTACGAGATCGAAAGTAGATCGGAACTGAATTGTGACCGAACTTTTATTACGAGAATTGGCCTTTTGAAGTTATTAATGACGTTGCAAGTTTCCTAATTGAATGGATAAATTTTATAGGCATTCAACGAGTAAACTTTCTGTATAAGGAATATCTCCTGACCATAATCGGTGTGATCCTACTACGAAATTTCAGTTGCGGTAAATACACTGTTACAGAATGTTAGCAACTGTACCGTTACCAAACGTACCGTTAAAAATGGAATACGTGGGATTATGAATCAGGAGAAGGCAATACAGTGACCTAGGTCAGTAAACTTTTCAATGAACATGTCCCGAATACCTAAATAAATATAATCTGCAATAGCCATTAGTGCCATTATCTAGGACACAAGCTAGAGACTCAATTTCATCGCTAAGTGGGCGTAAGCGTATGTATCTGGAACATCCAGTTTCAGCGTCACAGTAAGGAGCAGGACTGGAGGGGATTTGGCCTTTCTATTTTAAAGGTTCTGGAAACTGGCTTTTATTAAATCTATATCATTGGCATAGCTTAGCAATACCTACATGTTAATTCTATATTTATTTATTATAGTTATGTTTATGTTGATTCATTAAAAAATACTAAAATGGACATGCATTTTGCCTTTGCCCTTTTTGGCATATTATTAACACAGAAATGGTCAAGTGTGACAATATAGCACTTTATGTAGACTTTTAAAGGATTAGTTGCACCAAACGGATCGTAAATCCATCGTAAAGATTGTAAATCCATCTTTCAACGTTATTAAACCTTTGAAAAATTAGAACACTTCAAAATGGTAGGAATGAAACTATTTTTTACTTTTATTTACTGGGCGCAGAAACTGATACGTTCGGCAAACGATATCGACATAGCGACATTCTGCGGGATGCGATCACTTATCACCGCATCCGTCCGTATCCTTTCCAATCCGATCCGTTTGGTGGAAATCATCCTTTACATAATCTACAGTTTCACCTCATGGCCTGTTTTGGTAATCTAAACAATACAATTATATGTATTTTGTTTGAATGAAATTATGACAAACGACTTTATGTGTCATTGTGGTGTCAATAAAAAAAAGGATACATTAAAGTACAAGCCGTTATATGCATAATGAAGGGGAGAGTAACCACTTTTTGTGTTGCTAGTGTAAAAAAATAGTGCCATTTTGGTAGAAATACAGAAGTGGTCCAATTTAAGCGCCGGTTCAATATTGGTTACTCTCCCCCATATATTAATATAAACCTATTGAGTTATTTAGAAAAGTCATAATTAGTTCTGTTAGCTATTGTTGTTGTAGTGTCGTAGTAATCATATCGTATACTCTTAAAATAATATTGTCTTTCATAAGTACAGGACCTACAGGAAACCAAAGTTTATTCATTTATATTTATTAGTGATGTGCCGGATCGTTAACAAAGTATATCCGCGGATACGGATACGGATACGGATCTTAAGTTTCTTACTCAATCGGAGCCCGTGACCTTGATAGTTGTCACCACTTGACGCTTTGCCGTTGATATTTAAATACACTGGTCAGCAAATAAACCCAGCCACCCGCTACCTAGGAACTCTGATTCGATTTTCTCAAAAAGTATAAAACTTAAAACTATCAAAGTTATACCTACAAAAAGTGCGTTTCATGGTGATTAAAATGACTAAAAATTAATTCGAAAGTACCGTCAACTCACATTGTAATCAAGCAACAAACACAATGCTAACGATTTGCTCTGTTTTCACCAGAGTTTGAAATTAGCGTTCTTTTTCTCTACAATGAGGGTAGTCGGATATTTCTTATCATTTCTTTAGTTTTTGTCCATCGTTTGCTCAGACGCGTGTGTTTTTGCTACTTTTTTCGATTAATAATGGATACAACACCTCAGAAAGCAGCTCAAGCTGTAGCATTACTTCAAGCAGGCATTGCGCAACGTGAAGTCGCTCGAAGGCTTCGAATCAGCAGATCTTCGGTGCAACGAGTTTACAGACGATACCTAGAGACTGGAGCATTCGATCGCCGTCCAGGTACGGGCAGACCTAGGGCTACATCAGCAGCAGATGATCGTTATATCCACCTTACTGTTCTGCGAAATCGCCACCTCAACGCAGTTCAAGTCCAACAAAGTCTGCGTGACGAACGCCAAGTGGTCATAAGTTCAGATACCGTCAGAAGGAGACTTGCTGAACGGAACCTGATCCCAAAAAGAGCTGCAACAGGCCCAGCATTAACGGTAGCACACCGTCGAGCACGACTTGAATTTGCTCGAGAGCATAGGAATTGGACATTAGAGCAGTGGAGTAATGTACTCTTCACTGATGAGACCAGGGTGAGTCTACATGGAAGTGATCGACGTCAGAGAGTATATCGTCGCCCTGGAGAACGTTATTCTCAGTGTTGCATCGAGGAAACTGTTGCTTATGGAGGAGGATCTGTAATGGTCGGGGGCGGCATCTCGTTAACAGCACATACAGCGTTAGTTTTCTTCGAACCGACGGGCCGTACACGTGGACTGACTTCTCATCGCTACATTACTGAAATCCTCGCAGACCATGTGGTACCTTACGCAGGATATATCGGACAGGATATGCAATTGATGCATGATAATGCACGGCCTCATGTTGCTCATGTGGTGACCCAGTATCTACGCGACGTCAGCATTCGTACGATGGACTGGCCAGCTCGAAGCCCGGACTTGAATCCGATAGAACACTTATGGGATGAGCTGAAACGTCGGGTTCTAGCACGGGTACCAGCTCCAACATGGCTTCCAGAGCTGCGAATCGCAATTGAAGAGGAGTGGAATACAATTCCTCAAGATTTTATCGTCAGGCTCGTAAGGTCGATGAATACAAGGATGCTGGCAGTTATCCGAGCAAGGGGAGGGAATACGGAATATTGATCAAAAACTTTTTCATGATTTTATCTTTGTTTTTAGCTTTATTTTTTTTTTTCACTTTATCATTACTAACGATTGTCACGACTGGAAAACGACTCTTCTTTGTAAAATCCTTAATAAACACTGAAATATTGATTAAACCCAATGATTTTCCTTTCATTTTAATCACCATGAAACGCACTTTCTGTAGGTACAACTTTGTTAATTGTAGGTTTTTTAGTTTTTGAGAAAATCGAATTAGAGTGCCTAGGTAGCGGGTGGCTCGGTTTATTTGCTGTCCAGTGTATTTCATTATTTAAATAAGCTAGTACAAAGATGTTTGATTGATCTCATTTTAAGATAGCTCTTTCAGTACCTACGACCTGCCAAGTTGATTTAGTATAGTACGATAAATGATTGCAATACAAAGGTGCCAAATATTTGTTTTAAGAAATAAAAAGTAATCTGAACAGAATTCAATAGTTTTTCATAACTACCTAATAACCATTATTCAGGGTTATTTTAAATTTACTGAAAACCTCTGAAGTGCATATTAGTAACATTATAAACAACAACTTTTCTTCTGGACTAACACCGAAAACGAAAGAAAAAAACATTGTTTCTCCATACAAACTAACAACATTTGATTGGTCATTTGAATAAAGGACCAATTTTTTTTTCATTTTGACGTGGGCCAGAAAAGTAGCTGTTTATAGTGTGACAAACACATACCTTTTTTTTTTTTTTTTTTTCCGTGCGGAAATCCCCTCGGATACCACCTGTCGGTGGCATGTCGGACTCGAACCGACTAAAACCGCACGCCTTCGCCGGGTACTAATAGCCGGGGAACCAGGTATACCCTAGAAAGGAAGGCCCTGGTGCCCCGACATACCTCGGGTCATCTACAGACGAGTAGACGACCCCCGCCCCGTGTGGGAACCCCATGTTCCCTGTGCTCCCTGGAAGCGAGCGCGCTTCGCAACGCGCTCGCCGCCACCCCGGCCTGCTTCTGCTAGGGTGACAGATGGCCTCACCTGTCACCCCCAGGCCTGCGCTTATGGAGGACGGAGGTCGTTCTGCGACCTCCGGCGCCTGAGTCGCCTGCGCTGCCTGGCCCGTGCCCGGGCCTGGCGGGCCGGGAGAGTTCTAAACCTCTCCCGGTCCCGCTCCGCCGTCTCCTTCGCGAGCATAACTTGCTCGCAGAAGGAGACGGCAGAGTTCCACGCACTCTCGCTCCGCACGATAGCCGCAATCAGGCTATCGAGCGAGAGAACTCCCACTCCGGTGGCCGCCACGAGGTCTCGCCTCTGCTCAACCCACGCCGGGCACTCTGCCAGCGTGTGGAGAGCCGTGTCCACGGTCTGACCGTCGCAGTGGTGGCACTCAGGCGTTGGCTCCTTGCGGATCAGACACAGGTGATCTCCGAAACATCCCTTCCCAGTGATCACCTGCGTCAATCGGTATGAGAGGGTCCCGTGACGCCTCTCGAGCCAATCCTCCATAACGGGTCTTACCGCCGCAATGACGACGTGCCCAGCGCTCGGTTGCCCGAGTCGTTCCCTCCACTCCCCTATGATGACCTGGCGGAGTTGGGATTTCCGGTCATCGATTTCTCGAATTTCGGGGCATCGACCCAACTCCTGCGCCTCCTTGCGCCACTGATACAGTGCCGCAAGGGCTCTCGCCTCCAGGTCCCACGGTGGAGTTCCGGCCAGGAGACTCGCTGCCTCAAAGGAGATCGTGCGGTACCCCCTTATGATCCTGATGGCCAGCATTCGCTGCGGTCGTCGCAGTATCGCGACGTTGCTGGCCTTCAGGGCCCCCGCCCATACCGGGCACCCGTAAAGGGCCATGGACCGCACAACCCCCGAGTAGAGTCTCCTGCAGGAGTCATCGGGTCCCTTCATGTTGGGCAGCAGCCGCGCCAACGCACGCGCTGCCCCAACCAACTTGGGGACCAGACCTCGGAAATGATATCCGAAGTCCCATCGGCCATCGAGTACGAGCCCCAGATACCTGATCGAGGGCTCGATGCCGATGCGAGTGCCTCCTACCGTGAGGCTAGATCCCTCAGGCGGCTTCCTCCGAAGCCCGTGGAAGAACAGGGCCTCGGACTTGTGCAGAGCCACCTCGAGACCCAGCCGCCGGATACGCTCAACGACTTGGGCAACCCCGGCCGTGGCCCTCAGGGTTGCCTCGTGGTGCGTCTTGCCTCGCGCCTTCACGAGTGTGTCGTCCGCGTAGCACACGACGGCGACACCATCCAAGAAGGCACCACGAAGCACCCAGTCGTAGCCGATGTTCCACAAGAGTGGCCCTAACACCGACCCCTGCGGAACACCGCACGACATTTCACGCCTACCGAGACCGGTCCTACTGGGGTAGACGACGGCTCTCTCCGACAAATATGCCCCGACTATGCGGCGGAGGTAGAGAGGCACTTCGTGATGCAGCTCCAGGGCATAGTGTTGAACGCGTTGGCGATGTCCAAGGACACCGCCAACACCACTTCGCCCCGGGAGACTGCTTCCTCCGCCAGAGCCTTCACGCGCATGATCGCATCCACGGTGGAGCGCCCCTGACGGAAACCGTACTGGTTGTCCGCCAGATCCGGCCCAACCATCACGAGATGCTTGACGAGGCGCCTTACAATCACTCTTTCAAAGAGCTTGCACACCTCGTCAAGCAACACTATGGGCCGGTAGGCGGACGGTGAGTCCGCCGGGCGCCCCTCCTTTCGGATGAGGACCAGTTTCCCCGTCCTCCACAATTTCGGAAACTGGCCCCGCTCGAGGCATGCGCTGAAGAACCCTCGCAGTCGGGGCTCGAGAGCCTCGTCGACTAAGGCCAGGACCCACGCTCGGCCAGGAATGCCATCGGGTCCCGGGGCGGTGTTTTTGGCTTTAAGCCGTAACACCGCCACCCTTAGTTCCACCCCAGTGACCTCAGGCACGTCGTCGTCATCCACGTTAGGCGCCTCAAGCGCCGGAGGCGGAGCCATCTGTGGCGGAGTATGCTCCACCACTCGCGTTGGGAACAGGGAGCCAACTACCCTCTCAAGCAGCTCTGGCTGAAGACACCGTGTGAGCGGCGGGGCCCATGGGCGCATCTTGCCCCTAACCATACGGTAGGGGCGTCCCCACGGATCCCGCTCCAGTGTCTCCAGCATCTCGCGGCGGGCCTCGCTCTTAGCCCGCTTTATCGCTGCCTGAAGGGTCCTCTTGGCAACCCTGTAACCCGCTAACAGCTCCGCCTCTCTCGCTGCCGCATCTTCGGGGCGGCGACGCCTCTTGCGGAACCTGGACCACCGGCGGCGCGCGGTCACGCAGGCTTGACGCAGCCGTGCGATCTCCGGCGACCACCAGTAGACCTGGCACCTCGCAGTATTGGGCTGAGCCCTAGGCATCGCCGCATCGCAGACGCGGGTCATGGCCTCCTGGAACCACTGTGCCTCAGCATCGACGTCGACAGGCCTGTCCGGCGCAGGAGCCCAGGCCTGTACGATGGCGGCTTCCAGGAGGAGGTCGCGATCTAAGCGCTTGAGCGCCCAACGTGGTTCAGGTGGTGCCGGTCTGACCGGCGCGCCATCTGTAGGGGCGGAGACGTCAAACCGAATATATCGGTGATTCGAACCTGTCTCCTCCCCGACAACGACGCGCCAGCCTTGGACACGACGCGCTAGCGAGGGGCATGCGAACGAGATGTCCACGATCGAACTACCCCTCGCCGTCACGAACGTGGCCACGGCCCCCCGGTTTAGGAGAACTAGGCCGAATCTTTCAGCCCAGTTCTCCAATGCCCTGCCCCTCGGGTTCGTGCTGTTACATATATCTAATGTACCTAAAAGTGCATAGGCCACCCCTATCCCCGTCGAATGGGTGGTGCAGCCCAAAGTTGACGTGTCAGCACTTTTGCCCATGCACCAGTCCTATGTCCGGGCTCCTCAGTCCGCATCCATCCTCCGTCGCGTGTACTCGTCCTAATATATTTCACGTGTGCCAATTAAAAATATTTAATCCAGTGATTTTTCAACATTATAATCGTTCAAGTTCTATAAGTGTTTTTTTAAAACCTCCTCAAAATTGGCCCGCGTAACATTGGTGGCAGCGTAAAGGGATTTCTTGTGAGATCTAGGAATCGCCTCCGTGAGTGAAAAGTGTTTGTTCACCGAATTCTCGAACAATACAAAATCCTACTTGCAAAGAGTGCATATCGTGTCTAAAAACCACCTAAATCCTGAAAAGTGAATAAGCATATCCACATAAAGTGCAAACGTGATATTCCCGTAACATCGTCGAGCATCCTGCCTGTCCTTGCCGAATTGGTTCAGCAACATGTTCCAGGTTTCTTTCTTCGTGATCCTGTAAGTCACCTTAACTGTCAAAATTGTACTATTTAAATCAGTGGAAGTGTTGTGTTGTGCCGAAAATACTACATTCTGGAAGTGAATATTTTCTACAAAAAAAACCGAGACTCTATTATTTAGACATTACAATTTCATTCTATTGTATATGTACCTGGTTCTAAGTACAGATCAAATTCTCGAAGACATCTTATCTGTCTTGGCCGTCGCAAGACTAAACATTCGTTATCTGTTCCGGTGATACTGGTGTACAATTACAGAGCCGTATTCTAACTTCGTTTTGTGTCTTGAATAACTAAGGTAATTTATTTCAATTGTACAGAGTCGTATTCCTACTTTATTTTGTACCTTGTATAACCTAAAAATTGTGTGTACTGTAATTTCATTTATAAGTAACAGGGAAAAACAAAATGACTAAACTGGAAAAAGCAGGTGCTTCAATGGGTGCCTTAAACGTAGATTTAAACAGTCTTTTTAAATTTATTAAGCCATATAATGGCGACAGGCAAACCCTAAATTCATTTTTGTCGAACTGTAATAATGCTTATGAGCTCGCGAGTGCTGAGCAGCAGCCAGTTTTATTTAAATACATCCTAAGTCAACTACAAGGCAAAGCAGAAATTGCTTGCTCTATTAAATCTTTCACACATTGGGATCAACTAAAGGAGTTCTTAAAAACGCAATTCGCAGCCTCCAAACATTACTCACACCTCTTAGCCGAGCTTCAAGACTGTAGACAAGGGCAAAATGAAGCAGTTAGCCAATTTGGGCTTCGCATCGAAGAAATTCTCTCCCAACTCCTGACAGAGATCGTTTTGACCAAGGCCAAAGAAGCTCCAGGGCGCACTGCGGCCATGGAAGACCTGGCTCTCCGTCACTTCTTAATAGGGTTAAATTCACGTATCTCAAACGTAGTTCGATGCAAATCCCCTAAAAACCTTAATGAGGCCATTAATTTCGCGATCTCTGAAGAAAAGATACAAAAACTCATGTTTAAGCGTAACTCACCGAATCAATCAAACACGATGCAACCACGTCGTAATTATGATAGTCCGAGAAACCTTAATGTCAACAATGTGCAATCCCAAAACCAATCTAAATTTTGCAGGTATTGCAAAAATCTAGGGCATGTTATTGAGGAATGTAGGAAACGGGAATATAATAATAGATTTAAAGAGCAGCGAAGCAACCTACCACGCCAAAATTCTCCTCAAGGTCAACCTCATCGCCAACAAGCTCGTGTCCACGTCGTGAATGAATACCCTGATGAAAGTAATGAGACTTTAAACGAATAAAGGGCTCACGGCGGTGTCTCGTGAGACCCAAACCTTCGCATGTAAACAATGACATCAAGGACACCCATATATCCGCTGTATCCGCTGTATCCGCCGTATCCACTGTATCCGCTGTATCCACTGTACCCACTGTATCCACTGTACCCACTGTATCCACTGTATCCACTGTATCCGCTGTATCCACTGTATCCACAGTATCCGCTGTACCCACTGTATCCACTGTATCCACTGTATCCACTGTATCCGCTGTATCCACTGTATCCACAGTATCCGCTGTACCCACTGTATCCACTGTATCCGCTGTACCCACTGTATCCACAGTATCCGCTGTACCCACTGTATCCACTGTATCCGCTGTATCCACCGTATCCAGATCCGCGACAACCTCACAACGATCTACAAATAAGAATATATTTAAAATAACTTCTAATTCTAATAATCGATATTTACCTCACGTTATCCTCGGAACTCAAGTAAGCGAATGTAACCTAACGTTTCTCGTAGACACCGGCGCTTGTGTGAGCTTAATTAAGAAGAACTCCCTAAAATGTATGCCTCTCTTAAAAGATGAAATAATTCAATTGGTGGGAATTAATGCCGGAAGTAAAACTACACGTACTTTAGGTTCCTTTAATTTAATGTTGTTTTATAATCTGAAAGTGGACATTTCTTACGATTTCCATGTGGTCGAAGATATAAATCTATGTTATGACGGTATAATAGGGAATAACCTCTTGAATGATTTGGATGCTGTTATCGATTATAATTCTAATACATTGCAAATTAGGGATATAGTTACGAAACTCAAATACTGCGAACCGGTTTATCAAATCTCTCCCCGTACAGAAACGATTTTAGAATGTACTGTTTCAAATCCCAATTGTAAAGTGGGGCTCATCGTGGATCAACACATTTCCGATAGCCTACTAGTCGCTAATTGCATAGTCGCTGTAAAAGACAACAATAGAGTCAACATATCCGTACTAAATACTTCCGAAGAATCTGTGACAATAAACTCCGACATTAAATTACACATAGAACCTCTCAACGATCAAGGTTTCGAACTTACCCTAGGTTCTTATCACATCCGTGACACCGAATCCTATACAGATCGTAAAAATGAGGTTCTTAAAATGCTCAGAACCGATCACCTTAATGATGAAGAAAAATCTAATCTCTATGACATCTGTTCCCAATATTCTGACATATTTCACTTGCCTAATGACCGACTGACGACCACTGACCTTCTCAAACACGAAATCAAAACACTTCCATCAGAGCCCATAAACGTCAAGTCCTATAGATTTCCTGAAATACACAAACAAGAAGTAGCGTCCCAGATAACAAAAATGTTAGACCAAGACATTATTCAACCTTCTCTTTCTCCGTGGTCCTCTCCCATCTGGGTCGTTCCCAAGAAGATGGATTCTTCTGGCCAGAAGAAGTGGCGCATCGTAATTGACTACAGAAAACTTAATGATATTACAATAGGAGAAAGCTATCCAATTCCTCAAATTAACGAGATTCTCGATCAGTTAGGCCAATGTAAGTACTTCTCCACGCTAGACCTCTGCTCCGGATTTCACCAGATCGCTATTTCTGAAGAACATATTCCAAAAACAGCATTCACCGTTCCTCAAGGCCACTATGAGTTCAAAAGAATGCCATTTGGCCTGAAAAACGCTCCATCTACCTTTCAACGTCTGATGAACACTGCTCTCGCAGGACTCCAAGGCCTACACTGTTATGTCTATTTGGATGACATTGTAATATACTCTCATGACCTTCAAAATCATATAGAAAACCTATCCAAAATCTTTCATAGACTCCGTAAATTTAACCTAAAACTTCAGCCTGACAAATGTGAGTTTCTCCGGAAAGAAGTGGGTTATCTTGGACACATTATAACTGATAAAGGCGTAAAGCCCAACCCAGACAAGGTAAAAGCTGTTTCTCAATTTCCCGTACCTAAAAGTCCAAAAGACACTAAATCCTTCCTAGGCCTCGTCTCATATTACAGACGATTTATTCCTGATTTCTCCAAAATAGCTAAACCCTTAACTTCTCTTTTGAAAAAGGACACCCCTTTCGTCTGGTCTAACAACGAACAACTAGCATTCGAAGAACTAAAGAATAGACTCATCTCTGCTCCTATATTAATATACCCGGATTTCTCCAAACCATTCATTTTGACATGTGATGCATCCAACTACGCGATATCTGCTATACTATCACAAGGGGAAATAGGTAAAGATCACCCAATCTCATACGCATCCAGAACCTTAAATAAAGCAGAATCGAATTATTCCACAACTGAGAAAGAATGCCTAGCCATCGTGTTTGGCACTAAAACGTTTCGCCCTTATCTCTATGGACACCAGTTTACCATTGTCACAGACCACAGACCATTAAGGTGGCTATTTAATTGTAAGGATCCTGGGTCTCGCCTCATCAGGTGGCGTTTAAAATTGGAGGAGTTTGACTACAATATCGAATATAAGCGGGGAAGAATAAACAGTAACGCTGATGCCTTATCCAGGTTTCCGGTAAACCCCGTTCAACCTCAAGAATCTGACCCGGTACCTTCTACCCCTAATGCTCGTAATGACCAATTACCAGAACTTAGCCCTCTAACGCTCGAGGATCTTAATTTACCTTTAAACATTGATGGTGACGAGCTACCATGTGTTGATCTTCTAGAAAATGACGACTTACCTGCGGGACTCGATGTTTCGCCGGCGCCTTCAGGTCATTCTCCCAGTCCTTCGACTACCAGTAACTTGCCCGTAACTACCCCAAGCCCTGTACCTTCTTCCGAAAACTACAGCAAGTTCTTAAAAGCAGTGGTTAACAAAGACTTTAATAGCAATTCCGTTATTCTAGAGCATAATGATAGTATTCTTAAAAGCGATTGCAAACAAATCGCGATACCAACCTCAATAGACCTCGATAACTCCAATCCATATGTAGAAGAGATCTTAGGTGAAATCGGCGACTCCCAAGAACTTCTCAATAAAGAGAGAACACTACATTCTTTATTATCATTTAGCCATAAAGGAAGAAAAGTGCACTTCCTATTCACCAAAGTCTATCATTTCGACACTAGTTCTCACGAAGATATATTTAAATGCTTATTAAACCTAAAATCAACAGTATTACAAAATCCAGACGATTCCAACTTAAGCATAGCGATAAGTGACTTCCGTAACCCTTTTGATAAACACGTTTGGTATAAGATATATAATATGTTTAGCTATATATTTAATAATACTCAAATTTCAATCCATATATATCACAATACTATAATATATCCTACCCCTTCGGAAATACCTAAAATATTGCGCGAAAATCACGATATTCCTATCGCCGGTCATCTAGGCTCAACGCGTATGATAAATAGAATTAAAGAAAGATACTATTGGAAACACATGCGCAGTGATATTGAAGCATATGTGAAAAACTGTTCTCAGTGTCAGTGCAATAAAGCCCTAAGACAAATTAATCGGTCCCCAATGCAGATAACAACTACATCTACCAAGCCGTTTGAGCGCCTCAGTCTCGATCTTGTAGGTCCCCTTCCAGAAGCGGGGCTGCCCAAACTCAAGTTCATAGTAACTCTGCAAGATGACCTTACCAAATTTTCTTTTGCTTACCCTGTCTCTAATGCAACTGCAGAGGAAACATGTGAGTGTCTAGTACATTTTATATCCATTTTCGGAATTCCGAGATCCATTCTAACAGATCAAGGCACCAATTTCACTGCAGAATTGTTCAAAAGAACATGCGACTTTCTTAAAATTAAACAAATCTGGTCTTCTCCATACCATCCTCAAACCCAAGGTGCACTTGAGCGTAGCCACTCTACACTTAAAGAGTACCTCAAATCTTATGTAAACGAAAACCATTCCGATTGGCATAAGTATGTTTACACCGCAATGCTAGCCTACAATACTTCTGTTCATTGTACTACAAATTTCACACCATATGAACTTCTCTTCGGTCAGAAACCTTTTATCCCAGACTCCATCTTCGAACTACGCTCAGACCTCACATACCCTGAATATGTAAAAGCCCTAAACCACCGATTAAGACTTTCACGGGATAAAGCGCTTGATAACATCCACTTATCCAAAGAGAGATCCAAGCAATACTATGACGCCCACACGCGTCATGTCAAGTACAAGGTCGGAGACTATGTGTATCTTAGGAATCATGTACGTCTTCGTAAAGCACTTTCGCCGGTCTGGAAAGGACCATACAAAGTAGTAAAAATTAATGGTAGGAATTCTTTAACTTTACTCATAAATAGACGTCATGTTACCCATCACTATGACGAGGTAAAGTTAGCTTCTAGGTCTGAAACCGCTACAACATAGATGTTACTAAAACAATACAAGTAATTAATACTTTAGAATTTTATTTAAGTTAGTTAAGTCTTACTCTAATCCAGAATTTAGATATATTGCTTTATTTACAGTCTACTCACGTCAAGAATTTCGGGCCAAGAATTCATCCAGCCTTTGACGAGTAATACTGGAATATACTTCGACCCTATAGGCTCTCTAAGTATAGTAGATAATTATCTTAATATAGTAGTTCCCTATGATATATCTTTCATAAGTCCTCATATTGATAATCTTAAGTTATTTCTCAATGATTCATTAACACTTTGCAGAAATAGTGCAATTTTCGATTATCTAGAATGCCGTAATCTTTTCCAACCACTGTTTACTCGTTGTAACGATTTAGTTCACGATAACGAAGCTGTCTCTCATCTCACTTCCCATCATTTGTCTCATAGCAAGCGAGCTGCACTGATAGGTATTATAGGCACTGTATCTAAGAAACTATTCGGCACCATGGATGAGGAAGATGCCATTCGTTATGACAACGCCATAAGGGAAGTCGAGATGGACCAAAAGAAGATAGCCCATTACATGAAAGAAAACATTTTAGTTACGACGTCTACAATTAAATCTTTTAATCAGACGTTGTTTAATATAGCAGTCAATGAAAAACATTTAAAAAACGCTATTGGTGCTCTTTCTGAAGACATAAGAAATTTAACCAATATATCCAGAGAATTAGGTATAAGATCGCGTATATTAGAATTAATTTCAATGGTAGAAAATAGCCTCCTAACTTTATCATTTAAGGTCGAAGACATTATTAATTCAATCATGTTCAGTAAATCTAACATACTATACCCAACTATTCTTACACCTAAAGAACTTTACGTGGAACTGACTAATAGCTATAGATTCTTACCAAATTCTCAGCAATTACCTATTCTTCTGAGTTTAAATAATATGCATACTATTTTAAACATTTCTGAAATATCTAGTTATTTTAATAAAGAAAGAATAGTGTTCACTGTCAAGATTCCTCTAGTCGACACAGCAAATTTAAATTTTTATCATAACTTACCTATTCCAATTCCACACAGCAGCGAAAATTCAGTATCTTATGTAACCATAGTCCCAACTTCTAAATACATTGGTATCAGTAGAGATAAGTAAACTTACTGTAAACTAGATAACATGGACTCCTGTAAGATAATCGACAGGGATCACTATCTCTGCAAAACCTCTGTAATATACTCTTCTTCAGCATCACCAACCTGCGAAACAGAAATTATTACAAAAGTACTTACCTCTGTTCCCACAATGTGTGAAACAAAATTTATACAAGGTCATTTAGATATCTGGCAGCCGCTCCGCAATAATAGATGGATATATATATTATCTGGAAAAAATAAAATAAGTATAGAATGTAATAACTCTCAATTAAATGAGATAGATTTAAGTGGTAATGGAATATTGTACTTACCCCCTAGTTGTATCGCCTATTGTAAGGATACTCGCTTAATGTCTCAGGACCATTATGTAATTCAATTAAAACCAATTATTCCTATATTTAATATTCTGAATGATTCATGTTGTAATATTTTAGCTTATAATAAAATTGTTCCTAAATTACCTATTGTTAACCTTAAACATGTAGATTTAGACTCAATAGCATATGATAACCCTACTGTATTAAGAGGTTTGAACAATATCATAGAAAAACCGCATATTGTACATTATCAAAATTACTATTTTAGTTTTACTATTATAATCATGTTTGTAATAATTATTTTTGTTATATACAAAGTTTGTAAAATTGGCATACGGAAAAATATTATATTTAAACGAAAAGTTAATATAACTAATCCAAACCCTCAGTCAGAAGATGAAAATGTCCCTATACCTCCTCCTGCTCTTCGAATTGGTTAGCTTCAAAACATTATCTCAAATTCCCGTAAACTCCATTACAGTTATGTAGTTTACTCTAAATCGGGGGGCTGTTACATATATCTAATGTACCTAAAAGTGCATAGGCCACCCCTATCCCCGTCGAATGGGTGGTGCAGCCCAAAGTTGACGTGTCAGCACTTTTGCCCATGCACCAGTCCTATGTCCGGGCTCCTCAGTCCGCATCCATCCTCCGTCGCGTGTACTCGTCCTAATATATTTCACGTGTGCCAATTAAAAATATTTAATCCAGTGATTTTTCAACATTATAATCGTTCAAGTTCTATAAGTGTTTTTTTAAAACCTCCTCAAAATTGGCCCGCGTAACAGTGCGCAGGGAACCCCAAGCCTGCGACCAGGCGTTGAAGTCCCCCAGCACAAGAACCGGGTGGGGGCGACAGGCATCGACGACGACGGCCAGCTGAGCGAGCCATTGCTCGAACTCAGTAAGGTTTCGGTTCGGCGTGAAATAAGCGGCCACGACCGCTATATCTCCAACTATCGCCGCTACACAGGCCCGTCCCCTTGCAACTACTGCAAGAGGTGGAGTGCCGGCTGCGGTACCGTGCACCAGGGCCGCCGTGCCGTCCAAGTCGGTCTCCCAGGCAGGCCCGAGAAACCGATGGACATATGGCTCGGCGATAGCGGCGATGTTGATGGACCACTGTGCCATGCTCTGGAGCAGAAGATCCTGAGCATCGGCACCGTGGCCTACGTTCACCTGGAGGATGCGGAGATGTGGATCCATCACTGAACTTCCATCCCCGCATCCCGCAGCGAACTTTGCGGCTGTCCAGCGGCACTCCCCGTCTGGATCAGCGGCCTGGAGGCGGAAGGTCGGCCTCCCGGCTTCGGTCGTGATAGGGCACAGGCCTTACCACCAACCCGGTGGTCGGCAGGCTTGCCCCCCGCTGCGCACCTAAAGCAACGCAGCGGAGCGTTACAGCCACCCGCCTTGTGACCGGGCTGGCCACAGCGGAAGCATCGGTCACCTACGGTGGCCTCCGCCGTGCAGTGCACCCCTACGTGCCCCACCGACAGGCACCTGAAGCACCTTGCCGGCTGGGCCTGCAGGAGTCGTGCCTGCGCCCTCAGGAAACCTCCGATCAGGAGGCTCCGTCCATCGGCGACCTTCTGGGCCGCTGCGATGGGGCAGCTGACAACCGCTGCCCCCTGTCCACCGGGGCCGAAGCGTATTGCTCCGGCCTTTACGCTGTCCAGAGGGCAGCTTCCCGTCTCCGCCACGGCGAGTCTGAGCTCGTCCGCCGTGACAGAGTCGTCCAGGCCTGTAATGCGAACTTCTGCGCATTTAGTGGGCCTGGACACTCGGACGTCAGCTGCATCCAGTGACTCCCTCAGCTTAGTCGCTAGGGCGTCGGCTTTGGGGCCACTGGTAGCGCCGGCGACCCTGAGGAGCCGGGCTCCCGTCCGTGTGTTTTTACACCGGACGCCCGGGATCTCGAGGGCTTTGAGGTCCACGTTGGCCTTGACTTTCGTCAAGACCTCGGCGTACCCCACGCCCCTCTCCGCTGCCTCCGCCGTCAAAGTGATAACGACGGCCGATGAGCGAGGGGCGCGGAGCTTCCTCGGCGCTCCCTTCGCAGCGGCGGCGGCGTCCCTCCTCGCCTTCTTGGCCGCTTTTTTGGCGGCCTTCCGCCTCTTCTTACTCTCCCCGGCCACCGTCCAGCCCCGTTCCAACGGGCGCTGTGCGGTGTCAGCCGGGGCCGAGACTGGGGCTTGGAGGGGGGCCACCTTCCCCCTCCCTTTGCCCTTTCCGGTCTTCTGGGGCGGGGGTGCTGATGACGGCCCAGCCACCCCAGTTGCTGGCTGGGCTGTTAGGCCCACCTTGGCAGCGGCCGCATATGTCGCCTTTGGCGGAGCCAGAGGTGGGCGACAACGGGCGCTCTCTATTGCGGAGATGCGCCTCATTATCCGCTCCTCCATCTCCGCCATGACTCGGACTAAGCCCGGCTCCGGCTCCGGCTCCGGGGCGGACAGCGCCAACGGTGCCGAAGGCGCTGGTGTGGCACCAGCGTGGGCACGAGCCTTGGCGAGATCCGCCTCGAGGCGGGCTCTCTCCCTAGCGTGGGTCCTGCTCTCGGCCACAAGGAGTCTGCCCGCCTAGATTATGGAGCGCACGACCGCTACCAGGGCCTCCTGTTGGGGGCCCCCGGCCACACCGGACGTCTGAAGCAAGCAATCGGCCGCGCCGATTGCCTCCTCGATCCGGTCGACGGGGTTGCCGGTTTTGCCTCGCAGCTCAACGAGGCCAGCATCCCCACCCCCGCTCCCCACATCAGTGGTCGACATCTCGGACGCGACCCCCTCCTGTCTTCTCCGTCCAAGACCCCCATCTTCGGCTCGTCCCAGCGCCGCGGACTGGACCGCCACCTTCTTCCGGGCCACCATGGCCTTGGGGAGTCGGCCTCCGCCGCGAGCGCCTCTGCGGCTTGTGCCGACTTTGGGAGCCGAGGCTTCATCGCTCGAGGCCGACTCCAATTGCCTCTTCAGGCCCAGGCGAAGCGAGCGCCTTTTGCGCTTTGGAGTACCCTTCTGGTGCTGCTCTGCAGCTGAGACCATCGGGGTACTCGCTCCGCTCATCTCCGAGGCAGTGTCGGTGTTCGACACTACCTCCAGGTTTCTCGCGTCCTCCGCGATAACGTCGCCGGATTTACTGCTCGGCGACGGGCAGGTACGACATTTGGTGCTCCCCCCAGAATACGACTGGGAGCTGCCGGAGCCCTTTGGCTCCGGGAGGGATTCCCCAGACACTGTGTGCCCGGTACCCTCCTGGGTAGATTTCTCTATAGTTGGCCTCATGTCATTTTTAAGTTTTACGTCCTTCGACGGGGACGCCTTCGGCACTGGACTCCCTCCAGCGACTCAGCCCCTTGCCAGGCGTCAGAACGTGGGCTTAGAGCATTTTTTATAGAGGTTTACGTCCTCGCGGATCCGAAGATCCACCGGTCCTGTCCATTCAGGATTACGGCTGGGCCGGACGGGGTCTGCACCAGACCGGGTCCGTCCGCCCCAGGGTTTTTTATAGAGGTTGCCTTCCTCGTAGCCCTCGAAGAGCCGTCATTCCTGACCGTTGCCAGTCAGGGTTACGACATGGCCGGACGGTGGTCTGCGTCAGACCAGTGTCCACCACCTCTGGACAGAGCCAGCGGCAGTGGACCCGTCCGCCCCCAGCCCGCTCTCCCCTATGCCCTCTGCCAAACAGAGGGACACGCGGAAAGCAGCCCTCCGAACAGCCCTTGACGGGCCGTTCCCACCTCGGCCGGAATTGGCCGCAGGCGGCAGCGCCTCCCCCACCTAGGGAGAGAGGCGCTGCCTTCTCCGTTGCCCAGGGTGCACCACAAGGAGGTTCCGGACCACGCACCCCGACAAACACATACCTAAGAGTTTTACAGTGAATACAAAATCACCTATATAGAATTTCATCTATGTAATATGTATTGAAAGATCCGCCAAAAAAGTCACGGATACGGATACGGTTACGGATCTCTCTTCTCCCTTGGATATCCGCGGATACGGATACGGATACGGATACGGATATCCGGCACATCACTAATATTTATATCATATCCTCGTATATAACCAAACTTCAAAGTATGCTTAGCACGGGCAGCCAAACCTATACGAAACGCCAGGCAATTCAAAGGAGGTGGGGTGGTATGTCGTACTCGAACCGACTCAAAACACACACCTTTCCATCATCAGGTCTTTTGCTGGGGCTTTGGCTTCACCGACAGCAAAGGTATGTAATTTAGTTAGCACCCCAGTAGTGATTGGCACTCTTAATTTTAATCAAACATATTGGGTCAATTATATAAGGGTTGATGTATTAAAAAATATTCAATCACTGCAGAAATTTTTAAGTTTTTGAAGCGTACACAAACCAACTTAACATTTTTATAAGTATATATATATACAGATAGTAAGTTAAGTAAAACTATACTTTTTTTAACGTTAATGTTTATAATAACTAATTTTTATTAAACTAGGTAACTCATGATCATTTCTATATTAAAATAATGGTAAATAAAAGTTAGATGACTGATCAACGAATCCTTAAAAAGCAAATCGTATAGTTTACCCTTTTTTTTCTGTGCGGAAATCCCCTTGGATACCACCCACCGGTGGCTATGTCGGATTCGAACCGACTAAAAACCGCACGCTATCTCGGGTACCAGTGGCCGGGGAACCAGGTATACCCTAGAAAGGAAATCCCTGGTACCCTGACGTACCTCGGGCCATCTACGGCGGGTAGAGATGTGATAAATTGATTGTTTCTACTACCAATTATTATATTTAATTACTTAATATACTAATCGATGTAATAAAAGGTATAGGTAAGGTCGAATACTTGAGAGTATTCTATAATATTAGGTCTTTACCTATGAAATTGCCGTTTTGTATACAATAAGTGAAAGTACTTATTTTTTCAAACTTTTTTATTTCTGTTATTCGAAGTAATCACCCATGCAATCGACGCATCTTTGCGCAGTGGCAGTTTATTGATGCCCTTCTTGTAAAATTCAGCTGGACGGGAGGCAAAAAACTATTCAAAGACATTTTGTACTGCCTCTCGGGAATTGAATTTTTTACCCACTAAAAAGGTTGTCTAAATTTTGGAAAAAGTAATAGTCAGTAGGTGCAAGGTCTGGTGAGTATGGCGGATGAGGGAGAGCTTCCAACCCAAGCTCTTGCAGCTTGGAGACTGTCTGTTGCGCAGTATGGGATCGCGCGTTGTCGTGAAGGAGCAGTGGGGACGACCGATTGACCAAAGCTGGTTGCAGATGTGACCTATTATACTGGACTATTTATAAAATAATTATAGGTAAACGATTTAAAAAAAATGACAAATATCGTATGGTAAACACGTTTGTTTGATCTGTGTCTGGGTATAATTTATCTATGTATAATACATACATATTTTAAAATACATAAGTATGTTAATCAGCAGTTAGGGTACCAGAGTAAAGTCTCTCTTTGTCTGAGATCAGACGACCATGTGTGAGATGGGTCAGGTTATTATAGTTACTGAGAAAAACCCCCGGCAGTAAGCTATTTAAACGTAAACCGGTTCCTTTGTTGTATTATGGAAACACCCATGAGTCGTCATCTCACTTGGTCAAAAGACTAAAGGGTATTAGCAACATAACTTAAACGAGAGTAAAGCCACTGGCAAAAATCTGTGTCGAAATCTTAAGTCTATTTACATCTTAACTTTATGCGTTCTAGTCCATAGACAGTCCTAAAACAGCAATACACTCGAGGGCAATGAATCCGGGTCGAGTGAATAACCTTCAAAAGGATACAATTTATTATTAACTTTATGTAGTGCCTGTCATCTCGCAGCCAGAACCTCACCCTGGTCGGCAGGCTAAGCATGAGTTGGGACTATACATGAAACACCGAAACCATTCCTCGATCAATTAAAAGCTCAGAATTGCCTTTTTTCGAGAATTTGGAACCTGGAAATCCTTTAGAAAAAATTGAGAAATAGGTAAATTGAATAAAAAAAAAGTTTTAGAATTTTTATTTGAAGATGAGATTGGTTATTTTTTCTTTATGTACTTTTTAAGATGTAAAGTTACGAATAAATATTATTATGTTTACTTTCATTGTCTATTATTATTACGTAAGTGAGCCTAAAATTTTAGTCAGCATGCTCTTCGGAGATAAAGACGTGATGTATGTATACATAGTTACTCATTAAACATAATTTGGTGCACTAAATATTCTTGGTTTAGTGAGATTTTCAGGTACCTTTATGTGACCCGGACCATTGCTCCCGACTCATCACTCATGGTAAATAAAACAGGTTATATGTAATACCTGGTGATGACGTTAATTCTCGTATAATTTTAATTATTGTTTATTCACATTATGGTAATGTCACAATTAAAATGGTTGAATCATCTTTCCTTATAAACATGCCAATATACGAGTATTTTACGGGTAATTCAACGAATAATGCATGTACGAGGTTGGCCATAAGTGTTTCTGTGGTACAGCTATTATGGCTTGCCTAACAGGAGCTTTCAATATTAACCACGGATATATTATAATTATATGCCTCTGTTATTTTTTGTATGGTATAAGGGGGGCAAACGACCAGACGGGTCACCTGATGGTAAACAACAACCGCCGCAAATGGACACCTGCAACTCAAAGGTCACAAGTGCCTTGCTGGCCTTGGGGACTTGTGCAGCAAAGCACTTGTGTCTTCACTCAAGTCAGGAATTTATTTATGAAATAAGGAAATAATTTATGAGAATATAAGGAAGGAAATAAAAATAAATACAGGTGACAGAGGTTACACTATAGCAGGTGACTCGTCGATTCATTTGCCCCCTAAAACATCTAAAAAAAGAAAATAAATATTAAATTCTCGGAAAACTTTTAAGTGTTCTATCTCTCTATTATAAAATGAACTTCGGTAATGAAACTTACGTATTTTCTATAAATTTAGCGCTGTAAATTAATCTCAGGGTCTTTTTTTGGGTATAAAATCAAACTCAAAATATCTTTATATCATAAAATTGATTGAAATCTTTTAAGACTGAAGTTATACATCAACACACACAATAGCATCAATCTGTTTTGTCAAATGTTTAGAAAAATGAAGTTACCCCATAATATATCTGTTCTGATCTACCCTTCGGATCTCCTGCTCCTTGGGGACTCAGGAGCCAGGAGTATGTAGTGATTCCAATAAAAAACCACCCCGACGGGCAGCCTCGGCCGTCCTACTCTGGGAGGACCCGGACCATGTAATTTCAGGTGCTCCTCGAAACGACACCACGCCTCATCAGGCTCTATCCCAAGGTAAATGACCTCCCCCCTTAAATCGCTGCGTGGCAGCCCGATTCGGGTCTCGGATTTGGCATCTATCATTCACGAGGTCTGCTAAAACATCACCCCACTCATTTGTATAGCCCTGTATATTCTTTGTCACAGCTCAAACTTAACTACAGAACTAGTTTTGGCCTATGATAGTAGTTGTATTCTTGTGTGCATAACAATACAGTTGTTGTCGTCGCTTTTGACTGCACTTATAGCGCTATTGTCAAACTTACAAGCCTCGTAGTGTTGTGGGTTCAAATCCCACTCCGAATAAGTATTTATATAGTCAAACAACAATAATACTTATCTCACACATCCCACACACGACCTATCAGAGGGTCGTGTGTGGGATGGGTGACTACTACTACTACTACCCTAGAAACTAGGGTGAAGCCTGTGCTATGGTAACCAGGCTGCAGATAAGCACACTATATATATATATATATATAAGTCCATCCATTCAGTTCTCTCTTATGACAAATAATTGAGTGTAATAACATATACGATGGTGGTATGTCACAGTAGAATTATCCTTGAATTGAATAATTACACACTGATATAATTTATTTATAGTTTATGCTATTTCTTCCCTATGTAATTACTTATTGCAAGCATTCTTTGTAATTTAATCAAGCATCAAAAACAATCATCAACATTCAGTAGGGATTAGTGTGTAACCGGGGTAGTGTGTCGGTACCGGACCGACTAAAACCACACTCCAAACACCACATCCCTCCTATTGCAGGCGCAGCTGCAATAGGAGGGATCCGTGAACTGCTGTTATTAAGACATCCAGACCCCTTCTAGCGCCTGCCCGCAATACCTGCTTGAGACGTCTGGCACACGCGGAAGTCGCCTTCTCGCGGCTGGCCGTTATGGCGGGTGGAAAGGAAAACCCGTCCTGTCCACCCATCTAACCCAACCTTACCCACATGATTCACCAACAGTAGAGGGGATCTGGCACCCGGCGGCTGCTATCGCGGCACGCTCGCTACTCTCCCTCGCCTTCGCGCTTTAATAGTCACAGTTCAAACCTAACCTAACTTAAGGAATTCAATAACAGTAGATGGTACCCGACGCAGGTAAATATAAAAAGAAGAAGAAAACACAAAATGTTTGATCAATACACAAATATTAATAACAACGTAGACGTTTTTAAATTACATTAAACGTTATAGATTTTGAATTCTAATTATAGCAGTTTATTTATACGAAGTATTGAAAATCGGATTGTCGTTTTTCGGACCGAGAACCCATCGAGCATTTGATTCTTCGAGCGTATGAAAATCGCAAAACAAACAAATCGCATTTACAACTTTCGGTAAAACATAATTCGTGAATTTTAAAAATAGACGTTATAATTGTTAGGAATTATGAAATTCAGACTTTTGAAAATCAGAACATCGAAATTTTATATTTGAGTGTTCCCCTTCTTAGAACATTTTCAATTTCAGCAACAGAACAAATCTAGAACTATGTTTTAAAAGTACCTATCACCTACTTCTCTGCAGAATTGTAATAAACTGTTTTCTTATTTCTTTAATTTTCCACCCTTAGAGATTAATTTTCTTCAAATTCGAACGGGACCAATAGAAACCAACAGTTTATCCAGCCAGCGTGTAGTCTAAGGAGAGACCTACGTCCAGTAGTGAACTGTTAAAGGCTATTGATGTGATGTGATGTGTGATCACAATTGTATTAATTTAAATAGATCCTCCGTCCCTTTTACTTCCAATAAACGTATATCCTATGCACACTATATGAATTTATATGACTATTGGAAGTATAAAATATATATGATATGTAATATTTGTAGTAATTATTTAATTTTCAATAGTTTTTTTATGTTAGAGGGGGCAGAAGAGCACAGAACGTCTGCAACTCAGGAGTCACAAACGCGTTGCTGGCCTTTTAGAAGGAGTACTCTTTTCTTGAAGGTTTGAAGGTCGTACCGGTCTGGAAATACCGCAGACGATAACCCGTTCCACAAATAGGTTGTGCGGGGCAAAAAGTGTGTGTTTATACGTATATGGGTAATATACGTATAAACCATTAAAAAAAAAATTATAGTTTTAAAAAACTAAAAAACACGCTTTCTATAGAAAACCAAACTAAAAAATAGAAAATAAATTTGAAAAAAGCGTTGGGTGCCTGTTGTCAATAGTAAAAAGCACCCAACGCTTTTTTTCAAATTTATTTTCTATTTTTTAGTTTGGTTTTCTATAGAAAGCGTGTTTTTTAGTTTTTTAAAACTATAATTTTTTTTTTAAAACTATATTTTTTTTCATATTTTTTTTTATATTAGTGTATTGTCATCGGTCCTCGATATATCTACAAAGTTTAAACGAATTCTGACCGTTTAAAGTCAGTCAAAATTACGCCCAAAGGAGTCGGTTACATACAAACAAACATACAGGTGAAGCTAATAAAAGCGTGTTAAAAATAAAATAATCACGCTATATTTAAATACTTGTCACAATGTCGTTTGCATGATATAGAAATTTACAGCATTGCCTACATTTATTTCTGCATTAAAACAATGACGCAGGCATTAATTATATAGGTTATTACCTACATACGGGAATTAACAAATCCATAAGAGAATATTTGCAGTACGTAGTTGTACTGGACTATGGATAATGTGATCGCGTTTATTCCACATAGTACGAATATATTTAACGTTTCATGGAAATTAATAAAGTATTATGTGGAAAATATACATATTTATTGTATTGGATGTACAAATAAACGGAACACTCATTTAAATCGTTGAAATGACGCTACTCTAGTTTGCATGTGCAAAAAGTAATAATTTAAAAGACTGATTTGAAAAGTTATGACCGTTTCAATTTTGAGATATTATCAGCTCCGATTCTCATAATAGCAGAGGGCCGAGTGCGAGTTTATTTCATATCGACTCGCTCTCGACGGCGAGCGCGTTCAGCGTTGCGATTGGTGGAGATGTCAGTGCGGACCAATCGTAGCGCCGAAAGCGGTCGCCGTAACGATCGAGTAGAAATAAAATAAACTCGCACTGGTACGTGTACGATGAAGATTTTAAATCAAACCAAACATGTTTCTATCAATTGGAATTATTCAATCCATTATTTAGAAAATCTATAAAGTTCAAAAATTATGAAATGTTTTTAAATAACTTATATGCAGTATATACGTAGATTAATCAGTAGTCTAGTTACAATAGCTCAGGCTCTTCCTGGTCTTACATCAGGTGGCCTTATAAGGTGTCTTAACATATTGTTATTATTTTAATTATTATTATTTCCCTTACAAAGTCCTCTGTTTAATGCGTCAATATTTTTATACCTAATCAAATTGTCTTGATACATATATGTTCAGTGAAGCGCATTTACAAGGCCCCCATATACCCACAAAGTCTTTTCAAACTAGAAGTGTTAAGTAAAATTAAATGTGGAATTAATAATGTGGATTCATTAGTTTATACATAGACCATCTTTTGGTACAGGAACAATCAAATGATTTCTGCATATTGTACTTTTTTGTAGGTATAAATACATTTATACTATTAATACATAGCGTAAGAGTTTGTTTGTATGGTTGAACACGCTAATCTCAGAAACTACTGGTTCGAATTGAAGATTTTTTTTAGTGTTGGACAGACAATTTATCTTGGAACGCTAAAAGCTATATAACATCACGCTATCACAAAAGGAGTAGAGCATTAATGAGAAATGTTGCAAAAAATATTATAAAATAGTTTAAAACTCATTTAACTCGTATATAAAAGTTATTAGGGTAAAAGATAGGAAAGAGTACTATAAATCTTGAAACAAACCCTATACCAAACCGTCTGGCCAGCGTGGTATAGTAGACCAAAACCTCCTTTCTAAGGAGAGGCCGATGTCCAGTAGTTGACAATTAAAGGCTGTTGATAAAGATGGAACAAAAATGTTTACTATATAGGTAAAGGTTTGAAATCTACTGAGCGCAAATGACATAATATCATTGGAACTTTATAGACGGCATGTATGTAATGCTGAGGTCTCAAACTTGTCACAGCCTGTATACCGACCACATGAACCAACTTAGACGAAGCTACACCAGAATACTAACATGGCAGCCCTTTGTTCATAATCTTAAGTTATAAAACTTTGTAAAATTTTCTGTGTGTATTTAGTTGATTGTAAATATCAACACTTTGATTGAATTGAAATTGAGTTTTTTATGTTGTGCAAGCCCAAGCTTATTAACACATCGGAGATACCAGCGAAATTTCGAAATCATACCAACTAAAACCACACGTGGGAAACCCAAGCTTCGGCACATAGCACTTAAGTTCGACAGGAGTGTATCAAACCTCACAGAAAACCGGTGTTTAGACGATTGTCATTTTACTCTCCGCCGACTTGTGCATCTTCTGCGGTATGATAAAGGATTAAGGTCAGACCGCATTATATAATATTATTTATACAGTTGCCTCCGCGAGAATATTTGATAATAATGACAATCTGCTAAACGCAGCGCTGCTTTAATGCGACATACACTATACAAAATGACTAAAATAATATTTTGTCGAGTCGTGCCGCGCCGTGCAGTGACGCCGCTCAAACGCGTTCCGTTCCCACCGTCATTTTTTTACTTTTGCTTTATAAGAATAAGCAAGGTTTTACTACTGTTCGTTGTTGAGACGCGTAAAAAAAAAAGCTTGTACTCTATCTTTTGATGTAGTCTCACAATGTGAATGCAAAACTTCGTGACGAACGGTTGAGTCATTTCGGCCTAAAAACATAACAAACAAACTGACATTCTCATTTCTAACATTAATTAACAAGTCATTACTGAATAAAAATTACCGTCAATCCATAACTCAACTTCTTAAGGTGTTTACTGCAGATTGGCTTTTATTATTATGGCTCTTGGTGCGACAATTTCCTTGTAGCTTTTTCTTTAAATCAGTCTGACTAACTACTGCAGTTAAGCTACTAATTTTTACTACCTAATATTTCAACAACTACACTTACTAACCATACACGATATGTAATTTAGTCATATCCTTATAACAGAACAAGTCTTAATAAAACACAACAGTTACGTTAGATTAAAATGAGAGAAATAGAACAAAGAACATTAGTTTATAAGAGAGAGAGCACAGTTGACAATCTTTCTTCAACTTATAGGAATATACCTTAACTGCATTAAGATGAATTAATCATAATATTAATAATTATAAAATTACTTTTCTACATTATGAAATAAGTAAACTTTTTTGACATAAAGTTTCAAATCTGAGAAGTAATAGCAAATAAAACTAAATCTCACCAAGAGCAAAAAACGTTCAAAGAACAGAAGGGGAATTCCCCTAAATAATGTAGTTAATATATCAATGTATAACAGATAGTTTGTATATCATTTCAACATTTGTCTTCTTGGCGTAACTGGTCATCAAACTCATCCAAAAAACCCTAACGATCTCAAATTATTTTTGTTCTTTTTTTATGAATATATTATAAGTAGTTTATAAGAGCAGATTAACATCATAGCCATACCAACCGTCGGCCAGTAGTAACATGTCTCAAGACCGAGTCCAGTACTTATTCGCGCTGTGATATTTAATTCAAAATGCTTTGTGTAACAGTGCTGTCAGTTTTGTTCATAGTTAACGGTTTGGTTACAGGACGTAAGTTTAATTTCTCTTATTACACAAAATTACTTAATAACCAAGCTAATGTCTTGATAGGGATTGAAAATACCTTTGAGATTGTAACAAAGTCTTGACGATTGTCTTGGTAAAATACCTTGACGACATCTTGAGCATATCCTGCAAAATAAAGTTTGAATGGTTTACAAATGAATTATGAACTTCGTACTAAATTAAAAATAAACCTAAACGATTAAGAGTGATAGATATATCAAAGTATAACCAATGATAGATATTTAAAATTCCTATACGTTTTTCTTTTCCCAATTAGTCATTATATCATTATTATTATAGACTGCACGGATGGCGTAGTGGTTTAAGCGGTCGCCACGCCGCTTCTCACTACGCTCAGTGTTGTGTGTTCGATCCCCACATGGGACGACACTTTGTGTGATCCAAAAATTGTTGTTCTGAGTCTGGGTGTTCTTTGTGTTCATTTCATGTATGTTTGTAAAGTCTCACGCGACACAGGATACATTCCGAATGCGGGAGCTGTCTTTAACAAAAAAAAATCATGTGGAAAAGATTATATTCCCAAAGAACGTTGGCGTAAGACACACTGCGACGATTAAATAAAACACTTTGCAATATTGTACATCGTGTCGTTTGTGGTTGCCCAAATAAAAAAGGAATAAAGAAAGATAAAGACGATGCTGATAATATAAGATTTCTATGATACCATAAACAAAATTTATAAAATAACTTACTTGAAACATATCGGTGACCGGATGGCGTAGTGGTTTGTGTAACAGACTGCTATTCCAAAGGGTTCGATTCCCGCTCAAGTCAAACATTTTCGTGCATTAACATTTAATGTTTGATTTGGGGGTGTTTCTATGTATAATATGTATTTACAAAAAAAGTATGGATTTATTTATATCAGTTGTCTAGTACCTATAGTACAAGCTCTGCTTAGTTTGGGACTAGATGGCGTTGTGTGAATGTGGTAGAATATTATTATACTTAAGTTAAATTGTTTCAGTGGTATTATTTCACAACTTTATAATTTGAAATCGATGTGAAACAAAATAGTTTTTTTTATAAAAACACACCTGTTTACTTCAATTGGTGATTTTTTATATCTTACAGATTATATTTACTCTCAAAATAAAAAACGATGTGCTTCATAAATTACTGATTTGATCAAAATGTAGTAAGGGTTATTGCATGAGCCTCAGCTTCATTTTCCCTTTCCCAAAACTTATAATCATTTCGGAAACTAAATCGAGAAATTAATTCATTAACTTCAAAAATTAATGATAATGTATGCCCGCGGCCTCATCGCCTTATATGTCGGTTTTCAATGTAGTAAAATGTAGGCTATGTCCTTCTTCAAGAATCAAAGTATATCCATGCCAAATTTTAATAAAATCGGTTCACCCTTGAAAGGGTAACAGACAGACATAGTTACTTGGATATTTCTAATATTTTCCCCCCTTAAGGGCTGATTTCGGGGATATAAAATATACTATAACCATCCTTACTACTTCAAACTATCTCCATATCAAACTTCATCTACATCGGTTTAGCGGTTATTGATTGTCCATACAAACTTCCACCATCCTTTTCACCCCTTTAAAGGATGATTTCTGGAATAAAAGCTATCATATATCCTTGCCCGGGACTCGAACTTTTTCTATACCGAACTTCATCTAAATCGATTCAGCGGTTTAAGCGTGAAGAGGTAACAGACAGACAGACATACTCATATTTTTAATATTAACATGGGTTCCTTAATTTTCCACCCTTACGGTGGTATTTTTTCAACACAATTTAATGTTAGTTAATTTTAGTGTTGGCTAACTTGTTTTTAGGCTAAAACAATACCTATTGTCTCGCTTGGGAATATTTTGGTAGGTATTCTCGTATACTATGTAGGTATAATAATAAGTGGCATATATATGTAGGGGTTATTATATAGGCAACGAGGCAACGCACACTTTGGTCGCATCGGTTATAAAAAGCCATTTCAGTCGAGTAGAGTCGAGAGTGTAAGAATTAGGTACCACCTTTCATTTATCAAAAACACCTAAATAATAATAGGTATAATAAGAGAAGGAAGCATTTCTGAAAATCCAATAAAAATACTACAACAATTATTCTTGCCATAAAATAAATTATCCAATACATACAACACTCATGTCTTGACTATCAAAATCAATAAACTTAGATCAAAAAGCTTGCTTACTATCTATCTTACTTCATCATTATAATCATCAACAGCCTTTAATAGTCCACTGCTGGACATAGACCTCTTCTTAGCTCTGGAGAGAGGTTCTGGGCTACTATAGCTCGCTGGCCAGACGGTTTTTATATAGGGTTTGTGTCAAGTTTTTATTCTCTTTGCAATGCTGTTTTCCTGCGTAGTTTGATCCCCACGGGATGAGTAAGGGTGGTGACACTCCGTGTTCTTAATCTAATATATACTAATAACTTACTACACTATCGTACTTAATAAAGTTTCATCATTTCTTCATTCTTTTTAGAAACTACAATGATTGTCTTGTTGTTATTGCCAAATTTAACAAAAAAATTATGTAAAAAAAACCGCTGTTAAAATTTTTGCTCACTTGATATAGCACATCGTTATTGTACAAACATAACATAAACAGCGCTTTATATTCATACTTGATTGTATGCATAAACAAAACTTATGATGTGTATTCGTTAAAAGCAAACAAAAAATTAAATAATATAATTGAAGTCCAACACGGAAACCAAAATTATGGACTAAAACAATGAATCATGCATAATTAAACTTAACAAAAAAAAAATGGATAAATTACAATTTTACACGTAAAAATTTGACATTTTGACATTTGGACTGATCTTAGAATAGTTTATATTTCTAACTAGCTGACCCGCGCACCTTCGTCTGCGTCTCTCAATAGTAATAAATTTTCTCCGTTTTTGAAACATTCTTCATTGGTGCTACGCTCCTATTAGTCTTAGCGTGATGATATATAGCCTATAGCCTTCCTCGATAAATGGGCTATCTAACACTGAAATTATTTTTCAAATCGGACCAGTAGTTCCTGAGATTAGCGCGTTCAAACAAACAAACAAACAAACAAACTCTTCAGCTTTATAATATTAGTATAGATAACAATAAATAGATACAATCCTGTACTAAAGAACAATGGCAGAAACATATTTACCTAAAACTTAAGCGTTTAAAAAATCGAGTCACAGTAAACTTAATCAATTTTTTTTCTATGATTTATCATTAAACCACCATGTGTTGTATAAGTCTTATAAGAGATAAGATATTTTTGAAGATTTTATTTGACCTAAGTAGGTAATGTCAGATTCGCCATCACGTATAAGTATAACTGACTAGGGATGCGTGGTGGCAATATTATATTATGGAACAATTTATCGATAATCGATTCTTATAGCTTTGGCTGAAATATTTACCGAAGGTTCACTATTATGATTATGAATTTGCTTCTGCCCACGTCTTCACTCGTACGGTAGAGTGACTGAATCAACATAATTAGAAATGATTTAAAATATTTTTGACTCTCTTTAAACGATTTTAAACACACTAAAGAAATAGAATATAGTTACGTTATTTTCCACTACACAGTGTGATGAGAAAAATACATTGTCATTGATAACGGCACATAAATAGACATACATCGATATTTTCAAAATGTCGATACGTCGTCGTTTATTTAGTACATATCTCTTAATCTGTAGTTTAGATCCTGTCAAGTTCCGGACTCACCACGTTTGTTACTTTATTTTTGTTTAATTTAGTGTTAAACTCGAATAGATGTTATGCTTTAATTTTTTTTATTTCATATACCTACTGTATAATAATGTAATAATAATGAAAATAATATTTTCGGCTATCTGACACACAACGCCATCTAGTTTCAAACAAAACATTAACAATATGTTAGTACTTAACCTCGAAACATTCAAAATCCAATATCTTTTTTCCTAGACTTCTTTCGCAAGTAATTTTGATATGAGAATGGTCAAGAATAAATTCTCAAGTGTTAAGGATTTTTTGATATTTAAACGCTAACATTTCAGTTCAAATAAAATTATGTATGGGGACCTGCCATTGTCCTTTATAAATTTAGTACAGGTTTATATTTATTGGCAACAGTTTTTTGTGTATAAAAGATGAAGTATTGCAGTAATGGTTTAAATGTTTAAGAAACTTAAAGTATTGCAAAACGTAAAAACAACTTCTAATCACTGCCCATTCGCACCATTTCATTAAACCTATTAAGAAAGGAACAAAATTAGATTCAAAATTACTGGTATTATATATACTAGCCTACAGAAGTATTATAAAACTGAAGAGTTTGTTTGGTTAAACGCGCTAATTTCAGGAGCTACTGTTTCGAATTGAAAAATACTTTGATTGTTGGATGGCCAATCAGACACTTAAATTTTTCAATTCGAACCAACCCTTCCTCGATAAATGGGATCTGTAACATCACGGTATGACCAATATGGTCCAAAGTGGTTCATTGGTTTGACGTCAAAAATTTGCTGTTTAATGAACAAAAAACTAAATGTATACGTTTTACTCTGCACAATCTCAAGCTAGTGAAAACTACTGTGATGATTAAGGATGTCGAGTTGGACCTTGGATATTAAGACACTTTTCGGTATAACACTAGACTCTAAGCTACAGTTGGGCCCACACATTGATAAATTATCGAGTTGACTCAGCTCAGTAGCATACGCAGTAGGAAAAATTCCTTTTGAAAGTCGCAGATAAAGTCGCACGGGTCAGTTAGTCCATCACATTATAAGCAGCAAGAAGTTGAAATTATATCAGTGGCTATAAGTTTTTGCATAAATATTATCCGTTATGTTATTATCGTTTTTTTCTGCTTCGATGTGGGAATTCTAAGATACAAGTTTTTCCTGTTCAACTGTTAGAGATGTGTCAGGGTCTAAGTTATTTATGATTATAATATTATGTGTGATAAAAACTTGCTTTAAGGAAAATAAAACACAGTAATAATAATTAAAACGCACTAGACTTGAACCAGATGTACGTTTTATCAGAGTCTGGAATGTTCTAAAGTATTGTAAAACCAGCCTACCTATTAGTTAGTAGGTATAGCTAACTGTTGTTATATCAAATAACCTACACTCCAGAGCAATAAATCCACGTCACATAAGATCCCTGAAAATGTAGGAAACTAAGAATTATTGATGAACTAAATTTTCCCCAAATAGGTTATTACACTGCAAACTTAAGCCATGCTAGCCATGTCAGTCTATGGTTGGGTGACCATTGAGACCCCTTCGTGCCTCGGAGAGCACTAAAGTCCCAGTTGCCATACGAACATATGTGACAATCGTACAGGATAGTTGGAGTCCTCAAAAGTTCTACTAAACTACTAAAAGAACTTCGATATTGCCTAATACTTGGGTTTGAAGATCTGACGGCAGACGCAGTGTCGTAGTAAACTGATAGCGGACCCCAACCTAGTTGGGGAAAAGGATTGGAGGAGGATGACAAACCATGGCCGGTAGCGACAGTTGTTTTACCGCGGTCGCAACCTTCTGCGAGGAAGTAATCTCGCAGAAGGAGGCGGCGGAGAAGGCCCGGGAGGACGACCTCCACTCGGACCCGATCCGCCGCCGGCGAACCGAGCGGGGGAGGCGCGCTCACCTACGCCTCATGCCGCCCTGAGTGTGGCCGCGGGTGGACGGGGTGGTTTCCCCTCCACCCGCATTAGTTTGGCCAGCCGCGAGGGGGCGGCGTCCGCGTGTGCCGGACGTCGCCTAAATAGAGAGTTTACCGAAGGTGGTGCCAGCGCCGTTGCGGGCAGGCGCTAGGAGGGGTCCGGATGTCTTAATAACAGCTGTTCCCGGATCCCTCCTATTACAGGCGCAGAGTGGCACACCGTGTGGTTTTAGTCGGTCCGAGTCCGACACACCACCCCGCCGCAAATCAAGGTGGGGTGACGGTCCGAGGGGATTTCCACACGTAAAAAAAAAAAAAAGGATGACAAGCCAATCGCTATATCGCTTGCTGTATATCTTGCTTACACTATGTTGAGGACAAATCTCGCTCATCCCAAGCTCAATCGGTTGTAGGTCCTGACTGCCTACTAGTCCCATGCGGTTAATATTCACCTCTTAAAGGATGGAGCCGGATTCTTTGCTTTTCAGTTCAAAAAGTTTTTGTTAGGTCTAAGAGTAGTTCTAGATAACAGGAGTTATATTAATATGCTTTTAACATTGCTTACAGAGGAAGGGAAGTGCACAACGTCGGAAGGAAGGTCGGGACGATGCAAATCAATCTTTAATTGTGAGCAGATGCTAGAAATAGCTAAGAAACGAAATAAAGACGCGCAAGATTTGCTAAGACAATCACATTGCGGGTTTTTAGGAACAACACCTAAAGTAAGTGAGACATTAGAAATTATAGAACACGAATGCAAAATACAACTAGGTTTTAAAATTCTCAATCACTTGAAGAGTGATTTTACCTCATAAACCTATATTATATAACTTCAGACAAATTTGTCGTATACGGAGCTCGAGGCAGCAGTTATTCCGAGTCTTTAAACCTTTGAAAATAGTAAAAATAAATAAAGAATTGAATGAAATCCCTTCCTAGGTCTGCTGTCCAGAACAAGACCCACAACCAACTGATCCACGGTCACCAAAAAATCAATGTTATACGCCAGACTTTAAGATTGGCCAGTGTGTTGGTGTGTACTCCTGCCCACATCTTGCTACTCTGCTAAAAGAACCTGTTTCAGAACAAAACCTGCAACATGTAAATCGTTTTAGGTAAATTGAAATAATTTTTATATACTTATTAAAGAACTATGTAAACTTAAAATTTCTTCAAATGATGTGTTTATTGTATACCTGGTCAAATGTAGGCCTAGCTGAAGATCTAAAGACCTGTATCGATTACGCGTGGTAACTCCTGAAAGTTTGACTCGCGCAGCGATAATATGTAATGACTATCAGGTTGCTGCATGTTTAAATTTAACTACTGCAAGTCGTCCTGGGGCCTACCACTTTCTATTACTTTTTAGGAACAAGACATAAGCGTTTAACAAAATATCTGAAAAAATCAAAACCTTATAAAATCTTTAGACTTTTAAATGGAAGTGTTGAATCTTGTATCTATTCTATTTTTTTTTCTATTTATTAACTACAACAACCTTGGGTCCGTGTCCGTGTAGAAATAGGGTGGCAGCCTGATCGCATCAAGACGTGATCGGACCATAAGGTAGTTATAAGACCGATTAGCGGGGAAATCTTACGGCTTAACACATTGCCCAGCCCCTTCCACCGGTTCCAAAAACCATACCGGTTGGGTTAGTTTTCAGTAGAAACACCACATACTAGTGGATCCTTCACAGTCACCAAAGCGCTAGAGATCCGAAAGCATTTTCTACTCTGTCAAGAAAACAAAAAAGATCCATATCCACAGACACGAATCCAATACTTGCGTGTGCATTCATGGTATATATTTTTAGCGATCAAGGACATCACTACTTGCGATTACAGGTCCCACTAGCGATCTTCTATAGGGACACCTACTGCTACGTTAATACCTAAAATATATTGAAAGTTACTGCTTTCAGATGCAATGGTCCTGTTCAAAACAGTGTATGTTGCGAATTAGATACGACCAGTGGGAATAAACCAAAAGATAAATGCAAAGCTTCGGTGTCTGCGTTGCCGCCTGATCCAACATCCCAATGCTGTGGTCTTGATGCTAGTGCTGGCAATAAGATATATGGTTAGTGTATACGTTCAATCACTGTAAAATCACATGATTTTTAGTTGTTTTGATGTTTTCTTTAAACTGCAATTCAAGACAGACACAGTTAAGAACACCGCTTTCTGTTTTCCCTTCAGCTTCTTTCATCTTCTAGTAACACAAAATTGGCCCGTCTTCCTACTTTAACAATGTTCTTTTATATGTAACCGCACTCTCCTTGATGGTTTAATTAATATATATAATAATATATTTTACTATATTTACAGTATATTTACAATATAGTTATAGTAGGCAGTAACAATTAGCAATAATCTAATTTTGTTTGGAACAAAATCGGTTTTGACCATTTGTACTTATACACAGTCCGTGTTCTAGTTTTAGTATGAAGTTTAACCTATGCTTACCTTTTTTTTAAATTTACAATAATCCTGTGTAATCTTATAAAAGTAAAATTTAAAACAAACAATCAACATTCTATTGCTGGCAATATGTTTCTGGTCAGTCGTGAAAGGTGCTTTTATATGATTATTCCGGGGGGATAATTAGACTGCAAAAAACCTATAAACTGCATAAATAATTATTTGCTAGTGTAATTTCAGGCGGGACAGAGACAGCAATAGACGAGTACCCGTGGTTGGCGCTCATAGAATATGAAAGTAATTCAATCACGCAAACACTGTGTGGTGGTAGTCTTATTAGTGGCAGATACGTTTTGACTGCTGGCCATTGTGTTATTGGATCAATTTTGAAAAATGGAAGACCGTAAGCAATAAAATAGGTTTATTTTTTTATAATTTATGTTTGAAATACGAGATGGACTTCATTAGTAAATTATTGGGCTGTACGTCGAAGAACATAACTTTATTGCCAAGGAAGTCAAAAAAGAGTAGGAATGGTGCGCTATTAATGAAAAAATAATACGTATAAATATGAATGTAGTTGTTGGAAGATCAATGGACACCCTGATAACCATGATGTTGTTTAATGTTTTTGCAGAATCAGAATCCGTCTTGGAGAATACGACAAAGATCACGAAGGTCCTGACTGTAAGACAAGCGAAAGTGGAGGTGTTGACTGTACAGATGGTACGATCAGAATTCCTATAGAGAAGGCGATACCACACCCAGAGTACAACCCTAATAGTGTGTCCAGACGTCATGATATAGCTTTGATCAGGATGAACCGCCTAGCACCCTTTACAGGTTTGTACTGAATATTAAACGAGTAAAATACGTTATACTGTAACAATGGACGTAATAAAGAATTCTTCGTGTGCTTCGTGACCTAGTCTATACCGCCATTACCAGGTCATTCAGTGCTTCTAGTATCAACTTTACTTGTTAAAAACAATTGGCTAAATATCCAATATAACATATAAACTACCACTTTGTGTAGGCCCGTGGCAATACCGACTACAATTTATCTGCTTTTGACCAAGACTAGTATAACATAGTCGAATCCAAAAACAGTTCAAAACTTCAAAGATACCAATATATCCAAAGCGTTGAAAATCCCGTCCGTCCATTTTGGTAAGCTTTGAATTCCTATGGATGGGAATGGGACAGTTCATCTTCAAGATTTGTTAGGCAAATTTACAGTTTATTGTGTCATCCCTGAGAGTAATTCTTTTATTTTTTAGAGTTTATCCGTCCTATCTGCCTCCCAACAATGGACTTTACGTTGACTGCTGATTCTTCCTACAACTTAACTACGTCCGGTTGGGGAGCTGTCAGCGCCAGAGCTCGGAGTAGCGCTGTAAAGCTGTATGTAGACCTGCCATATATCGTCCAAGATGTAAGTTTCTAAATTTATTATGAAAACAAAGTATTGAAATTATTATCTGACAATAGTAAAGTGTGAAGTAATTTATAGATATAACGTTTATGTCAAATGTTTTTAAGTCAATCAGTGGCAAACGAAAAATTCAGTAACTTTTAGTAAGATATCAATAAGTTAGTTAGTACTAGTTAGTAATTAGAGCTCTCGGGACTTTCCGGCAACAGTCAATTCGAGTTACAGGTGTGTGAACCTGACATGCTAGAGCAGTTGCACGTTTATACGGATGAATTAAGCAATCCAAGCAAGTTATATCTTACCTACTACATTTATTTCAAACTTGAATACAAACCATATACCAAACCCGTCTGGCCACCGTAGTATAGTGGGCCAAAACCTCCCTTCTAATTAGAGGCATATGTCCAGCAGTGGACTGTAAAGTTGTTGATGATTCTTAGCAATTATTTGTTTCACAGAATTGTCAACTAATGTTTGACCGATTGGCGACCAAAATCACCTTGTGGAAAGGTCAACTTTGCGCCGGAGGGGAGCAGGGAAGAGACTCGTGCAAAGGTGACTCCGGCGGTCCTCTAATGTTACTTAATGGCAGGCGTCACGATATCATCGGGGTTGCTAGTTTTGGACATAAAGATTGTGGCACGAAAAATGTTCCCGGCGTTTACACTAAGGTGTATGAGTATGATAGTTGGATAAGGAGTAATATTTTACCTTAGTGTCATTAAGATCTTTTAATAGTAACGTGGGCTAACCTATTACTGGTATTCTTGTTACTATATCAACGACAAAAAAAATCGTATCCCGAATATTTACTTAAATATAAATCTTCATCATCATCATCAGCCTATCGCAGTCCATTGCCGGACATAGGCCTAAATAAATAAAAAATCTTACCAGTGTAATTATTAACCAAAAAAACCTTGGTTTTTACTAAAAACTTTAGAAGCTATGAATTTTTGAAACAGCTTTTGTTGTTTAGTTGAATTATATTTAAATTAAAAATTTCGAGATAGGACAATCGCTTCGCTGTCTGTATTAAGAGTTGGTTTTCTGCATTAGAGTGGGTTTGGTGCAAACCAGCCCAAAGCTTTAGCAAGCATGCTCCGGCTTTATGGCTCATTTATTATGTTACCTCTAGAAGACTTGTAAGAAGACTAATTTAAATTTAAGTAAAAACTATTATATTCAAGAGTTTTTTTTTTGTTAAAAATTGTAGTAGTAATTTTTAGTTATTTTCAAAGGAATTGTAACATCCTTTGAAAATAACGAAAAAATAACTGAATTGTTACTATACAAAGAGTTTTAGAGTAACTATTTTATTTCTTATAATTGTACTATTATTGATATTAAGTTACAAATGAATGTAAATAAAGTAAAAAAGACTGTTTTGAGTTTTTGTTTGGTAAAATGTTGAATTTGTCCGTGTGGTGACGGATTAAGAATACAGAGTGTCACCACCCCTATTCATCCCGTGGGTACCGTAAGAGCCGACTAAGGGAGCAAACTACGCAGAACAACAGCACTGCAAAGAGAATGAAAACTTGAAACAAACCCTATACCAACCCGTTTGGCCAGCGTGGTATAGTAGGCCAAAACCTCCTTACTAAGGAGAGGCCTATGGTCCAGCATTGGACTAATAAAAGCTGTTGATGATGATGAAAGAAGATAATTGTCGACGATACAGGTATGCACAAATCATACAGATATACACAAATAAATAAAACACGCACTTGGGGGACATAATATTGTTATATTTTCACCATTTGATATCAATTACATACGTGTTTTCCTTAACTAATAGTTTAGTAAACCGGAAGTCACTAGTGGAACTATTTTTAGAGGAAATTATTGACGAAACCATTTTGATCGTGAGGTAAAATTTCGATAAAATAAAATGTATATTTTATTTTATCTAAATTTATTACTGTATTCGAATCAGTGTATCTAAAAGTAGAAAGAAAGTAACAATAGAAATCTGGATTAACGGCTTGTGACGTCATAACTCCCTATGTTCATGTCATTTTTTTAATTCCTAGTTTTACATTAAACCAACTTTAAAATATCAAGAATCGTCCTTCCATATTAATATTTAAAAATAATGGAATAGTTAAGTATATAAATCGGCATTATAAATATAAAAAGTAAAAAAAAAAAAGTTCTTTGACAATTCTTTAAACTGGCAACCTACTGAAATAAAAAAGGTATCGCTTGCTTTTATTGAATACAGCCAATTTTCTGAATCTTTTTATTTTTTAATTATTAACGTGAGAGAACCCATTTGTAGATACAAAATGACAGTGTTTAATACGCTTCTGTCTACTTCTTGGACGATATTGTGGACGTGTATACTCGTATATGTATAGTATATATGATAGTTAAGAATTACCAATCCAGATCAATATTTTTAATACTCTTTAACAAATTTTCACTGTATAATATTGAACTCAGTATATTAAAACGGTATTGCAACACTTTTTACCTTTTCTTCGACAAAAGATAATAATAATTATAGAACGGTGTTTGCAAAACAAAGCATGCGCATGCGTTGGTAATTTCAGTTCTTTCTTAAAAAACATCATTATTTTCAAAATCACGAGACTTTATAATAATCTCTTTTATTTATTTGATTCCCTTTGTGAAAATTGACTATTATAAGTAGTAGCCGTAATATTTTCTTATTTGATGTCACCGCCACGTCCCGTGACATGTGCAATAATTATTGAACTTACCGTCGGAGAAAGAGATCTCCTAAAAATACAAATCCAAATTCTGTTTTGATGATTTAATACAAAAGTACGTAGCTTACAATAGTAAATGGACACTAAGTTTATTACTTTATATTTTGGACAAAAACCTCATGCACCTGTTTCTTTAGAGAAAAAATTATAAAAACACCATGTTCAACACAAAAATGCTTGATTGTTTTCTGAACCCAACCTAAAAAAAAACCGATGATGGGGGGGGGGGGGGGTGGTTTAGGCTCAGAAAAATTGCCTGTGTTGAAACACCGGTTTTCGGTGATACCGTGTTATCACTCCATTCAAGCCTGGCTCTACTATGTCTTAAAAATACATTATCTGGAGAGATGGTTTATTGAACTAAAAGTTGATGACTATTGAAGGTGTAAAAAGGCATAAGTCTAATAATTTCCACTAAAACTTTAACGTACAGAGGGGAGGGGAGTAATTCGGCGACAACATGGACGTACGTACAAGACTATAGTACCAAGATATGTAAACACCTACCCTAAATGCTATAGACACACTTATACTAGTTATACATACATATTAGCATTCAGTACTGCTCGTCGCAAAATATTGAAAAAAACAGTATTATAAAATAAACGAGCGAATTTCTAAGAAATATATAAACCACCTTATTCTGCGTACTCCGATATATTATCGATGTTCATTTTACGATGAGGTACAACACTATTTTTTTTTCATTACCTCACTATAGAGAAATAAAAAATATATGTTAGCGTCTGAAACTAATTATACTAATATTGAAACTATAATTTTTATTACAGTTTAAAACTTACGCGAAAATATTACAGGCTGTTTTTGTTAGGCATGAAAAATATTTTGTCTACCTAAGATACTACAATATTGATCTATAAAACACATTTAAGTATAAATATATATGTGTATGCAATATATTTTTACAGACGCTCATTTAAGGTTAGATTCCATGAACGCGACTTTTTACTAAACTTATTAAAATAAGCCCTATTATATAAGCAGCACACGCCGAATTAAAAAAAACTAAATAAACTAAACAAGATTCACATATAAACGTTTCGGTCTGAATTCTTCAAACCACAATTATATATATTTTTAGTTTTCTATATAATTGTAAGTCATGACAAAAGAACTGCGGTTTCATGCTAATCCTTTCGTCATCCTCATCAAAATCAACCCTTTGAAAAATATATCTGGAGTCAGTGCAATTAGTTTATTTCTTATTAGTGAATAACGTAATTAAAATTAGCTTCACAAACTTTCTTTTAAACTAAACCTTAGCCCTGGGCACAGTCGCATCCATGGAAACAATCTTTAAGAAAATTTACTCCCAAGACAAAGATATGTTGTTAGTTACTTCTGAAAGAATTTCCACGTTTACATTATTATAATAGTATACTACAAAATGTTAGAAAAAACACGAACATTGGCAAATTGGTCCAATCAATTGCCATTGACAGAATGAATTGGTCCAATCGATTGCCATTGACAGAAAGAATTGGTCCAATCGATTGCCATTGACAGAAATAATTGGTTCAATCCAATTCCATTGACTGAAAGAATTGGTGAAATCAGTTGCCATTGACAGAAAGAATTGGTCCAATCAATTAGAATCGACAGAAAGAATTGGTCCAATCATTTGCCATTGACAGAAATAATTGGTCCAATCAATTGCCACTGACAGAAAAAATACAGTTTTTTTGATAACTGTATTAATTTCCATCAATGGCAATTGATGTAATACCACAATCTTAGCATTTACAGACAGTAAGTCTATGAAATCTGTAGATAATTAATATAAAAAAAAAACATTCAATAGCAAAAACGAAATGTTTCATTATATGTATGTTAACGATTGATAATATTTCTCTTAACACTAATAATTTATATTTTGAAAACTTATATTCAAAACCTATTTCCTTTTCATTAGTATACATTTCTATTAGTCAGCATTAGTCAAACAGTTCCAAGGTACTTTAAATATAAAGTAATAACAATCAGATAAATGACTCGTAAGTCAATGAAAATAAAGACTGTTTTCGAATAACACTATATTCGCAGTTTTAGACAAATACTAATTTAATTTGCAAATACCCGCAATATTTGGAACTTTAATATGTAGGTATGTGCGTAATGAGATCGCATTATGTAAAAATGAATCAATTTTCAAATTAAACAATATTTTAATTTTGATAATTTGTGGATTGAATTATTTCTGCATAAAACCATTGATGTTTACTTTAAATGCATACCACCAAAAGGTTTTATATTATTATATATAATTTTTTTCTTGTGCACTACACCTTTGCATTTTTTTACATGCAACAAGCATGTTTCAATAGTTTTCACAAATAAATCCTTCACTTTATTAATTCTTGTTAATAATTATTTAAAACAGAACAGACATTTCTTTGAGTTCTGATTCAATGGTCCGAGAGTATTTCAATAGTCGATTATTTCTCAAAAAACCTTTTCGACGTATTTTTCCTTAGAAAAGTCGTCATAACGATTTTCTTAATTATTGCATAACTTATTCAGTTTTCTGGTAGGTCGGGTTACGAACCTACATAGCTTTAGTTATAAGCCTATCTGGTGATCGCAGACTGGTTTATGTTAGGTCTTGCAATAGGGATATAAACGTACTTTTTTGATGTGATGGAAAGGGGCGGTTGTAGATCGCGCACAGGCATATAATAGATTTTCGATATGTATATATTTGGGTGTTTTCTATGTATAATATGTATGTATTTACGAAAATAAAGTATAAAAGTTTTTCATCAGTCAATCCAGCTTTCATAGTACAAGCTCTACTTAGTTTGAAACTAGATGGCGTTGTGTGTCATATGTCCGAAATATTATTACTTTGTTAAATATTTGATAAAACAGAGATTGTTGCTATTGTGCGTGTTGATCTATGACTTTAGAGTCTACAGGCGTAAGAGATGATTTTAAAGAATTTATGAAATAAAGATATTTTGCGTTTGAGTTTGACCTTCACTTGTTCAACAGGGTCATTTCGTTGCTGTTATTCTAGTAACTCTTTTTTTTAATTTGATTATCATTTGTACTACTGACGTTTGAAAGTTCTGCACCTAGGCCTACTGAATAAAGAAAATTTGAGTTTGAGTTTGATTACTGTCCGTAGTCTGTCTGTATGATCGGAAATCGTAAATATAAGTATGTAGTTGTTTTGTAAGTTATTAAGCATATTTAGCTTAACATCGTTTAAAACTGCGAAAATAGTTTTATAGAAGTTTATTTTAACAGTAAACTTTATATGGTATTTCACAGGCATATTTTTATCAGTTTCAAAAACTCGTTGAAGTCAAAGTTGGAAAAAATTCTTTTTTTTAATTTGTCATTTCTCTTCCGGACATAGCTTGTCATAAATGTTCAAGCTTCATTATAAGTCAGTTCTAGTTAGGACCAGATACACAAACTATACATACAATATTAAAAACATTGATACAGTAACATGTATTGTAACGTCTAACGTATCTTCGGCGCGGACCTGTCGTTGCAGTGCTTGTTGCGGCGTAGCGTTGCACCGCGTTTGATTTGTTCCATTAAGGACGTGTGGCACACTCGAGGGTCTGGCTGTTAGGAAAAACAGGAATCTGAACACATTTTTTCACAAAAAAAAATATTGTAAGACAGCCAAAAGTCAAAAGTAAAACACAATTTTCGGTCGGTTATAAAAACATCAAGAATCTTATAAAAAATTAAAACAATTAATTTGATTTTCTGGTATGGTTTATTTTGAGATAGGTCAGTTTTTACAAAACGGAAACGGTTTTTACAAAACTAAAAAAATACTTGTTAAATAATTATTTTTTTTTCTAATTCTTCTCTTCCTTATATAAATTAGTTTTTTTTAGTATGTTGCTTTATACTATGTTAAGCATTTTTTTTTGGGTTGACTAACATATTAAAAAATATTCGAGAAGTTTGTTAAATTACCTGCGCGTGAGCATTGATCATGTCCCTGACAGATCTAGCTCTAGTCGAGTCCAATTGTCGCCGTTGTTGCTGTATCGTTGCAGATAACTTGTCTAAAAATCCCGGCTGCACCGCAGCAGGTAACGAACCTGAGAATAGAAGGTTACCTTAAAAGGTTAATTTTATACAATAATGTCACTAAAAATATGTTTCAGACTCATTATCATTAATTTTTGAATGTTTGACCTTAAAAATCATACTAAATCGTAATTTATCATTAAGTTATTTGAATAAGATTAAAATAAATAAAGATTAAAAGTTAGAAATAGTGCTGATTTCAGTTTGACCGCCGTTTCTGTAATTGGTGGCCGCATTAAGTTATATTATCAAAAAGAAGAAAGCTATCATTTAATATTATAAGTTTGTTTGGCACACCTTGATTACTCAATCGATTGATTATTTTTAATCGCTGTGAGGAAAAAAATACACACTAAAATAATAGGTAAAGTATTGTGACCGAAAAAAAAAGATCGTGGCTTCGCTCACGTTGACATAGACTTTGTCAATCCATCTTGCTTTTGGTGACTGTACTTTCTCTAAAAAAAGTATTCTAAGATTTTATTGATTGAAAAGAGAAAAAAAAAAATCGGGCATTCTCTCGTATAATAACTCGCAGTAGGAGGCGGTGTCGGGGTACCAGGGCTTTCCTTTTTAGGGTATACCTGGTTCCCTACCGGTACCCGGAGACGGTGTGCGGTCTTCGGTCGGTCCGAGTCCGACATAACCACCCCACCGGTGGGTAGTATCCGAGGGGAGTACCGTACCTTTCCCCTTGTGCGGGTCGGCGTGCGGGGCGTGCGGGGCGTGCGGGGCGGGGGGCGCGAGCGCGGAGAGCGCGCGGCGCGAGGTGCGCGGCGACAGCGCCGGCGCCAGCTTGGCGCTCAGGCTCGCGATCAGCCCGCCCTCTGCACACACATACGACACATCAACGACTTCATCGAACGGCTTTCTGTGAATACTCATACGAATACGATAAGCGATAGACGGTTCGGTTCCACTCGTCGGCGAGCCTATACGTGTGAGCGAAGCTATACGTACGTTCGACGTGGTGCCTGTCGGCGGAGTGCGAGCGCGCGGCGATGTTGCGGCGCAGCGCGAGCGGGCTGAGCGCGTCGTGGCGCGACATGCTGTTGAAGCCCGCGATTATCTCCGACGGCTGCGCGTATATCGTGTTCTGACCGTACTTCTTCTCTTGTTGGAGCTTGAAGCCTATAATAACGAGTTTCTACTTACTAAAATCAAATTTACATTTGATTTTTATTGTGTCCAACGCGAAGAGCCATTTCAAAAATAATTCTGATTAACAAATATTGGGTGTTTTTTGCCACACTAACGATTTGTCTATAACCAATGAACAATTTAAAGGATGTTAATTATTTTAAAATGCCAATTTCATGGTTTTTATATATTGTAACTAATATTTATAGATGCGAAATTAACTTTGTTTGTCTGTTACGCTTTCACGGCTAAACCGCTAAGTCGATTTTAATAAAATTGGCATGAAGATACTTTAATTCCTAAAGAAGGATATAGGCTACTTTACAGACATAGACGCGGGCAGAGCCACGTCAAAGTCAAAGTCAAAGTCAAAGTTTTTATTGCGTTCATGTGTACATAAGGTGTTAATTACAATATTGGTTCTAAAGACATGAAACCCTGCTAGGGCACAGCAATTTTGTTGGTATTAGGCGTTATCATGTATGTCATTAAATTAAAATATTTATACATTAAATTAAATTTCCAATTACATATATTATTATGTTACAATGAAGAATAACGTAACACTAATTATTTTTCCTATAAATGCAATTTATAAATTTAGTTCTATAGAATATTAGTTTTGCAAATCAATTTAAAATTCATTATCACAAACAACAGTATTTATTGTTATTATTATTGTGGCCTATCTTCAAAAAACTCTTGCAGAGAGTAGTATGCTTTTTGTGATAAGTAATTATTTAACTTTTTTTTAAATATGCTATCAGATTTTAAATCTTTAAGTGTCTGTGGTATTTTATTGTATATTTTTATACACATAACATACGGACCCGAATGGTAGATTGAGAGGTTGGATATTGGCAGTGCCAATCTGTCTTTATGTCGTAAGCTACGAGGTTGAGTGTAGTGGTCTTGGTTCGAAGGAAAAAGAGGCATGTGTTTGTTGACAAAGAGACATATTTCAAGAATGTAAAGGGATGTGAGTGTCAGTATACCATATTCAATGAAATGTGGTCTACAGCTTGCCATGTCATCTATGTCGGATAGGATTCGAATGCACTTTTTTTGAAGTTTGAATAGCTTGTCAGCGTCCACACTGTTTCCCCAGAGCACTATACCATAACGAAGCCAGGAGTGCGCGTATGCGTAATAAGCAGCTTTTGCCGATTTAATGTCCGTAGTTCTTTTTAACTCGTAAAGTGCATAGGTAAATTTTGATAATTTATTTGATACGTTTTGGATATGGTTTTTCCAATTTAAATTTGTGTCAATATGTAAGCCTAATAGTTTAAAGTTATCAACGCACTCCAGTTTTGCGTTATTATATGAAAAATTGAATGTTAAAAGGCGTTTTTGATATGGTCTAAATTGCATTAATTTTGTTTTGGCAAAATTTTATTCAAGGTTGTGTTCATTTAGCCAGGTAGATATTTCAGACAATCTTTGGTGTATTTGGTTATTTAAGTGTCTTATGTCAGTACACGGGAAGACTACAGAGATATCGTCTGCGAATAGGACGCTAGTCGCATTTATAATTTTTGGTAAATCATTTATATATATCAGAAATAGAATACACCCAAGGACGCTGCCTTGCGGGATTGATATATTAACTAAAGATTTTTGTGATTGGACATATGTAATATCCCCAGTTTCATAGTGATAATGCTCTATTTCAACGTATTGAGTACGGTTGTTTAGGTAGGAAGAGAACCATTTATGTGCTATACCACGTATCCCTATACCATCAAGCTTTTTAAGAAGAATGTGAAATTGGACTCTATCGTATGCCTTGCTCATGTCAAGTAGGATGCCTATGGCGTATTTTTTATCATTTATTATGTCTAGGGTTTTTTGGATATATCTGTAGACCGCATTGGTTGTCGATCTGTTCCTTCTAAATCCATTTTGACTGTCATCGAAGATGTTGTATTTTTCACAATACGAATACAAGCGCGTGGTCATAGCGGTTTCCATTATTTTTGAGAAGGTGGGCAATAACGATATTGGTCGGTAATTGCTACAGATGGTTTGGGGGCCTTTTTTGTGGACAGGTTTAATGACCGAGATTTTTAAAAGATTAGGCACTGTTCCCTCAGAAAATGATTGATTTATGAGGTGTGCTATTGGTACTGCTAATTCTTTTGCACATTTTTTTATTAATGTCGGGGGAAGTTCGTCGAAGCCAAAGCTGTGTTTATTTTTTAAGTTATTTATGATTGTAAGTATTTCGTAAGGGTCAACTGGCTCAATGTAGAATGAGTTTTTCGTCGGGTTCATCACTGGGCGGCCCGTTTGCGCCCCGGGTGCACCGCCTACTGATACGAAAAAATCGTTGAACTTGTTTGTAACGATAACCGGGTCTTTTATGATTTTTTCTTGGATGTTTAATTTAATGTTCTTTCTCGCTCTTTTTGTTATTTTGTTAGTGCGCTCTTTAATTATTTGCCACATTGTTTTTGATATATTATGACTATTTCTTATTTTATTGATGTTTTGTAATTTTTTTGAATGTATAACAGTCTTTTTAAGTAATTTTTCATACTTTTTGTAAAAACTAATTAAAATGGGGTTTTTGGTTTTTGAGATAAATATTTTTAGTTCACGTTTATGCTTACAAGACAATTTCAATCCGTTGGTTAGCCATGTGTTTTTTGGTTTATTTTTTAGTTTGATGCTTATTTTTGGAATGCAGTTATTTAATAGTTTTTTCATAGTAGAATATAATGACTCGAAATTTTTATTTACATCGTTATCGTCCATAATTATGTTACACCAGTCAACTTCGGTTAGAGCTGCTTTGAAACGCATTATGTTTTTTTCATTAAATACTCTTTTATTTGTAAACCAAATCTGACGTTCGTATACAGATTCAATTTTGGGCAATGATATTAAAATTCCCTTATGATCTGACAGGCCATATTCGTTTACAGAGGCAGAAAATTCTTTTAATTTGAAATTTATGAATATAAGGTCAATACATGTGGAGCTTGTTTTAGTAATTCTTGTAGGTGATTTAATGCACTGATAAAAGTTATGACTATTCATTAGGTTTAGTAGGTCCGTAGTTATGGAAGAGTTTACCAGTATATTAATATTGAAATCCCCTCCAATTATAATATTCTTTTTTCTATCTTTTTTATTTAATATCTGCAAAAGCTTTCTGAGGGATTCGTAGAATATTTCTGGTTTTCGGTTTGTTTGTGGCCAGTATACGACTATGATCAATAGGTTTTGCTTACTAATTTCTATTGCACAGATTTCAAATATAAACTCAATGGACAACTCAGTAATGTCGCTTCTCTCTAAGGTTTCAATAGTATCCTTGATAAAGATGCAGACTCCACCACCCTCATAGTTCTCTCTGCAGTAGAAAGAAGCCAGATTGAATCCATCCAGATGTAGTAAGTCTATCTTCGTATCCTTTATCCATGTTTCTGTTAAACAAATAGCTTGTATGTTTTTAGTTTCTTCTATAACTGATTGAAGTAAATGGCCTTTGTTGTTTATACTACATATGTTTTGATAAAGAATGTCGAAGCTATTCACGAAAGGGCAGAGGTACATTTGTTGGTGTTGTTGGCGATGGTAATGTCGTTGCATGTTCATTGTTGTAAGTAGAGGTCTGGGTTAGATGGGTGATCATGTCTTCACAGGGCCCTGAAGATTCTTTACCGTCTATTATTAGTTTATTATTCCTGATTACAGCGTAATGGCCATTTTGCCTTGCTTTCAAAAGCATCTGTCTTTGTAATTTTAGTTCTTGAACAGATTTTTTGTCTAAGAATTCTGATATAGCCATTCCGGTGTTTCTAAAGAATCGATTATTTTGGAGTAGATATCGTATCATCCTTTTGCTTAATAGTTCAATTACTACTGGTCTGCGACTTCCTCTTTTACCAATTCTAAATATATCTTCAATATAACCTGTGAGGTTTAAGTTGGCTATATTTTCAAAGATGTGTATTATTTGTTCATGTAGATCAGTTTCAGTCTCCTGGTAGTGTTCGTTGAGGCCAAACAGTACAATTTTTTTATGGTTTTCAGATTTTTTTGTATTTCGCAACGGAGTTAGGAGTGTCATAAGGGTGTGGTTCGTGGGACTTTAGTTCTTGAAGTTGACTTTTCAAGTTAGCGCATTCAGATTCTAGGTTTTTAATCTGTTTGGATAAGTTACTTATTTCGGTTTTAGTCTTGTTGTGTTCCAGTGAAATCGTATTGACATTTTTGACGTTCTGAGTTAACTCGTTCCTTAGGCATTGTAGTGTTTTTGAGACTTCGGTATTTATGAACTCTTTAATTTCTGAAATTAAAGATTTTTTATTTGATTCAAATTTTAGGTCAAGGAGCTTCTCGAGCCTATCAAAAGTTGTGTCATTGTATTTAGTTTCTTTATCATGTAACTTATAACTGCTATTTAGTGTATCATCTACAAAACTCAGGTCGACTTCAGAGTTAATGGTATTGCTTCCGCCGCTGTTTATCTTTTTCCGTATTGTTATGTTGACGCTTGTGGGCAACTCAGATCCAGTAACAGTTTGAAGAGGTGAAGTAGAAAGAGGTGGTACACGGATTGGAGTATTCGAGTTATCAGACTTTGGTTTCTTACAACAGCAAAGTTGACAGTTCCAGGTCATTTTTTGCTCCAGCGTCATTTTGGTCCAAAACCTATTATATAAATATAAAACGAATTAGGGGGTTTGAGAAGCGAACCACAATCTTTCGCCCCAAGCCAACCTCACCTGCCCGCGGTGCATCCTGCTGAATGACGAACGAGGCTCTGGCGACCGACCGATGGCAGTATATCCTTCCCAATAGGCGTAGCTAAATACAACAGGCCGGTGACGGGCAGCAGCGTTACCGGTGCGACAAGCTATGCCCTGCGTTCGCCAACCCGCCTGCCACGCGTGGCGATTATGGGCAAACCCTCCCCATGCAGACGCAACAAAGGCCACGGCCCCCAGTTCCCGGCGGCCCCGCTATTCCTGGTCATGGTGGCGACCACGGTAAAGGCGGGGCAGGGGGTGCGAAGAATCTCCGGGCTACGGGAGGCCACCACAACCGACTGACCCTGGCTACGTACAACGGACGCACGCTACGGCTAGGCTCGCATCTGGCGCAACTTGAGGTGGAACTTGGGAAGATTAGGTGGCATATCCTAGGGCTATGTGAAGTCCGAAGAGAGGGGGAGGACACCATAACCCTCGAGTCAGGCCACCTAATGTACTTCCGCGAGGGAGACCAACAATCCCAAGGTGGCGTTGGGTTTCTGGTAAATAAATCCCTATCTGACAACGTTGTGGAAATTTCCAGTGTCTCGAACAGGGTAGCGTACCTCATTATCAAGCTCACCGAGAGGTATAGCCTCAAGGTTGTGCAAGTGTACGCACCGACCTCGGCACACGCGGACGACGAGGTGGAGGATATGTACGATGACATATCCAGGGCCCTCCACTTCACAACTAAGACCCACTACAACGTTGTCATGGGTGACCTCAACGCTAAAGTGGGAGTACAGAATTGCGGCGAATCGAATAGGTAGTAGGATCCCATGGATTTGGAAGCAGGAATCATAGGGGGCAAATGCTGGTCAACTTCCTCGAACGGGAGGGGCTCTTTTTGATGAACTCTTTCTTCAAGAAACAGCCCCAAAGGAAGTGGACGTGGCAAAGCCCCGACGCTATGACCAGAAATGAGATCGATTTCATCATGACGGATAGAAAGCACATATTCAGAGACGTCTCAGTGATCAATAGGTTAATACCGGTAGTGATCACCGACTTGTCCGGGGCTCTCTGAATATCAACTTTAAGGCGGAACGTGTCTGTTTGATGAAATCCAGGCTCCGACCGACTCTGCTCCAAGCCATGACAGGATCTGAAACGTTCCAGTCAAAACTGGAAAACCGATTCGCTGCCGTGGAAACCACAATCGACGTAAACCAGAACCTCGAAAATGTGGTTCGGATCCTCAGGGAAGAAGGCCTGATTTTGTGAAATGCAGCGTAAGGGCAGGAAGTCGAAGCTTTCAGAAAGGACCCTAGGGCTGATGAAGAAACGACGTGAAAACCCAGCTGTTACTCTGTCGGCAAAGCGGACTCTAAACCGAGAGATCAGTAAACTCGTACGACACGACCTCCGGTGCTCCAATACTCTTTCAATTAAAAGAGCGGTCGAGCAAAATCGGGGGTCAAAAGTGTTCGTACAATCTCTTGGAAGAAGCCACCTGACAAAGTTGACCACAGAAAGTGGAGAAGTCGTTGCTTCGAAGCCGGCAGTCCTTTTGGAAGTGGAAAGCTTCTATGGCCGGTTATACACTTCGCATGCATCTCGACCTGATCCCGAAAATGAGGACTCTAGAGCCACAATAACACGTCACTACACCGAAGACCTGCCAGAAGTTAGCATTGACGAAATCGAGATGGCTCTTGGACAGCTGAAAAATGGAAAAGCCCCTGGAGAGGATGGCGTTACAACAGAGCTGCTAAAGGCCGGGGGTGAACCTGTACTAAGGGAGCTCCAAAAGCTCTTCAACGCTGTCCTGTTTGAAGGGAGAACTCCGGAAGCGTGGAGTAGGAGTGTGGTCGTCTTGTTCTTCAAAAAGGGTGACAAGACCAGGTTGAAGAACTATCGACCCATATCCCTTCTAAGCCACGTCTACAAGCTGTTTTCGAGAGTCGAACGTCAGAGTCACGAACCGTCTTGCGCAAAGACTCGACGAATTCCAACCACCGGAGCAAGCTGGGTTTCGGAGCGGATATGGCACCATGGACCACATCCACACAGTGCGGCAGATTATACAGAAGACCGAAGAATATAATCAGCCCCTGTGTCTAGCATTCGTGGACTATGAGAAAGCCTTTGACTCGATCGAGATCTGGTCTGTTCTGGAGTCCCTGCAACGTTGCCAAGTAGATTGGCGATACATCCAAGTGATGAGATGTCCGTCCAAGTTCAAAATCAGCAAACAAGGCCCGTACCATTGCATCGAGGACAAGGGGACGTTATTTCCCCGAAATTGTTCACAAATGCAATGGAGGACATGTTCAAGACGCTGCACTGGAAAGGGCGTGGCATCAATATCCATGGCGAATACATCTCTCACTAGCGATTTGCAGACGACATCGTCATCATGGCAGAGACGTTGCAGGACCTACAGCAAATGCTGAATGACCTAGCTGACACTTCTGTACGCATCGGCCTACGGATGAACTTGGATAAAACCAAGGTCATGTTCAACGAACATGTACTACCGGAACCGATTGCGGTACACGGTGCCGTTCTCGAAGTTGTTCAAAATTACGTGTACCTCGGGCAAACATTGCAGTTAGGTAGAAACAACTTCGAGGACGAGGTGAACAGAAGAATTCGGTTGGGTGGGGCAGCGTTTGGGAAGCTACGTCGAGTCTTCTCATCGTCGATCCCACAGTGCCTTAAGACGAAAGTCTTTAATGAGTGCGTCCTACCCGTCATGACATACGGAGCTGAAACGTGGACACTTACGGTACGGCTGGTCCACAAGTTCAAAGTCGCTCAACGTGCTATGGAAAGGGCTATGCTCGGCGTTTCTCTAAGGGATCGCATCAGAAATGAGGTGATCCGGCAGAGAACCAAGGGCACCGACATAGCCTACCGGATCAGCAAGCTGAAGTGGCAGTGGGCTGGGGATATTAGCAGCAGAACCGACAACCGTTGGGGAAAACGAGTTCTTGAGTGGAGACCGCGTCTCGGTAAACGTAGTGTAGGACGCCAACAGGCCAGGTGGAGTGACGATTTGCGCAAGATGGCTGGCAGGAGCTGGATGCGAGAAGCCCAAAATCGATCTAAGTGGCGTGCAATGGGAGAGGCCTATGTCCAGCAGTGGACTGCGATAGGCTGATGATGATGATGATGAAAACGAATTATAGATTCGCATTTTGACTTAACTATAATCCTAATTGTAAATTAATTACTCCCTCTAAATTACATAAAAATTACACTCGCAATAACTTTTTCACACGCTCACTTAATATATACTCGTATAACAAAGACTTGAATAGTATTGATCTTTTTAATAACTCTTTGAATAATGTTAAAAAAACGTCTAAATGTAAATTGTTAACATTTACTTAGTAATGTCGTAATGTATGTATTTCTTTTAAACCTTTTAATTTCTTTTTTGTGACATTTCCACAGGTTATTTGAGTCTAACGCTCTGTGAAATGTACTACATTTATTTAAATCCATTCTTGGGTACTCCTTGTCTTTTGTTCAGTGTATTTTTATATTGCTTTATGTTTAATGACTGCTTTGTACCAAAATAAATGAAAAAAAAAAAAAATTACCAACGATTCAATCCAAAAAAAACCGTTAATTTTATTGCACCAAGAACTCTATTGCTTCCATCCATTCCATTGATTCAGTAGGCGAACGAAAATCTACACTCACCAGTTTGTCCATAATGCGACTCGTTCGACACTCTCGGTCCAAAGCTGGAGAAAGAATTATTTTCTCCGTAACTTGGTGTTGAAGGGCTCGAGCCGTGAGGGGAACCGCGTCCTTCTCCGTAGATGCCTCCTGTAAATAAACATTTTTTTTTAATAATTTTATTTCGGAGTTCTGACACAACGCCATCTAGTTTTAAACTAAGCCGAACTTGTACTATGAAACCTGACTTGACTGATAGAATACTAGATTGACTGATAGGATACTTACATACTCTTTTTTTTTCGTAAATACATACATAGAAAACACCAAAACTTCGAAACAAATATTTGCAGATTATACAACCATTTGGTCCGACTCGAGAATCGAACCTGAGACCTCAGCACAGCAGTCGCATATGCTACTACTGCACCACCGAGGCAGTAAATCAAATTATCTGCCCAGTTTGAGATCAAACTGCCATGTGTGTAAAATGTGAGATACGAAGTGAATTTATTATATTACTTAAAGAAACTTTTATAACAACAAAAAACTTTAACAATAATAAGTTCTCAAATGTTACACACGGCAGTTTGATCCCAAACTGGGCAGAGACAGCGCTATGGTAACCAGACAACTAATAAACATCCAATCTTTGTTCATACTAATATTATAAATGCGAAAGTGTGTTGTCTATCCGCTGAACTGATTTAAATGAAATTTGGTACAGAGAACGTCCGAATCCCGAGAAATGATATAGGATTGTTTTTATTCAAGAAATCGTCCTTTAAAGGGGTAAAAAGGGGTATGGAAGTTCGTATTCGGAATCAAAAACCGCTCCGATTCAGATGATTCTTGATCAAGGACATCACCGACATACACGCGGGCGGAATCGTTGGCAAAAGCTAGTATTTCATATAGTCATTAAATCGCCATAACTTACCTGAATTTTCTCGCACAAGATCCGAATTCGAACTGTTCAAGCTATTTTTCCTTACATACATAGAATTCTCAACGTACGCCATTATCCTGTTCCCCGTCTGCCCATAGATTGGGTTCAGATTGCCAGTGCTATTTAAACTGGTGTTCGAAGAGAAATTGCTCTTCGCTTGTTGGAAGGTGCTCAAAGAAGGTTGTGTTGGCGATTGGGGGTTGGCGTTGTTTTGATTTTGGAGTTGTTGGAGGCTTCGACGGACTATGCCTGGGGATGCAGGCATGTGTTTCAGTTCAGTGAGTTGCTTCACAGTTTCTGCTACCGTGATGTGGGCTGCAAAGAAAAATATGAAACTTTACACTATCTAATTTATAAAATTCTCGTGTCACGGTGTGCGTGGTTGAACTCCTCCGAAACGACCGATTTTCGTTAAATTTTGTGTGCATATCGGGTAGGTCTGAGAATCGGCCAATATCTATTTTTCATACATCTTATTTTTTGTCAATTTTTTTTTTGAAATAATGTATTTGGCAAAACAACATTTGCCGGGTCAGCTAGTTCTAAAATATAAACAGATACACGAAACGAAATGCAGTCAGAAAGTAAAGTCAATATAAGTATTCCAGTGATATTTATTACTTTAAAAATTATTTATTCTTCCCCCTTTATTTCTGTGCCCTTAAATAAAAAAAAATTCTACTAAATCTAAATTATACTAGTGCCAAATAATTTAAAAAAGAACGCTTCCTCTTAATCAAACCGATATTTATGTGTATAAAAATCTCCTCCTTTTTGAGGTCAGTTAATAAAATAATATTAATTTAATTATAATTGAGTATGAATGCTCTTTGAAAACATTTATTAGAGCCATGTTGTTGTTAGTAAATGAAATACAAGCGCAAATATAAACAGACTAATTAGTTATTATTAGTTACTTCTTAGTTAGAACAGCAAAATTAATGGCAATTTAATGGTACTTAGAGTTTTGCTACTTTGAGAATGAAGGGATTGGGCAATGAAAAGCACGAGAACACATACAACGACAAAAAATGATTTAAAAGAAAATCTATGTATATACAGTCGTCATAATCACCGCCACTTGTTTCGTTGTCTGGCTGCAGGAGGAATGCTGGCGGGGGCGGCAGGTTGTCCGCGTCCGTTGAACCCATCTGAGATGACTGCGCATTGTTCTGTAATTTGTATATTAAAAATAAGATATAAAATATTTGGGAGTTTATTTTAACATCACATATATTAAAATTTCAATTATTATTTTTTTATTCAAGTCAGATCATATAACCCGCCCCGCGTCGCTCCCGGTGCAAAGGTGCCCATGATACGATGCGAGGCAATGCTGCCAAGCATTGCCTCGCTGAGTTGCAACGGACATCCTTTGCACCAGAAACGCGCCGGAGCGGGAGTCACCACTTTTATCCCTAACTCGACGACCAATCTCCGCGATTTAGAAGGGAGTTTTAAAAAGCTTTGGATATTCGAATTTAGAAGACCGAAGTGTAGTATGATGTGACGCCCATTACCCAAGATAAGACAAACTTTTTAACGTGGGAGAGTGATGCTTCGGTACAAATGGGACGGCTCGACTAAAGTATATATAATAATACCACGGTATAACAGAAACCTGGTGTTAACCAATTTTTAAATTACTTTTGTAGCCTACTGCACTACTTCTATTTCTGTGAGGAAGAGCTCAAAGAAGCACTTGTGTCTCTAGAATTTTCAACTCCGACTTGGGCGGTGGTAGTCCTCGCTATCTGGTGACCTGTTTACTAATTTGACCCATATTTCAAAAAAAAAACAGTATAATATATAATAAGTACTAGTCATGTATAATACAATGAAAATTCTCTCTGATGAGTATACTATAGTCCTACCATCAACCAGGCATAATCACCTATCCTTGTCGAAGGATTATTATGCTATAGATACATAACAATGGTTCCTACAAAATCATAAACTGTCATGAAATAAAAAAAAATAAAAAAATAAAAATCATAATTAATTTAATTGTAAATCTTACCTGTTGCACGTAAGCTGGCCTCTGCGGTCTTGATATAGACGACGACCGCCGCACTGGCGGTGGTGGTTTTCCCAAAGAACTTGATGAGCCACGGCGGGACCACACAGACGCTACATAAATAAAATTAACTTTATTAAACCCAAAGATGTTCAGAGTCAATATTTTACTTTTTAGAGTTGCAACGTGCGAAACCTGTTCTTTAGTGCACGTAAAAGAATACCTTTAAAAAAAACCTACCAAACATTTTATTGCCTAAAAAAAAATGATTTCTCCTTCCTAAACCTCCTCATTTAGTAAGGTAAATTAAATCCCTACTAATACTATAATTGCGTTCTTATTGTATAAAACCTGTTGCGATCGGGTCGCCGATCGGCAATGTGTAATCGGTAACGTATTACGCAGTTGGAACTAAATTAACCTACAACCTACAATGTCTACCCACTCAAATTTATTATTTCTTTTTCCGAAATATGTAAGTACACCCGGGATAGATGATGTTGTGATGTGTGTGATTTTGTTGTCTTATTAATTTACAATAATTAACTGTTTAAATATGTGTAAATATGTATTAGTGATAACGCTGATGCACAGCGATTTTTATGCGGCATCTTACTGTTTAAACGTACTTTATGTTGTAACAATAAATAAAATAAAAAACTCTGTCTGTCTGTTAAACCTTCACGGCTAAACCTTTGAACCGATTTTAATGATTTTGGCATGGAGATACTTTGATTGTTGAGGAAGAACAAGCTACTTTTTACTGCGATAAGTAACAGATATACACGCTAAAACCTAGTATTGTATATGTCACTATGGTCCACCAGTATGGTCACTGGTAGGCTTTATTCTCAGTTACTATCGTCATTGGAGTTGAGGAACTTATTGGAAAAAAAATCACAATGTGTGTTAAATGACAGCCTTCTATTGGAATTAAACCTTCAAAAAAAACATTGAATGAACATTGTGAGTGAACATTGAGTATTTAAACATTAAATTACTACAGTTTAATTGAAAACATTTCTGTTTCTTATAGAAGGCTGAAATTTTTTTAATAAAATAAATATTTTATAGTTTTATAAAAAATAGTTTTATTTAAGTATCTGACTTCAAAATTATTTTGTTGACCTTACTTTCCCAAGACATAAATTGTATTTTAATAGTGGTCCCAATATACTACTCAAAAATAATTATTGTTTCTATAGGGGGAATTCGGAACCACGATCCATCTCCCGTAAGCCATTCCAATCCATTTATTTCTTTCTTATGCTAATATATCTCAATATTTAATAGCTAGTGATCTTTTCTAATATTATGTCTGTTTTTAACTTATTAATCTAAAATCATCAATATCGTATATCTCTCTTATTGCACACAAAAAAGTGAACACATTTTATATACCTATACATTCAAATAATTGAAGACATTCGATATCTTCACGACATTTCTGTTAAATATTTAAGTAAAATCTTCCACTTACATTACTCGTATACCTAACTACATATAGCAGTCACTCACACTAAGTACTTTTAAAAATATATTTAAATAAATAACGAGTTTTATTAATAAGCAAGTTAACATATTATCCATTTAAAAAAAAACCGAAATCGATTTAGAAGCGGACTCTGAATAGGTTAATTTTAGGGAGTGCGTTTTCACACAGCAAACTGTGTTCAGCTACAACAAACACGATGAATAAACTTTTACTTAAAGGTCTTTGAAGGAGAATAGGGGCTGCTGAAAAGGAGATAATGGGAAATTGTACAGCTATCTCACCGGTCATAGACACGGGCCGTCGTTTAGGTACGGCCGGTTTCTTCGCGATTGTGGCAAACGCTGGAGTGTCAGTTGCTTCGTCTAATGACCTCACTGCTTCTTCTAAGCTGCCGAGTGAGATAGAGAAACTCTCTCGGGCAGCAGCTACCGAGGCGTCGCTGTCCCGACGGAGAGTCACGATCTCCGATTCGACTATAGTGCGGAATTCATGCAAAGCAGCATTACAAATAAAATAAAAATAATCATAAAATAAATAACATAAATGTGAAGAAATGATAAGTAAAACAATATTAAGAAAATAATATTTGAGCAAAAATAAAACGCTTCAAATTATGTGTTCTGGTAAACAGCGTATCAATTATGAATTCATCCATTATTATTTAAATAAATTATAAACATTTTTAGTAATTCAATAAAAATACATCAGACCACATTATCTTTTTCTTCGTGTTTTCTTTTTTTTCATTTATTAGCAATATATCTTTAAATAGATATTTTACTTTAATGTTTATTTTACGATCAAAAAATATAATGGCAGGATATTTGTAAGATGATTTTCGGATAAGATCAGAATAATAAATAATAAGTGCTAATCTACCCTTTTAGTTTAATTTTTTTATTAAGAAAAAATCAATAAAAAGTAACAAAACGAGGTACAAGCAGACACGCACATCTACAATCGACTAACATTGAACTACAGAACACAATCAACCATGACTACGACATAAATCATATACAAACACAAAACACACAGAAAAATTCAAACTAATTTCAAGTTACGGTCGCATTAAAATACAATTGAAACTCGTGTCATGAGCTTATAGGTCCATGACTCTGTTTAATAAATAAGAAAATAGAAAACAAATCAAATGTAACAACAACATCTAAATTATTATATAAAAATGTAAGTTAGTTAGTGTACGCTTTAGAAACTTAAAAAGTTCTGGACCTGTTGATCAAATTTTGACACGACATACAACCCGCTGTATTTTTCGTGTCACTTTTATTCCTCGTTTCTCATGAATAAAAACAGTGTGCCATAGCGATGCGTGGCAGCGTACATCTAGTTTTTAATAAACTTGAACCGGATAAAAATTTCATTAATGCGTTCATAACTTACTACCAAAAACAATGACGACATCTAATCTAATCAAACTAAACATAACTTTATATGGACACACAAAAATCTTTCTTACCATCAGTGTACTGTACTTGGTGCTGGTGACCGTGGTCTTCGGCGGCAAAGGCGCCCTGGCTGCCGTACCCGCTTGATGACTCAAGAGACGATTCACTTGCACTGCTCTCGGAGCAAACCTGATAGAAAGGAGTTTTGTTTAACAGTAACATAAAGCTGAAGAGTTTCTTCTCTTATCTCCAGAAGTAATAACTTCACACATCTCACACACGGCAGTCTGATTCCAGAATAGGCAGAGCCTGTACTATGGTAACCAGACTGCTGATAAACATATTTAAATATTTCTACATACAGACAGTACAGTCATTTAGTCTCTAGTAGAGCAATCATTGGGGAAGTTTGCCTGGTTTTTAATATTATACGGACTTGGCGTCTCAAACCAAAGAGGAGATATCAAACCGTTCAGATCTACTTTTTGGTGTACACATCCTATAGTCAACATCATCAACTTCCTTTAGTAGTGCCAAATGCATCAGAAAGGAGGTTTAGGCCTAATATACCACGCTGGCCAGACGGGTTGGTTTTAAGATTTCCTTGACTTTGCAGTGCATGTTAATCCCTTATCGGCTCTTACGACACACATGAGAAAAATAGGGGTAGGGACACTCCGTATTCTTAATCCGTTACCACACGGAACATTTTATAGTAAAGGACACCATTGCAAGTAAAATATAACGTATATAATTGTTTCTAAAAGTAATAAGTACTTGTAATTAGAAATTTATGTTTACTAGTCATTATGAAAAGGTCAAAATTGGACCGATGGCCATTGAACTATTGACAACAAGAAAGTTCCTTTGAAAGTACTAAAGAAACGGAGAAAATATAAGCTCATAAATATTAACAAAGAAGAAAAAAGTTCTTAGACAAATCTTGGAGCAAAAGGCACTGAACTATTTCGTCATTGAATTTATATCAATTGATTAGATCCTTTACAAAAACGTTTATATTTAAAACAAAGTCTTGATATGTACTAAAATGGAGCCGTTACATTATTATTATACAAGCAGGAAGATGAACTTTAAAAATAAATGTAGCAAAATCTTACAGAGACGGTATTATTAAAAAATATAAATATTATTACACAACGTTTGTATTGTTAAAATGGACACAGTACCGAAATGTATGCACATTGTTACTGTACCGTATTTAATCAAAGTTTTCATGAACGCGAACAATAGCATGAGGTTATGACCACTATCTAATAAACTGCGATGAGGTTTTGATACTTTGAGAAAGAAATATATAAATTTCACGCCTATATCCCCGAAGGTGTAAATATAGGCGTACTATACACTCACATTACACCAACTATAAAGGATGATTTCCTCCTAACGGCATCTATTCATTAGATCACAAAGGATACGATGGGATGCAGCGACAGCCAATCGTACGGCTACCGTCGCTTGCCAACGTATCCGTTTCTGCGTCTAGTAAATAGTTTCATTCCTACCATGTTGACGTGTTCTAATTTTTGCACTAAGTGCTTTTGCACCAAACAAATCATTTTTTCTTCTAAGTCCAAGTTTGTGTGACGTTTGCAGTACATGCACTTTTGAGACTGATGCTTCCCGGCCACGGCTACGAGCGATGACACCGTTGTACACGGCCGTATACAAATCCGAAATGCCTATTGCCGGAAAGTCCGAGTCTAATAATCAAATATTTAAAAATGGAATATTTGACGTTTAACCTATACAATATCTACATACCTTTATAGTAAAGAATGCGTGTCTTAACTATCTGTCTCATAAGATAAAAAAATAAAAGAAATAAACAATAATGTAAGATAAAAGAGTAATTGATTGAAGAATTTCAATCAATCAAAAAGGAAGTATCAAGATTATAAAGCATCTTGACAGAGAGATGATCATATTTTTTTTTTAAATACTGATAATCACGACTTGATTTAAGTACTTTTTATAGATAGGTGGTTTATGTTAGCCCATTACAGAGACGCTATCATACCCAATCGCGTAAACGATCAAAATCATTTGGTCGCGCTACAACGTGTGATCTGAATGAGTATACCTACATAACTATATACCATAGTAAAGTACAGTATAACCTGCATACGGTTCGCAATATAACGCATTACATCTCAAACGGCGGTCACAATCAGTTCACTCGGCGTTAATCTTGTGTCGTAACATTCGTTTAATCAGTAGTTTAATTGTGAAGTAATAAGTGAAGCAAAACGTCATGCTTGGGAACGCAATATTCGTTTTTTTTCATATACTGTGAGTATGGTAATTAGTTTTGTAGATAGTGGAATTGCAATAGAAGATTGGATTTTTCATTACAGCAAAAAAATCTATGTGCCCTACGATGTGTTTTTCGATTAAAACTTTCCATAAATACGTACGGGAATATGTCATACCTAATGTCCTACGAGTCGATTATGCGGTTAAACTTCAGTTGATTTTTCATTTCGTCTATCATCTTTATATTGCCCTTTTTTACGTGCATCTACCACTTCTTTCTCTCTCTTCCTTCAGTAGAGAATGCCTTAGGAATTAAATCCGCCAATGCATTAATTTGTTGATAAAGTTTCATTAATAAATAAACAAATTGCAAAATCTAGCCATGCTTCGGCACGAATGGGCCGGCTTGACCGGAGTTATGCCATGACCTCCTGATTCTGGAGGAGGGAGAGCTCTGGCGGCAGATTTTGGGTTGCGGTAGGGAATAGGGTGGTGGCCTGTTTGCATCAAGACGCGATCGGGCCACGACGGATGGCGTAACGATAGGATCGATTGAGTCACCTGAGGGTTTAGAGCAAATTTATTTGACATCAACATTATCTCGTCTTACGGTTGGTCAACTGTGACAATCGAGTCGATGTGAAATAAACTCGCACTTGGGCTTCTGATGGTAAGTGACTACCGCAGCCCAAGGAGTCTCAACTCAAAAGACTTAAGAGTGTGGCCGCCGCATGTGAACCCCTACCTCCCAGAATAAGAGGGCTTCAGTAATCTCAGTCACTTGGTGAAGAGCTGGTTTTCTGTGAGGCCGTGGTGTCACTCCGGTATAGCTGAGCCTTTCTCTGCATCTCTTAAGTAAATTTTCTAGGGGCAGCAAAACTCCAAGGAGAGTTGAAATACACTAACATACGGAAGTTGACATATACGGACAAAAAGTCAAAGAAATTAAAGAAACGATAGTTTTCCTTGACGAATTGTCATTAGTTTGATGTCAGAATTGGATGGATTGGATTACTTAGTGTCGTTTGTAACAGTGACTGTATACGACAATACACGCATTGAACCTTTACAATTTTATGAACAATGTGTTACAAAACGAGTGGTCTAAAGTTGCAAACTCACCTTATAAAGGCATTGTCAATACGTACTAAGTGATCTATAATGTGTGAAAAATATCTTATATTTCTTACAAATATCTATTTCTGAAATATTTACTACACCATTGTTTTTAAGGAGAGTACATATTTTTATGGATAATAAATGTATTCATTTTAAAGCATTCATTTTACTTGCTATGGCAGTAAAATCCCCTTCTTTCGAAGGTATCCTCTACAGATATTTCTATTGTCTATAACACTTTTAATTTGCGTAAAATCCCTCTGATATCCCTACCGGACGATCAGTGGCGTGGCTAGGTCGGACTCGAACTGACTGTAACAAATTACTATATCGCACAGTAGGTGCAGTAAAGACACGCAAACGAGCAAACGCCGCCACTCATGGATGGAACTCAGGAGTTACAAGCGCGTTGTTGGCCTTTGAGGAAGGAGTACAATCTTAGCTTAAAAGTTTGAACGTATCGGAAACACCGCAGACGGTAATGTGTTCCACAGATTGGTTGTGCGATGAAAAAAGAATATATGAGGTGATACAAAATGACAAGTATCCACCGGAGCCAGGCAACCTACTATAAGTAAACATAAGCAACGAAACAATGAACATTCCTTAATAGGAAAACAAACGGTCCCAACAATCCGAAAGTAATTATAACAATAGTGTTCCATTACATGAAAGGTGAAACGCATTTTTGGCTGACTTAGTCTCATCTCATACAGGTCTTCTATTACTTGAGATTGGCCTCTTATAGAACTTTTTCAAAGAGGCAGAGGAACGTTTGACATCATGAAATAGAGTCCGTTTATACGAAGACTCTTTTGGTGATGTCAAACGTAAGACTCTATTATTCTTAATATTCTGGGCAATATTACACAGCGCTATGTAGACCCCAAGACTCCTAAACCAAATATAGTAAATAGAAATCCTCCTAAATCAGGACTTCAAAATCTTTATAAATTGTATCTTACCTTTTTCTTCTAAACCTAAACTGGATAACACATTGGTAGAAGACTTTAGCTTTGTTTCTTTCTTTAGATTTCTTCTACATTTTAACTTTGGTATTCCAAACTTCACCTATGTTAGCAAAACTTAGCACAGAGAGTACTTAAATAGATTATAATTTTATATTCCAAAGAAAAAATATTATTGACCATGAAAATTTACACAATGATCCTTTATATTATATTTCTATTCCAGACTAGCTGTCAACATTCGGATAAATTGGGCATGGTGAGTATAATAATTAGTCTACATCTATCTATATTATATATTCGTATATACCAGCTGACCCGGCAAACGTTGTTTTGCCATATACATTTCAAAAAAAATTGACAAAAAAAACAAAAATTAGGGGTAGGAAAAATAGAGGTGGGCCGATTCTAAGACCTACCCAATGTGCACACAAAATTTCACGAAAATGGGTCGAGCCGTTTCGGAGGAGTTCAGACACGGGAATTTTATATATTAGATTTACATAAGACATTATGCATTAGGCGAAACCGGTCAGGTCAATAAAAGTACGAGTGAGTTTAATTTAATAATGAGCTTCAAAGATAGTTTTTATTTATTTTTCGCGTCAGTTTTGTTACTCCTTTCTCACCTATGTAACCACAATGTTCTATGGCGAAGCGTGGCAGGCTACAGATGGTATATGTAAAATAGATACTGTCTATTGCTCAGACCATCTCTGGCGAATGGCTGCAATAATATGGCAAATTTTTGTTGTATATATATACGGTTACATATAATATAGTTTAGTTTCTGGACAAAGAAGAAAAATGGGTATAACTCTTTCTTTTTTAATTTAAATAAGTAAATAACTTTTGTGGCCAAAGGCATTTAATTTTAATTCCATAAATAGCTATTATGGAATTAAAATTGAATGCCTTTTGGTAGAGAGGAGAACTAAACTTTTAAGTAACTATACGGTACAATACTTGTATTGACAATAAAATTTAACGGGACAACCAACGGGACAAAAAAATTAGCACATTTTCTAGCAGAAAAGTCATTTAGACTATGGGACTTAAATACACAAATCTATCTCACTTGTAACATTTACATATAATTTTATAATTATCAAAAGTATTTTCTTAAATATTTTACAACGATTTCAGTCCTCTTAATGTGCAAGCTGAAATGAAAGCCGCTTACAAATCAGGGGAGATCCCCGATCAATCAGCCCCTATAACGTTGGAGAAGATCAAGACCAAGTTGAAACAGAGCGAAATATTTGACTGGCAAGACCCGACCCTCACCGACAGAGAGAAGAAAGAGATGGGAAAACTATTTGACGCTGTCGAGATTATGGTAACTTTTTTATGTATAATGTCCTCTCTTCTGTCTTACAATTTTGTATGAGTGATTTTTTGAGTGTCACTCATCCCGTGGGTGTCGTAAGAGCCTACCAAAGGAGCAAACTACGCAGGACAACAGCACTGCGAACAGAAGGAAAACTTGAAACAACCCCGTCTGTCCAGCGTGGTATAGTAGTCCAAAACCTATGTTTTAAGGAGAGGCTTATGTCCAGCAGTGGTCTATTAAAGGCTGTTGATGATAAATCGGAAATATGGTTTTAAACTACCCGACTCAAAAAAAACAAAACTGCTAACTAGAACTGGGTAACAGGAAGACGAGGCACTTGATTTGACAAATGAGTGCTCACGTTGCCTTAGTTGGCCGTTAGATGTTACGCATCATTTGCGACTAATAAGTAATATATATTATATTACTTATTAGTATATACTTATTTTATAATAATATTTAAGTCTAGCTCGTTTTTTTCTAATATGCTGGCAACATACTGTTGTTTTATTTAAACAGTTTAAGAAATAAAGAGAAAGCTGAAACTGAAAGAATAATTGAGAAAATATAGAATAATGACTTCCAAAACTCATATTATGGGTACAATCGCTTTAATATGCGTAGCCATAGGTTTTTTGTGGTATTTCTACTGCGATAACAGGCAACGGCGCAGTTGTGCTATCGTAAACATTGTAAAATCATTTCGTAATACCTCTTTGTGAAGTATTTGTTTTTTTTTTTCTAAAAAGACAACTCCCGCACTAGAAATAAATCCTGTGTCGCGGGGGACTTTACAAACATACATGAAACGGACACAAAGGAGACTCAAACTCAGAACAACAATTTATGGATCACACAAAGTGTTGTCCCATGTGGAGATCGAACCCACAACACTCAGCGCAGTAGGAAGCGGCGAGGTGACCGCTTAAACCACTACGCCACCTGTCAAGTCAATTGCAGTATATTTTCTGCTTGCTCTATGTTCAACATTCCTAAATAGGATTTACAAAACAAATTATGTTCATTTATAATATTTTCTCTCTTCTTGACTCTCGGAATGTGAATTCGACTAGGGATTTCCCAATTTAAATATTCAATTTGCCGGATATACATTACATATTAAATGAACACGAGGACATCGCAATTAGGTAGAACTTGGGAATGGTGAAGTTTAGCTGATTGTAACCGCTTGATAATAAATGTATTTGTTTATTTACAAAAAGAAATTTTGTACAAAGGCAGACTTAATACACAGGACATTCACAAGTCTGTGTGCCATTTCTTAAAACTGACGGTATAAGAAAATTCTTCTTATTCACGTTTTAAATTATTGTCTTGCTGTAAAAGCAAAGCTGCGCCTTTTTTATTGTGTAATCTGTCCATCCTCAATAGGTGACGGATTATTATTAACAAAATTCTTTTAAAATTATAATGAAAACCCGCATCGAAAAGTTGTGCAAAATCAGTTTCTCCTGCAAACCCTGACTTATAAATGTTTCGAGGTCTTCTAAATTATGACTTATTGGAATAGTACAAGATACAAGATACAAGATATTTTATTTGCATAAACATGTGTACATTAAAGATGTTAAGTAATATTGCCTGATCGACATGTACATAGTAAAAGATACGGTACAGTTTAACGCAATAAGAAAATACATTTTCGCAAAATTGTTCCAGACAACCTCTCGCAACCGACAACCAAGCAATGTCCAGACGATGTTCTCATCACTGCGTCTCGTGGAAAGAGTCGTCAAAAAGCAGCTAAAGGAGGGACAGATTTCTGAAGCGCTCGCTTCCAAATTCAACTGGGATAAAGTGTAAGTGTAATATTGCTTCTGCTATAGCTTAATTTTGTTTTGTTTTACATCTTTATGAAGTTTGCAAAGCTTTGTTTTGAAATGCAGCCGTTCATTGGTCATTCTGCTACATAAGGTATTGCTAGTAAGATATAGCAGAAAAGTTTAAAAGGGTTAATATAGTTGAAGCAAAAGGAATAAAAATTTGGTTCAGTGACATCTAGCGAAGACAAATCAAACTGCGTTGTAACTCATGGAGTTGCATCACGCAATGAGAATTTACAAACATAATTCTATCATTGATGATCGTGTTGAAAGGGAGGATCTTGAGAAAAAATACACCTTATAGAGGCATAAGGACAAAACGAATCACACATATATTCTCTTATATCTCGTAGAAAAAATTACTTCATTAGTGTCAAAACTATTTTAAATTCTAAATAAAAGGTGTTTAGTGATATTTTTTTCATATAATATATTTACAACTATCTATATTTCACAGACCAAAAGCGAATTAAGGAAATCGGATAGTAAAAAATTAAGGTAAAACATTTAAAATTAAACACTTTAAAAGACATTCATTCATTCATATAATTTTCTTATGCTTATTATACTTTCCGGACTTGTATATGGGCCTTCTAATTAATTTTAACTGTATTGACGATTTTCTGTTTTAAACAAACGATTCTTGGATCTTAAGCCCTTTTTTAACTATCTCAGTTATCATGTTATAATCTTCTGACATGTAAAATAATGTTGTTGAAAAAATAATTGACTTAGTAAATTCCAACATAAAATAGGGCTAAGTATATAAAATGGACTACAAAGCGGAGGCAGCGATTTTAATGGAATTCTCGATTAATACGTTGACAAGATCAAATTAATAGATTTTACTGCTTATCTTTGGTTTCTAGGATTACGGGTCTCATGGATTTTATAGATATAGTTAGTCACGAAACTAGAGCCGAAGTCAAATATTTACTATTCATTTACAATTACAATATTTGTAACTCTGAAAATTAGATAATGATTTAATTTTAGTAAAACCATCAAAATATTTTCAAATAATTCCTTTAGTACGGTTTTTTATTAAGTATTATTCATTTCTTTATTTGTATGTGAAGATTTTTTTAATACATTCCATTCCACAATCATTTCCTTAAGTCTGGCAACATCAATGGGAAATAATAATAATACTCTACCACATTGACACAACGCCATCTAGTCCCAAACTAAGCAGAGCTTGTACTATGGGTACTAGACAACTGATATAATAGAATCATCACTAACTCATGCGATTTTATTACTTTCCTATAACCTAGAATATTAGGCTTACATTTTGTTAACACCATATCATCCCATAAATACCAATACAACCATCTCACTCTAATATCTTCTTGATCAGTTTTTATTATTAAGCTTTTGCCCACTGGACCACAAAAATAAATATGACAATATTAGGCCCAGACGGGCAGTTTAAACCCTTAAGCACCTGTGATATTCGCTTACTGCAATATTCGACTCTGGCAAACCTACGAGCCAGCAACCAACTACTATCCTACATAGTTAGTAGCTACTGTAGATGGCAGAGGGTTCTCCAATTAGCAACTAAAATGTCTTGTATGCTAAGTTATTTTCAAATTAATTTAAAATAATCATAATTTACATTTTCAGATGCACTATCATACTTTCTTACAAATGTTAATTTGATATATAAAAAACTTTACTTTTTATTTCAGAACCAAACGTGTAAGACGAGATAAGCCGACGTACATCTTTGACAAAACGACGAATATGAGAATGTTTAACACTCGTCAATAATATAATATTAATTAAGAACTTACTGTCTGACAAGAATTAAGAAATAAATCATGGAAATAATTATATATTATCCAAACCGGATAAGGATGTTGTACAGGGATTGCAATGAGCACATGATACCTCTCGTGTAGCAGATAATTATAGAATAATAATAACTTGAGTCATCAATTATTTATTTTATTATTTATCAATGTATTAAAATACACTCACGACATATTCCCAGACAGAGACAATAGAATGTTTTTTGCCATGAGCCATACATGGGGCTTGGTGAAGAATTAAGTGCGCGCCAATTGCAGCGACGAACACGTTGATGTGAAATGAACTCACACTCCTAGTTTACGACTCTTTCACATCCATTAGACTTTTCATCATACAGGTCAGTTCCGGATGCTATCATCTGGGCCCTTTTTCAGAATACTGCCCGTCAGCATACTTCTTTCGACTCGTCCACTAACCTCCTTCCTAACCTTTAGTTATTCTATAACTCATCGCTTCAATCCGCTCAAACCATCTCATCCAGTCTTCTCTCAATTCTCGTCAATACATCTTCTTCTAACCCACAATATTTCATCTCTCTTCATTCGCTCATCTCTTTTCTCATCTCATCATTCACACCACATTATTCTTTACAAACAAATCAATTTCACAACTACACTACAGATCAATTTTAAGTTACACACAGTTCTTACTGAACGCATTTTATCGATATGAATTTTATTATTGTATTCCTTTTGTTATTTATTATTATATTATTTATAGAATATGCTTATTGCTTTCCATCAACTAGGCCTAGGCTTAAGGGTTTCGTTATAACGTAAAAAGAATAGTTCCTCTCAAGAGTGTGTTGTCTTGTGAATCTCTATATGACAATCACAAGAACTTTTTTTTTGTTTGGAAATGAATGACAGATAGATCAAGTCGGGGCAATAAGGTCTTAAGGCGTGTTAATATTTAAGAAATTATAGTCCTTATTTGATTGATACGCCAATGTATTATGTTGTATATAATATCTTGGTTAATGTGAATCAGGTGCACTTTAATATAGATTTTTTGACTGAAATATACTTTTTGTAATTAAGTTTTGTCTTTTATTTTGACAGATGTTTTTTTCTGTAAAAGAGAATATTAAAGATCCAGAAGGGAGTTTTCAATAGAGTAATTTCTTATATTTCAAAATGTATTGTTACAATCCTCATGAAATTTAGTCTATATACAAAGAACCTGACAGACTGATTCACTGACTGATCGATCAACTATATGTATATATATATATATACTACCTGAGACCCGCGGTGTTACCCGCGTTTGTTGTTATAACCGCGGGCAACGCCACGGGGCGAAGCTAGTCTAAAAAAAGTAGCCTAAGTTACTCCTTATGTCATTAGCTATCTGCCAGTGAAGTCCCGTCGAAATCGGTCCAGCCGTTCCAGAGATTACGGAACAAACAGACAGACAGACAGACAAAAATTAAAAAAAAAAAATTTGGCATATGTACCGTGTAAACATACATATGCATTTAGTAAAAAGCGGTTATTTTAATATTACAAATAGACACTCCAATTTTATTTATTTGTATAGATATAGATATATACGCTGGGCGTAAAGATGCAAAATAGGGGTTGGAAATCTATATGAAACATTGTTATTTTTAGTTAGTAGCGTATCCTCTACGATGTGTGATGTCGACCAAAGCTACTCGTAGTATTACAAAAGACTATGAGTACCCAGATTGAACTGGGTTGTAAAGCTTTTGAAAAGCATTAAGCCCCTCGCAATTGGGTTCATTTTGATTTGTTTTAACATGTCTTGGCGATTTTTAAAGCCTTCTTATAAATATGTTGAATTATTTTGGAGACATCACCTTGGCACAAAATAATTCAGTTTGATAGAAGATGATGATTATTGATAGAATAGATGTTATTTCTACTAAACTCTTTTTTAAACATTGCTTTCCCCCTCTTCCTACAGCTAGGCTTACCTTTTCTTGTTGTGGATGTTCGACGTTGTGTTGCTGAGCACGCGAAGCGGCCAGTGTTGCCAGCTCCGACATATTCACGTATAAAGCTTGTGGCATTTCTGTGTAACAAGAACATTTAAATTTACTTTTAAGCTATTGCATAGCTTCTATCGCGGGCCTTGAGCGTGGAGACCGAATTCAGAAATTCCGTAACGAAAATAACCTAACACACCCCACGTGATACTTTTTAGTTTTCTATCGATTAATAGCAGAACTTTTAATGACTTTTTTGAAATATCACGCTTGTCTCTTTAGTTCGGCAACTCACCTCTAGGTGGCATTAGTTATATCGGCGTTACTACGCATGCGTAATCCCCCTCTTCGCCCCGCAATCTAATTAATATCAAAGAAAAAAAAAGCAAAGGGAAAAAAATACTGCATAAATAAAATAAATAAATAATTATAATTGCATAAGTTGATAAAAAATGCTATGCAATAGCTTTACTGCGGCAGTCCCCGAGTGCCACACGTCTTTTTTTGTAGTAGTTGTTATCAGTTTGTGAGTAGTTGTCATAATACCCTTTGAAAATACCTTGAGGCGAAATTGATCTAACATCCGGTTTAATAAATGCATATTATGGAACAGTATAAGTGACTTAATTCAATATGTTAAATTTACTACTTAATGTTATCGGTGGCTAGGTTTTGCTCGCTCTGTCATTTCATCAAGAAATACAATCATAGATCAAGAAAGTACTTACGCACTAATGGAGTTAAAATTTTGTGTTTGCCTTTGTTTATAAAAATCAAAAAATACTCCTTTTCTGCAGAAATAATAATAACCTCACACATATCGGCAGAGCCTGTAATAAGTAACCAGACTGCTGATAAACATACTTATATATTTCTAAATACATAAATTTTATAAATAAATAACATCCAGACACAGAACAAATGACCGTGCTCATCACACATTCATTTGTCCCTGGTGGAAATCGAACCTCCGGCTTAGCAGTCTGGTTTACTAGCCACTAGGTTTTTTTTCTATACAGGTTGTTATCAATATCGAACCAGCCACTCGACAATTTTTGAAAGAGGTTGCCATTCGGGTTGCCAGACAACAAAATAAGAAGAAAAAAGTTGAGTAAAATTTACCTTTAGTAAGATGTGGCGGCAATGACGAAGGTTTGGTCGGTTTGAACTCTTGCTGGCAGGTGTTGGCGTTGCCGGACTTGCTCGGGACAGTCGGCCGCTCGAGGGATGAGCATCGCTGAACAAATAATTAGATTTTTAGTCTTTAATATCTGACATTAATGCATATAATATATAATGAGTTTGTTTGCCCTTTCTTCCCATAAGGCTCGGCACAGGCATATCATAGATTTTGTATGGGTTTGATTTTTGTTAAATTTGTTTGGTTACTATTTGACAAAACAGAGATTGTTGCTTTTGTGTGTGTTGATCTATGACTTTAGAGTCTACATGGAAGACCATTTCAAACAATTTTGGAAATTTTATGAAATAAAGAAAGTTTGAGTTTGAAACAGAATAAAATGTGACTAATTAATAATTATATCTTTTAATTAAAATAAGGCCTGTGTATACATTTATATTGTACGCTTGATATTATATATTGAGGTCCGTGTGGTGACGGATTAAGAATACAGAGTGTCACCACCCCTATTCATCCCGTGGGTGTCGTAAGAGCCGACTAAGGGAAAAACTAAGCAGGACAACAGCACTGCAGAGACAAGGAAAACTTGACACAAACCCTTTACCAACCCGTCTGGCCAGCGTGGTATAGTAGGCCAAAACCTCCTTTCTCAGGAGAGGCTTATGTCCAGCAGTGGACTATTAAAGGCTGTTGATGATGATGATGATGATATTAAAGTGATGGTCGCTGTATAATTTATAAATAGAGTTCACACTCACAGCTTCACTTCGAATGTTTTTTGTTTATCTCAAATAAATAAGTAAACTAAATAACCTACAGTAGGCAAAGGAGGTCTGGCGTATATCCCTCCACCGTCCCTCTGCTGCGACATTTCCTGTTCGGAGTGAGTGAAAGTGTGCACGCTGAGGGCAGGCCGAGGGTGGCCTCGCTCGTACGCTGGAACAAAAATAACTAATATGAAACCCACTTTGATTATTCTTAAAAGGAACAATTAAAAGTAAAGTTGACATAGCAGGGCTATCAGAGTCAGGTGTGAGTTTATTTTACATCAACTCGCTATCGACAGATTCAGATTTCAGTGCGGGCCAATTGCAGCGCCGAACGCGCTCACCGTGACCATCGAGTAGGTGTGAAATGAACTCGCACTTGGACCTATGGTTTACTGTCACTAGTAATCTTAATTTATAGAAGTAATGAATACCAAGTACTATTAGAGATACGTTAGGTAAAGTGGGTCGTAGGCTGTCAAAGGATAATAAGCATATGTCATAGCAAATATGGTAGGCCAAAACCTTTTTTCTAAGGAGAGGCCTATGTCCAGCAGTGGACTAGTATAGGCTGTTGATGACGATGATGATAGCAAATAATATAATTATTTTGAGGAATATTTCGCCAACAAGGGAAGGTGAAGTTTAAAAAACTGAAAGCTCAACTATGTATTTTAAACTATTTGTGTCATGTGAAGTGTAGGAAAAGCCGACTAAAGAGCAAACTACGCAGGACAACAGCACTGCAAATAGAAGGAAAACTTGACACAAACCCTATACCAAACCGCCTGTCCAGGGTGGTATAGTAGGTCAAAACCTACTTTCTAAGGAGAGGGTTATGTGCAAAAGTGGGCTATTAAAAGCTGTTGATGATGATGTGTCATGTGAAACGCCACATCAAGCTGCGTGTAACTTAGTCTAGTCCAGTATAATATGTAATTGGTACAGAAATAGCAATTCAAGTTCTAATGGCTTTCGAAATAAATCAAAAAAATACAAAATTAAAACGATGAGATCCAAACGTCGGGTATAAAGTATAAAATCAAGATAAATATGAAATAAATAAACAAAAAAAATGTTACCAGCTGAAATAGTGTGTGGCCTACCACCCATGATAGCGGATGCTGCCCTCTCAAACTGAGCTGTGTCCTTTAGGTCCGGCCATGTAGCCGATGCTGAAAAAAAAAAGGAAATTAAGATTACTAATTTAGACTAAATTATAAATGAATACAGTAAAAGTTTATTTTTCAAAGTAAATATTCGCGTGTTAAATAATAAATATTTTTTCATCACATCACATCAACAGCCTTAAATAAGTCCACGACTGGACATAGGCCTCTCTTTAAGAAGAAATATTTTAAAATTTAATATTTTATCATTTCATAAAAATTGTTGTATTTTTTGTTGACGGTACTTTCCCAATACATAACTTTATTATATACTACCATATACTAATCAAAAACAATGATTCCATCAAAAAGGGAATTCGGGACCGCGGTCCCGTTCCCGAAAGCCCCGACGATCTTAAAAATTTCGACGTGTCTCATGACTGAAGATTTCTTTATTTGCGAATCTAGTCGGTATGTTAAATTATTTGGCATCCATTGTTATCTTTTGGGTAATATTGGCGCGTAGCGAGGTAGCTTTTTTAAAGAGTGGATCCGAATCTTCTAAAGCGATGATAGTCATAAGATAGTTTGACTACACGGATGGCGTAGTGGTATAAGCGGTCGCCACGCCGCTTACTACTACGCTGAGTGTTGTGGGTTCGATCCCCACATGGGAAGACACTTTGTGTGAGCCACAAATTGTTGTTCTGAGTCTGGGTGTTCTTTGTGTCCGTTTCATGTGTGTTTGTAATGCGATTTATTCCTAGTGCGGCATTCTTCTCTTCTCTTTTTAAACAAAATAGTTCTTAAAGCTATTTGAGTAACAACAACTGACAGTACCTAGTAAAGCGATCGTGTGATGGTTACGTAATATCGTGATCGCTCTTTAGTAATCACAGTTACGTTGGATTTAGCGAGTTGGTTTGCCCTTTCTTCACATAAGGTGGAATGTGGTAACCCTCCTGGTAGCCCCTTGGAAACAGACAGTTGTGGATAGGCGCAGACTAATAATAGATTTTCTATAGGTATACTTTTATTTTTAAAGACAACTCCCGAATATGTCCTGTGTCGCGGGGGACTTTACACACATTTATAAAACGGATACAAAGAACACCCAGACTCGGAACATCAATTTGTGAATCACACAAAGTGTTTGCCCATGTGGAGATCGAGCCCACAGCGTAGTAGGGAGCGGCGAGGTGACTGCTTAAACCACGACGCCATCCGTCCATACTTTTGCTAAATATTTGACGAAACATATCGTTGCTAATGTATGTGTTGATCTAAGACTTCAGAGCTGTAAGAGATGATTTCAAATAATTATAGAAGAATTTTATGAAATAAAGATATTTTCACTTAGCAACATTTACTCCGACCGAATATTTAAAACTCGACCAAAGACCAATATTATATTTGAAATGTGACTATTTGGGTAATAGTCCTGACTCCTAAGACCGAATAGGTTTCATTTCCACTTAAACACATGCTTACCTGCGTTGCCAATGACGTCATGGCTGTCATCGGCATGATCATCTTCGATATTACTCTTCGTCTGAGTCATACATTCGCTGCTTACGCTCTGATTGTCGGAACCCTGCAAAGTACAGACAGTGGCATTCATCAAATATATTTATTTATTCATACAGCTGACAGCTCGTGACATCACATTAGCTGGATCATATTTAGAAAATGCGACTGTTCAAAAGTATTTTCCATTGAAATAGAAATTAAAGCAGTTAACTGAAAATGAAAGCAAAAGTAGGAAAGCAAAATAAAATAAAATTACATTGTCAACGTAGAGCGAGCGTCGTTGTAGTGTATCTTGTGAGCGAAATCCGGAGTCAGCGCTGCATACGCTTGCCAACCGGAACGCGGACTATACGCCGGGTAAATAAAAATATTAAGCAAAACAAAAGCAAAACCAATTACAAAAAAAAAATACGAACGGAACCTTATTCTGGTGTCAAAACAGAGATCATAATAGGGACCCGCCGATTAAATTCTAGAAAAAGGATATCACGTGTACAAAATAATAAAAGCAATATGTGCGAATGAATAAAAAATCTACTTCACAAGCAATGCTTTATCATCTCACCAATACCTACGGTGGCCTTTTTGCTTAATATGAGGGAGTAGAAAGAAAAAAAAGGGTAATTTAATTCTTAAATTATATTAGAGTGCTTCGTCTGCCAACAAACTGCTGTGCAGTTTGGCAGAAGTAATTAATTATTGTAACATGTTTTTTAATCTTTAATAAACATTCATTATTATTATTATTATATTTTGAAATAATTATTCAAAGAAGAAGTTTAATTATTTATCATTCGATGGACATAAAGAACTACATACGAGAATAATTGACGACGTAACTTCTTCTACGTTATAAAAAGAAAGAAATATATATAATATTTAATTATCTCTTCCAAGTTTTAAGTTTACACGAGTCATTTTTCTATTAACGTATTCCACAAAAAGTCTGAAGAACACAATTCCTTCCAGATCCTTTTATTGGTTGCTGCTAAGTTGATCTCCACGACTCCAGTAAACATGAGAGACTTTTAAAATTTATTTTAATCTGAGTAACCAGCTTGTGTATAAACTTTGAGTGTATATCGTTTGTGATAAATCTAAGTGCTATAAGCGACACAGGTGTCATGACATTAATTGTATTCTTGAGTTCGTTTTGAAAGAGCGCGAAAATTATGTATGTCTTATCTACTAATAGACATTTATCTACTGACACACACACACACATAATCTCTATCATAACAATATTCTACAACAAAACTGAGAAATACTTAAGTAATTGTTTGTTCTACTATACCTGAGAGATACAGTGCTGTGACTCGCTGGGGGCCGGGATGGTGCCAGCTGATGAAGCGTTGGATATCGGAGTGGAACAGCTCACTGTGGAACCAGATATACCTGGAACGTTTATACTTTGTTGATTGTTTTGCACAATATATATACACTTAAGTAATGTTGTTTTATTACAATTTTGTCAATGATTTCCAATAAAGAAATTCGGCTGTTGTTTTCCCCACGTTTGCTACCTCAAAACTCCGTTATTTATCATCATCACCGTTATTTAGCTTCGATTATGAAAATTCCCGCGTTTAAATTAAACGGGATCAAAAAGTTCTACCCCTAAGGGTGAAAGGAGAATTCATGGTTTCACTTTTAGACGACCGCGTCATTATTTCAAATGTTAAAAAAAATATTGATTTTATTGACACAGCAAAAAAGAGTGAAACTGATTTTCATACTGAAATGGGCATTCTCCTTTAGAATTAGAGTACAGTTCACCACGATGTATGCTCATTGAAGTTGGTTATACTTTTTTAAGTAAATTATTTTCATTTGGGCAGATTACAAGATTCCTCACCGTGCTGGTGGTCGGAGCACTGGCTGTTGAGCGAGGAGATGGAGGTGAGAGAAGACTTGCGGCTGCCGAGTCGTGACGAGGCCGATGGAGAGTGCGGAGCTGAGCCACTCTCCGCCCAACCACTGTAGCAGGACTTGATATCGCAAATCACCTGTAAAAGATAAAAATTAACATTATTGTATTGCGATAGTAATAATAATATTTATTTCTTTTCTCTACAAAGGTGATGTGAAAATATTGTATTCGAATCAGAGTTTTTAAGTAATTTGAAATTATCTTATAACAACGATAACTTTTATTCCAATTTTCCATTTTATAATATTTTCACACATCTCACACACGGCCGTCCGATTCCAAACTAAGCAGAGCCTACTATGGTAATCAGACTGCTGATAAGCATACTTATATCTTTCTAAATAGATACATATTATAGATAAAGTACAGCCAGACACAGAACAAATGATCGTGCTCATCACACAATTATTTGTCCTGGGTGGGAATTGAACCCACAACCTCTAGCGTAGCAGTCTGAGTCACTAACCACTAGACCAACAGGCCAGTCAGGACTCATTTAAATAAGACATTGCCTATAATTTGCTCTTAGTTATACTAATAAGAAATTCCGTAGTTGCTCTTCATCGAGTTAGGTTACTGATAGCCAAGCCCCCATGTCCGTGTGGTGACGGATTAAGAATACAGAGTGTCACCACCACCAGAGAGAAGGCAAACTTGACACAAACCCTATACCAACCCGTCTGGCCAGCGTGATATAGTAGGCTAAAACCTCCTTTCTAAGGAGAGGCTTATGTCCAGCAGTGGACTATTAAAAGCTGTTGATGATGATGATGATGATGAAGCCCCCTTATTCTGGGGGAGATTCAAAGTACGGACGGACTTGCGACTCTAAAGTTGCATGTGTCTCTAAAGTTGCATGGGCGGTGATAGTCACTTACTATCAGGTGACCTGTTTGCTCCTTCCTATACCAGAAAAAAATCAAAACTCCATTCAGTAGTTTTAGAGATTTTTGCTAGCAAACAAACAGACAGGCAGAAAAGTTCAAAAAAGAAATCTGCCCAGTGTTCTATTAATTCTTCTTTAGTTACTCACTTTTTTTTATTACATTTCTTTCAATATTAAATAACTATAAAGGTTACTAGCAACCAAAATTACTAGTACTCCCGTTAACCCCTTCCGCTAAGCTAAATCGATTGTGTTAGGAGTGGGTTCACGTCGGTAGTGTACTGGTCAGAATTCGAACCTACGACCTCTTGATCGCAAGTCCAATGCCTTAACTACTAGGCTACCGCCGCTTCAGATTATTTTATTATACCTACCTATAGATTTGCAAAGCGATGACCTTCGGCAGTGCTTATTCTAAAGTCTAATTTACTTACACAAAACGAGTTCGATATTTTTAGCTAAAGGAAAACCCACAAAGTAAATTACCTGTAAACTGGCGGCGGGTAAAGTCCTGGGCTCTGCAGTGTGTCTGATGAGTTGCTCACTGCCCTCTTGTAAATGGCCAACTTCGGCTAGCATTGCCACTTCGGACTCCTGCAATAAATATATCATAAAATATTATTTTTCTGTAATATTAATGATTTTTATACAAAAGTACATTATTCCTCAATCCGACAAACGGGTTTGTTTTAAGGATTCATCTATTTGGTTTAATTCAGAAGACAACTATAACAAGTCAGAAGATTTTGCCCTCGAATGAACCACCTATGAGCTGGTTCCTCAGGAATGATACCACGTCCTTACAGAAAATCGGCGCTAAGCAGTTCTTTCATTACCTTTCATATAGTGAGGGAAGGTACCAGAAGCTCAACCCCACCCCTATATTCATGGTTGCACTTGAACGGCCGAAACCTACTTATATCCGTGTGGTATCGGATTAAGAATATGAAGTATCAGCACCCCTATTCATCTCGTGGGTGTTGTAAGAGTCGACTAAGGAAGCAAATTACGCAGGACAACACCGCTGCAATAAGATGGAAAACTTGACACAAACCCTATACCAACCCGTCTGGGCAGCGTGGTATAGAAGGCCAAAACATCTTTTCTAAGGAGGGCCTATATCCAGCAGTTAATCATCATCATCAATAACCTTTAGTAGTCCACTAAAGGCAGTTGATGATGATGATGAACACACTGAAGTTGCTGGTGTTCATGAGTGGCGGTAGTGAGTTACGATCAGGTAATTCGTCGGCTCGTTTGCCCCCTAAATATCAATATTATTCCTGATTGCTTCACTCTCTTTACATTGGCATCAGGGAAACTGTCCTACAAATATTGCTAGAGTTATGTTTGGCAATCGTTAATTGTAATTGGAGCCCTAAAAAGTCCAACAATAGTCGTTCTACAGAACTTCGAACAACCAAATTCCCAATATCAACCGTTGGGCCGTGGCAGATATAATCATTTTACCTGAATAAAGGATCCTCCCTTTGGTTTGAAGGGAAATAAAACTCGTTCGTCTATATTATAAAAACAAATAAAATTATCTTACCACAACTGGATTAAGCAGTGAGACGAAGTGGCAGAATCGGCTACGTTCTTCAATCAACGCGGCCTTCACCGCTTTTTCCTCCATTTCCTCGAGCTGCTGTTTGCGTTCTTGTATGTCCTGGAAGGAATTTAAAGACATTTTATCCAAAGCTTTCTCAGATATTATCATTATTGCGCAGTCAGTACAGAGATTTAAAGCAAAGGTACATAAGGATAATGTACACCAAAAGACCAGTTCAATTCAAATTATTGTCACCATTTAATGAATCAATAATGCTAACCATTATGGATGGTGCTAATCATTATGTGTCTCAAGATTCTTTCTCAATCGACAGTGGTGAGATTTTACGATACTGATGAGGCTGATGGTTTAAAACTTGCATGCAAGTAATGTAATTGTAGAGAAACTGAAGTTGAATTACTGCTTATTGCATTAGTTATTTATAAAAGTCTATTTGCTGTTAATAAAAGTCCCATGAAAACATGAAAATCAGTCCAGCCGTTTCGAACCTTAATTGGAACGCACAAACAGTAAAGGACTTTAAAATTGTATAGTTATATAAAGCATTCATACGCATTAAGCAAAAAGCTGTTATTTTTTTACAATTGGCAAACACACTCATTCTAATGAATTTCATTTATTTGTCATCCGGCATCGTAAACTATTATGGTAAAACTGATATAAAAAGTGATCAAAAGTACTACATTATTTAAAAAGAAACTGGCAATAAAGATTTAGGAAATTACCGACGGTTATAAGTATTTTTTAATTTTTAAATAAGTTTATCATATATTTGGACTGCCCCTACAACAACACACGCACACACACATGCCGCCCCTTTTTCTCGTGACGGGGTGGAAAATCCGTTCGGACCTCCCGGACCTGACCGGAGGACCCGGACTATGTAATTTCAGTTCCTCCCGTCACCGACACTTCTCATAATCAGACCTTATCTCAGAGTAGTCGCAAACTTCTCGGCAAGACATACTGCTCAAGTTCTTTAGGATATTCTATTGGCGTATATCTAACCTGCAAACAAACTTCATTCTTTCTCTTAGCATCAGGTGGCGCTCTTCTCGCCTTCCTCGCGTGTCGTTGTGCTTCAGTGACTCTGCGGCGTAACTCGGCCCGAGCGCGTTTGCATTCACGCGCGTGCTCGCGGCTGAGCGCGCCTGGCGCGCACGCACCACGCCTCCACTCGTCAGCACGCTCCGCTAGAGGTGTCACTAAAGTGTCCATCAGAACGCTATAAGGGAAAAAATAACTTTGTATTGACTGGCATCTAGTATATGTATATATTTATAATTATAATAAAATAAATTTTAGCTTTGCAACCTATTCTGTTCGAGGTTGGATAGCGAAATATAAAATACTACTCCTGCCTGGTATATAATACTACTTTATTTATAATTCACCCAGAGGATCTTTTTAAAGCGTGATAATCTCTAATAGAATGAACCTAAAGGGGTTTCAGAACTTCAGTGCCAAGTGAGGGGCTAATCCCGTGAATTAAATGTTTGATCCCGAATAGAAATAATATCTGATGTATTAGAAATGAGCCCAAACTCCGTGAAATGTGTGTGACAATTGCACGCAAACATAATCGCTTGCTAATGCCATGCCGCAAGTAACTTGTCGAAACTGTAAACATAAAATTATTAATACCAGAACTTCTCCAAACTTCTGTTTAAAATATAACAACAAGCTTTAATCTTTACAAATATTTAGATAAAGCTTAAGAATTTATTCCATTGAACATGCTAATATTTGGTTCAATGGACGGTGCAGTTTATGGAAGTCGAACATAAATGTTGATGAAACTGTAGAATATTGTTAATTGTGTTGAATATAAGGAAAACCAAATGATTAGTGTACGCATGGAAGTCCAGCAAATATAATCTTGACAAAAACAACAACCTTCATTGAGGATGTTATAACGATGCAGCAAAACAAACTTAGACGGACAGGACAATACAAAAATACATTCAAGAAATTTTGCATATTAAACAATAAAATATTTATAAAATATTATTTTGTTCTGATCAAAGTTTATTGAATGTTAGCTAGTATATATTATAGAGGATTATTGATAAGGAAGATTAAAAAAATTGGATACACGACTGTCCTTCAGACTTTTTTTAAATTGCTAAAATATCCATAGAGTATAAAGCATGCAGATGCTGCTTTCTTTTTGGTAAATTGATAAAAAGGAACAGTCCTTCATACTATGTTATTCGTCGTCCGTCTTTTGCAATACATTTGAACAATGTACAAATAAATAAATTTCATCGATCAAAACCAGTGAAGGGACCATTTAAGCAACCATTTTTTTTTTTTAAAGACAACTCATGAAACGAGCACAAAGAACACCCAGACTCAGAACGTCAATTTGTGGATCACACAAATGTAGGGATCGAACTCACAACACTTATCGCGGCAGCGGTAAGGTGACCTTTTAAACACTATACACTACTGTGCAGTTGTTGCAAGATTCTAACAAACAAAATGTCTCAGGTAACGTGTAGGTATGTAACCTACGAAAGGTTGGCTGTAAACCGTTTACCAGCGTTTTTTTACGCCAATGCTGCGCTTATAGACATACTCGTTTTTTAAAATCATTCAACACTTAGCTTTTATTGACTTGAAAGAAGTCATATTAATTAAACCAGTTTTATAATGTTTTTTCCGTTTTATAGAAGGATTCTAAGAAATATTATTGCAGACGACAAGTTACTTTGAGGGACTCATAAATTAAAAGTACCTGTATCCCATACGACTATAGATGACTAATTAAAATGAAAGAAGTGTATGAGACATAATGACAATACACAGAAGATATATACGAGAGACAATATGAACAAATGAAACATTTTGAAAGTTTACTCGTATATTTTTTTTATGGTTTACTAGCAACCGACATTACTAGTATTCCCGTTAAACCCTCCAGCTAAGCTAACTTACTTGTGTAAGGAGTGGGTTCAAGTCAACAGTGTCAGGACAACTAGTCAGGATTCGAATCTACGACCTCTTGATCGCAAGTCCAATGCCCTAACCACTAGGCTACCGCCGCTTAACTGTTGGGTGTTTCTTTTTCAAACAAGTTTATATTCTCTATATCCTGGTATAGAGAGCAACTAAGAGAAGGACACCTCATGGTTAAGAAATATAGCCGCTCATAGACACATTTAAATCAAGAGTGACAAGTGTGTAGCCGCCTTTATTTCCCCCCTCCTCTCCAACCCCCTCCCCAAATAATACTTCTACAGCAGCTAACCCAATCCACGCAAGGAAAAAATTGCTTACCAGCAGTTTACTTTACACTGAATAAGCATTGAAGCAAAAATATTGTAAACTAGCTGAGACCCGCGGTTTTACCCGCGTTTGTTGTTATAACCGCGGGCAACGCCGCGGGGAGAAGCTAGTCTAAAAAAAGTAGCCTAAGTTACTCCTTATGTCATCAGCTATCTGCCAGTGTAAGCCCCGTCGAAATCAATCCAGCCGTTCCAGAGTTTACCCGGAACAAACAGACAGACAGACAGACAAAAATTGAAAAAAATGTTATTTTAGCATATGTACCGTGTAAACATACATATGCATTTAGTAAAAAGCGGTTATTTTAATATTACAAACAGACACTCCAATTTTATTTATTTGTATAGATGTATAGAAGATATAGACAGAAATAAAACCTAAGTCACGAGAGTAAAAAACTTACCCTATAAAAGTTTTCATTCTGGTTTCAATCGCTCGATGACGTAGGCAAACGCGCGTCAGCGCTGTGCCGATCTCCTTTGTGGCTCCTGCAACAAGGAAATACATTCCATTTAATT